>CM035842.1:80923179-81523179 GCA_020510985.1 Pholidichthys leucotaenia | reverse complement strand
AGGTTCACCGAAGATCCTCTTGCTAAAATTAAGAAATATTACACAAGAGGGAGTACGGTATCAGTGAATATAGTAACTGCAGGTGTGATACTCTAATGCTGCCGTGGCTGAGAAATATCCAGCTCAAAGGAAGTGCAGTAATTTGCCAAATCATCAACATTGTTGGTATTTCTTCTGCTTTTCTGATTTACAGTCATAGCAATGAGCTGTCATGTCTTTATACTGCAGTAAAACCATATAACTGATCTGGCATAAAAGAGCAGATTCAGCAACTCATGTCTTAAAAACTTTGAACAGTTCAGCTGTAACTGCTTCCTATCAGTGTGTTGTGCTGGATCACTGTCAGTTTACCGTGACTGCCGGAGTCAGAAGCAGCTGAAGAAGCAACAGAGGAAGAAGTGAAGTCATCGTTCACTGGAAAAGAGAAGAGCGGGAGTGAGGAGTTACTCAGTGTGCTGATAAATGCCGTTACACATGGAGCCTCTTCTTAGAAACAAGCCGGTGTGAAAGAGAACTCGCATAAGAACATATCCAGCTTCTTTAGTATTAGCACATGTGTTGCCTTCCCAGCATGCCCATGTGGGCCCCACTGCAGGTTTATTCTGGGCTGTTTTATGGGTCCCACGTGGGTTTGTCCACAGGTTCCATGTTGGCCCCATCTTTAACTAGTTACCTTTAACTAATTACCTATTTTTAACTTATTTCTCATAAATTTGCAATTTTCTTGAAAAATTGTGACTTTTTTTCTTGCAAATTTGCTCATTTTTTCTTGTAATTTTGCAATTTTCTCATACATTTGCACTTTTTTTACTGTAAACCTGCAACTTTTTCTCATGAATTTGTTACCTTTTTCCTTGTAAATTTGTGACATTTTTCTTGTAACTTTTGAATTTTCTAAAAAAAAAAAATCTACTTTTTTTACTGTGAACTTTAAATTTTTTCTCAAAAATCTGATTTTTTTTCTCATACGTTTTCAGTTTTCTTATATTTGCTATTTGTTGCAACGTTTTCTGTTTTTCCTCATAAATTTGTGACTTGTAATGACTTGTATTTTTTCCTGTAAGTTTGCAACTTTTTTCAAGTGATTTTACTTTTTGTTGTAAATTTGCAAGTTTTTCTCGTAAATTTCTTTTTTCTCCTAAATTTGTTCCTTTTTTTCTCAAATTTGTGACTTTTTTCTCATAAATTTTACATTTATTTAATCATATATACTACTTCTTTGTTAATTTGTAAGTTTTTCTATTTTTTCCTCATAAATTCGACTTTTTTTCTTGCAAATTTACAATTTTTTTTCTTGCAAGTTTGCAACTTTTTTCTCATAAATTTTCATGTTTTATTCCATAAATTTTCACATTTTTTTTCTCATAAATTTGTGACTTTTTTCTCGTCATTTTGCCTATGGTGCCAGTGTTACTGAAACCTGCTCACCCATTTTACCCCATGTGGGGCTCAGATGGCTTTGTAGTGGGTGAACAGATGACCTGCCCGCCTGCACCACAGGTAAAGCCCATGTGGGCAAACAGACGGGGCCAACACGAAACCCATAAAACAGCCCAGAATAAACCCATGGTGGGGCCCACATGGGCATGCTGGCTAGGTTGCAGCATTAAGTAAAACAGTTACAACTATGGACATCGGTTTGTGTGATGTTGGCATCAATGTAGCGCATCAAGCACTTATCGTCAGACTAAATGTGTTGGGTGAAAACCACACCGGCTTGTTTTGCAGTTCAGTTTGCAGCTCTGCGTTGGAATAAAATGAGAAGCTTGGAGTTAAAGTGACTGCTATAGTGTCCAATATAAGATTTAAAAAACTGTCAGCTTATGGAAACAGGCTGATTAATTATTGTAAATATATTAATGAGATTACATGATTGCCATCATCAGAAACACACAGCTATAGATAAAAACATGTTTAATCTCATATCTTTTAAACGCCCGTCTTATCATTTAATTGTGCACTCTTATCACCTACTGTGATTACTTAACTGCAGTTAGTTTGTTTGGTTCCCTGACAAATTGCCAGTTCTCTTCCCCCTGTACAGAGAAGGGCGTTGGCTGACCAATCAGCTGTGACCGCCCAACACCTGAGAGGAAAGTTACTCCACAGCAAAGAGGTAAAAGGTCAAAGGGATGGCTGTGGCCGCCGGGCGCTGAGACAGCAGGGAGTTATCCTGTCTGTCTCAAATGTACACAAACACTCGCTGCGCCAAGAGGCCAAAAATTGAGCAACTTAATGGCGTAATTTGCCCGGGTGGCTGTAATGTAAGACTGTTCTGTCTGGACCTGCTAAATCCCTCTGATGGAGCCAACACCTTTCCAACGAATGAGAGATGTAAAAAAAAAAAAAAAAATGTTATTCCATATCTTATTCATTTCTCATTGATGTGTGAACTCATCTAATTTCATAAAAGCCGTATGTCTTTATTTAGCACACTCTTGTCCAAACACCAGAAATCCACAGAATACCACAGCAGGAGCAGTTTTGTTTGAAATAATAAACTGTTCATATTTACATCCATGTTTTACACCTTCATTAATCTCCTGAATGAACAGCTGGAGATTTTATATAATCATGTATATTTGATTTTCTAGCATTTAATACAAACCTAAACCTCAGCTGATAACTTTGCAACACATTTTTGAATTAACTTCAATCTGCTTCTATTTTTAAATATTCTTTAAAGTCACATTTCCACTTAAAGCATTACTGATTACACAGGGTTACAAAAATATTTTTTTTGTAAGTTGTCTGTGTTTTTTCAACTGATTTAAGACAATTTTGCACCACTGAATACAAAAATGACATCCGTTTCTCTCGATCAGGTGCTAAATAAAAACCTGTACTTAGTACTTACTTAGTACTGTGCATGTACTTACCTTTATATAAAGGTAAGTACATGTAAATTGAATGTTACATCATCATTGTTCAAAATTCAGAGAATTTCAAGACATAAAAAAGAATTTTGCATCATATAAAGCGAAAATACCCGTACATGTAAACAAAAACGTATAAAACAACGTGTGGCCATAATTCAAGAAGTTGACCTGATTGAGCAAAACCAATGTGATTTTTGGATTCAGCACATCAAAATTGTCCTAAATCAGCTAAAAAAACAGACAATAAATTTGGTGTTGACCAGTGTTATTTACTGTAGAAGATAAACTAAACGTAAAAGCAAACTATCAAATGTTTCATACATTCATCAGGTGATGTACGCATTATCCTTAAGATACAATTCAGTGTTTTAGAGGGAGGTAAGAAAAGGAAAGACCCCTTTACACAGACAGAGATCATTGGGTGACCACTGAAAGATCAAAAATTTACCCAAACTCTCAACAATCAACTAAAGCCTCAAAAGCCATTTCTGTGTAAATGTTTGGGAGATCACTGTTCGATCAAAAATTCAATTTTTGAGAGACCAGGAGAGATTGTTTCTTGGATGACCAAAGAAACTCTCCACCCCTTCACACAGGGGTGGAAATTGTTGAAAGAACATTGAAAGATGAAAAAAATGGTCAGCTCACTCAACAATCTTTCAATGATCTCTCACAATCACCAAGATCTCTCAATGAGCTCTCGATGATCTTCCAGTGATCGCCACTTTCGCCATGGTCTCAAAGTTTCACTCAATGATCACCAACGGGAAGTGATCTCTCAAGGAGTGCTCAATAATCTCATTAATCTCCCAATGATATCTCAGCGATCTTTCAGTGAACTGTATTGGTCTTTCATCAAATGCTCAGTGATCCCTCACTTATCTCTCAGCCATCTTGACCTTCGGGATCGAAAAATTTGGCATTCATTGAATGATTGCTGATCTTTCAATGAACGTCAGTTTTGCTGATCACTGGGTGATCAATGAGATTGTTGAGGGCTTCTTGACCGCTCAGCGATCTCATCAATCTCCCAATGATCTCTTGGTGATCTTTCAATGAACAGCAAATTTTTCCACCTTGAAGGCAGAGATGGCTGAGGGATTGGTGAGGAATCCCTCAGCATTCAATAAAAGACCAATAGAGTTCAGTGAAAGATCACTGAGAGATCACTGTGAGATTGATGAGGTGGTTGAATGCTCCTTGAAAGTTCACCGAGAGTGGCTTCCCTTTGAAGATCGATGAGAGATTGTTTTGGACTGAGTCAAAACTGTGAGGACAACAGAGATCACTGAGGATCACAGAGATCATTGAAAGATGTTGATGATCACTAAGAGATTGTTGAGAGATCATTGAAAGATTGTTGAGAGAGCTGGCCAGTTTTTCATCAGTCAATGATTTTCACCCCTGTGTAAAGAAAGAAAGAATAAACTTCATTTACTGTTTTAAAAAGTTAATATTTAAGTTAATATTTATGTACACTGATTAAAAACAGTTTAGTTCTGGTATCAGTGTATTTACAGCTTCCAGTCAGCTTCCCCTCATCACTCCTCTGTATTGCACCAACTCATAAAACCTGGGGCGATTACATGCTTTTACTCCACCAAATTAACAATTATTCATCAGCCAGAGAGGACAAGCAGTGTCTTGTGTCCTGTCCTGCATGTCTGTGCTCTGTCAATAAGTCCTACTAAAATACAACCTTACCCTGGTGATAAATATATATTAACCAATGAAGTGAATTATGAGCGGTGCTACAACACTTCATAATCATAACAGAGGTTTGTCTCCCTTCCTGCAGTATTCTCATGTAGCATATCCTACTTTAGATTCTAAAAAGAACATCCCATAACTGTAAGATTTTAAAAAAAATCTATTGGAAAAAATCTGTGGTAAACTGTAATCTGTGTGTAAACCTTAGTGTTTCTTTAATTTATTGATATTGCTACTCACGGTTTTTAGTGGTCCAGGGGAGCAGCTGAACTGGTGGCTGTCCTTAATTCGCTTGGGGTTTGGAGTCTGAAGAGAGAAAGGGTGTCCTGGATATATGAGCAGGCTTATCTGGGTGGAAAACTCTCTCTCTCTCTCTCTCTCTCTCTCTCTCTCTCTCTCTCTCTCTCTCTCTCTCTCTCTCCAGCAGCTCCTCCAAAATTCCAAGCCCCCACCCACAAGAGGAGGGGATGTTTTGTGCACAATCTGTAATTTCACTCAAAAAAAATAACAGTTAATCAGTGAACTACTCTCCAAATAAATCACGGAGGGATTGTAAAGAAAGTGCATGCCAACATAGATGCTCGTTAATTTTTAGGCTGGGTTACACTTTTATCTTTGACAAAGGAGTCCCAGAATGGTTTGCCTGAAATTGGGGAAATGTCTTTATAGCAACTACTTTTCCCTCTGAAAAAAAGAGGAATTAACTGACAAAAATAAGAATTTACAGTAAGCTCATTCAGTATTTCTGCATTCTGTTTAGGAAATATTTATTAAATTCCATCCAGTGCTATAAAAACATTTCAGCCAACATAAAATATCTAGTAACTTGGTCAAATTCCATTTATGTTAAAACGTTCAGTTTTGAGTTAAAAAGTTCAGACACACAAATCAAAACCATAAATGATAAGAAAATAATCCTAAATTATTGCCATTAAGATAAGATAAGATAAGATAAGATAAACCTTTATTAGTCCCATAATGGGGAGATTACAGGATTACATTATCAGATGAAGTGCACTGCCCACTATATCAAAGAAAGCACAGGAGCCTGCTGAATTACTTTTTTTATGTTCATGAAGGTAAAGTCAAACATTTCAGCAATATTTTCCACCTTTTCCATATGTTGACACAGTTCCCAGAAGTCCATCCATCCATCCATCTTCTACTGCTTTTCCGGGGGTCCGGGTCACGGAGTCAGCAGCCCAAGCAGAGAAGCCCAGACTTCCCTCTCCCTGGCCATCTGCTCCAGCTTTTCAGAGAGGATACCAAGACGTTCCAAGACCAGCTGGGAGACAAAGTCTCTCCAGAATGTCCTGGGTCTGCCCCAGGGTCTCCTCCCAGTTGGACATGCCCAAAACACCTCAAGTGGGAGGCGTCCAGGAGGCATCCTGGTCAGATGCCCAAACCACCTTAACTGGCTCCTTTCAATGTGGAGGAGCAGCGGTTCTACTCTGAGCCTCTCCCAGATGACTGAGCTCCTCACCCTATCTCTGAGGGGGAGTCCAGCAATCCCACGGAGAAAGCTCATTTCGGCCGCTTGTATCTGCAATCTCATTCTTTTAATCATTACCCAAAGTTCATGGCGATAGGTGAGGGTAGGAACATAGATTGACCGGTAAATCAACAGCGTTGCTTTAGAGCTCAGCTCCCGCTTCACCACAACAGACCAGTACAACATCCGCATCACTGCAGAGGCTGCTCCGATCTGTCAATCTCTCGCTCCATTCTCCCCTCACCCATGAATGAGACCCCGAGATACCTAAACTCTTCCGCTTGGGGCAGGAGCTTGTCTCAACCCGGAGAGTACAATCCACCTTTTTCCAGCTGAGACCATGGACTCAGACTTAAAAGTGCTGATTCTCATCCCAGCCGCTTCACACTCAGTAGCAAACCATCCCAGCAAGGCCTGTAGGTCATTGCCTGTTGAAGCCAACAGGACAGCATTATCTGCAAACAGCAGAGATTAAATGTTTTTTGGGTTTTTTTGTTTGTTTTTTTTCTCTTCTTGCCTTGAGAGAGAGCAGTCGCATTTTTCTTCCCTCCTCTCGTCTGCCTTCCTGACCTATTCCCAGCTTTGCAATGTTGCGTTTTTGTCTGTGTTTAGTCACTCTTCTTCTGCTGAATCTTAATCTAAACGGAAATTATGGATTTGGAAGCGGCTTAAATGTGCTATTGTCACTATTTTTCAACAAGAATCGGGCCAAGGGGGAGCCCAAGAATTGGAACCTGCGAGGAGACTCATGGACACTGGAATTCATGCGTCTGTGGAAACATTATTGGTTATGATCTCAGGACTTCTATTTTTGGCTGTGAAGTTCCCTGATGCATCAGAAATTGAAGGAAGGTGAGAGAGCTGATCAAAGCGGACCCGGCAAGCTCCTTCATCAAATTCGACCAGTTGGGGAGGGCACGAGTAGCGGCAAACGGTGAACTGAATGACAGTGATTCAGTGGAGGAATACATCTGGAGCCCTGTGCTCTCCATGGAAAAAAGTTTAAGCCTGCACACATGAAAGCACAGAATTGCACGGGTGAGGAAAAATTCTATTCTCTGAGTGCACTGTGCTGATTTGATTTGACCTTGTCTTTGGTGCCCCGTATTTACATTCCTCCTGATGAAGATAAGCGGAAGGAGTGGCTCTGCTAACCCAAACAATCGACAATCAGTTGTTGTCGTATCAGCGGATTGGACCCTCAAGGACAGTGCCCATGTGCCTTCTGCAAGCAAGAGAGATAGACTCTGGACTTGTTTATAAGTCACATGATTATAACATCTATCCACTGCCGGGAGGCGCCCTCTGCTGCTCACTAACAGCTGTCACACTTACACTACACAATGCATACAACATTACATGACTGATACAAATATTGATTCATACAAATACACTGCCTCTCTCAACTTTTGTGTGTGATCTCCTGCTAAATGTGCATTGAGGGTTTTTTTTGCCTGCAATCAAAATTTCGCTCACTCATTGAGCGCCATTTTGATAAAACATGTTTTTTTTCTCTCGCCTACTGTGTCATATCCCTTCTCTTTTTTTTTCTTTTTTTCCTTTCTTCTTTATGACTGGCGCCTAGCGGCTGCCCCGGCCTTGGATGCGCTCTGCAGAGCGTGCCCAAATGCCAAGTCACGTTTCGTTACCTTGTATTCATACATGTGTAATGACAATAAAGTTGAATCTCATCTCATCTCATCTCAAATCCTGTGGTCACCAAGCATGACACCCCCCAATCCTTGGCTGCGCCTAGATATCCTGTCCATAAAAATTATGAACAGGATTGGTGACAAAGGGCAGCCCTGGCGGAGTCCAACTCTCACTGGAAACAAGTTTGTCTGAGTGTTGGCAATACGAACCAAACTCTTACAATGGTTGTATAGGGACCGGACAGCTCGTAACAACGAGCCTGATACCCCATACTCCTGCAGCACCCTCCACAAGAGACCACGATGGATGCAGTTGAATGCTTTCTCCAAGTCCACAAAACACATGTGGACTGGTTGGCCAAACTCCCAGGATCCCTCAAGGATTCTCGAGAGGGTAAAGAGTTGGTCCGATGTGCCACGGCCAGGACGAAAACCACATTGCTCCTCCTGAATCCGAGGTTCGACCAACGGTCTAACTTGCCTCTCCAGTACCCTGGCATAGATCTTCCCAGGGAGGCTGAGAAGTGTGATCCCCCTAAAGTTGGAACACCCCCTCCGGTCCCCCTTTTTAAAAAGGGAGCTACCACCCCAGTCTGCCATGCCAAAGGCACTGCCCCCGACCTCCATACAATGTTGCAGAGGCGTGTCAACCATGACAGCCCTACAACATCCAGGGCCTTGAGGTACTTGGGGTGAATCTCGTCCACCCCCAGGGCCTGGCCACCAAAGAGATTTTTAACCACCTTGGTGACCTCAGCCTCTGTGATATATGCGAGTCGTTCCCCTCATCCACAAGCCCTGCTTCCTCTGTGGAAGACGTGTCAGTGGGATGGAGGAGATCCTCAAAGTATTCCTTCCACCTCCCGATGATATCCCCAGTTGAAGTCAGCAGTGCCCCATCTGCACCAGACACAGTGTGGACAGGGAGCTGCTTCCCCCTCCTGAGTCGCCGGTCAGTTTGCCAGAATCTCTTCAAGGCCAACCGAAAGTCTTGCTCCATGGCATCATCGAACTCCTCCCATACCCGAGTTTTTGCTTGAGTGTAACGGATGCCAACTAGTACTGTTCGGCGTAGAACGTTAGTAAAAAAACCCTCCCTCCCGAAAGCCTCATACAGTATCGGTAGCGCTGAGCTATCGGTCGGACCTTTAGCTCAGCGCGATCGTGCTGTGTCTCCCATGCTCGAACTGTGTAGTTGACTGAGAGGTCGCGGGTTCGTGTCCCGTGTGGGGCGAACTGCGCAGGATGATCTCTGTCACACTGGTGCCGTGAACCCGGCATGGGAGTGAGGTTTAAGGGGGAGAGTGTAACGGATGCCAACTAGTACTGTTCGGCGTAGAACGTTAGTAAAAAAAACCTCCCTCCCGAAAGCCTCATACAGTATCGGTAGCGCTGAGCTCTCGGTCGGACCTTTAGCTCAGCGCGATCGTGCTGTGTCTCCCATGCTCGAACTGTGTAGTTGACTGAGAGGTCGCGGGTTCGTGTCCCGTGTGGGGCGAACTGCGCAGGATGATCTCTGTCACATCAGCAACCACCCAAGCTGCACTCCGCTTGGCCTGCCGGTACACCTCAGCTGCTTCGGGAGTTCCACAAGCCAACAAACCTCGATAGGACTCTTTCTTCAGCTTGATGGCCCCCCTCACCACTGGTGTCCACCACTTGGTTCGGGGGTTGCCCCCACGAGATGCACCAACAACCTTGCAGCCACAGCTCTGGGCAGCTACTTCAACATGGCCCATTCAGACCCCATGTCTCCAGACTCCCTCGGAATGTGGCTGAAGTTCTTCCAGAGGTGGAAGCTGAAGACCTCCCTGGACAGGTGCCTCAGCCTGACGTTCCCAGCACACACTCACTATATGTTTAGGTCTACTGGGTCTGAGTGGCATCCACCTCTGCCATCGGATCCAACTCACCACCAGGTGGTGATCAGTTGACAGCTCTGCACCTTTCTTTGCCTGAGTGTCCAAGACATGTGGTCACAGGTCTGATGACACGATAACAAAATCGATCATTGATCTATTACCTAGGGTGTCCTGGTGCCAGGTGTACATTTGGACACCCTTATGCTTGAACATGGTGTTTATTATGGACAAACTGTGGTTGGCACAGCAGTCCAATAACTGAACACCACTTGGGTTGGGAAATGGGTCCTGACCATCATTTGTGCCTATGCACCAAGTGATGGTTCAGAGTACCCACCCTTTTTGGAATCTCTGACTGTGGTGCTGGAGAGTGCTCCTCTTGGAAACTCCATTGTCCTACCGGGGTACTCCAATGCACACGTGGGCAATGACAGTGAAACCTGGAGGGGGGTGATTGGGAGGAATGGCCTGCCTGATCTGAGTTCCCAGAAGTGTTAATGAAATTCATGTGACATGCTTTAGTAAAATAAATGACTAAACCTCAGGGTTTAAATAGTGCAGCACCATTTTACACCCAAGAGAAATACCCTTCTTCAGAACCACACTTTCTGTGTGTTTTTTTGTAAATGCTAATGAGCCCCAGTTCATCCCATTCTTCTTCTTCAGTCACTGACCCCAGTTACATGGTCAAAATAAACTGATTGCTGGGAATAATGGCAATAACCAATTTTGTCGTGTTTACATGCACTGAATAAAGGGATTATTGGAGGGTAAACGACTTGAGTTAATGACCTTGGTTACATGGCCTTTATGGGATTATTCTGTTTACATGGCCACTGGAATAATCAGATAACTCCAGAAATCCAATCATAACCGTTTTATTCATGTATATGTAAACATGGGCTATGTTCAGAAAGTTCACTCACTCACTCCTTAATCGCTATATAGTGAATTTAGATGTAGTGGACTATATTAAACTCAATATAACAATAAAATTATCAGCTTTCGGACACTCAGACTTCCGGTTATGGCGGCCGCCTAGAAGGACACGTATCACTCTGCTCTGCTCCTGGAAATAAAGATTCGGCAAATAACTCTCTCATTTGGAACAGAACTTTTCCCAGCGTTTGGGTGAGGATATGCCGGTGAAGACTAAGGCTGGGAAATCAGGAGGGGGAAAAATTGAATCGCCGAAGCAGTCCAAATTAACGGACTTTAAAGTTTGTGGCACAGTAGAAAAAGCTGCGGATATGGCGGATGAAACTAGCGGTGGTGCGGTAACTGCTGCTGCTGACGATGGTGGCACAGGTGCAGTGCTGGCTGCCATTAGCTCAATGAGAGCAGACTTTTCCGCTAAACTTGATGGGATTATGGCAGCGTTGGATGCAATGAGAAAGGAGTTGGGTGACTGGCGTGGAGCGGAGTGACGCAGGCGGAGCTTCGTGTTTCAAGTGCGGAGGATGAAATCAGCGGACTTCAAATAAAGGTGCGCACTTTGGAAAAAAAAAATAAAGATCTGGAAAATAGCGTTCTGGACTTGGAATCCCGGTCCAGACGGAACAACCTGAGCTGGTGGTTTACCGGAGGGAGCCGAAGGTCGTGATTCATGCTCCTTTTTGGAGGGGTGGATCCGGAGGCGCTGAACAACGCGGAGCTAAAATCATCAGTCTTCTTGGAAAGCTCCCACCGAATTGGCCCACCGAGAGGTAACAAGGCAGCACCGAGGACGTTAATTATGAAGTTTCTCAGCTACAGAGACAGGATGACGATCTCCAACGCGGTGCGGGCCAAAGGAGAAATTAAATACCAAGATCAGCAGGTGCGGTTCTACCCAGATTTGGCCTCAGGAATCCAACAATTAAGGAAGCTTTCGGACACTACTGGGCTTGTTTTCGTGGCGCGGTTAATGACATCGTTATGGTGAGACAGTAAAATGTAACAGACTAACAGTGGTAAAAAAAAAAAAAAAAATGAATACCTGCATGTAATTTGTAGTAAATATGTATTAAATCAAATTGTTTTTGCTGAATTAATAAATAGTAAATACCTTAAGGTAGTTTATGTTGTGATGTGAAGCTCTCCTCCCACTGCTCTTTTGGCCTCGTATTGCATTATGAGATATATTGGCTAATGTAGTGACCATCCGTTGTACACTACCTTTCAAAATGTCATCCATCCATCCATCATCCATTTTCTACTGCTTTTCCGGAGGTCCAGGTCACGGAGTCAGCAGTTCAAGCAGAGAAGCCCAGACTTGCCTCTCCTCAGCCACCTGCTCCAGCTCTTCAGAGAGGATACTAAGGCATTCCCAGACCAACTGGGAGACATAGTCTCTCCAGCAAGTCATGGGTCTTCCCCGGGGTCTCCTCCCAGTGGGACGTGCCCAAAACACCTCAAGTGGCCGGGTTTCTGCCCATGGGACCAGGCTGGGCTCAGCCCAAAGGAGTTACATGGGTCCGCCCTCCAGTGGGCTCACCACCTGCAGGAGGGACTGTAGCCATATAGCATGATAGTTGCAACACGCTTTGAACTCGGCACTGTCCAGTCACGTGGTTCATGGAGCTCCAAATGGTTCCAAACAACAACCTTTCTGTAGTGGCATGTGAATGGCAGCTGTGACGATCTGCGGCATAAAAAACATTTTTTAGCCATATTACGCAAATATTCAAAATACCTATCGGTAGGTATATTGTTAAACTTATAATGAACAGATTTAACTGTATTATAATACAAACAAGCAACATTAACATTAACATTTTTCTGACAGAATTGTGCATTTTTTCCTTTTAAAATGTACTACCTTCTTTATTCTAAATTTTACTTTTTCGCATAAATTTGCTACTTTTTCCTCATAATATTGTATTTCTCTGTCTCATAACTCTGATTTTTTGTACATTTGAGACTATTTTCAAATTGAAATGTGGCTGTTTTTTAGTTTTTAAAAAATCATTACTTTCTTCTTGCAGATATATGTATTTTTATACTAAATCTGAAAGTTTTTTTTCATTCTAGATTTTTATGCACACATTTGTGAACTATTTTGGAAATGTTACATTTTTCTCTTAAAAGTTTAAACGAGGAAAAAGCACAAACTATACACGTGTATTCTGTAAAACAATCAAATTCGTATACACAGTCATAAATAAAATGAATTTCTTGAACCACAATAGAATTACCAAAGGATAGAAAATATATTCTGTTAATAGCTCAGTTAGGTTTTTTATTAATTTCAAGTGAGCCATTTTATAAAACCGAGTATTTCACATTTGTAAATATGACAGTGTAGAGGAGCTGGGCAATGAAGAGGCGATTTGGTTTATAAACAAAGTTTTAATGTTCAGCTCTTCTATCAAGTCTCATCTGGTGCAGAGAGCGGCAGAAGGGGAAAGAGACAGAATCTCGCCGACTCGCTGGTTATATACAAGCAACACAACAAAAGACCTGCATAACAAAGGCTGACATCCCTCATTATCTTAATCCCCCCATTGTCTTGGTATTTCCTCTCCTCATCGTTGGGAGGTGATGGTAATCCTTCTCCTCGCCTTGGGGGGGTGAGGGGTGGGCTCGTACCGTTTTCCCCCGCCACGTCCGGGAACGTCTTTGTCTTCACTCGGCGGGTGAGATTCTTTGTCCTTTCAGAGGTGTGAAGTTTCTTACATATGTAATCCAAACATTTCCACTTGCTCTAACCATATGTAGTTATGGAATATATGGTTAATTTAGACCACAGGCCCCCCAAACAACTAAGAAAGGACAACAGAAAGGTTCACAGTCTAGGATAGTTATTACGACAATACTACGTGTTTACAGCTGTTGCCACGGAAGAACTTTCTAGCAGCCATGCTCCTAAGAGAGTTCAGTGGTAAACATAGTAGCATAGTAAAATCATAAGTCAGTCCTAAACTGTTGCAGCACAATTAGTGAATAATTGTGGAGTGGTTGGTGTCAGTCCCTGTGCTGTCTGGGTTTAATTTTTCTCCCAAAACTGCTGTAGGTTGGTTTAGGCGTCCTGCTGGGACCTTCTTGTGAGGAATCTGCAGTGTGGGAAGGAGAGAGGTTATTTGTTCCCTGTCTGGAGGCTGGGTCTTTTCTCTTGGGGGGTCTACCTCGTCGAGGTGCTCTCGCCAGCTGTGCAGGTTCGTCTTTCAACAAGAAGGTAGGTTTAAGTCTGTCAATGCTGACTGTTTCTTTTCTATCCCCATAATCAAGCACAAAGTGTTTGTCACCATGTTCCAGCACTCTGAATGGCCCATCGAATGCTGGGCGTAAAGTTGGTTTTAGAGCTTCATGCTTAACAAAAACAAACTCAGCGTTTTTTTTTGTTTTTTTTTATTTAAGTTTTTGTAAAGGGTATACAGGTCGTTACAGCAATGCAGTGTTTACATTTTCATCACATGTTCCCTTATTTTCTGATATCTGACAACATTGGAAGATTAATTCTTACAACACCCCTTATTTTTTTTTTTTTTTTAAAGTGAAAGAAAAAGTGAAATTAAAGAGAAAAAAAAACAAAACAAAAAACAAAAAAAAAAACCAAACAAACCAGTAAAAAACAAACAAAAAGAAAAAGTAAGTAAATAAAGATAAAAGAGCATCTGAGTAGCATTGGAACAAAGAGCAGAACCATTATTGAAATGGTATTTGTCAAAGATTAGATCTAATGGAAGACACATATGCGGTCCAGGGTTGCCAAAAGTTCATGAACCCATCCATGTCCTGTCTCAGTGCGAATGTCAACTTTTCCATCGAGTAAATGTCTTGGATCACGTTAGTCCAATCTTCAGGTGTAGGACAGTCCTTCAACATCCATTTTTTAGTTAGAGCTTTTTTGCTTGCCAATATTAAAACATTGAATAAGTATTTTTCTCCTCGTCTTTCCAGTGAGTCCGGTAGTAAACCCAAATACAAAGTTACAAAAGAAAAGGGAACTGTAATTTTGAATATTTTCCCCAATATTGTCTGTACATTGGTCCAATATTGGTGGATAACTGGGCATGACCAAAACACATGAAAATGATTTGCAGTCTTTTCACCACACAAGCGCCAACAGTTCAATCCCTTATGGGTAAATTTGATTTGTGCAGGTGTTCTGAAAAATCTTGCCAAGTTTTTCCATCCAAATTCTCTCCACTGCAGGGATGAGGTACTTTTCCATTGCTGTTTATTTAGCTTTTCCCATATTTCCAGATGTAAAGTGAAATTCCCCTCTTTTTCCCATCTCTCTTTTATATAAGATGTGTTGTCTCCTTTTAAGTCTTGAAGACCTTGGTATATTTTAGAAATGTATCTGATCCCTGGGATCCCTTTATATGCCATTAAGAAGACCTTCGAAACACCTGAACGGGGCCCTTTCCAAAATCCCCTTTTTAAGTATATTGTTTATGTGGTGTCTAAGCTGGAAGAACCTGTAAAGGTCTTGATTTATTAGGCCTTGTTTTTTCAATCTTCAAAACTTCTTAAGATTTGCCCTTTAAAAAAATCGTAATATTTTATCCGCCCCTTCTCCTTCCACTTTTTAAATCTGGTGTCTGTTTTATTAGAGTAAAGTCCTGATCATAGGCGATCCATTGCAGAAGCGATAGGGGCTCTTTAGTTTGATTCTCTCTGACTATCTTAAAACCAAATTTTTAGCGGGGTCTCTATCCACGGGTTAGTGTTATTCAAAAGCTTAGGGTAAGACATTGTTCCCTATTATCGCCTGTAGGGGGATGTCACTTGTTATTTGGCATTCGATCTCCTTCCATTGTGCAGAGTAGACTGGGGTTACATATCTCTACTAAAGTTTTTAATTTGATGCGGCTTTAAAGTAGTCCCTGATATTTGGCAGCGCGAGCCCACCTTTGTCTTTGTTTAGGCTGTAGGGGTTCTATATCTGATTCTAGGTCTCTTGCCCTGCATATGACTCTTGAGATCCTTCGTGTCCAGCTCCTGCCATGTTTTTTGGGAGGTTCTACCGGTATTGTTTGGGAAAAGGTATAGAAGACGTGGAAGTATATTCATTTTGACTGCTTCAGATTCTTTGTGCAATACCCAAGAATGGTATCATATTCCATCTTGCTAGGTCAGATTTTATTTTTGTCACCAGTGGATCATAGTTTAGTGATATAATTTTGTTGAGTTGTTTCGGGATATTGACCCCCAGATATTTCATAGATTCCGACTCCCAGTTAGTTTTGAGTTTGCTTAGTGAATAATGATTTGGGTCATAGGTGAATGTTAAGAACTTGGGTTTTATGCATATTTAATTTGTACCCCGATAAATCTCCATACTCTGAAAAAACCTGAGGTTAGTTTCTGGTAAAGAAGTGTCCGCTGCCCTAGGTATATTAAAATGTCATCAGCAAAGAGTGCTATTTTATGTTCCTTCTGAACCAAGTGTAATACCTTGAAGTTTTTGGTTTTGTCTTATCCATTGGCTCAGAGGTTCTATGAAGATTGCAAAGAGCAGTGGAGACAGGGGGCAGCCCTGACGACATCCTCTTTCCAGTTCAAAAGATGATGATAATTACCGTTAATCTTATTTTAGCTGTTGGTTTTTTATATAATGCCTGTATAGTTCTATTGAGTTGTTATGAAAATTGAAACTGGATAAGATTCTGTATAGAAAAAGACCAGTCAAACCGAATCGAATGCTTTTTCCAGCATCTAATCCTAATATGACTGCATTTAAGTTATATTTTTTATATGAATGAATTATGTGTAAAGTGCGTCGAATGTTGTCTTGTGTCTGTCTTTGTCTTATAAAACCTGTTTGGTCTAAATGAATTAGGTCTGTCAGTATATTCTCTAACCTTTTGGCAAGGATAATGGAAAAAGCTTATAGTCCTGATTTAGTACACTGATTGGGCTGTAGTTGGAGCACTCTAGTTTATCCTTTTCAGGTTTAGGTATAACTGCAATGACCCCTTCTCTCCGAGGAGGGGGGGATTTCCCCTGTGTGGAGGGACATAATTAAATGTTTTCAGGAGGAGAGGAGATAGTTGCTGTTTAAAGTTTTGTACCACTCTGCTGTATAGCCATCAGCTCCTGGGGATTTGGTTAGCTTTAAGTTTCATAATTGCTTTTTCCAATTCTTTAGAATGTATTTCGGACAGTAGTGTTTTAATTTGTGACTCCGTAGTTGGGGAAGGTTTAATGTGTTTAGAATGCCTCGGATGCGTTTTTTTATGTTTTTGTGGGAGTATAAGTTCTTATAGGTAATTCTCGAAGTTTTTAGAATATCCTGAATTCTGAATTTTATTTCCTTTGATACGGGTCTCTGATTTTGTAGATTGCTCTTTCTGTTTGATGTTTCCTCAATTTAAGGCTAGCAATTTTGCCGATTTACTGCCTGCTTCATAGTTATTTTTGTTTCAGAAATGTAAGTTTTCTTGGATTTCTATTGTGTAGATCTCATTTATTTGGTTTTTAATTTCCTTAATCTTGAGCGAGTCAGTAGAATGAGTGTTGCCTTTGTGTTCTTTTTTCTAGGTTCCTAATGTTCTGACTCTAATTGTGGATAGTTTTTTCTTGTCTTAGTTTCTTTTGGGTTGCCAGTTTTGCAATAATCTTTCCTCTTATTACAGCTTTACATGCATCCCACAGTATTAAAGGGGATACTTCTCCATTATCGTTATCTTCCAAATATCTGAGAATATCTGACTCCAATTCATCTTTCAATGGTCCTTTCAGGACATTTGAATTTAACCCTCCAAGAAAATGTATATTTGTGTATTTTTGGATATTTAAGTCCATGTAGATCGGACCTGTGGTCCGGAGTATCCATCAGTCCTATTTTACATGTTTTTACTCTACCAATGTCTCTAGTAAACATAAAAAAAATAGTCAATCCTTGAGTAAGATGAATGTGAGTTGAGTAAAATGTATAGTCTTTTACACTGGGGTTGAGTTCCCTCCACACATCACAGATTCCCATTTCTTTTAGTAGCATCCGAGGTCTTCCTGTTTTGGGTGTTATTTTGATGTGGAGAATTACCAGAAGCATCCCAGTATGGATTCAGTCTAAGATTGAAGTCCCCACCACATATCACTAAACCTTGAGCTTTAGTTATCATAGGTCGAATACATTTTTATAAAATTTCCAGTTAGCCCCTGGGGGAGCATACACATTCAGCAGGGTGATATCTTCTCCCTCTAGCCGCCCATTACCAAACTGTATCTCCCTTCTTTATCTTTGTGTTCTGATTTTTTTTCAAATGTAATTTTGGTTGATATCAATGTCGCTACTCCCTCCTCCTCCCTGATTTATATGAAGATGAAGAGATCATTTTAAACCCTTGTCTACTGAGTTATTGTGTTCCACGTCTGTTAGGTGGGTTTCCTTGTAAAAGTATTATTCCTGCTTTGTCTTTTTTCATTTTGCCTAGAATCTTGGATCTTTTAACTGGATTCAGGATCCCTTTTACATTATATGAAATTATTTTGGTTACACCCTGTTTCTCCATTGTGTTGTTTTGTTTAGTATAACTGTGTGGTTGGCCCTCTTTGTGCTACTCAGAAACTGAAAGAACATTAAAAACAAGAAAAACATTAAGAACATAGTGTAAAAAACTTTAAAACAAAAAACTGTCAAAAGAACTTCCTGAGCTGAGGTCTTTTTAAAGACCCTGTAAGAGCCTTGATGGAGTGAGGCTCTGAGGGAAATTCCTCAAACTCTGTTACGTGTTGAGGGCCCTCTCGTACCACTGAAAGTAGTCCCATGCTTTTAACGTGAGTTTCAGAACCCAATCCAAACTTGTAATGATTTTTTTTTTTTCCTTTATGCCTAAACCCTGTGAAATAGTGTGCACCCTTCCCACCCCCACACATCAAACATTCACGCAAAAACAGTATTTGTTAGTATGAGCAGAACATGTGGATTATTGTCCACATTCTATTTTAACAAGTTTTTTTTTTTTTTTATTACAAAGACTTATTTGTTTCAAATAATATGATTGTTCCATGAAATGTTTTACCACATGCTGAATATGCATCTCCTTTAATGTTTGTTACCTTGTATGAGGGGGGTTGGATGTGCGGATTGATTCAAGAGGAAGGGAAAAAAAAAAAAAAAAGGTCGCTATTCCAACCTGAAAACGGATAGTTTAACCGCGACGCTCTGTTGCTGGGTTTCCCGCTGCTGGTCCGGGGATTTTGAGGGTCTTTGTGTTGTCCATGTTTGCGCTTTGATCTTCTCACTCGGGTCTGCTGCGGGTTTAAACACCGTTACCGGGAGCCCTCTTCTCGCCATGTCAGCTGTTGCTTCTTCCGCCGAATTATAGAGACACGTTTCATCGCCGTAGAAGACCCTTAACTTCGCAGGAAATGGTGTCTGAAAGCGCAATTTCTTCTCTCTTAACACCTTTTTCGCGTCATTGTATTCCCTGCGCTTTTTAAGGACCTCCGGGGCGTAATCGTGTTCCACGTAGACTTTTCTCTCCTGGTGCATAAATCCTTTTTTCTGCCAGGCCAGTCTTACAACCTCTTGTTTTATTTTGAAATTGGAAAATCTTACCAACACCGAACGTGGGGGCGCTTCCGCCGCCGGCCTAGCGGCTAATGAACGATGTGCCTTTTCTATCTTCAAGTCGGTGGTTTGTGGAATATCCAATTTCTCTCTTAGTAAGGATTCCACGCATTCTGCCATTGAGTTAAAACCATTTTCGGTTCCTTCTATCAGACCATGAATTCTTATGTTGTCTCTTCTTTGTTTTCCTTCTTGGTCGGTTAGCTTAGCCTCTATAGCTGCTTGTCTTTTGCGTAGGTCCAGTACAGAATCTTCGAGCACTTTTATTCGATCCTCTGTTTCCAAGATTCGGTTCTCGGCCTGGTCCACTCTGCTGTTTGTCCTTTTCAATTCTTCTCTGAATTCCCGAAATTCGGCCGTAACATCTCGGCGAAATCGTCGTAGTTCCTCAAATAGTGATTTCAGGCTAACCCCTTTTGTTAGCTATCACCAGCTCCTCGTCTTCTGAACGGGATCTTCCAGTTCAGATTCTCCCGGCCGATACGTGTCCTAGCCTGGAGAATTTCAGTTTCTTCTGTTTTCCTTTAGACATGATGATTTTGTCTTTTGATTTTCACTCCTCCAAAAATCCGTTAAGTTTGATTTTCAAGGTGTTATCCTGGATTGAGTCTGAGAGCTTCAGTGTTAAGCTGCAGTCGCCATGGCGTCCAGACCGGAAGTCAAACTCAGCGTTTTTTAAAGTTTGAGGGACAAAAACCCGTGGAAGGAGTGATGAGCTGGACCGGGGAGAGTGTTCGGTCCGTTGCTGCCTAAAAACCTTGGGACTGGAAGGCGCCCTGGTTCTGGGTTTTCTGGCAGAAATTCACCTGGGAGCCTGAGAGGTTGAGCAAAAACTAATTCTGCGGGAGAGGCGTCTAGATCCTCTTTAGGTGCAGCACACAACCCCAATAAAACCCAGGGAAGTTTATTTACCCAATTTGTGTCCGTTAGTGAGGCTCTGAGGGCAGCCTTTAGAGACCTGTGAAAACGCTCGCATAACCCATTAGCCTGAGGGTGATAAGCGGTGGTGCGATGAATTGTCGCCCCTAAGCTGTTGGACATGGCTGACCAGAGCTCTGAGACAAATTGAGGCCCCCTATCGGACGTGATGTCCGATGGGACACCGAAACGCGCCACCCAGTTTGTAAAAAAAACGCGAGCGACTTCCTCCGCTGTGGTTGCCGCTAGAGGGACTGCCTCTGGCCAGCGTGTGGTGCAGTCTATCATTGTTAACAGGTGTGTGAAACCTTGGGAGGAAGGTAGTGGCCCCACAAGATCGACATGAACGTGGTCGAACCTTCTAGCAGGGATTGGAAAAGGCTCCAGAGGGGCTTTTGTGTGTCTGTGTATTTTGGCGCGTTGACAAGAAATGCAAGTTTTTGCCCATTCTTTTACGTTTTTGCGCAGGCCTGGCCACACAAACTTTTCCGCGACCATTTTAACCGAGGCGCGCACACCTGGGTGCGCGAGGGAGTGAATTGCGTCAAAAATGCGGCGGCGCCATGTAGCTGGCACTAACGGGCGAGGTCGGTCGGTTGAAACATCGCATATTAGGGGGGGGCACGCCGTCGCGTAAACCCTTTTTCTCCAGCCTTAACCCTGTTGGTCCAGACAGGAGTGCGCGCACGTCCGCGTCACTGTTTTGCTCCTCTGCCATGGCTGCATAATCTATCCCTTCATGGATAGGTGCTGCGTATGTGTCTGAGTTAGTGAAGAGTTCTGCTGCTGAGGCAGTGTAATCTGTCTCCCCGCGCTCTGGTGGTGCCACAGCGCGAGAGAGACAGTCCGCTACTACGTTAAGTTTGCCTGCCACGTGTCGAATATCTGTGGTGAACTCTGAAATCGCAGCTAGCTGTCTTTGTTGCCTGCCTCACCATGGTTCTGAAATTTTAGCCATAGCAAAGGTGAGCGGTTTATGGTCTACAAAAGCCGTGAAACTCCGCCCTTCTAACCAGAACTGGAAGTGGCGGATGGATAAATGAAGCGCCAGCAGCTCTCTGTCAAAAGTGCTGTATTTGCATTCAGTTTGGTTTAGCGATTTGCTAAAGAATGCTAAAGGTTGCCAGACCCCGCTGACAAGTTGTTCTACAACTGCCCCTATAGCTAGGTCTGAAGCATCTGTGGTTAGTGCAATGCGGGCCAAGGGATCTGGATGAACTAACAATGTGGCGTTAGCTGGGGCGTTTTTTACTTCCGCGAAAGCACGTTCGCGCTCTGGGGTCCATTTGACCGCGTTGGAAGCTTTCTTTTTTTTTGAGCGCGTCATATAGGGGCTGCATGAGCTGAGCTGCGTGGGGGAGGAAGCGGTTGTAAAAATTAACCATCCCTAAAAATTCCTGTAGCGATTTGACCGTTTGCGGCCGTGGAAAACTTTCTATCGCATGAACTTTGTCTGGAAGTGGCACTGCCCCCTTCGATGAGACTTGGTGTCCTAAAAAATCAATTTGCGACACGCCGAATTTGCATTTGGCTGGATTGATTATTAGCCCATGCTCTTCTAGCCTCTGAAAAACCGTAGTGAGGTGCTGCTCGTGTTCTACCTCAGACGAGCTGGCTACCAGCATGTCGTCGAGGTAGACGAAAACAAAAGGGCGGTCGCGTAGGACCGCGTCCATCATTCATTGGAAAGTTTGAGCAGCGCCTTTGAGGCCGAAAGGCATTCGCAAGAATTCAAAAAGGCCGAAAGGGGTTATTACCGCTGTTATAGGAACGTCTTCTGCTCGGACTGGGACTTGGTGATAACCGCGGACTAAGTCTATTTTTGAAAAAATGCGCGCACCCGCTAGATGTAGTGAAAAATCTTGAATGTGAGGGATTGGGTAACGGTCATGCGCTGTAGCGTTGTTTAGTCTGCGGTAATCTCCGCACGGTCTCCAAGAACCGTCGGATTTCGGAACCATGTGAAGTGGTGAGGCCCAGGGGCTCTTCGAGCGTCTAACAATGCCCAATTTTTCAAGAGTTGTAAACTCGTCCCGTGCTATGTTGATCTTGGCCGCGTCTAAGCGGCGAGCTTTGGCAAAAACAGGAGGTCCCGTTGTGGGAACGAAGTGTTCAACCCGTGTTTAGCCACAGTGGCTGAGAATTTGGGGGTTGTGAGTGCTGGAAATTGGGTGAGGAGTTGCTCAAACTTACCTCCTGGCGTGGTGACGTTGGCCTGCACAGGTGGTGGAGAAACTCGAGCTGAGCATGGAATAGAAGCAAAAGACAGTGCATTATCGTCGTCGGCCTCCGTCGGTCTATGATGACCATGGAAGAGAATCCTAAACGTCTACTCTGCTGGAACAGCACCGCCTGTGGCTGAACAGGCCGATGCGCGAATGACAGTCCCTGTCACACAGGTCACACTTGTGGGTGGTCTCCGTGCTGCTGGGTCTGTGGCGGTTCTTCCTGCGGGTCCTTTTTTCATCTGCTGCAGCAGTCAGTCTCTCTTCACCCGCCTTGAGCTGTCTGGTCAGGGTGCCTCTCCATTTGGAGCGGTCCGTTGCAAGGTCCTCCCAGCGCTCTATGTTGATATCCAGGGCCTTCATGTCTCTCTTGCAGATGTCTCTAAAGTGCAGCTGTGGGCGGCCAACGTCTCTCCTGCCAGTTGCCAGTTCTCCATAGAGGACGTCTTTGGGGATTCTGCCATCCTCCATACGGTGAACGTGGCCTAGCCAGCGGAGCCTGTGTTGCCTGAGTAGAGTGAACATGGAGGGAAGGCCGGCGTGGGACAGAACTTCTGTGTTGGGCACTTTGTCCTGCCAGGATATGTCCAGGATGTGGCGAATGCAGCGCAAGTGGAAGGAGTTCAGTCTCTTTTCCTGCCGGGCATATGTTGTCCACGTCTCACTCCCATAGAGCAGTGTGCTGATGACGCAGGCGTTGTACACTGCCATCTTCGTCTTGACAGAGAGTTTGGGATTCTCCCACACTCGTGTGGTGAGGCGAGCGAGTGTGAAGGCTGATTTTCCAATCCTCTTGTTGATCTCTGTATCAAGGGAGAGGTTGTTGCTGATTGTGGACCCCAGGTACGTGAACTGATTCACGACCTCCAGCTTGTAGTCATCAATGGTGATGGTTGGTGGTGCTTCCGTGCCTTGCGCCAAGACGTTAGTCTTCTTGAGGCTGATGGTAAGCCCGAAGTCCTTGCATGCCTGGGAGAAGCGGTCCATCAGGGTCTGAAGCTCCTGCTGTGTGTGGGTTGCAACTGCAGCGTCGTCTGCAAACAGCATGTCTCTGATTAGAGCCTTGCGTACTTTGGTTCTGGCTTTCAGGCGGGCGAGGTTGAAAAGCCTGCCGTCAGATCTTGTGTGCAGGTAGATTCCCTCTGTTGCTGTGCTGAAGGCATGCCTCAGGAGCATAGCAAAGAAAATCCCAAAGAGGGTTGGCGCAAGTACACAGCCCTGTTTCACTCCGCTGCATATGTTGAATGGCTCTGAGACGTTGCCATCGTGCTGCACTATCCCTGCATGTTGGTGTGAAACGATTCGATGAGGCTTTGCAACTTTGGTGGGCATCCTATCTTTGGCAGGATCTTGAAAAGGCCCTCTCTGCTGACCAGATCGAATGCTTTGGTGAGGTCGATGAAGGCGACGTACAGAGGCATGTTCTGTTCTCTGCATTTCTCCTGGAGTTGGCGGATGGAGAATATCATGTCTACCGTCGATCGCTCAGCGCGGAAGCCACACTGAGACTCGGGGTAGACACGTTCGGCAAGCTTCTGTAGACGAACGAGAACAACTCGTGCGTAGACTTTGCCAACAACGCTGAGGAGGGAAATGCCCCTGTAGTTGTTGCAGTCGCTTCTCTCCCCTTTGTTTTTGTAGAGGGTGATGATCTTGGCGTCCCTCATGTCCTGTGGTATGGCACCTTCCTTCCAGCACTGGCAGAGGACGTCATGCAATGGCAGCAGTAGGGCGGTCTTGCAGTGCTTGATCAGGTCAGGGGTATGCCGTCGTTGCCGGGTGCCTTGCCAGCGGCCAAGCTATCAATGGCCTTACTGAGTTTGTCGATGGTTGGCTCGGCGTCAAGTTCGTCCATGGATGGCAGGCAGTCGATGGCATCAAGGGCTGACGGTGTCACGGTGTTCTGTCTAGAGTAGAGGTCGGAGTAGTGTTCCACCCATCTCTCCATCTGCTTGTTCTTCTCTGTGATCATCTCCCCAGTGGAAGATTTGAGGGGGGCCGTCTTGCTCTGAGCCGGACCAAGTGCTTTCTTGATGCCATCGTACATACCACGGATGTTCCCTGTTATGGCAGCGGTTTGAATGTCTTGGCTGAGCTGAGTCCAGTACTCGTTGGCACAGCGCCGAGCAGTCTGCTGAACTTTGCTTCTCGCAGCCCTGAGAATCTGGAGATTCTTCTCGTTTGGGTACTTCTTGTACTCAGCAAGTGCTGAGCGCTTGGCTTCAATGACGGGGGTCATCTCGGTCAACTTGGCATCAAACCAGTCCTGTGACTTCGAGGTCTTCCTCCCAAAGGTAGCCAAGGCTGTGCGGTAGATGGTGTTTCGCAGCTCTTCCCACTTCTGCTTTGCAGATTCTCCTCCTTGTGGTACACCAAGTTCCTTCTCAAAGGTGGAGGCAAACTGCTCAACAAGTTCTGGTTGGGCCATCTTGCTGGTGTCAATCCGTGCCTTTCCAGGTTGTCTAGCACGATGGAATTTCTTCAGCTGCAGCTTGACCTTGCAACACACCAATGAATGGTCTGTGTCGCAATCTGCACTCTGGAACGAACGGGTGATTAGCACGTTCTTCAGTGAGGTGCGCCTGGTCAGGATCAAGTCTAGCTGGTGCCAGTGCTTTGAGCGCGGATGTTGCCAGGAAACCTTGTGTTGGGGCTTGGTCTTGAAGAACGAGTTTGTGATGCACAGATCGTGATATGTGCAGAACTCGAGCAGCCGCTGTCCGTTGTCGTTCATTCTGCCCACGCCAAAAGGTCCAAGACAGGAGGGCCAGGAGTCGTGGTCAGCACCCACTCTGGCATTGAAGTCTCCAAGGAGAATGAGTTGTTCAGAGTTGGGGATGATCCTGACAGTTGTTGCGAGATTCTCGTAGAACTCGTCTTTTGCCTCTGGTGTGGCTGTCTGTGTTGGGGCATACACACTGACGAGGGTGACTGGGCCTTCAGTGGTGTTCAGGCGGAGGGTGAGGAGTTGTGCAGAGCCAGTGCTGCCCGGTTCCACCATCTTCAGCAAAGTGTTCTTCACTGCGAAGCCCACTCCGTGTTCCCTGTGTTCGTCACTGCCCTTTCCCTGCCAGTAGAACGTGTAGTCCTTCTCTCTCAGTGTGCCTGCATCAGCTAACCGTGTTTCCTGGAGAGTGGCGATATCCACTCCCAGTCTCTTCAGCTCATTATTGATGATGGCAGTCTTCCTGGTGTCGTTGATGTCCTTGAGGTTAGCAGCGAGTCCTGTCATCATAGTGCGGACATTCCAAGTTCCCAGTTTTAGAGTTGGTCTCTTTTGTTTTATTGTCTTGCCTGGTGCAAAGGTTCTCAGCCTGCTGTTTGGATTTCTCCTTATCCCCATGCACCCAATGAGGAAAGCAAGCTGTGGCGGGACAACACCTTATTGGCTGGGGGCTGCCCAGCTTGAGGCGGGCGGTAGCTGTCCAGTGAGATCTGATGATCCCTCCCACCGTCGGGAACAACCCCTGGCGCCACGCTCTACGCCAATTGAGCAGTGGCTTATAACCGGTAACTGTCATTCCCCGTGTTTTGTCTACGCCAAAGGCGAAGCTGGAGTGTCCTCTCCAGTGATCCGGTGTTCTACCTTCCAGCGTTGGGCGTTGGTAGGATTCAAGCCTGGGCAGGAAGATATGGAGGACAAGATGTTGCCCATGCAGCATGTCCCCCCTCTCCACGTCACTGATGAATCCAAAGGAACAGCAGGGCTGCTACAGTTTGGCACCAGCGCCGTTGCAGGAGCTGCCAGAACGATGTTGAGCACAACATAGAACTGCCTTAGGGGCTCCGACTCCGGATTTTTCCTCAGGGTTGACTCCCGAAGCCTTTCCCGTGACCGGGTATGCCGCAAGGCAGCAGAGGTTTGAAATCAGGGTTTACCTTCCCCTAGATGGGCTACCTTCCCAGGTTGACGAGCCACCATCTACCCGAAGCATCTGGTTTTAAGGCGCCAGAGATCCGCCCTCGCCCCTTCTCCTATTAGTAAAAGCAGTTCCGCCGGGCTTAGAGACTAAACCACACGGGCAGGCTAGGAGTTGGACTTAGTTGTCAGAGGCTTTTCGAGACGCACGCCATAAGGAGCATTTTATGAGCACTGGGAGCTTAACCCCAGTGCCGCTCCTGGCTATGACAACCTTGGAACCCAGTGCATTAACCAGGCGCCTATTTGCTAGATCCACTAATAACCCATGTGCACACACAAAATCTGCACCTAATAAGTTAAAACTCACCGCCGCTACAACAAATGTCCATTTGTAACTGCGGCCGTGGATGAGGAGGTGCAGGCTCTTTTCGCCAAACGTGTCGATGTTAGAGCCGTTGGCTGCCACTGCTCCGTTGCCCCGGGTGCCCATGGCTCGATCTGCGTGGGAGGGCATGACGAAACTCAGCTGAGCTCCTGTGTCGATGAGGAACTGCTTGCCTGTGTGTCCATCCGTCACGTACAACAGCTTGTTTTTCTCGCCGAGAACCACTGCTGTTAACGGCTCTTGGCTTTGGCGTTTCCCGACATCGTAAACTTGCAGGGGGGGAACGCATTTGCGGGCCTTCTCAGCGACGCGGTGGTGATAATAACAGACGTCGCCCTGTCTGTTACGTTTTGGCCGCGTCGCCGTCACCGTGGCCTGGGTCTGCTCCGTGGGTCGTGGTTCCTCATGGCTCGGGGCGTCAGCCTTGAGGTCTGCGGATGCTGCTGTGGGTGTCACCTCCTTGCAGGCGTTGACGAGCCGATGAGCTTCGCTGGCCAGTGTGCGGAAGTCCTGGTGGGTGTCGCACTTCATGCTGGCGAGTGTCCCCCTCATGTGTGGCGGCAGCGTGCTGAGGAAAATGAACTGGAAGAGGAAGTTGTCATTATCCTCTTCCTTGAGCTGCAGCAAATCCTCCATGAGGGCCTTCGGATTGCCCCCTCTGTGGCCGTAGACCGCCAGGATCTTCTCGGCTCTTTCTTCCGCTGATGGGACGTAGTTCGCCACGATGGTCGCTTTGAGCGTCTCGTATTTGTCCCTGGCCGGTGGTCGCCGGATCATGCTCCGCACACACTTCGAAGTGGCGGAGTCGAGTTTGGAGACGATATGATAAAACTTAGTATCGTCAGCCGTGATGCCCGCCAGTATAAATTGGGCTTCAGCCTGCTGAAACCAAGAGGCGGGGTCCTCTTGCCAGAAGTCTGGCAGCTTGACAGCGACGGCGTTCGTGCACACCATCACTGCTGTGCCCGCCGGGTGAGAGTGCCTTGCCTCGGCTCTCACGGCGGTGCTGGTGCTCGGTTGAGCCCTCTCAACCTCTTCTGCCAGGGGGAGCAGCTGTCCGTCTGCTCCCTCGTCTGCGTGGCTGCTGGCGTCTGCCTGAGCCGCCACGGATGAGTCGCTTGTGGAAGAACGCCTCCGGTCCATACTCGCGTCAAGGTCACCAGTGTAGAGGAGCTGGGCAATGAAGAGGCGATTTGGTTTATAAACAAAGTTTTAATGTTCAGCTCTTCTATCAAGTCTCATCTGGTGCAGAGAGCGGCAGAAGGGGAAAGAGACAGAATCTCGCCGACTCGCTGGTTATATACAAGCACACAACAAAAGATATGCATAACAAAGGCTGACATCCCTCATTATCTTAATCCCCCCATTGTCTTGGTATTTCCTCTCCTCATCTTGGGAGGTGATGGTAATCCTTCTCCTCGCCTTGGGAGGTGAGGGTGGCTCGTCCGGTTTCCCCCGCCACGTCTGGGAACGTCTTTGTTCTTCACTCGGCGGGTGAGATTCCTTTGTCCTTTCAGAGGTGTGAAGTTCCTTACATATGTAATCCCAAACATTTCCACTTGCTCTAACATATGTAGTTATGGAATATATGGTTAATATAGACCACAACAGTTGTTTTTAGAATGCTTATTTTTAACATTCGACTGTTCGTTTACCAACTTAAAATAATCACTTGTTTTCAAATGTATTAAAAAATAAACCAGTCTATATCCCAAGTGTTTTTCACCCCATGTTTCTCCCAACAATTTCTTCAAATAAGTACAGAATATTTTCAACACAACAGAATGATAAAATATTAAAATTGCTAATTTATGAATGTTAAATAACACTGCCACCACCAGGTGCTAATTTATGCTAATTTATGAATGTTAAATAACACTGCTGCCGATAACCAGGTTATCAAGTTGAGCTAGCTGCTGTTCACCTGAATCTAGTGTGGAGCAAGCTAATGAGCAAGTTTGTGAGCTTCTATCAGATATAAACACAAAAAACTGATGAAATAAAACACTGTCACAGACTGCATAATCTACATGTTAAGTTAAGTGGCGAAATGAGCAAAGCAATGGCCATTCATTAATTTACCAGGGATTATTAAGCAGACACTCCGGGAAATGAATGGTGGTCTATGGGGAAAACAACATTGTTTGGAACTAATTGCCGCTCCTTGAAGGCAGAGACCTTGGCGGTCTGATCCCAGGCTTCCTAAACTTCCTTTTCAAAATGCATTGTGGGATTTTTGAGTTTACTATATAGTGAATGAAATTGTTAGTTAAGATTTCGAACAGCACTACAAAATGGCCGATTCACTATATAGTACACTATATGGGGAACGAGTGAACATTTCGAACACAGCACCAGTCACTGTTTTGGTCCATGGTTGATGCCATGCTAATGCTAGCTGTTAGCTCCAGCTGTTGGCACCAGCCTGTGCTAGCTAAAGTAAAACTGACTGAATTTAAGAACCAAAAAGCTAAAATAAAAGTTTACCTGGGACAGGGAGCTGTGGTTTCAGTGGATCAGGACCAGTCCAAGGGGTATAATCAGCATGAAAACAACTGAAAGAGTCCTTCTAAATTAGCAGAGCAGAGCTAACTCAAGGGGAGCCAGGAGCATTAGCTACACTTGGCTAGCTATCGGTCAGATTACAGGACCAAACACTAAAAGCCAGAAGCTAGAATGATGCAAGATATTGACTGTTGACCACTGAACCAGCTGGAAATACAAATGTCTAATTTGACAGTTAACCCCAGTCGTGCCGCTGAGCTAACTTCTCTGATACTCTGATCTACTGGGCCATTGTGGACTAATGAGCAAGCTGGGAACATGGATTTCTTGTAAGGTCAGTCGAAAATACTGTAATTTATCACCTTTATATTTGATTATATTTTTGTGTGTATTCCATTATAGTTAATGTAAAGTGCTGTTATAGTTTTTAATTCTAGTTTTTAATTCTAGTAGCCTCTAAACCAGGATCTCTAACATGGAGTCAAGTTGTGAAAAAGAGGCGAAGATGATCTAAGCGCGCTGCGGATAAACCCAAGCCATCCTCTGCTTCAAACAGCCGCAGGAATAAAGCCAGCAACGCGGCCCCTGTTGTTGGTACGGGCTCTGGGAATATTAAAACAGTTCGGACCAAGACGGTGAGTGTGTTTGCTACCCGTTTTCATCGTGATTTGGAAGCTGACACTTTATCTGCATATCTTAAAGATAAGCTTGGACGAGAAGTTTTATGTCAGAAAATCATCACTGGGAACGGCAGGGTTAGCTCGTTTAAAGTAACGGCGGAATGCTCTGAGGTGGGGGACATGTACCAGCCAGAGCTCTGGCCAGAGGGCACATTGGTGCGGCGATATTATGAGCCCCGGGGGGCTGGGAGGGCTGGAGCTAGTGGAGCGGCTGCTGTGGAGAATATGCGGGCACCCACGCATGATGGCGATCTTTCTTAACTCTTCCTCTTTTTTTGATGGGTATTAAGGTCATGTCTTACAACTGTCGTGGCCTTAAATTGGGGCAAAGTGCTGGGGAGAAAGCTCGCCGGTTAGTTATTGACAATTTATTGAACAATTGTGATATTTTGTGCCTTCAGGAGACGTTTCTTTCAGAACAAGACTTGGAACGTCTGAACTGTCTTAACCCTGATTTCCATGGTGCTGGGGAGTCTACAACTGACCTCAGCAAGGGGATTATCAGGGGGAGGATACCTGGAGGTGTGGCTTTTCTCTGGAGGAAGAAGCTGGACTCCTTGATAAAAGTGGTCCGACTTGGTGTAGATTGGTGTATTGGTGTGCAGTTTAATTGTAATGATAAGGAATTCCTTATTATTAATGTATATACGCCATTTGAATGTCAACAGAATGAGGATGAATATTTAAATAAGCTTGCCTTTATCAATTCTTATATGCAAGACTATAATAATACCTGTATTTTTATTATGGGGGACTTGAATGCAGACATATCTGACACTGACTCCTTATTTGCAAAACATATGTATCATTTTGTAAACCTCTCGGCGCCACACCAGTCGGCTGCCTTTTGCAACAGCGGCTCGATTCCGAGTTTTTTTTTCCCTTCCTCTCTCTTTTGATCACTTTTTTTTTTTTTTTTTTTTTTCACCCCACTTATATCACGGACACACAGATCGTCCCAAATGTCTCCTGAGCCGGTGGACAGAGCCACTGTTTATAGCAGGATTCGATACAACAGGGAAGAGCTGCTAGCATTTAACCGCCACCCGGTCCCACTGGAAAAACTCGACATACCGAGAGAACTGAGGCGAAAACGCCGCGGCTGCCGGGCTGGAGTAAGGCGGAGGACAAAAAATATAAGGTACAGACCCTCCCTTCCATCTGTTGTCATGGGAAATGTACGGTCGATACTGGGAAAGTTAGATGAGCTAGCGGCTATCTCCCGTTATGATAGCACTTACCGGGAGTGCTCTCTCCTTTTGTTTACTGAGACGTGGCTAACTGAACTAGCAGCAGATGCTAACATTGAGCTGGAGGGTTTTCACATGATACGAGCTGACCGAACACCAGAGAGTGGCAAAACTAGGGGCGGTGGAGTGATAATGTATGTTAACAACAACTGGTGTAGACCGGGACATATCACTGTTAAACAACGACACTGCAGCAAAGACATTGAGTTGCTAGCTGTTAGCATGAGGCCTACATATCTCCCGAGAGAACACTCACACGTGATCTGCATTGTTGTTTATGCAAATCCGACGGCGAACGCTGGGACAGCGCATGACGTCATCCATTCAGTAACCAGCAGGCTGCAGACAGAACACCCAGATGCTCTTCTCCTCATCTCAGGCGATTTCAACCACGTTTCACTGTCTCCCATTCTGCCCACTTTCACCCAGTATGTCACATGCCACACTAGAGACAATAAAACACTGGATTTGTTCTACGCAAACACTAAGGAGGCGTACACCTCATCACAACTCCCCCCACTTGGGAGATCGGATCACAACTTGGTTCATCTCCGACCGGTGTACAAACCCCTAGTGCACAGACAACCTCCGGCCATGCACACTGTGGAGTTATGGTCTGAGGAGACAATGGACACTCTAAAGGACTGTTTTGAAGCCACTGCCTGGAAGCAGCTCTGCGATCCACATGGTGAGGACATCGATGGCCTCATTCACACCTTCACGGGCTACCTCAGCTTCTGTGTGGACAAATCCGTTCCCACCAAGACCATACGGCGTCACTCAAACAACAAACCCTGGATCAACCCTGAGATAAAAACACTTCTGAGAGAGAAGAAGAGGATCTTCAGGTCGGGGAACAGGGAGATGCTGAAGTCCGTACAGAGGGAGCTGAGGAGAAAGATCAGAGAAGGCAAGGACAGCTTCAGGAAGAAGATGGAGGACAAGCTGCAACAGAGCGACATCAGCGGGGTCTGGAGAAACCTCAAAACCATCTCGGGGCTCCAGAATACCTCCCCCCAGGCCACGGGGGGCAGGGAGTGGGCGAACAACCTGAATCTGTTTTTCAATAGATTTGACCAACCGCCCTCCCCCCTGTCTGGACAACAACCACTGCTGCCTCTAAGAAATCAAGTCCTGCTACCCACTCCCCACTCCACCGACACCCCCCCCACTCCCAACACACAGCCCCCCATCCTGACCCTGACCAAGACCCAGGTGAGGACGGAGCTGAGGAAGATCAAGGCGAGGAAGGCGTCGGGACCGGACGGCATCAGCGCAAAGCTCCTCAAGTCCTGTGCAGACCAGCTGTGTGGGATTGTGACATATATCTTCAACATGAGCCTGAAACTGGGGAGGGTACCACAGCTGTGGAAAACATCTTGTGTGGTACCTGTACCAAAAACTTCCCACCCCAAAGACCTGAACAGCTTCAGACCGGTGGCCTTGACGTCCCACTTGATGAAGACCCTGGAGAGACTGCTCCTTGCTCATCTCCGCCCCCTGGTGGAACCAGCGATGGATCCACTCCAGTTCGCCTACCAGCATGGCATTGGGGTGGAGGATGCGGTGATCTTCCTCCTTCACCGTTCTCTGTCCCACCTGGAGAAGCCCGGGAATATGGTGAGGATCATGTTCTTTGACTTCTCCAGTGCTTTCAACACCATCCAACCGATGATCCTGAAGGACAAGCTGCTGCGCGCAGGGGTGGACCAGCACCTGTCATCATGGATCCTGGACTACCTCACGAACCGGCCTCAGTTTGTGAGAACCCGGGACTGTGTTTCCGACACGATCATCAGTAGCACGGGGGCCCCCCAGGGAACGGTGCTGGCTCCCTTCCTGTTCACTCTTTATACTGCGGACTTCTCACACAACACAACACATTGCCATCTACAGAAGTTCTCTGATGACTCTGCGATCGTTGGTCTCATCTCCAGCGGAGATGAAGCTGAGTACAGAGGGCTTATCCAGGACTTTGTGGACTGGTGCCATCGGAACTGCCTCCAGATCAACGCGAGGAAAACTAAGGAGCTGGTGGTGGACTGCCGCAGGCATGGGCAGCCCCTCACAGCACCAGTAAATATACAGGGAACAGACATCGAGATGGTGACATCCTACAAGTACCTGGGTATTCATCTGAACAATAAACTAGACTGGTCACACAATACTGACGCACTCTACAAGAAGGGACAGCGCAGGCTGTTCCTGCTGAGGAGACTCAGGTCTTTTGGTGTACAAGGGGCGCTGCTGAAGTCATTCTATGACACGGTGGTGGCATCAGCCATCACTTTTGGAGTGGTCTGCTGGGGCAGTGGCATTACTGCAGCCGATAGGAAGAGACTGAACAAACTGATTAAGAAAGCTAGCTCTGTCCTGGGGCAACGCCTTGATCCGATGGAGGAGATAGGAGAGAGAAGGACGGTGGCTAAACTGTCATCTCTGCTGGAGTCCGAGTTCCACCCTATGCAGGACATACTGGATGCACTGAGGAGCTCATTTAGCAGCAGACTACATCATCCCAGGTGCACAACCGAGAGGTTTCGTAGGTCCTTCCTACCAACGGCTGTCAGACTGTACAACCTAAGCAGGGCTGCTCGCAGAGATAGCAAAAAGACGTAACAAACTAATAGTTTTTTTTGAATGCAAAAGATGCAATAGACTTACACAATGGTCCTCTCCGGCATACAACTAGGAACATACCGGTCGCTATGGAGGGTGAGAATATGTATGGGCACATAATCATACCATGTAGGATAACTAAATAGACGGTTATGCTGTTTCATCCCACCTAGCAACAATGCTCTGCACTGTGTGTGTTTATATATTTACATATTTATTCCATCTAGCTACAATGCTCTGCACTGGGTGTGTTTATATTTATATATCTATATATTTATTCCATCTAGCTACAATGCTCAGCACTGGGTGTGTTTATATTTATATAAGATAAGATAAGATAAGCCTTTATTAGTCCCACAACGGGGAAATTCCAGGATTGCAACAGCACAGGGATAGCAACACTCAGAGCAACAATCAGAAGGCAAGAAAAAAAACAAGCAAGCAAGAGCAGCTAATAAACATATGTACGTATTACTATAAAATATATATATATACACACACACACAGACACACAGTGCAGAGCATTGTAGCTGGATGGAATAAATATATGAATATATGAACACACAGTGCAGAGCATTGCAGCTAGGTGGAATAAATATGCAAGTATATAAACACACACAGTGCGGAGCATTGCAGCTAGGTGGAATAAATATGCAAGTATATAAACACACACAGTGCGGAGCAATGTAGCTAGATGGAATAATATGTAGATATATAAATATATAAACACACCCAGTGCTGAGCATTGTAGCTAGATGGAATAAATATGCAAATATATAAACACACACAGTGCAGAGCATTGTTGCTAGATGGAATGAAACAGCATAACCGTCTACTTAGTTATCCTACATGGTATGATTATGTGCCCATACATATTCTCACCCTCCATAGCGACCGGTATGTTCCTAGTTGTATGCCGGAGGGGACCATTGTGTAAGTCTATTGCATCTTTTGCATTCAAAAAACTATTAGTTTGTTACGTCTTTTTGCTATCTCTGCGAGCAGCCCTGCTTAGGTTGTACAGTCTGACAGCCGTTGGTAGGAAGGACCTACGAAACCTCTCGGTTGTGCACCTGGGATGATGTAGTCTGCTGCTAAATGAGCTCCTCAGTGCATCCAGTATGTCCTGCATAGGGTGGAACTCGGACTCCAGCAGAGATGACAGTTTAGCCACCGTCCTTCTCTCTCCTATCTCCTCCATCGGATCAAGGCGCTGCCCCAGGACAGAGCTAGCTTTCTTAATCAGTTTGTTCAGTCTCTTCCTATCGGCTGCAGTAATGCCACTGCCCCAGCAGACCACTCCAAAAGTGATGGCTGATGCCACCACCGTGTCATAGAATGACTTCAGCAGCGCCCCTTGTACACCAAAAGACCTGAGTCTCCTCAGCAGGAACAGCCTGCGCTGTCCCTTCTTGTAGAGTGCATCAGTATTGTGTGACCAGTCTAGTTTATTGTTCAGATGAATACCCAGGTACTTATAGGATGTCACCATCTCGATGTCTGTTCCCTGTATATTTACTGGTACTGTGAGGGGCTGCCCATGCCTGCGGCAGTCCACCACCAGCTCCTTAGTTTTCCTCGCGTTGATCTGGAGGCAGTTCCGATGGCACCAGTCCACGAAGTCCTGGATAAGCCCTCTGTACTCAGCTTCATCTCCATTGGAGATGAGGCCAACGATCGCAGAGTCATCAGAGAACTTCTGTAGATGGCAGTGTGTTGTGTTGTGTGAGAAGTCCGCAGTATAAAGAGTGAACAGGAAGGGAGCCAGCACCGTTCCCTGGGGGGCCCCCGTGCTACTGATGATCGTGTCGGACACACAGTCCCGGGTTCTCACAAACTGAGGCCGGTTCGTGAGGTAGTCCAGGATCCATGATGACAGGTGCTGGTCCACCCCTGCGCGCAGCAGCTTGTCCTTCAGGATCATCGGTTGGATGGTGTTGAAAGCACTGGAGAAGTCAAAGAACATGATCCTCACCATATTCCCGGGCTTCTCCAGGTGGGACAGAGAACGGTGAAGGAGGAAGATCACCGCATCCTCCACCCCAATGCCATGCTGGTAGGCGAACTGGAGTGGATCCATCGCTGGTTCCACCAGGGGGCGGAGGTGAGCAAGGAGCAGTCTCTCCAGGGTCTTCATCAAGTGGGACGTCAAGGCCACCGGTCTGTAGCTGTTCAGGTCTTTGGGGTGGGAAGTTTTTGGTACAGGTACCACACAAGATGTTTTCCACAGCTGTGGTACCCTCCCCAGTTTCAGGCTCATGTTGAAGATATACGTCACAATCCCACACAGCTGGTCTGCACAGGACTTGAGGAGCTTTGCGCTGATGCCGTCCGGTCCCGGCGCCTTCCTCGCCTTGATCTTCCTCAGCTCCGTCCTCACCTGGGTCCTGGTCAGGGTCAGGATGGGGGGCTGTGTGTTGGGAGTGGGGGGGTGTTGGTGGAGTGGGGAGTGGGCAGCAGGACTTGATTTCTTTAGAGGCAGCAGTGGTTGTTGTGCAGTCAGGGGGGAGGGCGGTTGGTCAAATCTATTGAAAAACAGATTCAGGTTGTTCGCCCACTCCCTGCCCCCTGTGGCCTGGGGGGAGGTATTCTGGAGCCCCGAGATGGTTTTGAGGTTTCTCCAGACCCCGCTGATGTCGCTCTGTTGCAGCTTGTCCTCCATCTTCTTCCTGAAGCTGTCCTTGCCTTCTCTGATCTTTCTCCTCAGCTCCCTCTGTACGGACTTCAGCATCTCCCTGTTCCCTGACCTGAAGATCCTCTTCTTCTCTCTCAGAAGTGTTTTTATCTCAGGGTTGATCCAGGGTTTGTTGTTTGAGTGACGCCGTATGGTCTTGGTGGGAACGGATTTGTCCACACAGAAGCTGAGGTAGCCCGTGAAGGTGTGAATGAGGCCATCGATGTCCTCACCATGTGGATCGCAGAGCTGCTTCCAGGCGGTGGCTTCAAAACAGCCCTTTAGGGTGTCCATTGTCTCCTCAGACCATAACTCCACAGTGTGCATGGCCGGAGGTTGTCTGTGCACTAGGGGTTTGTACACCGGCCGGAGATGAACCAAGTTGTGATCCGATCTCCCGAGTGGGGGGAGTTGTGATGAGGTGTACGCCTCCTTAGTGTTTGCGTAGAATAAATCCAGTGTTTTATTGTCTCTAGTGTGGCATGTGACATACTGGGTGAACGTGGGTAGAATGGGAGACAGTGAAACATGGTTGAAATCGCCTGAGATGAGGAGAAGAGCATCTGGGTGTTCTGTCTGCAGCCTGCTGGTTACTGAATGGATGACGTCACGTGCTGTCCCAGCGTTCGCCGTCGGATTTGCATAAACAACAATGCAGATCACGTGTGAGTGTTCTCTCGGGAGATATGTAGGCCTCATGCTAACAGCTAGCAACTCAATGTCTTTGCTGCAGTGTCGTTGTTTAACAGTGATATGTCCCGGTCTGCACCAGTTGTTGTTAACATACATTATCACTCCACCGCCCCTAGCCTTGCCACTGTCTGGTGTTCGGTCAGCTCGTATCATGTGAAAACCCTCCAGCTCAATGTTAGCATCTGCTGCTAGTTCAGTTAGCCACGTCTCAGTAAACAAAAGGAGAGAGCACTCCCGGTATGTGCTATCATAACGGGAGATAGCCGCTAGCTCATCTAACTTTCCCAGTATCGACCGTACATTTCCCATGACAACAGATGGAAGGGAGGGTCTGTACCTTATATTTTTTGTCCTCCGCCTTACTCCAGCCCGGCAGCCGCGGCGTTTTCGCCTCAGTTCTCTCGGTATGTCGAGTTTTTCCAATGGGACCGGGTGGCGGTTGAATGCTAGCAGCTGTTCTCTGCTGTATCGTATCCTGCTATAGACAGTGGCTCCGTCCACCGGCTCAGGAGACATTTAGGACGATCTGTGTGTCCGTGATATAAGTGGGGTGAAAAAAAAAGACGGATCAAAAGAGAGAGGAAGGGAAAAAGACTCGGAATCGAGCCGCTGTTGCAAAAGGCAGCCGACTCGTGTGGCGCCGAGAAAAAAAAAAACAAAAAAAAACGTATATACGTATATATATCTATATACGTATTTATTCCATCTAGCTACAATGCTCCGCACTGTGTTTTTATATATCTACATATTATTCCATCTAGCTACATTGCTCCGCACTGTGTGTGTTTATATACTTGCATATTTATTCCACCTAGCTGCAATGCTCCGTACTGTGAGTGTTTATATATTTACATATTTATTCCATCTAGCTACAATGCTCTGCACTGTGTGTTCATATATTCATATATTTATTCCATCCAGCTACAATGCTCTGCACTGTGTGTCTGTGTGTGTGTGTGTGTGTATATATATATATTTTATAGTAATATGTACATATGTATATTAGCTGCTCTTGCTTGCTTGTTTTTTTTCTTGCCTTCTGATTGTTGCTCTGAGTGTTGCTATCCCTGTGCTGTTGCAATCCTGGAATTTCCCCGTTGTGGGACTAATAAAGGCTTATCTTATCTTATCTTATCTTATTTTTGTTATGAGAACAACTTAATCTTGTCAAGTAAGGTACTAATGCCTCCTGATAGTTATACCTATATAAGTGAGGCTTGGCACACTACGTCCTGGCTCGATCATTGCATCAGCACGGGTGATGCACATGCTTCTTTGGGTGGCATGAGTATTCATTATGGGTTAGCAATGTCTGATCATATACCGTTTGAGAAGATAATTAATGTTGACTGTCTACCTGCACTTTATCAAAATGTCAGTCAGGATGAGGTGGGAAAATTAGACTGGGACACTCTTTCTGAGGAAGAAATTGTAGAATATTGTGTTCATACAGATAAATCCTTGAGTAAAATATGTCTTCCTAGAGATGCTGTAATGTGCAGCGATGTGAACTGTAGCATTGTTGAACATAAGAAAGACCTTTGTAGTCTGTACAATGCTATAGTTAACTCCCTGTATAAGGACAGCAAGCCTTATTATAAGAAAATACGTAAAACACATAAGGTTAGACCTGGCTGGAATGAGGCCGTAGCTGTGCCTTATTCTGAAGCTCGGGAAGCATATAAAGCATGGGTGGTGGCTGGGAGACCCAGACAAGGGCCAGAATTTGAGATGAAGAAATGTATAAATGCTAAGTTTAAGTATGCTATTCGTCATATCTCTAAAAATGAGCAGCTAATGAGAAGTAATTCCCTGGCCAAGAAATTGTTAGATCAGAATGTCACAGAATTTTGGAAGGAGCTTATACGGATTAGTAACAGTAAAACGCCTTTGCCCTGTACTTTGGAAGGCATTTCAGGTACAGAAAATATTGTGGATCTTTGGCGGCAACACTTTTACTCATTATTTAATTCAACTAAGGATGAAACTTACAAGGTAGGGAAAGTAGAAAGGGACGATTCGCTCCTGATTGACACTCATGCAGTGATCAAAGCCATTAGAGAGCTATCAGACAACAAAGCGAGTGGTTTAGACTGTATTTCTGCTGAGCATCTTAAATACGCTAGCTCAAGAATTGCTCCTCTTCTTGCAATCTGTTTCACCAGCTTCATGATTCATGGGATGTTACCAGAATCATTATTGTCTGTTGTGTTGGTACCAGTCATTAAAGATAAAGCTGGCAAGCTGTGTAGCCTGGATAATTACAGACCCATAGCTTTAGCCAATATAATATCTAAAGTACTGGAAAAAATCCATCCATCCATCCATCCATCTTCTACCGCTTTTCCGGAGGTCCGGGTCGCGGAGGCAGCAGCCCAAGCAGAGAAGCCCAGACTTCCCTCTCCCCAGCCACCTGCTCCAGCTCTTCAGAGGGGATACCAAGGCGTTCCCAGACTAGCTGGGAGACATAGTCTCTCCACCGAGTCCTGGGTCTGCCCCGGGGTCTCCTCCCAGTGGGACGTGCCCGAAACACCTCAAGTGGGAGGCGTCCAGGAGGCATCCTAATCAGATGCCCATACCACCTCAACTGACTCCTTTCAATGTGGAGGAGCAGCGGTTCTACTCTGAGCCTCTCCCGGATGACTGAGCTCCTCACCCTATCTCTGAGGGTGAGTCCAGCAATCCTACGGAGAAAGCTCATTTCAGCCGCTTGTATCCGCGATCTCGTTCTTTCGGTCATTACCCAAAGCTCGTGACCATAGGTGAGAGTAGGAACGTAGATTGACTGGTAAATCGACAGCTTTGCCTTAGAACTAAGCTCCCTCTTCACCACAACAGACCGGTACAACGTCCGCATCACTGCAGATGCTGCTCCAATCCGTCTGTCGATCTCTCGCTCCATTTTCCCCTCACTCGTGAACAAGACCCCAAGATACTTAAACTCCTCCACTTGGGGCAGGAGCCTGTCCCCAACCCGGAGAGGACAATCCACCTTTTTCCGGCTGAGGACCATGGACTCGGACTTGGAGGTGCTGATTCTCATCCCAGCCGCTTCACACTCAGCGGCAAACCGTCCCAGCAAGAGCTGTAGGTCATTGCTGGATGAAGCCAACAGGACAACATCATCTGCAAACAACAGAGATGAGATCCTGTGGTCACCAAGCATGACACCCTCCATTCCCTGGCTGCGCCTAGAAATCCTGTCCATAAAAATTATGAACAGGACCGGTGACAAAGGGCAGCCCTGGCGGAGTCCAACTCTCACTGGGAATGACTCCGACCGAGTGTTGGCAATGCGAACTAAACTCTCACAACGGTCGTACAGAGACCGAATAGCTCGTAACAACAAGCCCGATACCCCATACTCCCGAAGCACCCCCCACAAAAATCCACGAGGGACGCGGTCAAATGCCTTCTCCAAGTCCACAAAACACATGTAAACTGGTTGGGCAAACTCCCACGAACCCTCAAGAATTCTCGAGAGGGTAAAGAGCTGGTCCGATGTGCCACGGCCAGGACGAAAACCACATTGCTCCTCCTGAATCCGAGGTTCGACCAACGGCCGGACTCTCCTCTCCAGTACCTTGGCATAGACCTTCCCAGGGAGGCTGAGGAGTGTGATCCCTCTAAAGTTGGAGCACACCCTCCGGTCCCCTTTTTGAAGAGAGGAACCACCACCCCGGTTTGCCATGCCAAAGGCACTGCCCCCGACCTCCACGCAATGTTGCAGAGGCGTGTCAACCATGACAACCCAACAACATCCAGGGCCTTGAGGTACTCGGGGCGAATCTCGTCCACCCCCGGGGCCCGGCCACCAAGGAGATTTTTAACCACCTTGGCGACCTCAGCCCCTGTGATAGGCGAGTCATCCCCCTCGTCCCCAAACCCTGCTTCCTCTGTGGAAGGCGTATCAGTGGGATTGAGGAGATCCTCGAAGTATTCCTTCCACCGCCCGACGATATCCCCAGTTGAAGTCAACAGTGTCCCATCCGCACCATACACAGTGTGGACGGGGAGCTGCTTTCCCCTACTGAGCCGCCGAACAGTTTGCCAGAATCTCTTTGAAGCCGACCGAAAGTCTTGTTCCATGGCCTCACCGAACTCCTCCCATACCCGGGTTTTTGCTTCAGCAACCACCCGAGCTGCACTCCGCTTGGCCTGCCGGTACACCTCAGCTGCTTCGGGAGTCCCACAAGCCAACCAAGCTTGATAGGACTCCTTCTTCAGCTTAATGGCCCCCCTCACCACTGGTGTCCACCACTTGGTTCGGGGGTTGCCACCACGAGATGCACCGACCACCTTGCGGCCGCAGCTCTGGGCTGCCGCTTCAACAACAGAGGTGGAGAACATGGCCCATTCAGACTCCATGTCTCCAGACTCCCTCGGAATGTGGTTGAAGTTCTTCCGGAGGTGGGAGTTGAAGACCTCCCGGACAGGGGCCTCAGCCAGACGCTCCCAGCACACCCTCACTATACGTTTGGGTCTACCAGGTCTGAATGGCTTCCTCCCCTGCCATCGGATCCAACTCACCACCAGGTGGTGATCAGTTGACAGCTCTGCACCTCTCTTTACTCGGGTGTCCAAGACATACGGTCGCAGGTCTGATGATACGATAACAAAATCGATCATCGACCTGCGGCCTAGGGTGTCCTGGTGCCAGGTGCACATATGGACACCCTTATGCTTGAACATGGTGTTCGTTATAGACAGACTGTGGTTAGCACAGAAGTCCAATAACTGAACACCACTCGGGTTCAGATCGGGCAGGCCGTTCCTCCCAATCACCCCCCTCCAGGTTTCACTGTCGTTGCCCACGTGCGCATTGAAGTCCCCCAGTAGGACAATGGAGTCTCCAGGAGGAGCACCCTCCAGCACCCCAGTCACAGACTCCAAAAAGGGTGGGTACTCTGAAACATCATTTGGTGCATAGGCACAAATGATGGTCAGGACCCGTTTCCCAACCCGAAGGCGCAGGGAAGCAACCCTTTCGTCCACCGGGGAAAACTCCAATATAGAGGCAGCAAGGTGGGGCGATACAAGAATACCTACCCCTGCTCGTCGCCTCTCGCCCGGGGCAACTCCAGAAAAGGCCAAGCTCCAGCCCCTCTCCAGGAGACTGGTTCCGGAACCGGAGCTGTGTGTTGAGGTGAGGCCGACTATGTCTAGCCGGTATCGCTCAATCTCGTACACCAGCTCAGGCTCCTTCCCCACCAGAGAGGTGACATTCCACGTACCAAAAGCCAGTTTAGAAAGCTTGGGATCAGTCCGCCAAGGTCTCCGCTTTTGACTGCCACCTAATCCACATAGCACCGGACTTCCATGATCCCTCCTGCAGGTGGTGAACCTACTGGAGGGCGGACCCATGTAACTCCTTCGGGCTGAGCCCGGCCGGGTCCCATGGGTGGAAACCCGGCCACCAGACGCTAGCCTTCGAGCCCCTCCCCCAGGCCTGGCTCCAGGGTGGGGCCCCGGTAACCCCATACCGGGCGGGGTACACTGAATCCTTGATATACAATTTATCAAAAAAAATCATGGAAAAAATCATGTTTGAAAAATTAAATGTATTCATCAAATCTACTGATCATCAATTTGGATTCAAACCCCATCATGGAACAGATCTGTGCATATATGCCTTAAAAGAAATTATAAATAAGTACAGAAATCAAAATTCTTCAGTTTTTCTGTGCTTTATTGACGCCTCCAAGGCGTTTGATCGTGTTAATCACAGGATACTGTTTAGGAAAATGATTGACAGGGGGGTGCTCAAGTACTTAGTACGTATCCTGATTTACTGGTACGCACATCAGAAGATGCTGGTGAAATGAGGGAAGAGTCATTCATCACCATTTGGTGTGAGCAGTGGTGTCAGACAGGGCAGTATATTGTCCCCTATTCTATTTAATCTTTACATGGATGAGTTGTCAAAGCAACTGAATGCCTGTAAAACTGGGTGTTTAATAGGGAATAAGTTAGTGAATCATTTTATGTATGCTGATGATCTAGTTATTCTCAGCCCAAGTAGTGCTGGTCTTCAGGAGTTATTAAGAGTGTGTAGTGCTTATGGAGAGGAAAATGACATAAAATATAATACAAATAAGAGTTGTGTGCTGATCTGCCGCACTAAAGAAGATTTGTTAATGAAATTCCCTGTCTTTGAATTGGCAGACAGGGAATTAATTGTCAGGGATAAAATTAAATATCTGGGACATGTTATTAATGATAGAATGACTGATGATGATGATATTTTCAGACAACGCTGCAAAATCTACATGCAAGCAAATATTCTTGCACGCAGATTTGGTTTTTGTTCAGATGAGGTGAAAATGGTTCTTTTTAAAACCTATTGTACACCTTTATACACTGCTCATTTATGGATAAATTATAGGAAACTAAGTATGCAGAAATTACAGGTTGCCTACAATGATGCCTTAAGAATTTTACTTAAAAAGCCTCGATGGTGCAGTGCTTCTGAGTTATTTGTCTCATCACGTGTAAATACTCTGCATGCAGTAATAAGGAATTTTATGTATAAATTCATCTGTCGGCTTGATGTATCTAGAAATGAAATCATTCAAGTCATGTCTAGCATTAAGCTCAGTTCTATTCGCTGTCAGTCACAGTTTAGAAGGCACTGGTACAGTAGTCTTTTTAAGTCTTTTTAAAGTCTGTACTGTCTTTGTACTTCTTTAAGCAGTTATGTCTTAGTGTTTCTTGTAGCTTTTTGATTGTTTCAACTGTCTTGTTTTTTACTTTACTTGTTTACTTTTCTCTTGATGGACCTTGAGTCTGGAATAAAGTCTTTGATTGATTGATTGATTGATTGATTGAATTCTATTTTCTGCTGTTGTTCTGTGATAATACATCCATTTATCCAGTGAACTTAAGAAAAAAATTAAAAACAATAGTGACTGTAACAGTTCTCACAACCCCATACTAAAGGAAGCAAAATAAGTAGCATGGGGGGTGAATGGGCAGATATGTTGTCTTCATGCTGATTTTTTTACACAGTGAGCAATTTGGCTGTTTTTTTTTTAACTCTGATGGCTTTCCATACAGAGCAGCTCCAGGCCTCTAAAATGCAAAGCAAGGGATTTATCAGCAAACATGAGAGACAGACATTTCTCATATTTAGCATGAACACCCATATTTCGTACGCCTTCAGCTGATGCTCCAGACAGGCAGAAATGCAGTACTTACGCAGAGCCCACTTGGACTGTTATATATACAGTAGAGAGGTGTGGCTGCCGCAAGCCCACAGCTCTCCATATATACATGTCTACAAAGTAAAGCTGGTTTTATTTTATTCCTCTTAACTTGCAAAGTAATCTAACTAATCTCATCATTCTCAGATTGATGACTTTAATTATCTTATACAGAAAAAATATACTTGAAAGGGGCATTTCTGCTTTATTCTATTTCATCTTCAGTGTTGTGTTCTTAGTTATTAAAAAACTGATCCTGACTCAAAAGCCAAAGGATTAATACACCAAAGTATGCTGAAATGACATGAAAACAACATAGGAAAGTTTTTATTTTGAGGTTTTAGAGTGAGGTCCATCACACACATAAGCTATGTTTAAACATCTGTCTGTGTTTTAAAAGTTCCTTCCCTCTTCTCTCCCCTTTTTTGGGGGGGGTGGGTGGGTGTTTAAAACATCAAAACACCCAAAATGTCTAGAATTATGTAGTTAGGGGTTTATGTAAAAATAAATCTCTGGTGTGATGTAGGTCTTAAGCCAACTTTCTACAATTACATCACATTTTTGAGCCAGAGAACCAAATTCTGACAGGCCAGATATGCAATGAAAACTTTTAAAAGCCACATGTTTGTTCTTCTTGCACTAAAAGATGTTTTACATGTTTTTGTATGGTGCAGGAAATAGCTCCCTGGTATGAGTACGAATATCAGAAATTACACATCACAAGTAACCAGAAACCTCTGGGGATTTGGATTACTCAAACCAAAATGTAAGCCGGGAGGCCCGGGACCCACCCATCATATCGGTTGCACCACCGCTTAAGTTCAACGGACCATCAAACAGACACTAAATGACCTCTGGCAGTAACATCTTAACCCAGAAAAAGAAATCAAATATGCCATCTGTTTATAAATTATGAATTCATTCACTGTGTGCCACATTTATGCAGTGTGTGTTACAGAGCAACAGTCTGGCCCACACCACCACATACAATGCTGTGAAAAAGTGTTTGCCCCCTTCCTGATGCATGTTTTTCGCATATCTGTCACACTTTAATATTTTGGATCATCAAACAAATTTTAATATAAATAATAGACAAAGATAACCCCAGTAAATACAAAATTCAGATTTTAAATGATGATTACATTTGAATTGGTGAATTCCAAAAGGGCCCAAGTCCACACTTTTTCAAAACCCAGATATTACATGTTTAATGAACTTTAAGAGACAAGCTATCTGATTATGTGCAAAAACATCCCAAGTCAACTTTAATGCATTGACTATTCACAGCATTGTTTATGCATTGAGTGCAAGAGAGACCCAAGTCCAGGACTTGGGCCCTTCCTGCATGGATTAAACTTAAAGTCATAGGTGGCAGCACAAATTTCAGAAATGATATAGAAGTTTCCAAAAATATGTCTGCTCAGGTCACATCCAGATTCCGCCTTCTAAAGCCATCGTGCAGGGTTGTTACATACCCAGAGGAGCCACTCTACAGTGAGCAGCTTGGTGTAAAGGCAGCTAAAGTAAAGGATGTTCAGAAATTGGCGAAATATCTTTCACCAGAGGCTCAGCAGTTCCTCAGTAATTTAACAGTTTTTGATGCTAGGCGTGAAGATGAGTCTGACTTTGACGATTAGTTACCAGTAGATGGACCTCTATGTTAATCTGCCCACTTTTAGATGAAAATCTCATTTGCTGGCAGTTATCAAAACAATAGTTTGAATATAAAGTGATCATAAAAGGTGTTCAAAACATGGCATAATTAAAAAAAAAACGTTTTCAACATGTGAGAAATAGATGTTATGCGCTTCTTTTCATATGTTCTTATTGTTTAATTCAAGAAGGGTCCAAGTCCAGGGACTTTAGTTTGCCAATCCTCTGAAATTAAAAAAGTGAAATGCTCCATATTACAGCATTTCTAAGCTATGGCCTTGTGCTATATCTGAGTAAAGTATGAACCATCTGGCATAGACTACCTTTGAGATATGCAATTTATTTGATTTCCTGCAAAAACATATTTCTTGGACTTGGGCCCCTTTTGAATTCACCGATTCATTTATTAAGGGAAAAAAGCTACCTGGCTACCTACCTGGCTCTATGTGAGCAAGTCATTGCCCCCCCCACCCCCACACACACACACATCATGAATCAACTGTGATTAACCACATTTTATGGAAAGTTGAGTTCAATTTCACGAGGCACACCCAGGCCTGATTAATGCCAGACCTGTTGAATCAAGAAATCATTTAAATAGAACCTATCTGACTAAGTGAAGTAGGCTAAACGTTCTCAAAAAGCAACACATCATGCTGTGATCTAAAGAAATTCAAGAACAGATGAGAAACAAAAACGTAGAACAACATCTAAAGAACTGCAGGCCTCACTTGCCTCAGTTTGGGCACTGGTCCATGATTCAACAATAATAAAGAGACTAGGCAAAAATGGGTGAGTTCCAAGGCAAAAACTACTGCTGATCCAAAAGAACACAAAGACATTTGCCCCAAAAAACCATCTTGACAATCCCCAAAACTTCTGGGAAAATATTATATGAACCGATGAGACAAACAAAGTTTTTGGAAGGCGTGCATCCCGTTACATCTGGCATAAAATTAACACAGCATTTCATAAAAAGAACATCATCATCATCATCCTCATCATCATCATAGCAGTCTGTCAGGGGTGACAGTGACTGTTTCATTTAGGTCTGATCAGATTCCTCCACACAGCTCTGTCCTTAGCCTTCCGCTGCCAGGAACTCCCGTCTATATCCAACTTCTTCAAGTTTCTTTTTACAGTGTCTTTAAATCTGAGCCTTGGTCTACCCTGATTGCGTTTGCCCTTGCATAACTGTGAGTAGAGTAACTGCCGAGGGAGACGGTGGTGGTCCATCCTCTCAACATGTCCGAGCCATCTCAGGTTCATCTGTATTAGCATGTCCTCCACTGATGGTAGACCAGCTCGTTTCAACACTTCTATGTTGGTTATCTTGTCTTTCCATGAGATGTTCATTATGGCTCGAAGGTGTCTCATCATGTACGCGTGGTTTCTTTACCTGCACTCTGTAGACAGTCCAAGTTTCAGCACCGTACAATAGAGTAGCCAGTACTGTCGTTCTGTACATTTTGCATTTCACACAGATAGACACATGTCGATTGTTCCACAGTCTCTCCCTCAAGTTTCCAAACACAGCGCTCACTCTTCCCGTTCTGAGAGATAGTTCATCCTCCAACCTAGCATTCTCTGAAACAGTACTCCCTAGATACTTGAAAGTCTTGCACTTGACTAGTGGCTCTGTACCAATGCTGATCTCTTCCGGTAGTGATGCTGATAATTGGAACTTTGGTGGTTGATAAAGGCACTCTGTCTTCTTGATGTTGATTTTGATGCTGAATTGGCTAGCTGCTCTTGCAAATTTCCACTAAAGATTGCATATCTTCCACACTGTGTGCAACTAGAGCACCGTCGTTGGCAAAGAGCATTTTTCTTACTACCTTTATCAATGTCTTACTCTTGGCTTTAAACTGTGCCACATTGAACAAGTCTACTTCTTTCCTTGCTTGAATGTATACTCCTTCTGAAATCTCTTTGAAGGCCACCTCAAGCATGGCTGCCAGATATAGCGAGAACAGTGTAGGCACCAGCACACACCCTTGTTTCACCCCATTGCTTACTGAAAAGTCTTTAGATACTGAACCACTCATTGCCACGTTTGCTTGCATACCTGTATGGAGTGCCTCGATCAGGCTGACAAACTTCTCTGTACAGCCATATTTCTTGAGTACCTGCCAAAGTCCTTGTCGCAAAACGGTATTGACGGCTTTACTGAGGTCGATGAAGACTACATAAAGCGGCATGTTCTGTTCGATACACTTTTCTTGAACCTGTTTCAAGCAGAAAATCATGTCCATTGTGCTTCTTCCACTTCTAAAGCCGCACTGGGTTTCTGGTAGTACATTCTGTGAGATGTGTTCATTGAGTCTGTTCAGTAGTACACGTGAGAGAATCTTACCAACAGTGGCTAGCAGTGATATACCTCGGTAATTTCCACAATCTTTCCTGTCACCTTTCTTGAACAAAGGCACAATACTTGCATCCTTCCAGTCTTGAGGTACTTTCTGGGTATCCCACATCTCTTGGATGAGCTTGTGCAGTCAGTTGCTCAGCTGAACACCACCAAATTTCCACACTTCTGCTGGAATTCCATCCCTTCCTGGAGCTTTACCATCCTGTGTTGTCCTGATAGCTGCCATTAGTTCATCAAAATTTGGTGTTTCATCCAGACTTGATACAGCTGGTCACTGCAGTAGAGCTTCTTTAGCCTCTTCAGTGCGCTCTCCAGGGTTGTTTAGTAGTTGGTCAAAGTTGTCTGCAAATCTGTCCAGGATCTTGTCTTTCTCCTGCAAAACCGTTTCACCATCCATAGCCTTTAGTTGGATCAATCCTCTTGGTTTAAGGCTGTAGATTTCTCTCAAATCTGTGAAGAATGTTTTCATGTCCTTCCTGCTGCAGTTTGAAGTTGCTCCACTTTTTCATCCCACCAGTTGGAGTTCATCTCGCTGGTGTACTTCTGTAGCTCACTCTGAGCTTTTGAGTATTTCTTCTTCTTCGACCTTGTGTTACACTGTAGGTTTTCCTGCCTAGCTGTATTCCTCGCTTCTAGTAGTTTCTTCAGGTGTTCATCATGCTCATCAAACCAATCTTGATGTTTCCTCTCAGGGTGGCCTAATACATCACTCGCAGTCTGATACACTGTATCTTTCAGTGTTGCCCATTTCTCTTCTATGTCATTCTCTGAGATGTTGCTGTCCCAGTCTTTCAAGTTTTCATCCATTTCCTGCGTAAGTTCTTCCTGCTTCTTTTGGCCTTTCAGTGCACTAGTGTTTAGCTTCTGTGGTGGCTTCGCACCCGTCCTGCAGTGCTGTTTTCATCTCCAAATCCTTAATCTAGATCTCAGCATAACATGATCAATACCACAGTCCGTGCCTCTCATTGCTCTGGTGTCCAATACATCCCTTATGTCTCTCTGCCTGACTATGATGTAGTCTAACAAGTGCCAGTACTTGGATCTTGGGTGCATCCATGTCTTCTTGTGTCCTTGTGCTTAAATACAGTGTTGGTTATCACAAGGTTGTACTCTGAACATAGCGCAAGTAGAGGTTCTCCATTAGCATTGCACTTGCCTACTCCATGACTGCCTAGCACTCCTTTTCATTTCTCAGTGTCCGAACCAACTCTGGCATTAAAATCTCCAACGAGTATCAGCCTGTCATCAGTCAGTACATGCCTGATAGTCTCACATAAATCACTGTAGAACTCTTCCTTCACCTCCACTGTGTTGGTCATTGTTGGGGCATATACACTGATGAGTGTGGCATACATCTTCCGCTGTAGTGGGAGTCTCATAGTCATTATCCTGTCGTTGATTGGCACCGGTTCCTCATCAAGCATTGCTGCTCTCTCCTTTCTAACTACAAAGCCCACTCCTGCTTCTCTCCTTTCTTGAGTTGATCTCCCACTCCAAAAGAAGATGTACCCATAGTCTTCCAAGCTGTCATATCCAGGCAATCTTGTTTCACTAAGTGCAGTTATGTCTACATTGTACCTGTTCATTTCCAGGGCCACAAGCGCGGTCTGTCTTTCTGGGCGCTATGATGTTGTTCTGTCCAACAGAGTGCGTACATTCCATTCTGCTACACACAAGGCTGCTGTTTTCCTCTTCTTTTGTTGTCCTGCTCCTAGCTTACTTTTTGATGCCTGTCGGAGTGTGAACAGATCAGCGCGGACCTTGTAAGCCCAGGTGATGTCCGAGCCAGTGTGAGTTGCTTTCTGATTGACCATTTCATGAAACTGCTTGCAAAGTATTTGAGTACTGCTAGTACTGCTAGCTTTTGCTGGACTAGCAGCACATTCTTGGCAGATAAAGGTATTATCAGTGGCAAGGACAAGCCAAGACAAACTGACTCCAGTATCTGGTGCAGTGACTGACCAGATGATAGGTTTGTTTACTGCCTTGACTAGTATTACTCATTATTATTATTATTATTATTATTACTTATTATTCTACACATCTCTTTATCTCATCATGTTTTTAATGTTGCAGCATGGCACCGAGAGAAATTCCTAGTTTGTGTACTACATGAACAATGGCAATAAATCTGATTCTGATTCTGATTCTGATTTGTTTATTTCTGCTCTTTGTGTAGTGCATGTCACGATGCACTACACAAAGGTCTGTGGTGGCACAGTCCACCACAGACCTTGCGACAGATGTGTTTATCTGCCAGGATATCCAGTCTCATCCTGTGTAACTGGGAGTGGTCCACCACAGACCTGTGGCAGATATTGTTTTTAGTTCTGCCAGGATGCCCTGTTTCACCCTCCATGCCCTCGGAAGGGCGGGGATGCCGGTTGAGTCCCCGACGGTCCGACCCATGAGACAGGTAGTACCGGTTTTCATGGTTATCCGGTAGCAAGCAAGCCAATGCCTGACCTGACCAAAGAAAAAGGGGGGGTGGATGTAAGTCTCAGTTAAAAGCTGCCAATTTCTGACCAAAAAAAGTGGAATTTTATGGGTAAGAAGCTGCAACTTTAGCAAAAAGACAAAAAAGGTGTAAATTTCCAACTGTTTACAACCTAAAATGCTGCAAATATAAGATTTGAGTAAAATGCTGCAAATTTAAGCTTTTTTAAAAAAATGCAAATTCAAGAGTAAGAAAAGTTCTAAATTCATGAGGAAAAAGCTGTAAAATTATGAATAATAAAAAGCTGCAAATTTTCAAGTAAGAAGCTGCACATTTCTGAGTAAAATGGCTGTAACTCTGCAGGAAAATCCTGCAAATTTATGAGAAAAATTCTCACATTTACAAAAGAATGTTTCTAATTTACATGAAAAAGGATGTGATAAATTGGCATCTGTTGGCCATTTTTTTAAATGACAGCCATGAGAAGGAACTAAACGGTGGTGTTCGGTGGTGTTAAATCCTGCAGATCTGCACTAATCAGCAGAGAAAAGGAGAAGAAGAAGAGGAATAGGTGATCCACAGCAGCAGAAATAATCCAGTTAACCCAGGAGGAGTAAACACATGACACCCCATGACACCCAACAGATCACCCCCCCCCATGACATCAGTGGGAACAGCTGGTACAAACTTCACACCTCTGTCCATTTACATGTTCCCTTCTGAGGACAATTCAAACAGAGCTGCTACTGAGATGGAAACCAAAGGGTTAAAGGGTGACGTGGCTTTAACAGCAGCACTGATTACCCCCCCACCCCCACCCCCCACCCCAACTGACCTGCTGGACAGGAACTAACAACTCTTCAGACCCGTTAACATCATTTTAACAACTAAAGGATATGCAAAAGAACAAAGATTCCCTTTGCCTTAACAGGATAACAGTGTGAATTTTCTGGTCTGTGAATGAACAGAGCAGCCATGAGTGTTTCACAGAGTCACTTATTGAATTATAATGGTTAATCTAAGTCACAATTTCAGGAAGCATAAGCTTCAGGGGACACTTAAACCCATGACACATTGTTTTAAATTTTGCTGATTTTTTTTTTTTTCCTTTTCTTCCAGTCCTTATGACCACTTTCTGATTGCTTTGAGTTTTTAAAACATCATTTTAAGAATAATGTTAACTGACTTAAAGTACATTTCTAACTACACTATATCATACAATATGCCGTTAAACATACAAGTTCATTTGATCACATTTAGATCTTAATTCAAACAAGCAGAGCATTTGCAACCAACTTAATTAAGACTTGAACTAAAAACAATTAATCTGAATACAACTGGGAGCAATTAAGAATAAAAATCTTTGGATTCCTTAATGAAGTTCTGCCTGCAGATCACCTGCACTCAAACATTCCAAGTACCACTCATGGGACAGACCAGATTCCATACAAAAATGTTAAAATTTTACTTTGGCTTCACCTTTAAGGGGTTGCTGTTCCAGTTAAAAGTCTCAAGTGTTGAAGAGTCCACCTTTGTCTAAAACGGCCAAGTCAGTATACCACAAAAGGCTCAAAGTTGCTAAAACATGGTGGTGGTACTGTGATGGTCTGAGGCTGCTTTGCTGCTTCAAGACCTGGATGACTTGCTGTAGCGGATGGAACCATGAATTCTGATCTGTACCAGAAAATCCTGAAGGAGACTGTCCACCACCAATTCATGACCTCAAGCCCTCCAGTGTGGTTGAATTAAAACAATTCTGCAAAGAAGAGTGGGCCAAAATTCGTCAACAGCGATGTAAAAACTCATTGGCAGTTATTGCAAATGATTGATTGAACTTGTTTCAGCCGAGGGTAGCATGTCCAGTTATTAGGTTTAGGGGGCAATTACTTTTTCACAGAGGGCCAGGTAGATTTGAATAACTTTTTTCCATTAATAAATGAAATCATCATTTAAAAGCTGCATTTTTGAATTTACTGAGGTTATCTTTGTCTAATATTAAAATTTGTTTGATGATCTGAAATGTTTAAGTGTGACAAAAATGCAAAAATATAAGCCATCAGGAAGGGGGCAAATACTTTAAAGAAAACACACTCTGGAGAAAACATATCCATAATTTCCTCTCAAAAAGTAAACATACAAAACTAAAAAAGGCTCTGTTATAGAGCTGCACTGATGATATTGTAAATTTACAAAAATACCATTTACACATTTACTAACCCCGCTGATTCTGGTTCCTGGGTGGGAAGCATCCAGTCTGAAGGGACGTGCATGTTGGCTACACGACTGCATGCCACATACACAAATATTAGATGCACCCTCCAGCTGTACATCACACTGACGCTTTTCTATTCGTTGAGTATCAAGTGGGGATATATGGGTATTATTTACATTCAGATAACCTAATCGTCATCATCATCGTCTCCTGAAAGGTGGTTTTCTTAGTCAAACAATGACCTTTAAAAAAATCACAAACTTCACCTTTAATCTCTTTGAAGCCTTTTTCCTGTTTTTTTAAGTCAACTTATCAAATTAAATGCAATACTTCTATATCATCATTTTGCATGCATATGGATTGTACTTTTCACAGAAATGCTTTTCATGCAGTTTTAATCTTCAAGTGTGAGAATTTTACTCTGAAACTTAAGATGTTGTTTAAAAGTTTATCTGTCATTCTGCCTGAAACTTGACCTCTCATTGTTTTCACAGTCCTAAATGGGATTCAACTACCTCTCCAGTGAGTCTTTTGTTTTTCAAACTTCCGCTGTCCTCTGGGTGAGTTGCTGTGAATGGTGGGAACTTGTTCATGAACCGCTGTAGCCACGTTCACCAAGCTTGCAGAACAGAAGAATCACTGGCAATGTTTACATGCACACAAATAAACCAATCATAATCAGATTTCTGGAGTTACCTGATTATTCAGGAGTCATGTAAATAGATGGTTGCCCCCAGCTGAACTACAAGGACATCTGTAGGTGCAATTTGAAAGCTCTGGGCATAAACACAGAGAGCTAGGAGGACTTAGCAGCAGACTGCAGCAGATGGTGCAATGTCCTCCAGAGACAACTCAAGGCAGGAAAGGAACAAATCCAGACCTTGGCTGAAGAAAAAACAGCCAGCTGATAGGCGTGCTCCTGTGAGGTCAACCCAATGGCCACCCACACCTGCACCAGATGCAGCAGAGACTGTCACTCCTAAATCAGACTGCTCAACCACAGCCAACACTGTTTTGCCGTGACAGCACCTCAAATTGACAACTAGGGCGCATTATCCATAGTCAGCCATGACGGACGGAGGCCTCCATGTAAACAGAATAAGATAAAGGCCATGAGAAATCACATTAACTCAAGTAGTTTGCTGGCCAGTAATCCATTTATTCAGTGCATGTAAACACATCAAATCTGATTAAACCAGTTAATAGATAATTGTGACGATGTAACTGGAGTTAGTGTTAGCACTGCTAAATTCAGTCCAAGATGGAGTTTCAACAAAGATGTCACTGAAAGATAGCACCAAAATATGAAATCCTGTGACAGATTGGTTCACAGCAATTAAACTTTTGTATAGGAACACAAATATTGCAATTGCATGTCTTGGAGTAACTTTTTACAAAATTATAATTTCAATTGAAGTTATTTGAGTGCATTTATTAAGAAAAAATTACTTTCACTCATAGCCTATTTGATGTACTGTTTGAACTGATTTTACTGATTTGAATTGGTTGTGAGTCTAATTTTAAGCTTGTTATAAGTAAAACATCTGCAGCAGTGTGACATGAACAACATACTGTACACAGAATTTTCACACTCTTTTCTCCTTTTTTCTCAAATAACACTGAAATCTGACTAGAATAGAATAGAATATTGTCACTGTACAGTTGTAAAGTACAACGAAATTGTGGGTGCGCCACCCAGCTGCTGTGCAGTATGGCAGCAAAACCTCTGGCAGGCAGGAATGTCAGACTCAATAGTACAGGCAGGACTTAGTGACAATTAATTAAATAAAACATCGCACGGGAGCTGAAACACAAAAGGGCTGTGGAAGCCAAAAACTCACAAATATGGTAAACTCAGATGACGAGGAAACCGGAGGGAACACACGACTATGACACCACAACGGGTAGAGACAGAGACAGACATACTGTATATAAGGTAACTGATAATCAGGGGAACAGGACAGCTGGGATGACAATCAGGGGCTAAACAGCAACACATGAGGGAAAGTGGCTATGGGTATGGAGCACGCAAGGGACTGGGAACAATAGGTAAACAAGTACAGGGGATACACTTGAGACTTGCACAGAAGACCAAGGGGGACACAGAAAACGGGGACGACACGGCAGACAAAGGACTGAGGACACAAAGGACATCAAAAAGGAACTTAAAGCATGGACATAGTTGGAGACCATGTCCAGATATGACAGTGCCCCCCCCTCCCCTTAAGGGCGGATTCCAGACGCCCCTCAAAGAAAAACAAGGAGCCTCAAATCGGATGTGTGGAACACAAACAACACACAAACAGTATATTCGGTGGTTGGCTGGAGTCCAGAGACCATTACCTGAGGAAGCATGGCATGTCAGGTGGCCGGCCAGAGTCAAGGACCCCCAGACCAGAGGACAGGGTGGGTGGGAGGGCCAACTAGAGTTCCTGGGCTACCAAATCGAAGAGTATGGGTCGGGGGGCCGCCCAGGGTCCAAGGGTCCCCAGACCGAAGAGCACAGTGAGTCTGGTGGCCTCCCCAAGTCCATAGACCACCAGACAGAAGAACATGGTGCTGCAGGAGCTTTGAGCTCAGAGACAACAGCAGCTGAGGAGTTCTAAGTGCAGAAGACAGCGGCTGAGGAGCCCTGAGCTCAGAAGGCGACAGCAGCTGAAGAGCGGCGACCTCAGGTAGCAAAAGCGGAACGAACTGCCCAGACAGCAACTGTGGAGTGGACCGCTTGGACAGCCATGGTGGAGCAGACTGCTTGGATGGCCTGGGTGTAGCGGACCGCTTGAAAGATCCAGGTGGAGCAGACTGCCCGGACAACTCAGGTGGAGTGGACTGCTCGGACGACGGAATTGGAGTGGACTGCTCGGACAAACACAGTGGAGTGGACTGTTCAGACGAACACAGTGGAAGAGACTGCTTGGATGAAGTGGGTGGAGCGGACTGCTCGGACAACTCGGGTGGAGCGGACTGCTCTGACGACCCAGATGGAGCAGACTGCTTGGACGAACACAGTGGAGTGAACTGTTCAGACAAACACAGTGGAAGAGACTGCTTGGATGAAGTGGGTGGAGCGGACTGCTCAGATGAAGAAGGCTGGCGAATGGCGAGCCCAGGTGATGATGATGGAGGCTGGTGAGCAGTGTGTTTGGGAGCCTGGAACTCCACCCCGATGCAGCCACCTTGGACGGGAAGGAAAAAGCACATGTTGTTGTCGAGTCCACACAACAACCAACAGAAGAGCCCGGTGAGGAGAGCTCAGAAGCAGATGGAAACTGCAACTGGGTCTCCCCACCAGGAACAAGGCAAGATTTTTTGAGTAACAATGTTATAAATATGAAAAAGAGTACTTATCTTAACTCCCGCTCTTCTTCTGATGAGGACCCCGGCGGTTCTGTTGTTGGAGTGACAATCTCGGGCGTCACTGCTGGAATGACAATCTCTGAAGATGCAGACGGTGCAGCGGATGGGGCAGCCCCTGGAGACACTGGCAGAACAGCAGATGAGGCGACCTCTGGAGACACTGGCAGAACAGTGAATGAGGCGATCTGAAGCTCAGCAGTGGGCAAGGAAACTGACATGGTAACCGGCACTGGCACTATAGAGCAATGTGGAGCTGGCACTGGAGGTAGAGGGCAACGTGGAGCCAGCACTGGAGGTAGAGGGCAACATGGAGCTGGCACTGTAGGTAGAGGGCGAGATGCAGACGTGGCCGCTACAGCTCCTGGGAACCCAGATGTGGAAACTGAAGCTGGCGGAACCCCAGACGTGGAAACTGCAGCTGCTGGGACACCAGACCTGGAGCTCAGAAGAGAGAGGAGAGGAGAGGAGATGCTGGTGAGAACAGGCAAATGAGAGCAGCAGCAGAGGTGACAACAGAGGCAGGTGGTGAGAGATCAGCAGCGGTAGGTGGCTGCCACTGAGCCCCTTCACTGGGAACAAGGCAAAATCTCTCATTCACAGATGTTAAAAAAATAAGAAAATGGTACTTGCCTTGTATCCCACTCTGCTGCCACTAACGATCCAGATGAAATCCTCTGGGTGACTCTGGAGATCACCAGGCGGGAAGCATCAGGTGCTGGAGCAGAGCGAGGAGGTGTGAGTGATGGAGCACAGCATGGAGAGAGAGGCGCTGAAAACCAGGGGATGCTTCGTTGTTGGCACAGGCTTCGGCACAGAGAGTGAGCTCTCCTCCAGCCCGTGGAGTGGCTGTGGGGCTGGAGAGGCTGACATTGGAGTAGGAGGGGGTTCCAGGACTGGAGAATGACAAGAGACAGAGGACATCAGAGCCAGGGAATGCTTTGTCATCAGCACAAGCTCCGGTGTAGGGGATGAGACTTTCTCCAGTCCATGGAGTGGCTTTGGAGCTGGTGAGTGGTGATGGCCCAAGGTTGTCTGAACCTGGGGACGCTTCGTTGTCGGTGCAGGTTTGGACAAGGGGCAAGAGCCTCCCACCAACCCACAGAGGGAGCACTGCAGGTCGACAATGGAGGAGATCAGGTTTGCTCCCTCAGGAAACTCCCTCAGTCGTGGATTACGGTGGATCTCAGCCTCTGCGACCTCCAGATATCGCTGGGAGTCCTTTGGGGTGCAAACGAAGTGAGCCACAGCTATCAGCTGATTGACTTGGATTGCTGTGCAACAAAGCTCCCACCCCATGGACATGCTGAATGAGCATCCACCTGCTGAGTCCTTTTTGTGGTGGTGTCATTCTATCATAGCAAAACCTCTGGCAGGCAGGAATGACAGACTCAATAGACAGAGGCAGAACTTGGTGCAACATGATGATTTATTGACAATGAAATAAAACACAGCACAGGAGCTGAAACACAAAAGGGCAGTGGAAGGCAAAAAACTCACTCATAAAGTAACTCAGGCGACGAGGAGACTGGAGGGAACACACGACTATGACACCACAACAGGCAGAGACAGAGACAGACATACAGTTGTGCTTATAAACTGGATAAAATTTTCCGTGGGGATGGGGAGATTTACACCCCACTGCTTTTGATGGCCTCCCCCTTGTCATTCATTTTTTATTCCGGGGGGAAGGGGGGAGGATACATGTTGTTGTCCCCCCCGGTCAAACAGAGGAATGTTAGATGGAATTTCAGAATGTCAGATGGAATTTCGGAATGTCAAATGGAATTTCAGGATCCCCTGGGGGCGGGGGAGCACCGCGCCGGCCTCCCTCAGCCATCCCTCCTGGGGTGGGTGCCTGTTTGTCCTGGGGCTTGTTGGTCTCAGGACATTTGTGCTCTGTGGGGGTTGGTGGCTCTGTCTTGCTTGCTCGAGGTTTCCGGGGGGAGTGTTGCTGCGGCCTGCCGCCGTCTTTGAATGTTTCCTGGCAAACCACTCACACGCACACACTTTGCAAGCGCTCTCATACACACCCACACACATGCACACACACACATACATGTGAAAAAATTAGGACTCCTCATTAAATATTCAGTTCTTTATTAATAAATGTTCACATATCTATGTCTAACCTTGTTTTTGTTTTTATTTGCATTTTTTTAAACATTTATTTTAGCCATTTTAAGTGGGAACAAATGTGGGGGTGTCCTAAAAAAAGATGGGGGTGTCCTAATTTCCATCCATCCATCTTCTTCCGCTTAAATCCTTTTCGGGTCGCAGGGGGCTGGAGCCTTTCCCAGCATCTTAAGGTGAGAGGCAGGGCCAGTCCATCGCAGGGGTGTCCTAATTTATTCCTCACTATTTGCTTAGAATTACATTTTACAGAAAATTTGAAAAAAGTCTTTAATTCATTTTAATTGGCGTAATATTACATGAATCTCCCAGTATTTTTAACATTGATATTAAATATCCATATGTCCAAATATGTAAAAAAAAAAAAAAAAAAAAAAACACAGGGTGTCCTAATTTTTTCACATGACTGTGTGTGTGTCTGTCACTGTGTGTGTCTCTCACACTGTGTGTGTGGCTTTGTTTGGTGGGAGGTCATCACGTTGTCTACCCTGCCATGCTTCCTTGCCATGAGTTTGTGAGTAACCCTGCCTGTGAGTTTTGTTCTGTTTGCCAAGTTTGTTTTAGAATTTGCCATGCCAAGTTTTAGTTTAATTTTATCCTGCTCAGTTTAGCTTAGTTTAGCTCTCAGTCCACGTGCTGCTTTTTGTCTGCTCTGAGTTTTTTGTTCATTAAATTATTATTGCACCTGAGCCTGCTTGCACATGAGTCCTCCCTTTAAACACTCAGCTGCCCAGTGGGCAGCACACGACAGAATGGCCGTATCTTTTTAGTGTTTTAGATACATTTGGATTTGGGAATAAATTCACAAAATGGGTTCAAATGATCTATAAAAATGCAACGGCAGAAGTTCTGTCAAACTGTAATATTTCAGTACCAGTACAAATTCGTAAAGGTTGTTGGCAAGGATGCCCTCTTTCACCATTATTGTTTACACTAGCAATTGAACCTTTTGCTATAGCAATATGCTTGCATGCACAAATTAATGGAATCACAGTGGGAATGAGACAACACAGAAGAGCTCTTTATGCAGATGACATAATTTTATTTCTTCCTAATTAAAAAAATCTATTCCGGCTTTGTTACAATTGATACAAATATTTGGAAATGTATCTGGATACAAGGTGAATAATAATGAGTCTGCTATACTATTACTTAATGCAAATGAAAGAGCCAATCCAATTCCTGAAGCAGTTCAATTTAATGTTGCAGACCAATTTGAATAGTTAGGAGTACAAATTTTGCCAGGACTGGATCATGTGGTCAGTGCTAATTATGAACCCTTGATGAGGGAAATTAACGAGTCAGTTGATAAATGGATGTCATTACCAATGTCTCTAACTGGGAGAATAAATATTGTAAAAATTAATATATTACCAAAATTGCTTTATTTGTTTCAAAACATTCCTCTACCACCACCTTTGGATTTGTTTTCTAAATTGAAAAGAAATATTAAATTTATATGGAACAACAGGAGGGCAAGACTTAGCTTGTCATTATTGTACATACCATTTGATCGAGGGGGTCTAAAATGTCCAAATTTAATGTGGTACTATTGAGCAGCTCAACATCTATTATGTTTTACTTTTCCGCAGATTCCCCCCACTGGACTGAACTGGAATCCCATGATCTTAAATCATCTCTTCCTTCTTATTTATACTCAGACACATTAAGAAGATTACTGAAACAAACAAAAAATCCTATTGTAAAACACATGATAAAAATATGGTACAATATTAAAGACTATTTAAAAGAACCCACTTCATTATCTCAGTTTAGTCCTATATGGGGTAATCAGTTTTTTATACCAGGAAGAGCAGATGCAACATTTAAATCATGGAACATCAAGGGACTTAAAATGGTCACTGATCTGTATTGTCCAAATTCAAATTTTATGATGTCTTTTTAGGAGCTGAAGTCCAAGTTTAGCCTTAATAGAAAACACTTTTTTAAGTACCTGCAGCTCAGAAGTTTTATTAATATAAATCAAGGTAATTCACTTTCCAAACCTCCTCTTTCTGCCATGGAAGAAATAGTTAACAAAGACTGTTTCCAAAAAGGTATCATTTCAAGATTTTATTGAATGTTGACGTCCTATTCATCAGAAAACTCAAAACAGAAACTAAACTTCTGGAAAGAAAATCTCCAGCTTGACATCTCAGATGATGAGTGGAAAACAATTTGTAGATTTCATACTAAATTTATTAGCACTTGTCTTAAATTAATCCAGTACAGCTGGACAATGTGGATCTATGTCACACTAGCTGACCTAAATAAATACAATAAAAACTTACCGTATATACAGTATGTACAAAATGTATGGATTCTAAAGGTACACTTTTTCATTGTATGTGGCAATACGGGGAAATTAAAAAGTTTTGGAAAGAGGTAAGGTTGACAATTAAAAAAGTATGTCCAGAAAATATATTTATAGTAAAAGTGAGCAAACATTTATAGATCTCAGCAAATGTATAGCACAGTTATGGAAAACAGTTTATTTGTTATGATCGGGTGAGCGCACTCCCCCTCCCTTCCTGTGGGAGGTTCCCTGGCTCCGCAGGTAATCAATACACCTGCGTGAGTGGACGCACCTGCTGTCTCTTCACTGCCAGCGCTTAAAAGGACCAGTTTGTGAACGCTCCAGCGCTGGCTCATTGGGTGTACTGCCATAAGAAAAGATAGTAAGTGAAGTCCTAATTGTCTAGGAACCCAGATATTGACCTTTTTCTCTCTTTAACCTTCTCAGGTTGCTACCCTCCATTCCCTGGCTGCGCCTAGAAATCCTGTCCATAAAAATTATGAACAGGATTGGTGATAAAGGGCAGCCCTGGCGGAGTCCAACTCTCACTGGGAATGACTCCGACCGAGTGTTGGCAATACGAACCGAACTCTCACAACGGTCGTACAGAGACCGAATAGCTCGTAACAACAAGCCCGATACCCCATACTCCCGAAGCACCCCCCCACAAAAAACCACGAGGGACACGGTCAAATGCCTTCTCCAAGTCCACAAAACACATGTGAACTGGTTGGGCAAACTCCCACGAACCCTCAAGAATTCTCGAGAGGGTAAAGAGCTGGTCCGATGTGCCACGGCCAGGACGAAAACCACATTGCTCCTCCTGAATCCGAGGTTCGACCAACAGCCGGACTCTCCTCTCCAGTACCTTGGCATAGACCTTCCCAGGGAGGCTGAGGAGTGTGATCCCTCTAAAGTTGGAGCACACCCTCCGGTCCCCTTTTTTGAAGAGAGGAACCACCATCCCGGTTTGCCATGCCAAAGGCACTACCCCCGACCTCCACGCAATGTTGCAGAGGCGTGTCAACCATGATAGCCCAACAACATCCAGGGCCTTGAGGTACTCAGGGCGAATCTCGTCCACCCCCGGGGCCCGGCCATCAAGGAGATTTTTAACCACCTTGGCGACCTCAGCTCCTGTGATAGGCAAGTCATCCCCCTCGTCCCCAAACCCTGCTTCCTCTGTGGAAGGCGTATCAGTGGGATTGAGGAGATCCTCGAAGTATTCCTTCCACCGCCCGACGATATCCCCAGTCGAGGTCAACAGTGTCCCATCCGCACCATACACAGTGTGGACAGGGAGCTGCTTTCCCCTCCTGAGCCGCCAGACAGTTTGCCAGAATCTCTTCGAGGCCGACCGAAAGTCTTGTTCCATGGCCTCACCGAACTCCTCCCATACCCGAGTTTTTGCTTCAGCAACCACCCGAGCTGCACTCCGCTTGGCCTGCCGATACACCTCAGCTGCTTCGGGAGTCCCACAAGCCAACCAAACTTGATAGGACTCCTTCTTCAGCTTAATGGCCCCCCTCACCACTGGTGTCCACCACTTGGTTCGGGGGTTGCCACCACGAGATGCACCAACCACCTTGCGGCCACAGCTCTGGGACACCGCTTCAACAACAGAGGTGGAGAACATGGCCCATTCAGGTCCATGTCTCCAGACTCCCTCGGAATGTGGTTGAAGTTCTTCCAGAGGTGGGAGTTGAAGACCTCCCGGACAGGGGCCTCAGCCAGACGTTCCCAGCACACCCTCACTATACGTTTGGGTCTACCAGGACTGAATGGCATCCTCCCCTGCCATCGGATCCAACTCACCACCAGGTGGTGATCAGTTGACAGCTCTGCACCTCTCTTTACCCGGGTGTCCAAGACATATGGTCGCAGGTCTGATGACATGATAACAAAATCAATCATTGACCTGCGACCTAGGGTGTCCTGGTGCCAGGTGCACATATGGACACCCTTATGCTTGAACATGGTGTTCGTTATGGACAAACTGTGGTTAGCACAGAAGTCCAATAACTGAACGCCACTCGGGTTCAGATCGGGCAGTCCATTCCTCCCAATCACCCCCCTCCAGGTTTCACTGTCGTTGCCCACGTGCGCATTGAAGTACCCCAGTAGGACAATGGATTCTCCAAGAGGAGCACCCTCCAGCACTCCAGTCACAGACTCCAAAAAGGGTGAGTACTCTGAAACATCATTTGGTGCATAGGCATAAATGATGGTCAGGACCCGCTTCACAACCCAAAGGCGCAGGGAAGCAACCCTTTCGTCCACCGGGGAAAACTCCAATATAGAGGCAGCAAGGTGGAGGGATACAAGAATTCCCACCCCTGCTCGTCGCCTCTCGCCCGGGGCAACTCCAGAAAAGGCCAAACTCCAGCCCCTCTCCAGGAAACTGGTTCCGGAACCGGAGCTGTGTGTTGAGATGAGGCCGACAATATCTAGCCGGTATCTCTCAACCTCGTACACCAGCTCAGGCTCCTTCCCCACCAGAGAGGTGACATTCCACGCACCAAAAGCCAGTTTAGAAAGTTTGGGATCAGTCCGCCAAGGTCTCCGCCTTTGACCGCCACCTAATCCACATAGCACCAGACCCCCATGATCCCTCCTGCAGGTGGTGAGCCCACTGGAGGGCGGACCCATGTAACTCCTTCGGGCTGAGCCCGGCCGGGTCCCATGGGTAGAAACCCGGCCACCAGACGCTAGCCTTCGAGCCCCTCCCCCAGGCCTGGCTCCAGGGTGGGGCCCCGGTAACCCCATACCGGGCGGGGTACACTGAATCCTTGATATAGAATTTATCATGAGAGTCTGTTGGATTGTTCTTAGTCTGGCCCTTCACCCAGGACCAGTTTGTCTTGGGTGACCCTATCAGAAGCAAATTGCCCCGGACAACATAGCTCCTGAGATCACTGGGGCACGCAAACCCCCCCACCACGATAAGGTGACGATCCATGAGGGGGGTGCCTTGATGACATTTTGATTTTTTTTTGCACACACCAGAGGAGCACTCAGTCCATGTCAGGGCTGTGTTACAGTGGCTCCTGGAAAACCAGCTCTTTGTGAAGGCTGAAAAGTACATTTTCCACCTGCTCCACTTCCTTCCTGGGGTTTATTGTTGCTGAGGGAGAGCTGAAGGCCAATCCGGCCAAAGTGAAGGCTGTGCTTGATTGGCCTACACCCCAGTCCTGTAAGGAGCTTCAACGCTTCTTAGGATTTGCTAATTTCTACCATAGATTCATCAGAAATTACAGTGGGGAGGCACAGCCTTTTACGCAGCTGACCTCGGTCAAGGTGCCTTTCACTTGGGTGAGTCAGTTGAAAGGGCCTTCTCTAAACTGAAGGGCCTATTTTCCAACACGCCCATCTTGGCCCAGGTCGACCCTCCAATTTATTGTAGAGGTGGACACTTCTGATTTGGGAGTGGGTGCTGTCCTTTCACAGCGCTCGATCTCTGATCAGAAGCTCCAATCAGAAGCTCCACTCATGTGCATATTTCTCTTGTCAGCTCATGCCGGCCAAGAGGAACTACAACGTAGGGGACCGAGAGCTCTTGGCCATTAAATTGGCTCTGGAGGCGTGGAGGCACTGGCTGGAGGGAGTGGTTCATCCTATCGTTGTGTGGACCGACCATAAAAATTTAGAGTATCTTTGGTTGGCCCACCGATTAAATGCCCAGCCCTTATTAGATTTAATCTTACCATCACCTATAGGCCAGGCTCCCACAATATCAAATCTGACGCTCTCTCCTGCCAGTTTACCCCTGACCACTCAGCCCCCTCCTCCCTCCCCCAACCCATTGTGACCCCCTCATGTATCTTAGGTGCTCTTACCTGGGAGATCGAGCAGAGGGTCCGACAGGCCCAGGCCACTGAGCCCAAACCCAAGGGGGGGCCTGAGGATCGGCTGTTTGTCCCAGCCGGCCTCCACAGCGATGTTATCAGATGGGGTCATACAAGTCATTTTGCCTGCCACCCAGGGGTTTCTCAGACCATCAACCTCATCCAACAGGTGTTCTGGTGGCCCACACTGCAGACGGACATCCGGGATTATGTCAAAGCTTGTCAAGTATGCACCAGAAACAAATCTGACTCTTCCCCTCCCGCCGGGCTGCTCCATCCCCTCCTGGTTCCCAGCCGCCCCTGGTCACACGTAGCCCTGGACTTTGTCACTGGACTTCCCCCCTCAAATGGTAACACAGTCATCCTCACTATTGTCGACCGTTTTTCTGAGGCCATCCATTTAGTACCCCTTCCCAAACTGCCCTCTGCCTCAGAGAGTGCCAGCCTTTTCACAACCCACATCATCCGCCTTCACGGCATTCCTCTGGACATTGTGTCTGACCGGGTGCCACAATTTACATCTCAGGTGTGGAAGTCTTTTTGTCGTTCCCTGGGCACCACGGTCAGCCTGTCATCTGGATACCACCCTCAGAGCAACGGGCAGGCTGAGCGCACCAACCAATCCCTGGAGGCTGGAGGCTCAGATGTGTGGCATCCTGCAACCCATCTACTTGGAGCATTCAACTGACCTGGGTGGAGTACGCTCACAACTCTGCAGTCTCTTTGGCTACTGGATTAACACCCTTCAATGCATCTATGGGGTACACACACACACACACCCGCATTGCCCATGGCAGAGAGGGAGGTCGCTGTGCCATCTGTGGGGGCCCACACTCACCATTGTCACCATCTGTGGAGGGCCACCCGCGCTGCGTTTCTCCGCTCCACTGAACGGAACCGGCAGTATGCGGACCGCAGGCGGGTTGCAGCACCCAGATATACCATTGGACAAAAGGTGTGGCTGTCAGCGGACCAGGTGCCTCTGAAGACAGACTCTCGTAAACTGTCACCTCGCTTCCTGGGGCCGTTTTCAATCTCCAGAATTATCAATGACGTGACAGTCCGCCTGGAGCTTCCGCCGACTCTCCGTATTCACCCGACCTTCCATGTATCCAAGATCAAGCCCCTCTCCGCCAATCCTCTCTGACCCCCCCCCCCCCCAAAGCCTCCTCCTCGGATCCTCGATGGCCAGACTACCTACATCGTTCAGAGAATTCTGGACGTTTGCCGTCGGGGTCAGAGGTTGCAGTACTTGGTCCACTGGAAGGGCTACGGACCTGAAGAAAGGTCATGGATCCCCAGTTTGCACTTCTATGGCAAAGGGATGGTCCAGGCCTTTCACCAAGCCCATCCCAACAAGCCCAGCGGGCCGCCAGAAGGCGTCCCTTGAGGGGGGGCACTGTTATGATTGGGTGAGCATGCTCCCCCACCCTTCCTGTGGGAGGTTCCCCGGCTCCGCAGGTAATCGATACACCTGCGTGAGTGGACGCACCTGCTGTCTCTTCGCTGCCAGCGCTTTAAAGGACCAGTTTGTGGAAGCTCCAGCGCTGGCTCATTGGGTATACTGCCATAAGAAAAGATAGTAAGTGAAGTCTTAATTGTCTAGGAACCCAGATGTTAACCCTTTTCTCTCTTTCACCTTCTCAGGTTACTGCCATCTCTGCAGTGTGTCCCCAGGGTTCATTGTGCGCTCACCTGCTCCGTCATCGTCGTCTTCTCTCCATATCGCCTACTCCACCCGGTCAGACATTTCCCCAGCCCAGCTCATCTGCAGCTTCCTCTCCAAATCCTCTTTGCCATACTGGGTTCCTCCGTCGGGCTGTCTGCTCCCACTCGTAAGAATATTCCTATTATTCATTATTCTCTGCCTCCCTTCTCGTACTAACCTGCTCTCGTCTCCCTCCTTACAGGCTTGGTTCTCCTCTAGCGAGTGAGATGTTTTTCTGCTAATCCTGCGTTCACTCTTTTCAACAAATTTGTGTTTAAACTTTTCCTCTCTGCATTGTGTACATTCTCTAGTGTAGCATCTTGCACATGAGCTGATATTTATTGTAATCACAACATTATAGGCCTTCCATAAACCAATGGTTAAAACAAATGTCAACCTTACCTTTAGAACGGATAACTTCCATCCATCCATCCATCTTCTATTGCTTTTCCGGAGGTCCGGGTCACAGAGGCAGCAGTTCAAGCAGAGAAGCCCAGACTTCCCTTTCCCCAGCCACCTGCTCCAGCTCTTCAGAGAGGATACCAAGGCGTTCCCAGACCAGCTGGGAGACATAGTCTCTCCACCGAGTCCTGGGTCTGCCCCGGGGTCTCCTCCCAGTGGGACGTGCCTGAAACACCTCAAGTGGGAGGCGTCCAGGAGGCATCCTAATCAGATGTCCATACCACCTCAACTGACTCCTTTCAATGTGGAGGAGCAGCGGTTCTACTCTGAGCCTCTCCCAGATGACTGAGCTCCTCACCCTATCTCTGAGAGTGAGTCCAGCAATCCTACGGAGAAAGCTCATTTCAGCCGCTTGTATCCGCGATCTTGTTCTTTCGGTCATTACCCAAAGCTCGTGACCATAGGTGAGAGTAGGAACGTAGATTGACTGGTAAATCGACAGCTTTGTCTTAGAACTAAGCTCCCTCTTCCCCACAACAGACCGGTACAACGTCCGCATCACTGCAGATGCTGCTCCGATCCGTCTGTCAATCTCTCGCTCCATTTTCCCCTCACTCGTTAACAAGACCCCAAGATACTTAAACTCTTCCACTTGGGGCAGGAGCCTGTCCCCAACCCAGAGAGGACAATCCACCTTTTTCCGGCTGAGGACCATGGACTCGGACTTGGAGGTGCTGATTCTCATTCCAGCCGCTTCACACTCAGTGGCAAACCGTCCCAGCAAGAGCTGTAGGTCATTGCTGGATGAAGCCAACAGGACAACATCAACTGCAAACAACAGAGATGAGATCCTGTGGTCACCAAGCATGACGCTCTCCATTCCCTGGCTGCGCCTAGAAATCCTGTCCATAAAATTTATGAACAGGATCGGTGACAAAGGGCAGCCCTGGTGGAGTCCAACTTTCACTGGGAATGACTCCGACCGAGTGTTGGCAATACGAACCAAACTCTCACAACGGTCGTACAGAGACCGAATAGCTCGTAACAACAAGCCCGATACCCCATACTCCCAAAGCACCCCCCACAAAAAACCACGAGGGACACGGTCAAATGCCTTCTCCAAGTCCACAAAACACATGTAAACTGGTTGGGCAAACTCCCACGAACCCTCAAGAATTCTCGAGAGGGTTAAGAGCTGGTCCGATGTGCCACGGCCAGGACGGAAACCACATTGCTCCTCCTGAATCCGAGGTTCGACCAGCGGCCGGACTCTCCTCTCCAGTACCTTGGCATAGACCTACCCAGGGAGGCTGAGGAGTGTGATCCATCTAAAGTTGGCGCACACCCTCCGGTCCCCTTTTTTGAAGAGAGGAACCACCACCCCGGTTTGCCATGCCAAAGGCACTGCCCCCGACCTCCACGCAGTGTTGCAGAGGTGTGTCAACCATGACAGCCCAACAACATCCAGGGCCTTGAGGTACTCAGGGTGAATCTTGTCCACCCCCGGGGCCCAGCCACCAAGGAGATTTTTAACCACCTTGGTGACCTCAGCCCCTGTGATAGGCGAGTCATCCCCCTCGTCCCCAAGCCCTGCTTCCTCTGTGGAAGACGTATCAGTGGGATTGAGGAGATCCTCGAAGTATTCCTTCCACCACCCGACGATATCCCCAGTCGAAGTCAACAGTGCCCCATCCGCACCATACACAGTGTGGACAGGGAGCTGCTTTCCCCTCCTGAGCCGCCGGACAGTTTGCCAGAATCTCTTTGAGGCCGACCGAAAGTCTTGTTCCATGGCCTCACCGAACTCCTCCCATACCCGGGTTTTTGCTTCAGCAACCACCTGAGCTGCACTCCACTTGGCCTGCCGGTACACCTCAGCTGCTTCGGGAGTCCCACAAGCCAACCAAGCTTGATAGGACTCCTTCTTCAGCTTAATGGCCCCCCTCACCACTGGTGTCCACCACTTGGTTCGGGGGTTGCCACCACGAGATGCACCGACCACCTTGCGGCCACAGCTCTGGGACACCGCTTCAACAACAGAGGTGGAGAACATGGCCCATTCAGACTCCATGTCTCCAGACTCCCTCGGAATGTGGTTGAAGTTCTTCCAGAGGTGGGAGTTGAAGACCTCCCGGACAGGGGCCTCAGCCAGACGTTCCCAGCATACCCTCACTATACGTTTGGGTCTACCAGGTCTGAATGGCTTCTCCCCTGCCATCGGATCCAACTCACCACCAGGTGGTGATCAGTTGACAGCTCTGCACCTCTCTTTACCCGGGTGTCCAAGACATACAGTCGCAGGTCTGGTGACACGATAACAAAATCGATCATCGACCTGCGACCTAGGGTGTCCTGGTGCCAGGTGCACATATGGACACCCTTATGCTTGAACATGGTGTTCGTTATGGACAAACTGTGGTTAGCACAGAAGTCCAATAACTGAACGCCACTCGGGTTCAGATCGGGCAGTCCATTCCTCCCAATCACCCCCCTCCAGGTTTCACTGTCGTTGCCCAGGTGCGCATTGAAGTACCCCAGTAGGACAATGGGGTCTCCAAGAGGAGCACCCTCCAGCACCCCAGTCACAGACTCCAAAAAGGGTGGGTACTCTGAAACATCATTTGGTGCATAGGCACAAATGATGGTCAGGACCCGTTTCACAACCCGAAGGCACAGGGAAGCAACCCTTTCGTCCACCGGGGAAAACTCCAATATAGAGGCAGCAAGGTGGGGGGATAAAAGAATACCCACCCCTGCTCGTCGCCTCTTGCCCGGGGCAACTCCAGAAAAGGCCAAGCTCCAGCCCCTCTCCAGGAGACTGGTTCCGGAACCGTAGTTGTGTGTTGAGGTTAGGCCGACTACACTACCATTCAAAAGTTTGGGGTCACCCAGACGATTTTGTGTTTTCCATGAAAAGTCACAAGTTTATTTACCACCATGAGTTGTAAAATGAATAGAAAATATAGTCAAGACATTGACAAGGTTAGAAATAATGATTTGTATTTGAAATTATAATTTTTTCCTTCAAACTTTGCTTTCGTCAAAGAATCCTCCATTTGCAGCAATTACAGCATTATTTCTGATTAGTTTAAAGTTATCTTCATTGAAAAAAAGTGGTTTTCTTTCAAAAATAAGGAAATTTCTAAGTGACCCCAAACTTTTGAATGGTAGTGTATATCTAGCTGGTATCTCTCAACCTCGTACACCAGCTCAGGTTCCTTCCCCACCAGAGAGGTGGCATTCCATGTACCAAAGGCCAGTTTAGAAAGCTTGGGATCAGTCCGCCAAGGTCTCCGCCTTTGACCGCCACCTAATGATGGCCACCTAATGATGATACTACCGTATCATCCTAACAGAGCACTACGCTCCCAAAATGCAGGTTTACTTGTAATACCTAGAATCTCCAAAAGTACAATGGGAGGCAGAGCCTTCAGTTATCAAGCTCCTCTCCTGTGGAATCAGCTGCCAATCTGGATTCGGGAGTCAGACTCAATCTCTGTTTTTAAGAATAGGGCTAAAACCTACCTTTTTGATATAGCCTACAATTAGGGAGGGATCATGTGTTTTCTGAACCCTCCCTTAGTTATGCTGCTAATAGGTTTAGTCAGCCGGGGGACCTCCAGTAATGCACTGGGCCTCACTCCTTTCCTCACTCTCTATGAAATATTTTTTTTTTTGCTGGTCATTAACATTTGTTTGTTCTCTCCCATAGATTGAGTCCCCATCGTGCTGTTTGCTCTCTACATGTCTGTTCTTTTCTTCTTCTCTATCCCCTCACCCCCCAGCCAGTCGCAGCAGATGACTGCCCCTCCCTGAGCCTGGTTCTGCTGGAGGTTTCTTCCTGTTAAAAGGGAGTTTTTCCTCTCCACCGTCGCCAAGTGCTTGCTCACAGGGGATCGCCTGATTGCTGGGGTCTTTCTGCAACTGTGGGGGTCCTCCCTACAGTTGATAGTGCTATGAGATGACTGTTGTTGTGAAATGGCGCTATATAAATAAAGTTGAATTGAATTGAATTGAATTGAATTAATCCACATAGCACCGGACCCTCATGATCCTTCCTGCAGGTGGTGAGCCCACTGGAGGGCGGACCCATGTAACTCCTTCGGGCTGAGCCCGGCCGGGTCCCATGGGTGGAAACCCAGCCACCAGATGCTAGCCTTCAAGCCCCTCCCCCAGGCCTGGCTCCAGGGTGGGGCCCCGGTAACCCCATATCGGACGGGGTACACTGAATCCTTGATATAGAATTTATCATGAGAGTCTGTTGGATTGTTCTTAGTCTGGCCCTTCACCCAGGACCAGTTTGTCTTGGGTGACCCTATCAGAGGCAAATTGCCCCAGACAACATAGCTCCTGGGATCACTGGGGCACGCAAACCCCCCCACCAGGATAAGGTGACGATCCATGAGGGGGCATAATGGATAACTTGCATATTAAAAACTAAACAGCAAAAATTTGAGAACATATGGGGACCCTTTATCAATTTTGTTAAGTACTTACACGTAACACATCAGCAAGGGAATGAATAACCCCACCCCCACAAACTACTTCCACCTTTAATTATTCCTCTATATTCCTCTTCTTAGACTTTGGAGTTCCAACCCATTCTTTCTGTTATATTTTTTAATCTCATTTTTTTAAAACCTGTACTTATTTTACAGTTTTGATTTATGGGAATTTCTTTTTAATTACATATTGTTTTTACACTTGGCCTGGATTACCATCTGTTAAAATAAGGAGCATTGTAGGGGGGGAGTTTGTGTGTTGTCCTGTTCAATGTTTGACAGTAACCTTGTACAATAATGTGTTACCACACATAAAGCTGTATATTGTATATAAAACTTAATAAAAAAATATTGTGGGGAAAAATAGCATAATTCAATAGAAAAAATAAGAAGTATAAAAATACACACTTTAATAGTTGCTCAACGGATGGATCAATGTACTGAAAGTGCAAAAACAGGTGAGAGTTTTTTTGTTTTAAATAATTAAAAGATCCTCAGTTCTATGCATGTGAGAGTTTTGGGGTTAGGGGGACGGGGCCTCTGGCTGTTTGCAGTCCGGATGGCCCAGGGGAAGAAACTGTTTGTAAGTCTGGAGGTGTGGGACCTGATTGATCTGAACCATCATCCAGAGGGAAGCAGGTCAAACAGGTAGTGGGTGGAATGTGAGGGGTCTCCTGTGATGGCCTTGGTCTTCCTGAGACAGGAGGATGTATAGTATAGTGTATACATGTATACATGTATAGTTACATGTATAGTTTATTTCTCTTATCTTATCATGTTTAATGTTGCAGCATTGTACCGAGACAAATTCCTAGTTTGTGTACTACATGAACAATGGCAATAAACCTGATTCTGATTCTGATTCTGATTCTGATTCTGATCTGAAGATGTCCTCCAGGGAGGGCAGAGGGCAGTCAATGATTTGTTGGGCAGTGTTGATGACCCTCTGGCATACCTCCACCCTGTATGCCTTCTCCTCGTCGTTGGTGATGAGCCCAACCATGGTGGCGTCATCCACGTACTTCACAATGGCAGTGGTTGGGTGGATTGGAATACAGTCAAAGGTGTACACAGTAGAGGGCTTAGCAAGCAGCCCTGGGGGGAGCCAATGCTGAGTGACAGTGAGGAGGAGTGGTGGGGGCCAAGTCCGACTGTTTGTGGGTAGTTTGTTAGAAAGTTTGTTTATCCAGGAGCCGGTGGGGAGAGGAATCTGGAGGTGGTGCAGTTTGTTGATCAGGAAATCCAGGATGATGGTGTTGAATGCTGAGCTATAGTCCATAAAGAGCATCCTCACATAGCTCTTTGTGTTCTCCAGGTGGCTCAGCACTCTGTGAAGTGTGGTGGCGATGGCATCTTCCATGGAACGGTTTGCCCTGTAGGCGAACTGGTGGGGGTCGAAGGAGGGGGGAGAGAGTCCCTGATGTGCTGGAACGCCAGTGGCTCAAATCACTTCATGACTACAGATGGGAGTGCTTTGGGTCTGTAGTCATTCAGACTGTCTATTGCAGTCTTTTTGGGGATGGGGATGATGGTGTAGGCCTTGAGGCGTGTGGGGATGATGGCATATGTCAGAGATAGATTGAACAGCTTGGTGAGGATCCCTGCCAGCTGGTCTGCACATGCTTTGACCACAGCTCCTAGGATGCTGTCGGGTCCAGCAGCTCTTCGGGGATTCATTGCTCTGTTTCCTCCTCACTTCATGCTCCTGGAGAGAGAGAAGGGACATACTAGAAGAGTAGGGGGGCAGTGTGTGCGGTTGTGTGGTGGTCTCAAACCAGGCAAAGAAGCTGTCCAGAGACTGAGAGGACCCTGCAAGACTGTTTTGCCTGGACAGACTGGGATGTGTTTAAAGCTGCAGCCGCACGAGAGGACTCTTCTGTAAACATACAGGAATATGTTGAGTATGTGACTGGGTACATCAGCACATGTGTTGATACCATCATACCCACCATACAGGTCAGGAAGTTCCTCAACCAGAAGCCCTGGATCAACAGTCAGGTACGTCAGATGTTGCATGTTCGCTCTTGTGCATTTAAAACAGGCTGTGAGGTTGAGTACAAAGCTGAAAATTATGGACTGGGAGAGGCTATAGCAACAGCCAAGAGGCAATACAGAGAAAAGCTGGACAGCCTCTATTCCACTCCTGACCCGGGGCGCATGTGGCAAGGCCTGCAACACATCACAGACTACAAAAGGACCAACAGCAGCACCACTAGCTCTACAGACAGCCTGCTGGACGATCTCAACATCTTTTATACCCGCTTTGAGACCACCAGCCACAGCACAGAGAAGAGACACATGCTCAAGCACCCCCCCCACCCCCACCCACTAAGAGTCTCTCACCAGGCTAGGTAAAAAACGCACTGAGGAATATCAACCCCCGCAAGGCAGCAGGACCAGACAACATACCTGGGCGGGCCATCAGAGCATGCGCTGCAGAGCTGACTGACATTCTCACAGCAATCTTCAACCTCTCCCTCAACTAGAACATAGTCCCCTCCTGCTTCAAAACGACAACCATCATCCCCCTCCCCAAAAGGAGCCCGCCAACCTGTCTGAATGATTACAGACTGGTAGCACTCACTCCAATCATCATGAAGTGGTTTGAGAGAGTGGTGCTGCCCCTCATTTAGACCCTGGACCCCTGCAGTATGCCTACGGCCCAACAGGTCCACTTCAAATGCCATTGCTGCAGCACTCCATTACTCTCTCTCCCACCTGGAAGATAAAGACTCCTACATTAGGATGCTCTTTGTCGACTACAGCTCCGCCTTCAACACGGTCATCCCCCACAAACTCACCGACAAACTATCTTCACTTGGCCTGCACCCCACCCTCTGCGACTGGCTACTGGACTTTCTAACTGGCAGGTCTCAGTCTGTCAGGATGGGTAACAGGACCTCAGCCAGCATCATCACAAACACAGGGGTCCCACAGGGTTGTGTTCTCAGCCCCATCCTCTACAGCCTCTTCATCCATGACTGTGTTGCCTCCCACAAGGACAATATCATCCTAAAGTTTGCGGATGACACAGCAGTGATAGGACATATCACTGGTGATGACAAAGCATCCTACAGGAGGGAGGTGGCCAACCTGGTGTCATGGTGTGAGTACAACAACCTCACCCTCAACACGGACAAGAGAAAGGAAATGATAGTGGACATGAAGAAAGGGAGGAGGAGACCCCATTGGCTGCTGTTCATCCGGAAGCTTGAGGTGGAGAGGCTAAGCAGCTTTAAATACCTGGGCATCCACATCAGCGAGGACCTTAAATGGACACACAATACCACAGAGCTGGTAAAGAGAGCTCAACAGCGACTGTACTTTCTGAGGAGGCTGAAGAAGTTTGGCATGTCTTCCAGGATCCTCAACAATTTCTACAGCTGCATCATCGAGCGCATCCAGACCAACTGCATCACTGCGTGGTACGGCAGCACCACTGCCCTGGAATGCAAACTCCTGCGGAGAGTGGTGAAGACAGCGGAGAAGATCATCAGGTCTCCACTCCCCTCTCAGCAGAGCATCTACCACCACAGAGTCCAAAAGAGAGCTGATGCCAACCTCTGCTGATACTTATCATGCACAGTCTACTGGTGCTGTCGTTACAGAAATAATTTGTAATTATACACTGCTCGTTGCACAATGCTCATTTGCACACTGTACATAAGTCTATGCCATCTCAGGTTCACATCATCTCTGATATCAATATACCACTATCACTTTAGTCATCCAATGAACTTTCAGTTTCATTCCTCTACTGCCTAACTGTGTGTTGGTGTGTGTGTTATTAGCATCCATTAGTATCAGGATTGAGTTACTGTGTTAGTGTGTCATGACCTGTTAGAATTGTTGTTTCTGTACCTTTTACCTTGGCATTCATTCGGAGAGCAATGTAAGAATTTCATTGCTCAGGAAATGTAGCATTTCTTAACTGTGCACATGATAATAAAGCCTTTGAATCTTTGAATCTTGAATCTTGAATCTTAAGCTCCTCTGCCAGAGAGAGGCTGCTGTCAGATGTTGGGGGGGCTCTGGCCTTTGCAGTTGGTGAGGGCCGGAATACCTCTCCACATCTATTGGGGGTTGTTGTGCATGAGGAAGCCCTCCAACTTCCTCCTGTAGGCCTCCTTGGCCTGTTTGATGCCTCTCTTCAGATTGGCTCTGGTGGTGCTGTACAGAGAGCAAAATTAAGGCCATATGGTTTGTATGGCTATTCTTGAAAATGCTGCACAGAGACAAAGCAGGTTAGAAATGGGTTTTCATTAGCTGTAAGCCATAATAATCAAAATTAAAAGAAATAAATACTTGAAATATATCACTCTGTGTGTAATGAGTCTATATGAGTTTCATTTTTTAAATTGAATTACTGAAATAAACTTTTTGATGACATTCTAATTTATTGAGATGCACCTGTATACACGATCAGCTAATAAGGTGAAGTCTAGAGCAGGGGTCGGCAACCCGTGGCTCTGGAGCAGCATGTGGCTCTTTAGCCCCATTGTTGTGGCTCTCTGCAGTTAGCCTACATCTCAAAATGAAACTGAAATAATGAAGGTCATTTTAATTATTTTATTTTTCAAATATTGTGCATTGGTCCACAGAGAGCTTCCAAAGTATCAGAGGAATCTCATTGTTCAAAGGTATCAGTCAGGAGAAGGGTACAAAAGAATTTCCAAGGCATTAAATATGCCACGGACCACAATGAAGACAGTCATCATCAAGAGGAGAAAATATGGCACAACAGTGACATTACCAAGAACTGGACATCCCTCCAAAATTGATGAAAAGATGACAAGAAAACTGGTCAGGGAGGCTGCCAAGAAGCTGACAGCAACAATGAGGAGCTGCAGGAATATCTGGCAAGTACTGGCTGTTTAGTACATGTGACAACAATCTCCCGTCTTCTTCGTATGTCTGGGCTATGGGGCAGGGTGGCAAGACGGAAGTCTTACCTTATGAAGAAAAACATTCAAGCCCGGCTACATCTTGCAAAAACACGTTTGAAATCTTCCAAATGCATGTGGGAAAATGTGTTATGGTCCGATGAAACCAAGGTTGAACTTTTTGGCCATAATTCCAAAAGGTATATTTGGCGCAAACACACCACTGCTCATCACCAAAAGAACAGCATGGTGGTGGAAGCATCATGCTTTGGGGCTGTTTTTCTTAAGCTGGAACTGGGGCCTTAGTCAAGGTGGAGGGAATTATGAACAGTTCCAAATACCAGTCAGTGTTGGCACAAAACCTTCAGGCTTCTGCTCGAAAGATGAAGAGGAACTTCATCTTTCAGCACGACAATGACCCAAAGCACACATCCAAATCAACAAAAGAATGGCTTCACCAGAAGAAGATTAAGATTTTGGAATGGCCCAGCCAGAGTCCAGACCTCAATCTGATCAAACATCTGTGGGGTAATCTGAAGAGGGCTGTGCACAGGAGATGCCCTCGCAATCTGACAGATTTGGAGCATTTTTGCAAAGAAGACTGGACAAATATTGCCACATCAAGATGTGCAACGCTGCTAGATTCCTACCCAAAAAGACTGAGTGCTGTAATAAAAGCCAAAGGTGCTGCAACAAGTTTAAGGGTGTGAATATTTGTGCCCTTCAGAGGTAAAGTGGGCTATCCCACAAAACCATTATTTTGAGAAAATGAGCTCTAAAGTTGAAATATTCTCAAAAAATCAGTGTGCCTATATCATTAAAAAGTTACCCCCTATAAATACCTTCAAGGTTTATGCAGAGCTAGGCAGTTTAAGAAAATGATAGACCCTTAACAATTAGTGTAGTACAATTAACTCATTTTTGACCTACATGTGGGATAGCCCACTTTACCTCTGAAGGGCACATTTATGCAATCAAGTTATTGTAATGTTTTTATTTTTTATTTTCCCCTTGAAATATCTCAGTTTGTTTTTCAATTGAGTTGTACAGGTTATAGGTCACATTTATGCTGGAAAAAGTTTTGAAATGATTTATCTTGGTCTCATTTTTTTACATCATAAAAACCTGGCATTTGAGCAGGGGTGTGTAGACTTTTTACTTCCACTGTAGGTGGCCATCTGGGATCACCATCATGTCTTTTCAAGTTTTTATGCTTAATTCTATCAACACAAATGACTTCTGTAGGGTATTGTAAATGCTTAATTAGGTAGTAATGATCAGTATGAAGGAAAATATTTGCATATTGATATGAGGTAGCTAGATTACACAAGATTACACACTGACTGCATCATAAAACATTGTTTCACAAGAGTCTCTAAATGCTACATAAACTACATTTCTTGTAGATTCATTGATATAGTACACTGTATACAAAACTTTATAATAATAATAATAATAATGGATTGCACTTATATAGCACCTTTCACGATACCCAAAGGGCTTTACAGTGAGTCCATTGTTCATTCACTCCACAGACAGCCATTTATAGTAGTAAGCTACTACTATAGCCACAGCTGCCCTAGGGCAGACTGACGGAAACGTGGCTGCCAATCCACACCAGCGGCCTCTCCGATCACTACCAAGCATTTATACACATTTATACCCAGTGTCATGGACACTGGTGGCAAGGTGGGTAAAGTCTCTTGCCCAGGGACACAGTGGCAGGATGGCTGGGGAGAGTGAGATTCAAACCACCAGCGCTCTGCTTTGTCATGTGTCTGAGCTCAGGAGCACACTCAGCTCTGAGGCTCGTGCTGTAAGTTATTCTTGTTTGCATTTTTGTATTGTTGGCACAGTTTTGTACTTTGTGTTATTTTTGGCTATTAAATGTCACACAATTCAGTGCCTGGTTTTGCCTTCCTGCCCCAAAGGGGCGTATATGACAGAATTTTGCCGCCAGTTAAAAAACCCAGCTGTTGAGTTGTGCATTTTTTCTATTTTTTTTTTCACTTTTTCTCTCACTCACCTGTTATCTGGAGCTATCACGGACACAGCACGTGGATAGAGTTATCCAATGCATCTGGGATGGGAATGCTGCTGAGCTCTAATGGAAAGTGACAGGCTAATCTCTACAGCATACACATATTCCACCCCGGAGGATGCGTTGTGGTATTTGGATCTGGCTGAGGCAGCAGCTCGTCGATGCCCTCAATTCTCGGAGCACGCCAAGGGAGTTGAGAGGATTTCCCTGGTGGCAGTGCTGCGACATGAGAACGGCGGAAGGGTGAGGAAGTCCCTGAAGAAACCTGGGCTTGCGCCGAAAGGAGAACACTCCCAGGGCTCAGCTGTTTCTGCTCCTCGCTTGCCCTCGATGCCAATTCCCGCTTCAACCAAGCCAGCTTCAGCTCCACAGAGACGACGTTGTCCAGCTCGGGACCACCAGAGGAATGCTATCCCCTCCTCGCCAGCGGCCTCTCCTTCACCAGAGCAGAAGACTCCCACAGCAGTGCGCTTTAAGCATTCATCTTCTCCAGCTGATTCCCCAGCTTCTCCCCGCTGCACAGCTGCTGTCTCCCGCTTCCTTCCGGCGACTTCTCCTGCTGCTGGGAGGTTCAATGCATCCTCCCCGGCTCTGTCCACCACGTGACAAAAGGGGCAGCTCCTCCAGGATCCTCAGAGGGGCCCAGGTTCACCACTGACATGGAGAGGGCTGACTGGTCGTCCCCTGCTGCAGAGAACATCGCACACTGGGATGGCAGGCAAGTTTCATGTCATTCTATGTCAATTTACAATGATATGTCTTGCCTGATTCCCAGTAGCGAGACTCAGGAAATGCAGTCCCCTGAGTTCTCCCCACCGGCTGCAACAGATAATCCTTCACCTGTCCTCTCTGTGTCCGCCGGTTCCCAAACTGAGCTGCCGGACGATGGAGGAGCCTGTGGCCCTGGAGGACCCGATTCCTGTGCCAGTGTGGAGTTGACCCCCAGCTTCCACGCCGGAAGAGCCACCAGCTTGGGTGACGTCGACTGGGGCAACAAGGACTGCAGTTACCATCATGCCTGCTGCAGAGGCAGCCGCAGCAGAGTCAGCTATCAAGCTGGACCTCCGGATGACTGAGCCCGAAGTAACATCATCGCCTGGATCGTTGGAGTCCTGGACGGCGGTGGAGCTTGAGCTTGGGCAAGTGCTCTCCTTTGTTTTGTTTTGTTTTTTTATTTTCTGTCTTAGAGCAATCTTGCCTGGCTTTTGGTAAGGAGAGCAGGGTGCAGCCACCCGCTTCACCTGAGCTCGCCTCGCCGGGCTCCGCCACTGACGGTGACCCTGATCCTCCTTCTCTGTTTGTGTCTGAGCTTTCTCCCAGGGTCACCAGGAACATTCCAGCGCAGCCAGATGTCTCCGTGGGTCCAGGCTGACCGCCCGAGGCTGCTTTGGGTCCAGTTTCCTCCGCAGGGGAGATCATCACGAGTGCCCTGTCCCAGCCCGGGACCCCTATGGGTGCGGCTTCGGCCCAGGCCGGGTCCACCATGGGTGCAGCTCCTCCTTTGCCCGAGGCCATGGTGTGGGTCCCTCCTTCTCTGTCCGGATCTTCATGGGTGCTGCATCCCAGTCGGGGAACATCGTGGGTGCTGCGCCCCAGCTTGGAACCGACATGGGTGCTGCGTTTCTGTATGGGCCCACCATGGGTGCTACCCCCAGCCCAGGTTCCACTGAGGGTACAGAGTTGGCCCAGCCGGGGTCCACCGCAGGTGCTGCAAAGCTCCAGCCCGGAGCCATCGCAGGTGCTGCAGAGCTCCAGCCCGGAGCCACCGCGGGTGCTGCAGAGCTCCAGCCCAGCGCCACTGCGGGTGCTGCTAAGCTCCAGCCCGGAGCCACCGCAGGTGCTGCTAAGCTCCAGCCCGGAGCCACCGCGGGTGCTACGGTCTTCCAGCTCAGGACCATTGAGGGCGTCGCCATTTCTCCTTCTCCTCCACTAGATGCCGTCATGGCCCCTATTCCTCTTTCACCACCAGACACCGTCGTGGTCTCCCCCCTCCGGCCCTGCTTCCCATCATTGGGTCTCCCCATGGGGGAGCCACCTCCTGGATCACCCGTCCAGTCCTGGTGGCTGAAGTTTCACCCGGACCACCTCCTGGATCACCCGTCTGGTCAGGCGGCCAGCACTCTAGCTGACCACCTGAGAGACTGAGCTGATGGGTTAGGTGGCCTATATTCTCCAGTAGGCCACCTGACTCATATCATCTGGCCATCCGGCTGGTCTGGGACTTTGGTGGGCCACCCAAACTGTTTGGTTCTTGGGCCTAGTGGGGCCCAAGGACCTGGGTTTGTGCAGGTGTGGGTCTTGAGCGGGTTTATGTTTCCCTCCTAGCTGGGTTCCCCCACCTCCCACCCAGGGCGTTTTTTTTGATTTACCTCTTTCTCTTGGGGGGGGGGGGGGTCTTTTGGGTGTTACCTGGGGGTGTCTGGACTCCACCCCTTAAAGGGGGGGCTCTGTCATGTGTCTGAGCTGAGGGGTTCTCTGAGCTTAGACCTTCACCTCATTCCTTAGTATTGTATGTCTGTTTAATTTGATTTTGTTAGTTTCTGTTTGTATTTTTGGGTTGTTTACCTTTGGGCCTCTCCTTTTCCCAGACACTCCTCTAACTGCTCATAGCCTGCTCTCTCTCTCGGCTCAGCTGCGGGCAGTTGGTCTTATTAGGTTACCTGCTTGCTCAGTGATTCACACCTGCAACTCATTTACTCCAGTATATTCAAGCACTGCCTTTTCATTGTGTTACTGCGGTAAATTGGGCGGTGCGGTGGCGCAGTGGTTAGCACTGCGGTAGCACAGCAACTCACCCTTGGCCATGGGATCCCTGGTTCGATCCCAGCCCCTGACCAACAGTGATCTGTGTGAAGTTTCCATTTCTCCCCGTGTCTGCGTGGGTTTACTCCGGGAGTTCTCCTGTTTCCTCCCACAGGCCAAAAACATGCAGGTTAGGTTAATTGGAGACTCTAAGTGGCCCTAGGTGTGAATGGTAAAGGGATAGCGCTGTAACGTGGCTGCTTCATCCATCCAGGTGGATGCCCTCAATTTCCCCTCTATGGATCAATAAAGTATACAAAATTGGGTCTACTTCTGCTTACTCTCCATCTCCAGCCTCTGAGCACACTCAGCTCTGAGGCTCATGCTGTAAGCTATTCTTGTTTGCATGTTTGTATTGTTGATACAGTTTTGTACTTTGTGTTATTTTTGGTTATTAAATGTCGCAACTCAGTTCAGCGCCTGGGTTTGCCTTCCTGCTCCGAAGGGGCGTATATGACATGGCTATTGGACGATCCGCTCTACTTCCTGACCCACTGCCGCCCACATTTCCCTCCTCTGTTCTATTTTTGCTGAGCACCAAGCTGGATGGCAGAAAGTTCTATTTTTATATAATCTTTGGCATGACCCGGCCGGGACTTGAACCCCAACTTCCCAGTTGTGGGATGGATGCTCTACCTTTAGGCCACCACTCCTGTTGTGATAAGCGGCATAATCTTAATTTTAATGGTCAAATAGCTGTTGCGGCTCTTTGCTAATTCTGTTTTAGTCAGCACGGGGCAAAATGGCTCTTTTTTGGTATAGGTGGCATACCTGTCAAGGCTACCTCATGCCTCCCTTATTGGGGGGGCTTTCACACCTGTACTGAGTACATAAAACTGTATTTATCGGCAAATGAAAGAAAACTGAAGCAAAAAAAACCAAACAAAAACCAAACAAACAACAACAATTGCAACATGAACTATTTCAAACATATTTATTCAAATGTACACTTATATGGACACAATCTTGAGCCATAACTTTTTGGTAATGTGAAAATAATAAGCCAAGTAGCACAAAAAAATAAATAAAAAAAACAAATAAATAAATTTAAAAAATTAAATGATAATATTAATAATAAATAAATAAAAATAAATTTTAAAAAAACAACATTTTTCAAATTTACATTAGCACAAGGTAGATTGCTTAATTTGAAAGTACACAATAAGAATAATTCTGAATATAGTTCTTAATTGTCAGCAAGATATATACACTTGGAATTAAAGAGTTTTTAATTGTCAGCTTTGTTACACTAATGCACTTGGATGAACTTGAAACAAGAAAATGTTCAATGATGCTGCTTGTTATAGTTCCAAGTAGCAGCCTTTGCTGACTCTAGCATTTCTTTTGAAGGCTTGACCTTGAAGCATGGAGTGTCACAATTCATTTTCACTTGCATGAAAGAAGTCAGAGTTTCTGGGAGCATGCTTCTATGACTTGTTCTGTGTAGGCAGACACCAGGCTCTCTTTGATGATCATGGTCGTTTTGGTTCTTTTGCAAGCAAAGTCTTGAGCGCTCTTGCTGTCAGGAAACAATGTTGACACCAAATCACTGAAGTGATCTGCCACTAATGGGGGTAGATTGTGCTCTGCCACAAAATGACAAAACATCACTTCTGCTAGTGATGCATTGGATTTGGAAGGCGTCGGTTCTCTCACTGGCTGAAAATGTTCATCCATCGATCGATACGTTTTCGATTTGGCTACACAGTTTTTGTGGCCCTGTGTAGCGAAGTGCGACTTCAGGTCGAAAATCCCCGATGCAGTCACTTTTATGCTCTTCCTACATGGAACACAGAAGGAGTGTGTAGAGCCCTCTGGACAAGCCTTTATCCATCCAGCGTATTTTCCCTTCTCGAAGCTCGGACTCTCCCATTCTTTCCGGTGATGTCCAGTCCCTCGATTTCCCTTTTCTTCAAGCTTTGTTTTCTTCGCCGGCAGCGCGCTGCATGAAGCCATTTTGAAAATCACAAAAAGACTGCTTAGGTGCGCTCAATTTCACCAGGCATTGAATTACTGTTCAGTTGATTTTAGGTTCTCTCAATAATTTTTTTTTTCGCTGTATATTTTTCTTTTTGGTGTACAGAAATGGCAATATGCCCATATTTGCTAAAATTGCATTTTCCCCATATTAAAATACGGCGAAACTGTATCACTTGACGGGTATGAGGTGGCAGACCCCTGGCCAAGAGACTGGACAACATAAGAACTTTCAAAAAGTGAATCCCGCACATCTTGATCTCCCTCTGGTGGCTGGCTGCAGTAAGACAATAAGATGGTAGAGCCCTAAATTAAAGATGTACAGCTTCACTTTTTTAGTGGTGGCGCGTCCTCTATATTTATATAGAGTCTATGGTAATGCTACTTTTACTTGTGCACTGTAATTGACTGTTCTACCAAGTGAAGATTGTCAATTAATTTCCTACAATAGTTTGAAAAAATAGATTTCTACTAGGGTCAAATGAATAATTAGATCATCGCTTGAAATCACACCACATAAAACCACTGCGGTATCAGATTATTAGAATACTTAGTGTTTTAACATTATGCATAACAGATATGGTCTTTGAAGGTGTTAAATTTAACTCTGCTAGTGTTGAATTAGCAAAGCTAGTTTTGATATTCTAAATTAGTGAGAAACAACAACATATCATTGGCATACAGGAAGCATAAACTCCTGAATCTTGCTTCAGGCTGAGATCTCTGATGTGGTCCGATGCACTTACTGTGTGTTCGTATCTCAATAACATCTCCAAACAGGGCATGAGCACAGTGGTCTTCAAGGATTGAAATAAGGTGATCTTTTAGCATTTATTCAGACAGCAGTATGGAATAGCTTCACTCACCCAATGAAGCCCTCATTTAGTTAAGCATCTTAAGAAAGTAGTAGTGATGGTCCACTCAACATTATCTAAACCTTTCACCGAGACTAACCAATATGCTGTGCCACACTGAGAAAACTGAATCAAACAGAAAAAAACTTTTATTTTATTCTCTCAGATTCCTGTCAACAGTAGATTTTGTTTGAAATTTATTCATTATGAAAAGCATGAGTGTTTCAAAGGACATGCTTAACAATTAAAGATATGCATGATATAACTGAACAAAGTTATCCAGTCAGGCTGATGTCAGGTTTTGGTAATGATCAGCAATGGAAGACAGTGTTCATTGATCCGAAGAAAATAAAGATGTTGAAAACAGCATTTTTTAAACAAGGGGGCATGAATGGCAAGCCTTAAAGCTCATTTGCTCTGTTTTCCTTGTCCTTGCTTTCTGTGGGGAGGGACGTACGTAAAGTCACACAAGGTAGAAGGCAGGAGGCGATAATAGGGTATTTTAAGAACTTAAAAGTAGGTTACCATCTGCTTAAAAATAATGTCCAGTGACATGTATCCAATAAATTCTTTACTGGGTACAGCATCATAGCTTCCAGGAATGTTGATGCTTTAATTACAGAAACGTAATGAGCACAGTGTCCTATGGAAAATCTTCTTTTGGAAAGCTTCTTTTCAGCCAGATTCCACATTTTCCACATCCACATTTCTTGAAGACCTCCAGTTTTGATTCCTGGTCATTAAGTCTCTCCATGGCTTTAAAGGGAGCTTGAAACCACAAGATTTAAGTTGCATTTAAATTGCTAAGCTTTACATTTACCCTTCCACAGACATAAAATATATACTTATGCTCACTCAGAAAAAATTAGCACTATATGTTGAAGAAGACAGCTGTGCCCACTTTAACCTACATGGCCACCCAGTCTTTTGAAATCCCCTGCAGCAAGAATCTTTTTTTTCTTTCCACCCAGTAGTCCAGTTTTGTTTCCCACCAGGATTCTGTTTTCAGCACTCTAAGGTCTCATCAGGTTTTCATTGTAAAATGTATCCTCAGAGCTGTCGGCTGAGCTTCTGTGCTTGCCTCTCCTTTGCTTGGAAGGCATATTTTGTGTCCTGTAATTGTTCTATAATCTCCTTGGCCTCCTTCATCTCAGCTGCAAGCTGGTTGTACTTCTCTACCAGCTCCTGGTTTTCTCGTCGGAGCTCCACCACCAGCTGGCTCAGCTCCTCACTCTGCTTCCCGCAGTGTGTTTTCAGCTGCTCCATCTCCGACAGCGTCTCCTCCATGCTCTTCACCAGACTCTCCAACTTGTCCCTAGACATCTTATGTTTAAGTTTTATTCAGCTACACCAGCTTTTCCCCAAAAATGTCTATGCTTTGTGTCTTCTCTTGTCTGTGGCTGCTGTACCTGTGGCCTGTTCTAAGTGATTAATGAGACCTAATCCTCATTTTCTTGCTTGCCTTACATGGAACAGATGTCCCTCCCTGCTCAATAATCCCTTCAGCAGAGCTATCCTGGGAAAGCTCTAACACAAAAAGGTGTGCTACTCAAAGTCTCATGCCTAAGTCCACTCTGTAAAGAGGATGTCAGTAATCATCAGATGGCCTGAGCTTGCATGAAAACACTAAAAACTGATCTGTGTTTGGGTCCTTGTTATGGGTCACAGTCTTCTTGGATGTGATGTCGTTTTATCAGATAGTTTTGTGAGTAAAGATGTATGAAGACTGACAAAGGCATATGATGAGATTTTAAAATTTTAGTCATTGTCACCATGTTGCATTGAGATTTTTTTTTTCATGTTAATTTTTATGATTCAAAACTGAAGAGATGTTTTATAAAAGAACATATTGTGGGGGTACAGGTGGGGGATTCTCCACCCAGAGAAGGCAGCTGGAGAAAGGGGGAACAATGGACTGAAGGAGGAAGTGTCACCTGGGGGCCTCAGACGGGACAGTAAGGACTATTTGCTACCTGGGGAAAGAAGAGAACGCCGGAGCCGCTGGAAGAAGGGTGTGAGAAGCAGGGCCGGTGTGATGTTATGTTAATGTGCCACACAGGTCTTTGTTCCAAACAGTGTTTTATGGTCGGAAGTTCCGGGTCTCACTGAATGGAATTAAAGGTATAAAAGGAGAATGCAAAGAGACTCAAGACACCTTTTTACTGTACTGTATGTTGGAGAAAGAATAAGGTTCATGTGTTGTCTAGCTCGTTGCCTCGCCTGTTTCCTTTCTCCACATTGATAACCCCAAGACATGCTATGTAGAGCAAGACAAGCACCGCCCCAGAGACTACCTGAAGGGAGAGGACCAGTGCTGCGTGCGCTGTCTTAGTCAAGCTCCCGGACTTCTGGCTTCATGACCTAACTGTGTGGTTCCTGCACATAGAAGCCCAGTTCGCACTCCGCAGGATAACAACGGACGACATGAAGTATTACTACGTGGTCGCTGTGCTGGATGTGTGCACCACGCAACAGGTGATGAGCCTGCTCCAGGAGCCGCCGGCCCAGGGGAAATATGAGGTGCTCAAGAGGATGCTTATCCAGCGCTATACCCTTTCTGACAATGAGAGGGCAGAGAGACTCCTAACACTTTCAGAGGTAGGGGACAGATCAGCCATGGAGCTCATGGAGAGCATGTTGGCGCTGATGGAAAGGAACGAGACTTTCCTGTTCGCCTACCTGTTCCTCAGGAACCTACCGGCTGCAGCAAGTGCAATCCTAGCCAACTCGCCGTTGCTGGTGACCAAGGACTACTGCACACTGGCGCAGGAAGCGGATCACATCATTTTAAACTCTCAGCATGAATGCAGTGGCACCAGCATCCAGGAGGGACTCCAGCGAGGTCGAGGAGCCGTTGGTGGTAGCAGGAGCAGACTCCAGGAGACACAGAAACGGGGCGATCTGTTTCTATCATCGCCGCTTCAGTTCGAACACCCAACGATGCCTGCCGACATGCCAATTCAAGAAGTCGGAAAACAGCACGGCCAGCAGTCAGTAGCAGCTGCGACTGCTGGCGACAGAAACAAGCTGCTTTATGTCACGGACACACATTCGGGGAGATGGTTTCTGCTGGACTCCGGCTCCCAGAAGAGCCTCATCCTGCCGGTCAATGCAAACAAGGTGGCAGGAGGCAGCGGTGCTGAGCTCATGCCCACCAATGGATCCACCATCAGGACATTTGGTGAGCAGACACTGAAGATATACTTAGACGGACTTTGTGGTAGCTGCATGTTCCGCCCCCATTTTAGGCGCAGATTTTTTTGTGCTTATGGGCTGTTTGTCGATGTTGCTAATAGGCGATTAGTGGATACTGTCTCTTTTACCTCACTGCCCTGTACAGCTCGGGGAGCTGAGTCGACAACACTGGCTAATGTTATAGCTCCAGGGGGTAAGTACCAACATTTACTCGCACAGTTCCCAGCACTCATGGTCCCGACTTTTTTGGCTACGATGATGAAACACGGGGTCGAACATTTCATAACTAGAAAAGGCCCGCCGGTGTTCTTGCGACCTCGGTGCCTGGATGCAGCTAAACTGACTAGCACACGCGAGGAGTTCGCCAACTTAGAGCAGTTGAGCGTCGTCAGGCGCTCCAACAGCCCGTGGGCATCCCCACTACACATGGTGCCTGAAGCTGACGGGTCATGGCAACCGTGCAGCGATTTCCGGTGCTTGAACAACGCCACAGAACACAATTGCTATCCTATTCCACACATCCAGGATTTTTCCATGCACCTGGCCAGGGCGTGTGTCTTTTCAAAAGTGGATCTGGTCCACGGATACCATCAGGTCCCGGTGCATGCGGAAGATGTTCCGAAAACAGTGGTAATAACTCCTTTAGGCCTTTTTGAGTTTTTACGCATGCCGTTTGGATTAAAAGGCGCGGCGCAGACTTTCCAGACGATGGTGGATGCAGTGTTTCGTGACTTGTCCTTCATTTTCGTCTACTTAAACGACATTCTGGTAGCTAGCACATCTGAGGAAGAGCACATCGCCCATCTCAAGACAGTTTTCCAGAGACTGGAAGCACACGGCCTTATAGTGAACCCAGCGAAGTGCCAGTGACTGATTTTTTTGGGCCACCGCATTTCGCCGGAGGGTACGATTCCGCTACCGAATAAGGTGCACGCCATGTCGGACTTTCTGAGTCCACAGACCATAAGAGCCCTACAAGAGTTTTTGGGAATGGTCAATTTTTATAACTGTTTCCTTCCCCGGGCAGCCTAGCTGATGCAGTCATTGTATGCCCAGCTTAAAAAAAGAAGCCTGCAGAAAACATCAATTGGACTCCTGAGCAAGTCCAGGCTTTTACAAACACCAAAACAGCGCTTGCGGATGTTGCGTTGCTAGCCCACCCTGATCCGTCGGCATGGATAGCGCTCACTATGGACGCGTCGAATGTTGCCATACGGGCAATGGTGGAACACTACGTCTCCAGTTCGTAGCAGCCGCTCGCATTTTTCAGTCAAACAACGAACACGAATACAGCACGTTCGACAGAGAATTTTTGGCTCTACACCTGGCGACGCACCATTTCCAGTTTTGGCTAGAGGGGCACGAGTTCACCACGTCCGTGGACCATAAGCCGCTGACATACGCGATGTCCAAGGTCTTGGAACCGTGGTCGGCCCGGCAGAAACAGCATTTGGCTGCAATCTCGGAGTTTTCAACTGACATTCAACATGTTGCCAGTAAGCTCAACGTCATGGCCGATTGCCTGTCACGCGCGTTAGTCTCCCCGGTCTACATGGGAATAGATTTCCCTGCCATTGCTGTGAAGCAAGCCGGGGACACGGACAATTGCGGGCTCCAGTTGGCGCCTACTGGGTTAAGGGTGGTGCAAGAAGGGTACCCTCCCTTGCTCTGCGATGTCTCCACCGGCCGCCCACGACCAGTGGTTCTGAGCTCTTGGCACCGCCGCATTTTTGAATCAGTCCACTCTCTTTCACATCCAGGCATTTGCGCTTCGGTGAAGCTTGTGGGGGCGGAATTCATCTGGCCGCGCTTGCGCAAGGACCAGTGGGCCAAAGTGCACAAGCACACCAGAGCCCCCCTCGAGCCGTTCCAAATCCCGGCTCGGAGGTTCGACCCCGTCCATGTGGATTTGGTGGGACCCCTCCTGCCGTCACAAGGTTTCACGCACCTTTTGACAGTCATGGACCACACCATGCGCTGGCCTGAGGAGGTCCCGCTGGCTTCTACCACAGTCACGGAGGTGGCTCGCGCTTTTTTGTCGGCTTGGGTTGCACGGTTTAGATCCCAATCGGACATCACTTCCAACAGGGGTCCACAATTTGTTTCGAAACTCTGGTACGCGATGGCTTAGAGCCTGGGGATCAAAATTCACCATACTACCGTGTACAACCCCCAGGCTAACGGGCTATGCAAGCGTTTCCATAGGTCACTTAAGGCAGCGCTCAGAGCTTCACTCACAGGTACAAATTGGGTCGACCGCCTGCCATGGGTTCTTTTAGGGTTGCGCTCCACACCTAAGGAGGATTTGGCAGCCTTCCCAGCAGAACTCGTCTTTTCTCAGCCGCTGTGGATCCCCGGGGAGTTTTTAATGGGAAAACCCCACACCCGAGGCTGATCCGCCCACACAATTTTTGCACAGTACGGAGGCTTATAACGTACCGGGCCTGGCCCACAATTGTTTTCCCCGCACTTTCCTCCCCAAGAGTTTACAGAATACCAGTTTTGTTTTTGTCAGGCACGATGCGCACCAGACACCGCTGCGTCCACCATACGACAGGCCATTTAGGGTGCTGGGACCTGGGGCGAAGCATTTTGTGTTAGACTTGGGGGGGCATAGGGAGACCGTCTGCATCAACAGGCTGAAGCCCGTTTTTGTGTTAGCAGACAAGCAGGTGGTGTTGGCCCAAGCTCCCCGATGCGGACTGCCACTGTTGGTGGCTCAGCAAGTTGGTGTTCCCTCAGTAGGGACCTGCGTCCGAGAAGCTGATGTGTTTCCCCCCCTCCCTTTTTACCTCCACAGACTGACGTGCCCTCCTGTACACCTCGACAGCAGGATGTTTTGACTGGATCGGCAATCCCCCGCTACAGCCGCTATGGGCGCCAGCTCAAGCCCAAAGGATGGTGCCCCTTCTGGGTGTTCGGTGGGGCTGTGTGGGGGTATGGGTGGGGGATTCTCCACCCAGAGAAGGCAGCTGGGGAAAGGGGGAACAATGGACTGAAGGAGGAAGTGTCACCTGGGGGCCTCAGACGGGACAGTAAGGACTATTCGCCCCCTGGGAAGAGGAGAGAAGGCCAAAGCCGCTGGAAGAAGAAGGGTGTGAGAAGCGGGGTGGGCGTGATATTATGTTAATGTGCCACACATGTCTTTGTTCCAAACAGTGTATTATGGTCAGAAGTTCCGAGTCTCAATGCATGGAATTAAAGGTATAAAAGGAGAATGAAAAGAGACCTGGGACAGCTTTTTACTGTACTGTATGTTGGAGAAAGAATAAAGTTTGTGTGTTGTTCAGCTCATTGCCTCACCTGTTTCCTTTCTCCACAATATAATGGTGTGTTACTTTATCAAGAATCAAACCCAACTTTTCATTCATAAAAGTTTCTTTAAAATTACTGTAATGGGATTTGGTAAAAAATTAGTATTTCCCTGTAAAAAAAAAAAAAAAAAGGTGGTTACAGGGAAAAATAAGTACTGAACACATCAACACTTTTCTTATTAAACATTAAACATATTTCTGGAGTGCTCCTGATCCCGCTGTATGTCTTAGCTTGATAGCTGCAGGTTAGTTCAATTTATACATTTTTTAATTTTGTACTGTACAGTGAGGAAAATAAGTACTGAACACGTCAACATTTTTCTCATTAAACACGTGGTGGCGGAGTGGTTAGCACTGCGGCAGCACAGCAACTCACCCTTGGCCGGGGGATCCTGGGTTCGATCCCAGCCCCTGACCAACAGTGATCTGTGAGGAGTTTGCATGTTCTCCCCGTGTCTGCGTGGATTTACTCCGGGATTTCTCCGGTTTCCTCCCACATGCCAAAAACATGTGTTAGGTTAATTGGCATCAAACTGGGGATTCTAAATTGTCCTTAGGTATGACTGTGAGAGTGAATGGTTGTCTGTCTCTCTGTGTTGGCCCTGTGATGGACTGGTGATCTGTCCAGGGTGTACCCTGCCTCTCGCCCAAAGATGCTGGGATAGGCTCCAGCCCCCCCCTCCCCCGCGACCCGAAAAGGATTAAGCGGAAGAAGATGAATGAATGAATGAATGAATGAACATATTTCTGATGGAGCCATTGACCTGAGAGTTTCACCAGATATCAACAACCCAAGTAATCCATACATACAAAGAAGTCAAGGTGACTGTGATCACAAAACAAGTTATATTTAATAAAGTGGACACAGGGACACAGGGAATAAGTATTGAACACATGAAGAAAAAGAGGTGCAAAAAGGCATAGAAAGCCAAGAAATCAGCTGAAATCCATCAGAACTTAGGAAGGCAACCCATCCCCCATCAGTGCAAATTAATTTCAGCTTAAAGGAAACCAGTACTGGTCATTAAAACAACATTAATCATGCTTTAGGTATTACTTATAACCCCAAAATGCATTTATTCAGTAAAAATAACCACCTAGAGTCAGTATAATGAATAATTTTATCCCATGAAAACCGCTTGGTCAAAACCAATGGGGAGCAGCCATCACCAGCCAGAAGTGACATACACTGATTGACTCCGGCTTTACTGCGGACGAGGAAACATGTTTACCGCGGACAACTAAGCATGTTCAGCAGATGCTCAGTGGGTCGAGATCCGAGTTGAAAACAGCGCAAAATCTGCAGATATATATACTGCACAAACCGTCCTTGGAAATGTCCTTCATTGACAGCATGATTTGCAGGTACCTCTGGGGACCAGCAGCTGAAGGGGACCTGACAAACAGGCAAGTTCCCAGTCAAGTAATTTCTGAACACGTTGAATAAATCTTGATATACTAGAATTTTATTTCATTAAATTATATGTAGGTAGATTTGCTTGTACATGGTTGTAAAAAATTATGTAAAATTCTGATGTTAAAACTTTGTTGACTGCTATACTGCAGCCCAGTCAATTGCACAAAGCAACGACTGTGCATTACTACCAGTGCTGAAATAGCCCATGGAGGAGACAAGATGTTGCTGACCATGACTGACTGACAGAGCAGTGACTTGAAACTCGCACGTATTTGAGAAGGAATCATGACCAAAATTACTGGACGGGACTGTTGTGTGTCCATAATGACCACCAAGGAGGCAAGGCCATAATACGGTTTAACAAGATTTTATTATAGAACAGTGGTGAACACTCACAGCAGCACCCAGCACCCTATCCAGTAGTCCACGACAAAAGAGGAAGTGCTCCTCTCCGCCGCGGCCCTTATACTCCGGCCGATGTCACCCCCGGAAGGATGGAGCACCGACCCCCCTCTATTACCGGTGTTTCCCTGGGCCGCCATCTTGCTACTGTAATCCCTATTTACTTATGTAACATTCCCCTCCCCCTTGGAAAAATGCAGCCACACAAATAGCCCACCCGAATTTATCACCCGCATCACACTCTAACAGGAAAAACAGTATATACAGAAATCATAAACAAAACCTATTCATTCACACAACAAAAGCTCGGGAGGCTGAGTAGGCCACCAGCACCCCCTACACGGCCAGGTGGGCCACGCTGCTGCCTTAAATTTACAGTCCAGAAACAAAAAAATAGCCGTGTTCTCAAAACAATAAAATAATCCCAGAACAATATATACATCCAAACTAGAAAAAAATAGTGAAGTATTTCACCCAAAACTCTCCTTACTGGCGGCCCAGTAAGGAGAGGCTGTGTTCTCCCAACACTCCCACCCTCACAGGACATGCAAATACATGTAACTCGTGGTGGGGAATACCTTCCAAAATAAACAAAAAACAATAATAATATACAACCAAATCAGGCACCACCAGTAGCTAAAACCATGTACACTATGACCCGCAGCCCCCAAATGACACCTTAAACCCCCAGACATGTGGTCATACAATTACTCAGTGGCTTGGCTCCCTCCCTCCCAGGACTCCCATCCCATGGTGCCTGGCCAGACCTTATCCACTTCTTCCAGTCCGGGGACGAGCTGTGTCTCCTTCTCTTCCTCCGAACCTGGCACAGCGCGACGGTACGCTGCCACCTATTGTCCGACGGAGCTTCGTCACCGTCATCCTCTCAGGTCACTTCCACCCTTTGTCGTCTCTCCACAGACGAGTGCCCACGCCGCTCATGGCTCCTCCTTGACCGAACTCCCAACCTGGGGCAAATCATGTCACCAACACTCAGAGAAGCTCTAGGTCCATGTGGATCCGTGGCCCGTGGGAAGTCCTCCCTCCTGGAACTAGACCCGCCTCTAGCCCGGTCTGAGGCCCTTTTCGCTGGCCTCCGCCTTCTGCGTCTCGGCCACATGCACATCGATCCAACCCTGGAACTCTTCTGCACTGCAGTCGAGGTACCACCCTCCAACCCAGGGGTCCCACCGTACCACCCAGCTCCCACACCAGGGCAACTTGAGTCCCAGCATCCGGCCCAACCCGAGGAGGTCTTACCCAACTGTCCCGGCTGCTGCTGTCCCTCAAGTCCTCCCATTCGGGGTCCCACACCGCTCCATCATTCCCTATCACTGGCAGGGGTCAGTTCCACAGACCACCGTCCAACCACTCCTCACCAGTGTCGCTTGTGATGGAAAACCCGAGTCTATATAACAAGTCACACCCCATGACATTCCCTCCTCATGACGACACCGCCACCTTCACATCCGTCATGCTCCTCGATTTGTACTCCACTACTATCATCAGGTGCCCCACCACAGCGATTCTGTTCCACCCATACCCGTAGAATGGGGTGGATCGGGAAAACAGGTTCCTCATTGTCTGCCAGTTGATCACTGTAGCCGCCGCTCCCGTGTCGACCAACAATGAAACCTTCATACCGTCCAACTTCACCACACAATAAATCTTTCCATCCGACTCCAGTGATACCGTGTTGATGATCGTAGGAGCCAACATGGCGAGATTTGCTGTCTGACCCCGCTCCCCCAGTTCAAAATTACGGCAGGACCACGCGAAATGGTGCAGCAAGCCACATCTGCTGCAGCGCTTGCCCCTCGCTGGACATTCCCTGGACTTATATTTGTGCTGAGTGGACCCACAGTCATAACAATGCGGCGTGCCCAGGGTGGACCTGATCCTGACGACGGAGATATACTCCTTTTCCTCAACATTGTCTTCAGTAACAGGATCTGCTATCGGCACTTCCCATTGAGGACCAGCCATGACCGAGGACGTCCCTCTACCAAGGTTCCTCGCTGTTCCCTCGGCTGCCTCTTCCTGCTGTGCCATTCGAACTGCGGTGTCCAGTGAAAGTCCTCCCGGAAAAGTCAGCAGGCGCGAGCGGATCGATGATACACATACACCTACTGCCAGCTGGTCCCAAATCATCTCCTCCAGGAGACTCCCAAGCTCGCACTCAGCTGCCAGTTTCTGCAGATCGGCCAAAAAGTCAGCCACTGACTCCCTGACTCGCTGGTATCGTTGCCAAAGTCTTACGTGCCACATGATGACACTTTCCGGCACACAAAAGTAGCGCGCCATTAGCTCCGCTACTCCCTCTGCGCTAGCGGCACCCCCCAGCATTCTAAAAATATGCTGGCCTTCGTTTCCCAGCATGTGCCCCAACACAGTCCTCGTTTGGCCCTCCTCACATTCTCTGAGGTCCATGGCCACCAGGTAGTTCTCAGAAGCAGAGAACCATATGGGCCAAGGAATGGAAGGCTCGCCCGGGGCCTCCAGAAACGGTCGAAGCACAGTCTTCACACATTCCACCATTGCTTTCACCTCGTCGCCAATTATTGTGTCCATAATGACCACCAAGGAGGCAAGGCCGTAATACAGTTTAACAAGACTTTATTATAGAACAGTGTTGAACACTCACAGTAGCACCCAGCATCCTATCCAGTAGTCCACGACAAAAGAGGAAGTGCTCCTCCCTGCCGCGGCCCTTATACTCCGGCCGATGTCACCCCAGGAAGGATGGCGCGCCGACCCCCCCCTATTCCCGGCATTTCCCTGGGCAACCATCTTGCTACTGTAATCCCTATTTACATATGTAACAGGAACCACTAGCGTCATATTTGATCCTTTGAAATAGATATTGATTAAAATTCAATGCAGGTACCCTTTAAGTCCTGACTGATAGCCTTTACAAAGGTTTGTGAATATCAGATTGTCACACCACAAAGAACTCATGATGGGTAGTGTTATGTCTGAAGAATGGGCGGACATGACCATGTGCTGAGGTTAGTTTTATTGGGCTTAGCCACATGCCATACCGAACAGTGTTGCAGGACTATACATCCCCAAATCCTAACAGTGATGTGTTGACGTCACCTGCATGTGCGTGCGCCTGCAGTGCGACACGTCACATACACCACGTTAACCCCCCCCCCTTCTGAAAACACAAAACTGTTGCTCTCCCAACATCATAGATGCCCAGCAGGACAATACAATTCTAACTGGGTAACTGGGTAGACTGCCAGTGTACCCGCATGACCTTGTGGATTATTCTGCCACGTGACAGGCCATGCTCTAACTTCAAATGTATACTCAAAAGTCAGTCATATAGTCCTTAAGATAAAGGGGCCTCCGGTGGGCCCAAGCCAGGCGGAGCTCAGGCTGCGCCGGCTCAGCTAGACCTGCTAGAGTTGTGGGCCATGCATTGGCGAAGTCCTAGTGCAAACAGGTATATTTTTCTGGCATCATTGCTAAAAACAACAATAATGCATGCACCTTGTTCACTACTGTTCACAAGCTAACAAATCCTCCTGTGTCAGTAGCTCCTGAATTTCTATCTAACCGTGTCTGCAATGACTTTGCCTTTTTCTGTACTGACAAAATTCAGAAAATTAGTCAGTCAGTGCTCCTATGCCAGGTGCAGAACATGTGCTTCCTCTGTGTCCACATAAAGATGTAATTTTTTTTTCCAATCAATCATAAAAACTTGAATGACATTATACGCCACCTGAAACCCACTACCTGCTGCTTTGACACTCTCCCAACAGGGTTTAAAAAAAAACCCCAAAAAAACGTTTCATATTGTATGGCCTCAGATCTACTACAGATCATAAATATGTCTCTGCATTCAGGTGTCTTCCCTCGATGCTTAAAAACAGCTGTTATCAAGCCATTTCTAAAAAAGAGCAACCGAGACACCTCACTCGTGAACAGCTATAGGCCCGTATCAAATCTCCCCTTTGTCAGTAAAATAATGGAAAAAGCTGTTTTTCGACAATTGTACAACTTCCCGACATTAGATAACTGTTGTGATGTATTCCAGTCAGGTTTTCAGCCACACCACGGGACTGAGACAGATCTAGTTAAGGTCCTTAATTACATTTGCTCCAATACAGATAGTAGCAACATTTCAGTCTTGGTTCTATTGGACCTCAGCGCTGCATTCAACATGGTCGACCATAACATCTTGTTAGACCGGCTGAAAAACTGGGTGGGACTTTCTGGTACAGCACTTAGCTGGTTTGAGTCCTGTTTAAAAGACAGGGACTATTTTGTGTCTATAGGTCAGAATCAGAATCAGAATAAGTTTATTGCCAAGCAGATTTACAAGTAAATAGCAGGTAAATATACGAGGAATTTGACTTGACACTGAAAACGTCATAAATGACATTCTCAATGACGCGGCGAGCCATGGAGGCGCCTGTCAGCAGGAGGGGAATAGTAGGCAAGGGGGAGGGGGAGGGGGAGGGGGGAACACAATAGGAGAGAGAAAAAAGCATTGTTGATCAGAATAAAGTTCATATATGACCGATATTATGATTACAAGAAAAAAACTCTCAATGCACAATTAGCAGACAATAGAATCCACACAATGACACAAAGAGAGCAGTGAGTGAATGTCTTCATCAGTATAAATGGATCAGTATGTGTGAGTTGGATGCAATCAGTGGCAAATCAGTTAGGTGGACAACAATAGTCTCTTCCTCAGCAGATGTTATGACTAGAGTCTGAAGCAAAGGCACGTGTCCTTGAGCACGGCAGATGGAATAGTTGAGCCAGACAGCTGTCCTTGAGAGTCAGATGCTGCCTGCCAATGTTATGAAAACAATTATACTGTTGATTATCAGGAGGACTGAGTGCTGAGGGTGCCGAAAAAACAGGTCAAATAGCACTGACTTCAGAGAAAAAACTTTCTATTCTCCTACGGATTCAGTGCTCCAATTCCATCATGGCCAGGCATTGAAATCGATTCGTGAACAGCTCTCAGCGTGATCGTGATGTAATCCATTTTCCTGTACAGTTCTCCATTGGCCGCTGTCAGAGTCCTGCCCAATTGGTCAATTTGATGAGAGAGCTTCGCCGGGTCCGATTTTTGATAAGCTCTGTCCATCTTCTTCAATTTGCGGTGCACCAGAACAATCCCAAAGCCAATCAGTAGAATTCCGATGACCATTGCTCCGAAAAGATATAAATCTTCAATATCTTCAATAGAAAGATCACACAGGCACAAGAGTTTCCAATTGCTTGTGTCCTTTAAATAACCCGCAGCAGCAGTCCCTGCAGGACAGATAGGCTCCCCCGGGCCTGATTTCCTCGTTGAAAAAACAGTGTCGATTGCGTTCAAAGCCCAGCTTATTAAATCCATAATTTCGTTAGATAAATCAGCAGTAAAGACACGCAGACACAGACGATAACAAGCTGGGATTCATTCAGTTAGGGAGGGAGAGAGAGATAGGGAGCCGGAGCGGGGAAGAAAAGCGTCTGCTCTCTTTGGAGGGCGGAAGAGATTTGTAGGTAACTACAAATCTGAGCAAACAAAAGTAACCTGTGGAGTTCCCTAAGGTTCCATTTGGGGACCTTTGCTTTTCAACATCTATATGCTCCCACTAGCTTGAATCATAATATATATATATATATATATATATATATATATATATATATATATATATATTACCATAATTATGCAGATGATACACAAATCTACATAACCGTCTCACCAGGAGACTATGGTCCAATTAAAATCCTGATCAAATGCATTGGTCAAATTAAAGAGTGGATGTGCCAGAATTTTCTTCAGTTAAATGAAGGCAAAACCGAAATAATACAGTGGTGTGAAAAAGTGTTTGCCCCCTTCCTGATTTCTCACTTTTTTGTACGTTCGTCACACTTAAATGTTTCAGATCATCAGACAAATTTAAATATTAGACAAAGATAACACAAGTAAACACAAAATACAGTTTTTAAATAAAGGTGTTAATTATTAAGTGTAAAAAAAAAATCCAAACCTACATGGCCCTGTGTGAAAAAGTGATGGCCCGCCTTTGTTAAAACATAAATAAACTGTGGTTTATCACATCTTTGGAAAGCTCAATTCTGGAAAGTTCAATTTCTCTAGCCACACTCAGGCCTGATTACTGCCACACCTGTTCTAAATCAAGAAATCACTTAAATAGGACCTGCCTGACAAAGTGCAATAGACCAAAAGATCCTCAAAAGCTAGATGTCATGCGGTGACCCTCGCGGATCACCATAAGACGCCAAGAGTCCACCAGTGAGTTTTGCGATGATGGTGATTTATTAAAACAACGTGACAAGACAAGACTGTGAGCCGCTAAGGGCAAAAACACACATAAAGCAATACAAGGGCTCGTAGGGCTAACCCCAGCCACTACGAGCTAAGCTGTGACATGGCATGAAACACGAACCTGACATGAAGGTCAAACGACGCTTAGACGAGGATAGTTTGACGATGTCTGACAAGGTTTTGACAAGGTTTTGACAATACTCCTGCGATTTTACTGCCGCTAGTGCCCGCTTTATAAAGGCGAACACTAACGAGCAGTAATGACAAGCAGCTGACCAACCTTGACAGGCGGAAGCCCCACCGAGCGCCTTCACAATAAGAGCCCGGTGAGGCCAGAATGCCACCCACAACTGTCAAGGCCGGCAGCGAGTTGTGCTTAGCCCTAGTGCGGATAGAACCCAGCGCTCAGGTCGTAACACTAGACATCATGCTGTGATCCAAAGAAATTCAGGAACAAATGAGAAACAAAGTAATTGAGATCTATCGGTCTGGAAAAGGTTTTAAAGCCATTTCTAAAGCTTTGGGATTCCAGCGAACCACAGTGAGAGCCATTATCCACAAATGACGAAAACATGAAACAGTGGTGAACCTTCCCAAGAGTGGCCAGCCAACCAAAATTAACCCAAGAGCGCAGTGACAACTCATCCAAGAGGTTACAAAAGACCCCACAACAGCATCCAAAGAACTGCAAGCCTCACTTGCCTCAGTTAAGGTCAGTGTTCATGACTCCACCATAAGAAAGAGACTGGGCAAAAATGGCCTGCATGGCAAAGCTCCAAGAAGAAAACCACTGCTGCGCAAAAAGAACATAAAGGCTCATCTCAGTTTTGACAGAAAACATCTTGATGATCCCCAAGACTTTTGGGAAAAATACTCTGTGGACTGACAAGACAAAAGTTGAACTTTTTGGAAGGTGTGTGTCCCATTACATCTGGCGTAAAAGTAACAGCATTTCAGAAAAGGAGCATCATACCAGCAGTAAAATATGGTGGTGGTAGTGTGATGGTCTGGTTCTGTTTTGCTGCTTCAGGACCTGGAAGACTTGCTGTGGTAAATGGAACCAAGAATTCTGTTGTCTACTAAAAAATCCTGAAGAAGATCTGTTCGTGACCTCAAGTTGAAGCGCACTTAGGTTCTGCAGCAGGACAATGATCCAAAACACACCAGCATGTCCACCTCTGAATGGCTTAAGAAAAACAAAATGAAGACTGTGGAGCGGCCTAGTCAAAGTCCTGACCTGAATCCGATTGAGATACTGTGGCATGACCTAAAGAAGGCGGTTCATGCTCTAAAACCCTCCAATGTGGCGAAATTACAACAATTCTGCAAAGTTGAGTGGGCCAAAATTCCTCCATAGCACTGTAAAAGACTCATTGCCAGTTATTGCAAACACTCGATTGCAGTTGTTGCTGCTAAGGGTGGCCCAACCAGTTATTAGGTTTAGAGGGCAATCACTTTTTCACACAGGGCCATGTAGGTTTGGATTTTTTTCCCCTTAATAATAAACACCTTCATTTAAAAACTGCATTTTGTGTTTACTTGTGGTATTTTTGTCTAATATTTAAATCTCTCTCTCCCACCTGGAAGATAAAGACTCCTACATTAGGATGCTCTTTGTCGACTACAGCTCCTCCTTCAACATGGTCATCCCCCACAAACTCACCGACAAACTGTCTTCACTTGGCCTGCACCCCACCCTCTGCGACTGGCTACTGGACTTTCTAACTGGCAGGCCCCAGTCTCTCAGGATGGGTAACAGGACCTCAGCCACCATCATCACAAACACAGGTGTCCCACAGGGTTGTGTTCTCAGCCCCATCCTCTACAGCCTCTTCACCCATGACTGTGTTTCCTCTCACAAGAATAATATCATCCTAAAGTTTGCGGGTGACACAGCAATAATAGGACGCATCACTGGTGATGACGTTGCATCCTACAGGAGGGAGGTGGCCAACCTGGTGTCATGGTGTGAGGACAACAACCTCACCCTCAACACGGACAAGACAAAGGAAATGATAGTGGATATGAGGAAAGGGAGGAGGAGACCCCATTGGCCGCTGTTCATCCGGAAGCTTGAGGTGGAGAGGGTGAGCAGCTTTAAATACCTGGGCATCCACATCAGCGAGGACCTTAAGTGTACACACAACACCGCAGAGCTGGTGAAGAGAGCTCAACAGCGACTGTACTTTCTGAGGAGACTGAAGAAGTTTGGCATGTCTTCCAGGATCTTCAACAATTTCTACAGCTGCATCATCAAGAGCATTCTGACCAACTGCATCACTGCGTGGTATGGCAGCACCGCTGCCCTGGAGCGCAAACACCTGCAGAGGGTGGTGAAGACAGCGGAGATCATCAGGACTCCACTCCCCTCTCTGCAGAGCATCTACCACCACAGAGTCCAAAAGAGAGCTGATGCCATCCTCCTGGACCCCACCCACCCCCAGCATAGACTGTTCACACTTCTACCCTCAGGCCGGAGGTACAGAAGTGTGAAATGCAGGACAACCAGACTGAAAAACTCCTTCTTTCCCACTGCCATCAGACTCCTGAACAGATAACAACTCCCAAAACTCCGTAACACAGCTTTGCATATGGGAATTCACACACCGGCTGCTAAATTTGCACACTGCTCACCTGTACAGTAAATATAGTATCACCCGTCTGATGTCCATATCACCTCTGCTGCTACTTATCATGTACAGTCTACTGGTACTATTGTTACAGAAATAATCTGTAATTATACACTGGTCATTGCACAATGCTCATTTGCACACTGTACATAGGTTCATGCCATCTCAGGTTCACATCATCTCTGATATCAATATACCACTCTCACGTTAGTCATCCAGTGAATTTTCAATTTCATTCATCTACTGCCTAACTGTATGTTGATGTGTGTGTTATTAGCATCCATTAGTATCAGGATTGAGTGTTCGTGTGTCATGACCTATTAGAACTATTGTTTCTGCACCTTTTACCTTGGCACTCGTTCGGAGCGCAAAGTGGGAATTTCATTGCTCAGGAAATGTAGCATTTCTTAACTGTGCACATGATAATAAAGCCTTTGAATCAATGGATCTTGAATTTGTTTGATGATCTGAAACATTTAAGTGTGACAAAAATACAAAAAAAAAAAAAGAGAGAAATCAGGAAGGGGCAAACTCTTTTTCACACCACTGTAGTTTTCGGAGCCAAAGAAGAAAGACTCAAAGTTAGTACTCTGTGGAGGATCAAATAAGGGTCACCAGTGTGGAGGCACGGAATAAGTGCAGGCGGACACAGCGAACTGAAGTTTAAAAGGGTGTTTTATTCATCCTCCATCACGAGGGTTCACCCCAGCGCTGTGGGAGCGCGCTGGAGCGAGCCCTGTGTCTCTAGTCAGCAAACAGGCAATGTGAGTGGTCAAAAAGAGAGAGAGAGCAAGCGATATGCAGTTGACTTATATACCCAGCTAGACAATGCATGCATGGCATATTAGCATCACAGTAAAGAGCAGGAAGGCATGGACATTTGCATTAGAGTCACACATATCAATAGCAGGATTACTGGCACCGGAATTAGACAAAGAGAGGCTGCCTATTGATATCAGTCCATACATCTCACTGTTCTGCTAATTGCTCCAGCTGAGCGCTCTGTTTGACCCGTAGGCTGTGGGGGTCACCCACAACTCAGCTTTAATCAATGATGCTAAAAACCAACAGTTCAGCCAGAAATAGGGTTGCCAATTGTCCCGGTTTAGCCGGGACATCATGTTTATTGGGCTAAATATGTTTGTCCTGAGCGGGACGTGCATTGTCCTGGATAATTAAATCCATCTTAATGAACGGGCTAGGCTGGGCTGAAGCCCAGGGGCATATGAAGATCAGGACCTATCATGAGCCATTGAAAAAGATCACATTGTTGTGAATTGGTCAAATTCTATGTCCATCACTTGATATTCATATGTGGCTGCTGATTGGTCTAATTTAAAAGTGCCCCACATGGGTACCACGTAACAATAGCCTATCAGAGGAATTGTTTTGACAGGTGACTATGCAAACACCAGTGAGACATAAAAAGTAATTAACTCGGTCAAAATGTCCTGGAAAAAGTTTGAAAGTGGTGCTCATAAAATTACTTGAGAGGAAAAGCGCTTAGGGAAAACGGATTGCTCAAAAAATCCCAAAGCGTAAAGGATTTTTCTAAGCTGGAGCATTGAGCGGAGGAGGCTGCTAATTACTGCACCCAGGAGACAGGTGGGCCATTAAAGCCTTCACCTGGAGGAGAAGGGAGAAGAAAGGCCATGATTGCTTATATCAGACAGCTGTGTGTGGGACAGTGGACTCCAAACTTGGTAAAAACGTAGACTAGATCAAGCATGCATCCACAGAAGTATGACGATATTCGTGAGCTGGATTTAAAGGACATGAAGAATTTTTCTTTAAAAAAAGGTCAGAAGAAAAAAAACTTCTAAAAAGGTGAGACTGTGGAGATGTGTGGAAAGACGAGGCTGAGTTTATTACTCAAAATCAGTTTTATTCACCACCACATTCTCCAACATCCAAAAAACAGAAAAGAGAAAGGCATGCCCCCACAGCTGTCCTTTTTATACCCCAGGACATCAAAGCAAACAGTCACATTGTCTTTACATCCCAAATCACAATGCACCCCCCTTCAGGTCTTCTGTCTCCACCTGAAGTCCTGGTGGTCAGGAAATCCTTCATGGCCGTCTCTCTGCATACAAAAGGCCAGACTTCGCATCCTCCTGCTACCCCTAGGAGGTTCAGACCTTTTGTTCCTCTGAGACGTGCAGTAAACAATAAGCATACAGTAACAAGCAAGTGAAGCATATGGAAACCGCATATGTGCCCACATGACCCCCCCAAACGTCTAAGATGGAACAACATCACCACAGATTGCATGTCATAATAAAATCACTACATATCAGTCCAAGTGCCGCTTAGGTCTCAACCTTCTCCCATATCTGCTGTAAGCAGGCTGTACCACTTCCACGGCGTCTTCCAGCTGTGGATCTGCTGCCTGGGGATGAGAACTGTTAGTCAACCTCTGTGGGTGTTCTGGGGAATGCTCTCTAGGGGGTCTGCCACGCCGAGGAGCCTTCGCCAACTGCACAACTTCGTCAGCTAACACAAAAGCGGGTTTAAGCCTGTTAATGCCAATCCTTTCTTTTCTGCCCCCCAAATCTAGCAAAAAATGCTTATCCCCTGTTTCCAGCACTCTATATGGTCCGTCATAAGGTGGGCGCAAGGGTGGACGATGGGCATCATTTCTGACAAAAACAAACTCCGCATTTTTTTAAAGCCTTAGGCACAAAAACACGCGGAAAACTGTGGTGAACGGGGCCAGGTAGCATGCTCGGGCCCGTGATATTCCGTAACCGCTGAACCGGGGAGCCCCCTAACCCCGGGCAGCCGAAGTGGCTGTGCGAAAACTAGCTCAGCTGGGGAGGCTTCTAAATCCTCTTTAGGTGCAGAACGCAACCCCAATAAAACCCATGGTAGCTTGTCCACCCAATTTGTATCCGTAAGCGACGCTCTGAGGGCCGCCTTCGATGACCTGTGAAAACGTTCGCACAACCCGTTAGCCTGCGGGTTGTACGCGGTCGTGCGGTGGATCGTTGCCCCCAGGCTGCGGGACATCGCCGACCAAAGTTCAGAAACAAATTGCGGGCCTCTGTCAGACGTAATGTCCGACGGGACTCCAAAACGCGCTACCCATGCCGTTAAAAACGCGCGCACCACCTCCTCAGCTGTGGTTGACGACAGCGGGACCACTTCTGGCCAGCGCGTGGTGCGGTCAACCATTGTCAGAAGATGTGTGCACCGTTGTGAGGGCGGGAGGGGGCCTACGAGGTCCACGTGGACATGATCAAACCTTTTAGCCGGGATGTGAAACGGCTCCAAGAGAGCTCTCGTGTGTCTATGAACCTTGGCCCGCTGGCAGGCTGTGCAGGCTGCCGCCCACTCTCTAACTTGTTTGCGCAGGCTTGGCCACACAAATTTCTCTCCTACCATTTTGACCGACGCGCGCGCTCCCGGGTGCGCCAGAGAATGGATCGAGTCAAAAACGCGGCGGCGACACGCGGCTGGAACCACCGGACGCGGCCGCCCAGTGGAGACATCACAGATTAGGGGGGGCATACCGTCTTGTAGCACCCTGCTCTCCAGCCTTAACCCTGTTGGTCCAGACTGGGGCGCACGCACATCCGCATCGCTACCCTGCTCCGCGGCCATGGCTGCATAATCTATCCCCACGCAGACTGGGGCCGCGCGCACTTCCGCGTCGCTAACCTGCTCCGCGGCCATGGCTGCAGGATCTACCTCCGTGCGGGCGGGAGCCCCCACGGCACGTGAGAGCAGTCCGCCACTACATTAAGTTTACCTGCCACATGCTGGATATCGGTAGTAAACTCCAAAATCACGGCCAGCTGTCTCTGCTGCCGGCCCGACCAAGGTTCTGAAATCTTGGCCATTGCAAAAGTCAGCGGCTTGTGTTCAACGAACGCGGTGAAACGGCGTCCTTCCAGCCAGAACTGGAAGTGGCGAATGGCCAAGTGGAGAGCTAACAACTCCCTGTTGAATGCGCTGTATTTTCGTTAGCTGTCGCGCTAACGACCTTTCACTTCCGCCTCCCAAAGAGAGCAGACGCTTTTTTCCTTCTCTCCAGCTCTGACTTTTTATCTCCTTCCTCCCCTAACTGACTGGATCCCATCTTGCTATCGTCTGTCTGCATGTCTCTACTGCTGATTATCGAACGAAATTATGGATTTAATAAGCTGGGCTTTGAACGCAATTGACACTATTTTTTCAACGAGGAAAAGTGCCCCGGGGGAGGTAGTTTGCCCCGCAGGAACTGCGGCTGCGGGCTATTTGAGGGACACAAGTAATTGGAAACTCTTGTGCCTGTCTGATCTTTCTATCGAAGATGTCGAAGATTTATACATCTTCGTAGCAATGGTCATCGGGATCGTTCTGATTGGATCTGGGATTGTCCTGGTGTACCGTAAATTGATGAAGATGGACGTAGCCTATCAAAATGCTGGCCAGGCGAGGCTTAACCATCAAATTGAACAAATGGGGAGGACTCTGACAGCGGCTAATGGAGAACTGTCTAGGAAAATGGATTACATCATGATCACGCTGAGAGCCGTCCATGAAGAATTCAACGTCCAGCACTGAAGGATTAAAGTACTGAATCTGTAAGAGAATATAAAGTCTTTTTCTCTGGGATCAGTACTATTCGACTAATCTGACCTGCCCTCATACAAGTCCTCCAGATTATCTGCAGTTTTTTGTTTCCAAAACATTTGAGCTGCATTGACTCTATGGACAGCCAGCTGCCTGGCTCAAGGACAAATGCCAGCCGCTAGACAAAACATCTCCTGCCGAAGAGACTTTGTTGTTCTTAACTGATATAAACACCTCCACTCAACACTACACCCACACTGACTCAATAAACTGATGAGAAGATCATTCACTCACTGCTCCCTTTGTGTCTTTGTGTACATTCTTGTCTGCTAATTGTGCATTGAGGGCTTTTTTTCTTGTAATCATAATATTGATCATATATGACCGGTATTCTGACAATCAATGGTTTTTTGCTCTTTCCTATTGTGTTATCCTTTTCTTCCCTATGCATCTTGTACCCATCTGATGACAGGCGCGTTTCGACGCTGCCGCGTCACCGGAAATGCAGGTCGTTTTCTGTGTCAAGTCAAATCCCTCGTATGTTATCAGTTGTTTACTGTTAATGTACTTGGCAATAAATCCTTTTCTGAGTTCTGAGTTCTGAGCAGGGTCTTACTGAAAAAGGTGAGCGGTTGCCAGGCTCCAGCTACAAACTGTTCCACGACCGCCCCTATGGCCACATCTGACGCGTCAGTAGTGAGCGCCATGCGGGCCGCTGGGACTGGATGTGCTAACAACGCAGCGTTTGCCAGGGCTGTTTTGACTTCGGAAAATGCACACTCTCGCTCCGGAGACCATTCGACTTTGTTTGTGGGTTTTTGTTTTTTTAGTGCAGCATACAATGGTTGCATGAGCTGCGCTGCGCGGGGGAGGAAACGGTTATAAAAATTTACCATTCCCAACAACTCCTGTAATGCTTTGACCGTTTGTGGCTGGGGAAAATTTGTTACTGCGCGCACTTTGTCAGGCAGAGGGACCGCTCCCTCTGGGGAGACGCGACGGCCCAAAAAATCAATCTGCGTCACCCTGAACTGACACTTCGCCGGGTTAATTATTAACCCGTGCTCTGCCAACCTCCGGAAAACTGCTGTGAGGTGGTTTTCGTGTTCGTCTTCGGACGCGCTGGCTACTAATATGTCGTCCAGGTAGACAAACACGAAAGGGAGATCGCGCAGAACCGCGTCCATTATGCGTTGGAACGTCTGCGTAGCGCCCTTAAGCCCAAACGGCATGCGCAAAAACTTGAAAAGCCCGAAGGGAGTTATTACCGCTGTTTTGGGTATGTCCTCAGCGTGCACTGGGACCTGGTGGTAACCGCGTACCAAGTCTGTTTTAGAAAAAACGCGCGCCCCTGCCAAATGAACTGAAAAATCTTGGATGTGCGGGATCGGGTAGCGGTCGTGCGCTGTAGCATTGTTCAGCCTGCGGAAATCACCACAAGGCCACCACGAGCCATCAGCTTTCGGGACCATGTGAAGCGGTGAAGCCCATGGGCTCTTCGAACGCCTGATGATGCCCAACCTCTCCAGGTTGGCGAACTCCTCGCGCGCTATGGTCAGTTTAGCTGAATCCAAGTGCCGAGCTTTTGCGAAAACGGGCGGTCCGGTGGTAGTAAAAATGTTCCACCCCGTGTTTAGCCAATGTCGCCGAAAATGTTGGGACCGTGAGTGCTGGAAACTGAGTGAGGAGTGTGTGGAACTTACCACCTGCAGCTGTGATGTTGGCTTGTGCTGTTGGCGGGGCCACTCGAGCTGTACAGGGAATAGAAGAAAAAGAGAGTGCATTAACCAGGCGTCTGTTAGCAAGATCGACCAACAAACTATGTGAGCACAAAAAATCAGCCCCTAACATGTTAAAATTGACTGCCGTTATGACGAAAGTCCATTCAAAAGTGCGGCCGTGTAAAGACAGAAGGAGAGTCCTCTCACCGAAGGTCTTAATCGCCGAGCCGTTCGCTGCTGACACCCGGGGACCGCTGGAAGGCGCCAGTCAGTCAGCGTAGGAAGGTGTGATGAAACTCAGCTGGGAGCCCGTGTCCACGAGGAAGTGCCTCCCCGAGTGCGCATCCTTCAAGTAGAGCAGCTTGTTCTCCTCTCCGAGGGCCGCAACCGCTACCGACCCCCGGTCTTGGCATTTCCCGAGCGCTTGAAGTGGCACGATGGAATGCACTTGCGTGCCCTCTCTGCGAAACGGCGATGGTAGAAGCAAAGGACGACGTCTGCTCCGTGTTTCCCGGCCCTTGCCGCCGCCGTCGTCGGTGAGTCTGGTGCTGCAGCCTCTGGCCCCCTGCCGTCTCCAGACGTTGCGCCTGGCCCCGCTGCCGCAGCCGCGCATCGTTTACTGGCGTCGACGAGTCGCTGCGCCTCCTGGCCCAGCTCGTGGTAGTCTCGTCGGGCCAGCAGTGGTGAACTAGCCAGGGTCACTCTCACCTCTGATGGAAGGGTTCTGAGGAAGAGGTGGGTGAAGATGAAGTTATCATCTTCGGAGTCTCTCAAACTTAACATCTTCCCCATCAGGTCTGCAGGTCTGTCGCCCTCAAATTCAGTCAGCGCCGGGAGCCTCTCTGCTCGCTCCTGCACCGAGGGGGTGAAGTGACGAATGAGTGCAGCCTTCAACGTGCTGTACTTGTCGCTGTCCAGCGGGTGGTTGATCAGGCTCTCCACTCGCTGGGCTGTGTGGTTGTCCAGCTTTGCAACCACATGGTAGAACTTTGTGGTGTCTACCGAAATCCTCCGGAGGTGGAACTGTGCCTCGACTGCGTTAAACCAGGAGCACGGATTGTTCGGCCAGAAGTCCGGTAGGTGGACTGTGGCTGCACTCGTTTGGCTGGCTCCTGGCGAGTCTAGCTCGGGAGATTCGTCTCCGCTCATGATACGTCGTAGGGTCACCAGTGTGGAGATGTGTGGAAAGACGAGGCTGAGTTTATTACTCAAAATCAGTTTTATTCACTACCACATTCTCCAACATCCAAAAAACAGAAAAGAGAAAGGCATGCCCCCACAGCTGTCCTTTTTATACCCCAGGACATCAAAGCAAACAGTCGCATTGTCTTTACATCCCAAATCACAATGCACCCCCCTTCAGGTCTTCTGTCTCCACCTGAAGTCCTGGTGGTCAGGAAATCCTTCATGGCCGTCTCTCTGCATACAAAAGGCCAGACTTCGCATCCTCCTGCTACCCCTAGGAGGTTCAGACCTTTTGTTCCTCTGAGACGTGCAGTAAACAATAAGCATACAGTAACAAGCATGTGAAGCATATGGAAACCACATATGTGTCCACAAGACATTCTATTTGCAGTGTAGTTTCCAGCCACCTGTGCAGGTTTTTCATTGCTGCTGTTTTGCTTGTTTGAATCAGGAATACTTCACTGATGTAATTTAATGCCCAAGGCAGTATCTGTCACACTGTGAAAAGGGAACTCTCAGTAAGATAAAATATCATAAATCAAGGCTTTATGCTTGTTTTTCTCTCACAAGATAATTTTAACAAGACAAGAATTTTTATTTTATTTTATTGCTGTGCAGTTTTCAGTGAGATTTTACTTGGTTTAAGCAATTTAACCTTGCTTTGTTGGCAGATATTTTTTTTCTAATTTTAACTAGAATTATCTATTGCCAGAGTTTTTTTGTTTATTTTAAGTAAAATTATCTGCCAATAGAGCAAGAAAATTTGACTATCAAATTGAGTAAAACAAGTTAAAACTATTGGAAAGCATGTAAAATTTTCTTACAAACAAACTGCACAGCAAGAATAAATATCTTTTCAGACAAAAAGACAAGCATACACAGCCTTAATTTATTTCATTTTACTTATTTTACTTAGCTGCAATGCTCCGCATCGTGTGTCTATATATTTATGTTTATATGTACATATGTATACTCGCTGCTTTTGTTTTTTCTTGCCTTCTGATTGTTGCTCTGAGTGTTGCTATCCCTGTGCTGTTGCAATCCTGGAATTTCCCCATTGCGGGACTAATAAAGGCTTATCTTATCTTATCTTATATTTGACTTTGCAGTGTAGTTGTGTTTTCTAACTCAAAGCTGCATTATTTCTCAAAGAGAAACAAAAATGAGGCCGTAGTGGCTCAGGAGGTAGAGCAGGTCGCCCAATAACCGGAGGGATGGTGGTTTGAATCCCACTCCCCCCACCTTGCTGTTGTGTCATTGGGCAAGACACTTTACCCACCTTGCCTCCAGTGTGTTCCTGGGTCATGACACTGATGTATGAATGTGAATAAAAGTTCGGTAGTGGTCAGAGAGACCGTTAGCATGGTTTGGCAGCCATGTATCCCCCAGTCTGCCCCAGGGCAGCTGTGGCTACAGAGGTTGCTTACCGCTATCATTGTCTGTGGAGTGAATGAATCGTGGACTCATTGTAAAGTGTCTTTGGGTGTCATGAAATGTGTTATATAATGTTATGTCTGGAAAACGTGGAAGGAGCCGACAGAGTGTCTTGTTGGGAACACAAACTTTATTACATAAAATTTAATGGCGGTACAGAGTGTTGTCTGCTGGGAGGTCAAGCACCAAAGAGAGGCTTTACAATGGCCATCCGTTACATTTATATGGAGCTGTTATTGTTGCAAAACTATTTGTAAGCATACGCACAGTTCCACAAATGTGTGCACAGTTCCACAAATGTGTGCACAGTTCTACAAATACGTGCACAGTTCCACAAATGTGTAAAAATAAATAAATAAATTTGCAAATATGTGCACAGTTCCACAAATGTGTGCACTGATCCACAAATGTGTAAAAAATATTTGCAAATGTGTATACAGATTCACAAGCATGTAAAAAGATCGAGAAGTGTGTAAAAGATTTTGTATTTGTGTACTTAGTTAAAAACCACTTGAAAAGACCACAGCTGTGTCTCAATTGGCTGTCAAAGTACACGTGACTTTTGCAACAGTTCTGGCATGTGTCTGGATCCGCAAATGTGTAGACAGATGTACAAATGCCAGTAAGCTGGGTTTTTGTTACCCTGAGCTTAGGCTGACAGGCTGCTTGCAGGAATTGGTTCCTTTCTGCCTTCGACTGTGCTCAGGAGCTATTGCTATCCTTTACCACTAGTCAGCAGTAGCACTCTTTGTCTATAGAGGGGATGTACTGTAACAGAATTGTTGGCAGTCATAGGACAGTTACCATAGCAACACAGCACTGAATGGCAGTCACATGTGACAGCTTTGTTTTGTATACAACAAAACATAAAAATCACACAAAATTTTAAGTCACAGCAATGCACAGAGAACTTTTTTTTTAAACTTTAGATGTTAGTACCACACCATTTACTTGACTGTAGTTGTGTGGGTAAAGACCAAGGAGCGCATGGTAAGTGAAGAACTGATTCAGAGCCTTTAATTATTTTTTTATTTATTAATTTTTTGCCAGTTAATCAAGATAAAGTTATAACATTAGCTCTCCACAATACAAGCAGGTACTCTGTGTACTGCTGTGACTGAATATTGTGTGTATTTTTTTTTTGTGCTGTTTGGGCAGCACGGTGGTGCAGTGGTTAGCACTGTTGCCTTACAGCTAGAAGGTTTCTGGTTCGAATCCCCAGGCTGGCAGGGGTTGGAACCTTTCTGTGTGGAGTTTGCATGTTCTCCCTGTGCTGCGTGGGTTTACTCCGGGGGCTCCGGTTTCCTCCCACAATCCAAAGACATGCATGTTAGGTTAATTGGCTGTTCTAAATTGTCCCTAGATATGTTTCCTATAGGCCCTTAGAATAGAGGGTTAGTACTACTGAACGCGCTTTGAGTGGTCTTTGTGACTAGAAAAGCGCTATATAAGTGTAGGTTAGTAGTAGTAGTTTTACTGCATACACCCTAATGCTGCCACTCATTTTTGCCACTCAATGTTTTTTAACTGACATACAGTGTCTCACAAGTGAGTACACCCCTCACATTTCTGTAAATATTTTATTATATCTTTTCATGGAACAACACTGAAGATATGACACTTTGATACAATGTAAAGTAGTCAGTGTACAGCTTGTGTAACAGTGTAAATTTGCTGTCCCCTCAAAATAACTCAACACTCAGCCATTAATGTCTAAACTGCTGGCAACAAAAGTGAGTACACCCCCTAAGTGAAAATGTCCAAATTGTGCCAAAGGTGTCAATATTTTGTGTGGCCACCGCTGTTTTCCATCACTGCCTTAACTCTCTTGGGCATGAAGTTCATTAGAGCTTCACAGTTTGGCACTGGAATCCTCTTTCACTCCTCCATGACGACATCATGGAGCTGGTGGATGTTAGAGACCTTGTGCTCCTCCCCCTTCTGTTTGAGATTGCCCCACAGATGCTCAATAAGGTTTAGGTCTGGAGACATGCTTGGCCAGTCCATCACCTTTACCCTCAGTTTGTTTAGCCAGGCAGTGGTCATCTTGGAGGTGTGTTTGGGGTTGTTATGTTGGAATACTGCCCTGCGGCCCAGTTTCCGAAGGAAGGGGATCATGCTCTGCTTCAGTATGTCACAGTATATTTTGACATTCATGGTTCCCTCAATGAACTTTAGCTCCCCAGTGCCGGCAGCACTCATGCAGCCCCAAACCAAGACACTCCCACCACCATGCTTGACTGTAGGCAAGACACACTTGTCTTTGTACTTCTCACCTGATTGCCGCCACACACATTTGACACCATCTGAACCAAATAAGTTTATGTTGATCTCATGTCAACATCTCATGTCCTGTGGTCTCATCAGACCACAGGACATGGTTCCAGTAATCCATGTCCTTAGTCTGCTTGTCTTCAGCAAACTGTTTGTGGGCTTTCTTGTGCATTGTAGAGAATGTGGAAGGACGAGGCTGAGTTTATTTCACAAGTCAGGTTTATTCACATTCTCCAACATCATCCAAAAACAGTGAAAGAGAAAGAATCCCCCAACATCTGTCCCCTTTATACCAGGACATCAAAACACACAGTCACATGACACTTAATCCCCAGTAACAATGTAACTTCCTCCAGATCTTAACACCCCCCCACCTTCAGTCTCTGGCCGCTGGGCGAAATCCCCCCAGGCTGTCTCCTTGCATGCCAAAGACTAAACTTTCACATCCTCGTGTTATCTCCAGAGCGGCTCAGTCCTTTGTTCCGTCTCAGATGTGAAGCTTAAGGTGGTATACGTATGAATCATACAGTGATATACATATGTGCATATGTGAGTCCCACATGCCCCCCCCCCCCAAACGTCTAAGATGGAACAACGTAATAAGTCTGCAAGTCATGGTAAGATTATTACACATCAGTCCACGTGTCGCTTGGGCCTCAGTCTCCTCCCATACCTGCTGTTAGCGGGCTTAACCACTTTTGCGGCACCCTCCCGCTGGGGAGCTGCTGTCTGGGGATGAGAACTGTTAGTCAATCCCTGTGGGTGTTCTGGTGAATGCTTCTTAGGGGGTCTGCCGCACCGAGGAGCCGTAGCCAACAGTACATCCTCGTCGGCCAACACAAAGAGTCTGTTCATGCCGATCTTTTCTTTCCTGCCCCCCAAATCTAGCAAAAAATGCTTATCCCCTGTTTCCAGCACTCTAAATGGTGCATCATAAGGCGGCCGCAATGGCGGGCGGTGCGCATCGTGTCTGACAAAAACAAACTCCGCATTTTTTAGAGCCTTAGGCACAAAAACGCGCGGAAAACTGTGGTGAACGGGGCCTGGCAGCATGCCCACTTCCATGCCACCCTGCAACCGCTGAGCCGGGAAACATTCTGGCGCAGGATTATCTGGGAGAAATTCCCCGGGTAGCCGGAGTGGCTGCGCAAAAACTAACTCAGGTGGGGAGGCTTCTAAGTCCTCTTTAGGTGCAGCCCGCAACCCCAATAAAACCCTTGGTAGCCTGTCCACCCAATTTGCATCCGTAAGCGACGCTCTGAGGGCCGCCTTCAATGACCTATGGAAACGTTCGCATAACCCATTAGCCTGCGGGTTGTACGCGGTAGTACGGTGGATCGTTACCCCCAGACTGAGGGCCATCGCTGACCAAAGCTCGGAAACAAATTGAGGACCTCTGTCGGATGTAATGTCCAACGGAACTCCAAAGCGCGCTACCCATGCCGTTAAAAACGCGCGCGCCACCTCCTCGGCTGTGGTTGATGGCAGTGGGACCACTTCAGGCCAGCGCATGGTGTGGTCTACCATTGTCAGAAGGTGTGTGCACCCCTGCGACGGCGGGAGGGGGCCTACGAGGTCCACGTGAACGTGGTCGAACCTCTTAGCCGGGATGTGAAATGGCTCCAAGGGAGCTCTCGTGTGTTTGTGTACCTTGGCTCGTTGACAAGCCAAGCAGGCTGCTGCCCACTCTCTAACTTGCTTGTGCAGGCTCGGCCATACAAATTTCTCTCTTACCATTTTGACCGATGCGCGCACCCCTGGGTGCGCCAGAGAATGGATCGAGTCAAAAACGCGGCGGCGCCATGCGGTCGGCACCACCGGGTGCAGTTGTCCAGTGGAGACATCGCAGATTAGGGGGGGCATACCATCTTGCAGCACCCTGTTCTCCAGCCTTAACCCTGTTGGTCCAGACTAGAGCGCGCGCACGTCCGCGTCGCTAACTTGATCCGTGGCCATGGCTGCATAATCTATCCCTACGCGGACTGGAGTCGCTATGGCGCGCAAGAGACAGTCTGCCACTACATTTAGTTTACCCGCTACATGCTGAATATCTGTAGTAAACTCTGAGATTGCAGCCAGCTGCCTCTGCTGCCGGCCTGACCACGATTCTGAAACCTTGGCCATTGCGAAAGTCAGCGGCTTGTGGTCGACGAACGCGGTGAAACGGCGTCCCTCCAGCCAGAACTGGAAGTGGCGGATGGCCAAGTGGAGAGCTAACAACTCCCTGTCGAATGCGCTGTATTTTCGCTCGCTATCACACAAGGTCCTGCTGAAAAAGGCAAGCGGCTGCCAAGCCCCGGCTACATGCTGTTCCACGACCGCCCCTATGGCCACATCTGACGCGTCAGTAGTGATCGCTATGCGGGCCGTTGGGTCTGGATGTGCCAACAACGCAGCATTTGCCAGGGCTGTTTTGACCTCTGAGAATGCTCGCTCTCGCTCCGGAGACCATTCAATTTTATTTGTGGGTTTTTGGTTTTTTAGCAAGGCATACAATGGTTGCATGAGCTGCGCTGCGCGGGGGAGGAAACGGTTATAAAAATTCACCATTCCCAAAAACTCCTGTAACGCTTTAACCATTTGTGGCTGGGGGAAATTTGTTACTGCACGCACTTTGTCAGGCAGAGGAACCGCTCCTTCTGGAGAGACGCGGTGCCGCAAAAAATCAATCTGCGTCACCCCGAACTGACACTTCGCTGGGTTGATTATTAACCCGTGCTCTCCCAACCTCCAGAAAACTGCCGTGAGGTGATTTTCATGTTCGTCTTCGGACGCGCTGGCTACCAATATGTCGTCCAGGTAGACGAACACGAAGGGGAGATCGCGCAACACCGCGTCCATCATGCGTTGGAACGTCTGCGCTGTGCCTTTAAGCCCAAATGGCATGCGCAAAAACTCGAATAGGCCAAACGGAGTTATTACCGCTGTTTTGAGTATGTCTTCAGCGCGCACTGGGACTTGGTGGTACCGGCGGACTAAGTCTATCTTAGAAAAAACGCGCGCCCCCACCAAATGGACGGAAAAATCTTGGATATGCGGGATTGGGTAGCGGTCGTGCGCTGTGGTGTTATTCAACCTGCGGAAATCACCGCAAGGTCGCCACGAGCCGTCAGCTTTAGGGACCATGTGCAGCGGAGAAGCCCACGGGCTTTTCGAACGCCTGATGATGCCCAGCTTTTCCAGGTTGGCAAACTCCTCACGCGCTATGGTCAGCTTAGCTGCATCCAAGCGCCGAGCTTTTGCAAAAACGGGCGGTCCGGTGGTAGTAATAAAATGCTCCACCCTGTGTTTGGCGACTGCTGCTGAAAATGTGGGAACCGTGAGTGCTGGGAACTGAGTGAGTAGTGTGTGGAACTTACCACCTGCCGTTGCGACGTTGGCTTGTGCTGTGGGCGGGGTCACTCGGGCTGCACAGGGGATAGAATAAAAAGAGTGCATTAACCAGGTGCCTATTAGCAAGATCAACCAACAAACCATGTGAGCACAGAAAATCAGCCCCTAACATATTGAAGCTCACTTCAGCTACAACAAAAGTCCACTCAAATGTACGGCCGTGTAGGGACAGAAGCAGAGTCCTCTCACTGAAGGTTTTAATCCTCGAGCCGTTTGCTGCTGATGCTCCGTGACTTCCGAGGCCCGCCAGCCGGTCAGCATAGGTAGGCATGATGAAACTCACTTGGGAGCCTGTGTCCACGAGGAATTGCTTCCCCGAACGCGCATCCGTCAAGTAGAGCAGCTTGTTTTCTTCCCCGAGGGCCGCGGCTGCTACAGACCCCCGGCTTTGGCGTTTCCCAAGCTCTTGAACTGGCACGGTGGTACACACTTGCGCGCCCTCTCTGCGAAGCGGCGATGGTAGAAACAGAGGTCGTCTCGTCCGCGATCCCTGGCCCTCGCTGCCGCCGTTGTCGGTGGGTCTGCTACCGCCGCCTCTGGCCCCCTGACATCTCCAGCCGTCGCGCCGAGTTCCATCGCTGCTGCGGTGGCCATGCGCTGTCTGCTGGCGTTGAGAATCCGCTGTGCCTCCTGGGCCAGCGCGCGGAAGTCCCGCTGGGCCAACAACGGTGAACCGGCCAGGGTCGCTGTCGTGGCCGACGGTAGGGTTCTCAGGAAAATGTGGGTGAAAAGGAAGTCGTCGTCGTCTGAGCCCCTCAGCCTCAGCATGTCCTCCATCAGGTCGACGGGCGTGTTATCTCCCAAGTCGTTCAGAGCCAGGAGCCTCTCAGCTCTCTCCTGGACTGAGGGAGTGAAACACTGGATGAGCGCAGCCTTCAACCCGCCGTATTTGTCGTCGGCAGGTGGGCGCTCCAACAGGCTCTGCACATGTCGAGCCATGCGGTTGTCGAGCTTGGCAATGACGTGGTAGAATTTCATGTCATCTGCCGTTATCCCCCGGAGGCCGAACTGTGCTTCGGCCAAGTGGAACCAGGAGCACGGGTTATCTTGCCAGAAGTCTGGTAGCTTGACTGTGGCTACGTTCGCCTGGCTGGATCCTGACGAGCCCGGCTCGGGGGAATCTTCTCCGCTCATGATACGTCTTAGGGTCACCAGTGTAGAGAATGTGGAAGGACGAGGCTGAGTTTATTTCACAAGTCAGATTTATTCACATTCTCCAACATCATCCAAAAACAGTGAAAGAGAAAGAATCTCCCAACATCTGTCCCCTTTATACCAGGACATCGAAACACACAGTCACATGGCACTTAATCCCCAGTAACAATGTAACTTCCTCCCGATCTTAACACCCCCCACCTTCAGTCTCTGGCCGCTGGGCGAAATCCCCCCAGGCTGTCTCCTTGCATGCTAAAGACTAAACTTTCACATCCTTGTGTTATCTCCAGAGCAGCTCAGTCCTTTGTTCCGTCTCAGATGTGAAGCTTAAGGTGGTATACGTATGAATCATACAGTGATATACATATGTGCATATGTGAGTCCCACAGCATCATCTTTAAAAGGGGCTTCCTTCTGGGAGGACAGCCATGCAGACCAATTCGATGCATTGTGTGGCATATGGTCTGAGCACTAACAGGCTGGCCCCCCCACCCCTTCAACCTCTGCAGCAATGCTGGCAGCACTCGTACGTCCATTTTCAAATGACAACCTCTGGATATAAGGCTGAGCACGTGCACTCAACTTTTTTGGTCAACCATGGCGAGGTCTGTTCTGAGTGGAACCTGTCCTGTTAAACCACTGTATGGTCTTGGCCACCATGCTGCAGCTCGGTTTCAGGGTGTTGGCAATCTTCTTATAGCCTAGGCCATCTTTATGTAGAGCAATGTTTCTCAAAGTGCGGCCCCCGTGCCAATGGCGGCCCGCGAAAACATTTCTGGCGGCCCGCGGCCAATCTGTTAACGTCTTAAAGGCCTCGGCCGGACGAAATTACAATATCGCTAAATCATATCTTAAATTTGTGTGTGAGACGAGCTAATTTGAACCGCACATGTTTTGGTGTCAACAAATGTCGCATAAGGTGACAATGCGCTATTGAAGTATGATTTCCTTGAGAGCTGTCTGTCTGCCAAGCGATCAGCGGCTAAAATGGCCACTGACTGTGTGACGTCAGGTCAGGAGCGACCTGAGTAGGAGGAGGAGCACGCTGAGGAGCACGCGGTGAGTGTTTAGGAACTTCCCCTGCCTGGGAAAATCAGAACCCCATGGGTGAATTTCGTTCAGAAAACGCTAAAAAATTGGAATTATGTCGCAAAATCACCCAACATATGCATTAGACATTTTGTTGACAGCGATTTTGAGAATAAGATGCAATTTGAAATGAAATTAGCAAAAAGATTGCTGATAAAAAAAAATCGGCTGTTCCAACTATATATCCGTTCACTTCAAAGTCCCACTCTCAGACAGTGTCAGTGAAGTGGCGTGAAAAGCAAGGGTGATCTACCGATGCGATCTTTCTGACACTTTCTGACACCTCCTGCTTAAAACCCAAAAAATCAGAAGGATCGTGAGGCCCCGCTTTCACGGTCTGTATTCATACTGAAAATCAAGATCAAGCGAGCTTTTGCCCTTCTGCTCCACGGGAGGTTTCTGTCCTCCCTGAGCTCGCCTTAGGACACCTGCATTACAGTTTGACAGGTGTACCGCCCCAGTCAAACTCCCCACCTGCCACTGTCCCCGGAGCGGGTCACGCCCGGCATCAGGTCGTTTACGAGTTATTTAGCACCGGGCTCTCCACGAACACGCGTCCGTGAGCGGGGAGGGGCGGCCGCCTTCCGGCCGTCCCCCGGGCCGGTCGCGAGAGCCCTTCCAGCTGCGGCCGGGGCCGGCTATCCTAGGCCAACCTGGGATATCCTTATCTTTCTGATCAACCTTATCTTTCTGACAGCAATCTGCTGTCAGAAAGATAAGTAAACAGGGTAATTTTTCTTTTTTAAATATTCACTGCCAATATTTACTAAAATGATTTACAAGCAATGAATTTCATTGCCTTAACAACTTATCAAATATTAGAATTTTAGGGTATTCATACTAATCAAATATGAAATATTCAGTGCTGTATAGGGAGGTGGTTGTGCCTGTTTGCTCAAGTTATATTTCTATATATGTAATCCAATTTGACACCTCTGGAATGAAATTATGTTGATCTACTGTTTTTGCAGATGTTATCCACTGTCACTCAACCTTCAAATACTGTGGATTTTTTTTTTGAATTTGATTATTCAGCAATTGTCCTCATTGCAGTCATCCATGTGAGGTAACAAGTCACACTAAAGGCTCTCTGTTGGTGATCAAACAACATTGTCCACATTGTGTTGAGGATCTATCCTGGCACAGCCAGCCGATGATCAGGGACATGCCAGCTGGTAACATACAGCTTTCATCCGCCATTCTCTTCACTGGGGCGTCATATGTCAAGGTCCTCAGAGTTCTAAATACAGCCGGTATCGTTGGAATTTCCACGACCACTTACAAGGAGCTTTCGATTTCTAATTTTTATTAAATTAATTTTATTTCAGAATATGTGGATGATCTGATGAATACTCTTTTCGACAAAACCTTGGTTGATCCAACCCACTTATTGGAGCAGTGGCACTCTGTACAAGCCAGAGTTCCAGCAACATTGAGTGCCAAATTTCAGCGTCCCATCAAAGCTGATGCTGTTGAGCAACATGTATCTAGATTTTCAAAATCAAACATGTAAAAGTAGAATAAATTTCCAATTAGCAATGAAAGTTCAGCTTTCAATTGTTAGGGAAGCAACATATTTTGCTAAGACAAAAAAATATAAGCCTAAGATTTTTAGAGAAATGTGCTTTTAAAAATTGCACACGAATTTTACACCATAAAATGGTAGAAAAATTACTCTAATGTATATGAGATCCGACTTTGATGAATGCTGAAATATTAGAATTATAAAATTGACATGCACATTAATAAACTCAATATATGATTTTAAAAAACTTTATTTAAATAACATTGATCACAAATCTAATCTTGGTAGGCAAAATCCCTTGTAGTGATCAGATGGGAATGTTTCTCTGATGAGGCTCACAGCACAGGCAGGCAACATAACCCTCACTTCTTCACCTTCAATACCTCCTGGCAGCACCGAGATTCAGTTGATGTTGGCATAATGTTGCATTTCTCACAAGTGCACCTGTTAAAAAAAATGGTATAATCAGATGCTTATAATAAACTAATGGCTCGTGGGAGTGCTATATAAATTGGTCTATGAAGTTTGATTAGAAAATATTTAAAACATGTAAAAAAATTTGAGCAGAAAGAGAATGTTTATAAGTCACCAAGTAAGGCAGCGAGGGAAAAATTGGCAGTTTTATTTTGATAATTAAGTGTGTGACCATGCATATCGCCTAAAAAAAAAAATTTCAAAGCATATTTTACCAATATAAATCGGCGAGCCTCTCGTTCTTGCCTCTCGTTCTGCTCCGGTCGCTGTTTCGTCCGCGTCTTCCTCCGCACCCTCGGGCTCGAACAAATACGGCTGAATAACCCCATCAGCACCACCCAAAACTACTTCATCATCAGATTCGTCAGTTTCAGTATCATCACTTATATTGTGGTCGTCATACTCGATAAAATAATCGCTGTCCGAATCACTCTGCTGTCGTTCAGCCATTTCTGCAGGCCAGTGATCATCCATTTCCTGCAGCCATTTCCTGTTTCTCCCTGACCTGACGTCACTGCTGCACGCCCCTATCGAGAGATGGCGGTACTGCAGCATCACTAAGTGAAATATGGGCTATTAACAAATAAAGTCATTTATGGAGGCTGGTGACACATTTTAAATCACGGGAATGGCCAGAATGGAATATTTTCATACAATCAGTTTATTGGTTCAATAAAAAAATGTCACCGTCTGAGGCCTTTAACCAATATATGATCTGAACTAATTGCTTTGGAAAAATTCCGATACACATCTACGTTTAGTGGTCTTTGGCGCCATCTGTAGGCACAAGCCGTAATTACATGTGTTGTCGACCTTGCGATCACTTCATTGCAGCAGCTAGTCCAATTGTATTATGGGAGATGGAACGTTCAGCGCACAGTGCAGAAGTGTTGGTTGGCAATGGTTTCGGAGCACCATTTTGAGTCAGAAGAAGAATAAGAAATAAATATTAGTGCTTGTGGAAGTCGAAGTGTGGAAATAAAGATGGATCAGCGAGAGAAAGAGGCAGAGATGGAGACCACTCACTCAAGGAAACCGAGAACTGTCAGCGAGGAAAAAAGGCAGTTTCAGGGAAAATGGACTTTGGACTACTTCGTTGAACCTCACGGGTCAGATAAAGTTGTATGCCTCATCTGCAGACAGGTAATCGCAGTGCGAAAAGACTTTAACATCAGGCGCCATTACGAAACAAAACACAAAAATTATGAAAAATTCAGTGGCAAGGATCGCACCACAAAGATGGAACAACTTAAAAGGGGCTACACAGCACAACAGTCAGTCTTCACGCAATTTTCAAAAACCAGTGAAGCAGTAACAGAGGCTAGCTATGTGGTAGCTCATGAAATAGCTAAACGGGGCAAGCCGTTTAGTGACGGAGAATTTGTTCGAGACTGTATGCTAAAAGTGGCAGAGCGTGTATGCCCAGACCAAAAAACAAAGTTCCGTGACGTAAGTTTGTCGAATGACACAGTCACAAGACAAATCGAAGATCTGGCAAATGATTTGAAGGACCAACTGGCGATACGTGTGGAGGGGCTAGAAAAGGGAGCGTTTTCCATCGCACTGGATGAAAGCACGGATATTTCCGACACTGCCCAACTGTTGATTTTCATCCGAACTGTCACTGAGAATTTTGACGTCGGCGAGGAGCTACTGAGTATGGAGAGTATGAAAGACACAATGAAGGGAGTGGATATTTGCGAAGCAGTGTATCGCAGTCTGGACACACACAATGTTAACCTGGCATCCTTGGTCGGTGTCACGACAGACGGAGCACCAGCAATGATTGGGAGTAGGACAGGTGCAGTGTCGCTGCTGGCTGAGAAAGTGGTGAACAGCGGTGGTAAGAAACCAGTCAGCTACCACTGCATAATTCACCAAGAAGCCCTCGCTGCTCAGACGCTAGAAATGAAACACGTCATGGCCGTAGTTGTGAAGACAATTAATTACCTGAAGTCCAGAGGTCTGAACCATTGCCAATTTAAAACCTTTTTGGCGCAGTCAGAGGCAGATTTTGGAGACATCATTTACTTCACTGCCGTCCGGTGGCTGAGCAGAGGTGCCACACTGAAACGTTTTTTTAACCTGAGAAAAGAAATTTGCGAGTTCATGCAGGCAAAAGGACAAGACGTGACTGAGTTAACGGACAGCAAATGGCTCTGTGACCTAGCCTTCCTTGCCGACCTGAATAATTGTCTGAGCGATCTCAATCTGAAGCTGCAAGGCCATGGAAAACTCATTTCCACACTTTTTGACAACGTGAAAGCTTTCCAGCGAAAACTCCAACTGCTCCAGGGACAGCTCAGAGAAGGAGATCTCGCTCATTTCCCTGCCTGCAGGGCGCTGGTAGATGACCCAGACACGGACGGGAGTGAAGTTTTGCGTCACCTGCGTTCAGAGAAGAACCATGGCCTCATCGAAAAGCTTCGAGACGAGTTCGACCACCGATTCTCTGACTTCAGGGACCACGAGGGTGATTTCAACCTTTTCCAAAATCCCTTCTCATGTGTGCCCGAGGCAGTGCCTGCAGACATGCAGTTTGAGCTCATCGACCTACAGGAAAGCTCCGAGGCCAGAGCTGCATATCGTGACAAGAGTCTTATCGAGTTCTACAAAGGACTTTCCCCATCCACATTCCCTGCTCTTCGTCAACATGCTGTCAGAATGGCGTCTTTATTCAGAAGCACCTACATCTGTGAAAAGACCTTCTCCACCATGGCCATCAACAAATCTAAGCTGAGATCCAGGATGACAGATGCCCACCTACATGCAGTCCTTCGCATCGCGACGACGGAGATGGAGCCAGACTTCAGAGGACTCGTGGCCAACCGAAAACAGCACCACAAATCACACTGCAGTTAAAAGGTATGTTGACACTAAAATTGTATTTTCATCAGTCCCAATTTCTTACTGTTAATATGACTTTACCCAAACTAATTAAATCTGATAATTAAAAGGATTACAAATGGAATTGAATTTTCAGTCTTTTTTTTTTTTTGCCTCCGTCCCTTTGGTGGCCCTCGGTTCAGCTTTGGATTCCCAAATTGGCCCTCACCCATCAAAACTTTGAGAACCCCTGATGTAGAGCAACAATTCTTTTTTTCAGATCCTCAGAGTTCTTTGTCATGAGGTGCCATGTTGAACTTCCAGTGACCAGTATGAGAAAGTGTGAGAGCGATATCAAATTTAACACACCTGCTCCCCATTCACACCTGAGACCTTGTAACACTAACGAGTCACATGACACCGGGGAGGTAAAATGGCTAATTGGGCACAATTTGGACATTTTCACTTAGGGGTGTACTCACTTTTGTTGCCAGTGGTTTAGACATTGATGGCTGTGCGTCGAGTTATTTTGAGGGGACAGCAAATTTACACTGTTATACAAGCTGTACACTGACTACTTTACATTGCATCAAAGTGTTATATCAGGTTCAGGTTACTTTATTTGTACCTGTAGGTAGATTTGTTTTGCAGTCAGGTGACATCCTTTTAGACACATATTTACAAAACACAATTACATTCAACATGAACACAAACACAGGCACACATGAAGCTGACTATATACACGATAAAAGTACTCATGGCTCCGCCAATCAGGACATAAGACAAAAAAAAGAGATAAGAGAGAAAGGTCATAGTAAAAAAAAATTAAAAGCTAAATCAAAGAGATTAAAAACTCAAAAGTCTTAAACCCAATAAAAGATTTAAAACCCAAATAAAAACCTACAAAAATAAAGAAATATAAAATAAAATCCATAAATAGATAAATAAGTTATGTGCAATATATTGCTACATCTTGTTCAATTCTTTGACAGCAGCAGGAACAAAGCTGTTTTTGTAGCGCTGGGTTTTACATTTGAGACTGGACATCCTGGCAGATAAGCGCATCTGTCACAAGGTCTTTTGCCAGTCGGTGCATCGTGACATGCACTACACAAAGAGCAGAGATAAACAAACCTATCATCTGGTCAGTCACTGCAACAGATACTGGAGTCAGTTTGTCTTGGCCTGTCCTTGCCACTGATGATGCCTCTATCTGCCAAGAATTTGTCACTAGTCCAGCAAAAGCTAGTGGTACTCAAATACTTTGCAAGCAGTTTCATGAAATGGTCAGTCAGAGAGCAACTCATACCGGCTCGGACGTTGCCCGGGTTAACAAGGTCAGGAGTTCCTGGCAGCGGAAGGCGAATTACAGAGCTGCATGGAGGAATCTGATCAGACCTAAATGAAACAGTCATTGTCGCCCCCAACAGACTGCTATGATGATGATGATGATGATGGGTTTTACATTTTGGGACAGCAAACCTCCGTCTGGAGGGAAGAAGCTGAAAGTGGCAGTGCAAAGGGTGGGAGTCGTCATTTAACCCCTTGTACTCTATTCAATTTCCCTAAAAACGCCAAAAAAATAATGTGCCCAAAGTAAATCAAAAGCTGTTCTTCAACCCTTTGCAGCATCTTTATGGGGTTGGTCTCATTTAAAAGAAAACACTTTGAATTTTTTGGCAAAACAGTCATAATCTCTCTAAGTGCTCCGGCCACTGAGTAACAGTCATCTAAACATACTGAACTTAAAGAAAATAAATTTTGTCTGGGTGTTTTTTTGGATACAAATGCTTGCAAATAACACACAGCTGTCAGATCCGGGCTGGAAAATGCAACAGAAATGTAGAACCAAGTGTTATCCAGCTGAGGTCCAAATTTTGTAACAATACCACAAAAATTGAATATATTACACAGCTTTTTACTCAGGTAGTTCCCAGGCGTTTTTGAACTGTGCCAAATTGTGCCAAATGGCACAGTTTGGAAAAACGTCTGTAACTTTTGAATGATTCAATATAGGAAGCTTGATGTTGGGCTCTAATGAAAGGTGACACTCGGGGCTGTGTGTGTGTGTGTGGGGGGTTGTTTATTCATTCATGAATGAATGAATGAACAAACAAGCCCCCACACACAAAGAAGCATGCCACGTAAAAAATGTGGCTTTTTTTTTTTTACAAGAAAAAATAACCTACAGTGCACTAAAAATTACACTAAAATATCTATAATGTAAAAGATAACAACTCCCACCCCCCCACCCCCGCTACAGAGGACGGACATCGCCCAGTGCGCCGCGGTCATGGTGCGCCGCGATCTACTACGCACAGTTGTAATTTACCAATCGGTCAAAAGTCATTTTTGATTACAATTTTCAGGGATAAAGAATAATTTAGCTTATAACACTTACCTGTCCACAACAGCAGTGTCGCTGGCGAACTTCTCTTCCTCATTGTCAGACGAACATGACGCTGGTCCACTTGTTACGGACTCGTGGTTCTGGTCACGCGACCCGGTCAAACCATAATTCCATTATTGCGGTTTTGCGCTTCCATGATTGCGGTTTTGGTGAACGATTTTTTAAAACAAATAAGAACAGTAGTAAGAAAAAAAGACTGGCGAACGCATGTGTGTCACCCAGCGGCTAAAACAAAACAGATTTTGCAAGGGAGGCACGCTTTCGAACTACTGTGCTTCAATTGGCTTGCTGTATTCGCAGCCGTTGGTAGGCGGGTCCTTCTTGCTAGGTTTTCAGTCATTGGTTCTTCAAGGTTTCAGAAACCCAATTCAAGGCTCTTATTAGTCGAATGAGAGGTCAATCACATCTAAACCAATCAAAGCACTCCTTTGGCTTTCTGTTCGCGGCTGTGTCTGTAGTGGAAGAACGGAAATGCAGCTTTTTTTTTTTTTTTTTTCAGTGCCTCCTAGGACGCCCTCGTGTGCCCTAGGACACAGAGACGTGTCCGCCCGCGGTACACCGAAGTGCAAGAAGTTAAAATGGAGGTAGCAATTCTCTGTACCTGTCTGTTGTACAGGGATGTCAGGCTCAGCTGTGACTCACCAAGAAAATGACTGGACCATCTAACTACTTGGTCTAAGGATTTCCTCTGTTTCAGTTTTATCTTACCAAACCATGACACTAAAGAAAAGGATAAAACAGATTCAATAAAAGCCCGATAAAACATTGTCATTATGGTTTGATCAATATGAATATATCTCCAGTGTTGTCCCATGAAAAGATATAATAAAATTACAAAAATGTGAGGGGTGTATGTGATGTACAATAAACGGCCCTTTATTGTGAAGTGCATTGTCATGACCCGCACTTCCTGTCACGTCACTGCGCTGCCCCATTTAAGGCAGGGTGCATCCATATTAAGGCCTCTTTGCCAGATGCCCACGCTGGTGCCTGCCGTGTGTTGTACCGTGTACATAGTTCAATAAAGCTGTGTTCACCAAGACCATCTTGCCTCACCCTTCACCCAGGTATTTTCCATACATAACATTTGGTGACGAGGATGGTATTGTGTCCTTATACATACAAAGATAAAGACAGGGGCCGGAGATACCGTTTATAGAGCACTTTTTAATTAACAGGTCATTGGAGCATACAGACTGTTCACTCACTGTGATTGCTAGTGAATCGCTAACTTTGAAATTCATTTCCCATAATGCAGCATGTATTAACTGGTAAGGTAGCCTGTAAGACCTTCAGTACACAACAGATGGGATCATGGAGGCATGCATTACACCACTTCGTCCCTTCCTCGAGCTCCTGAGCAAACCACCGGTTTCATGGCTTCCATGAGGACACATGAGGACATCGTGGAGCTACTAACTAAAAGTTTCTCCACCCCAGACAACTTGATTGTTCGGAGAATTTGTTGTCGCCGGAGACGCCAGCGTGTAGGTAAGCCTATCCGCCAGTATGTCATTAACTTGAAGCAGCTAGCCAGCGAGTGTCGTTTTGGACTGCTTCAAGACGAGATGGTACGTGACCAACTAGAGCACACGTGCAACACTGAGCTGTGTGCTAGGCTATTAGTGGCGCCTAATGACTTAACATTAGCTAAAGCAGTGGAGCTAGCTCTCCGGTTGGAAACCATTGATAAGCTAGCTGTGGAGCTAAATTGGTGCCAGCCACAGAAGCCATGGGAGCCACCCGCCTCAACTAATGTTGTGGACCCTGATAGCGAGGATAGCTCAGACGAAGATTTTTGGGAAATCAGTGCTGCGAGCCAAAGGTCTGCCCCAGGAAACTCCTGTTGCAGGGGTTGTGGATCCGCAACACACCACTATAAAGCGAAGAAATGCCCAGCAAGAAAAAAATGTTGTAGTAGACGTGGACACTTGAATCACTATGCCAGGGTGTGCCTTTTGTCTTACCCGGGAAACCCAAGGGAGAAATCACCCCGCTTGCCCCCGACAGTCACTGGGAGTGAATGGTACAAAGAGCTAATGGACACCCTCGCTCTCAAGTCGACCGGTTTTCGCCCAGGGTTGGTACCCATACTGATGAGCGACACCATACTAGCCCCAAATGCCTCTGGCACTTGGCCACAGTTGGGTGGGGGGTTTGCAGCTACGACGGTGTACACTACAACATTTATAGAAGAGGATGGGGGCAGACCAACATGCGTGGAGTTACCGCATGCTCAGCTGCAGCACATTGGGCCAAGTAAAATTCCACTCCGGGTTATGGACTTGGTTTGGGTTAGGGGTGAAGGACGTCCATGGCGAAGATGGGCCAAACAGCAGCCAGCAAGACATCAAGCACATCTGTGGATAGTGGCAAAGTTGGGAGCGGCATGCTTCTGGTTGTCCGACGGTTCGATGAGGCATGCCAACCAGCTGTGACGTGTCCAGGAGGACACTCCAGGTGGCGAGGCTGGACGGGAGTCAGTGATAGCAGTGTGGGATCCAGGCTCTGTCATCCAGAAGATCAGCCATCGCTCCGGGAGTCTGTGGCCTCCAGGGGCGTGCCTGCTGAGGGGCCGCCCTGGACCCCTCATGCAAATTCCAACTTTTCCATCCAACTGACTGTGCGGTAACACTTTGTTTATAGTGTTGTGTTTTATGTGCATGTATGTTACAGTATGGGGTTATTTTATGTGTTTATTTTAGTTTAGGAACGCGCAAGTGATTTTATTTTAAAAACTGACTTTCTTTAGGTATGGGTGGCAGAATAATCCACCCCGCCGTGCGGGCTGTACAGTAGTCCACCCGTCAGCCCTATTTTAGGTTGTTTTGAGTGTGTTAGGCAAATTTAGTACCTTAATTTTCGTTATTTTAGTGTGTGATTCGGGTCCTAAATTTGGGGAGGTTTCAATTGTGTGTGTGGTTTTGGACTTTTCTAAAGGGGGGGGGGGGGTGATGTACAGTAAACGGCACTTGAAGTGCAGTGTGGTGACGTGCACTCCCATCACGTCACCACACTGCCCTATTTTTAAGGCAGGGGGCATCCATATTACAGCCTCTTTTCCGGATTCCCACGCTAGTGGCTGCCATGTGTTGCACTGTGTACATAGTTCAATAAAGCTGTGTTCGCCAAGACCATCTTGCCTCATCCTTCACCTAGGTATTTTCCATACATAACAGTGTTCTCACTTTTGTGAGATACTATAAGTTCCGTTTGGCGACATCATATGCATACCCTCTATATGGAACACTGCTAGACGGTGGCGGCACCAGCGGCAGTGTTTTTTGCTTTCTCTTGCAGTGCAGTTTAGAAGATGGAGCGTCCATTGCCTGCAGTAAGTACAAGTTTGTGTTTTGGAGTTTGATTCCTTGAGTTAGCTTGCCTGTCTTTATGGATAGAAGTGATAACACGGACAATAGTAATAACAGTAGGTAAAACATTACCTTTACAGGGTTCAAGTGGCACGTAACTTGGTTGTAAAATGCTACTAGCATTTTGGCTCCTCTGTGTCTACCCTAATCGTCTGCTGGGGAAAAAGCTTCCTAACCGTGGACTCGTTTAGTAGGGGTGTTGAGGCAGCGTTGTCCAGCAGCAGCGGTAGACTGCTGCCGTCCAGCTCCACTGTGCACCACGTTAATGGTCTGTTGCTGGAGCCCACTGATTGGACGGTGGTCGGGGTGGGCCGACTGGGCGAGCAAAACGATGGGCTTACAGGAGCCGAGTGACACACTCTGGCAAAGTGGTTGGGCTTACCACAGCGTTGACACCTTTGTCCTGTGGCTGGGCAGGCAGGTGCATGTGTGGGGTACAAAGAAGAGCTGCAGTTACTGCAGGGTCAGCTTGCTGTGGTGCCTTGTCGTCCCGCCATGTTTACCTCAGGGCCATCGTGAAGAGACGTCTAACCATCATGGGGAGATGTGGGGTCAAAGGGCTGAGCAGCCAGGGTAATGGCTTGTGCCTGTGGAGCTGAATGTGGGACGCGTGGGTCAGGGGCCACTAGCTGTGTTGTTAACTGTGCAGCCGCTTCTAGCTGGGAGACCATTTCCACTGCCCTAGCTAATGGCATGTGGTCTGGTGCCATCAACAACTTCTCCCGCAGCTTTGAATTCGTGGTGTGCTCCACTAACTGGTCTCGCACCATCTTGTCTTCCAAGTGGCCAATTTTACACATGCTAGCCAAACAGCGGAGGTTCATGATGTACTGTTGGGCAGACTCATCTGTTCGCTGTCGGCACTGACAGAAAGTAATTCAACAGATCATGGCACTCTGAGAAGCAGCGGAATGTCCAGCCAACAAAGCTACACAGTCCTCATATGTGTCCGTGGGTCCAAGAGTCTGAAAGATACGCTGTCCCTCACTGCTGAGGTTATGAATTAGCATCTCCCTTAGCCAAAGCTGGCAAGGCGAGGCTAAGTCGATAGCGGCTATGAAAGTCTCAATAGATTCATAGCAGTGGGACCATAGAATTGGCGTCTCACCAGGCAGAGCGAGGAATGGCTATAGAGATGCAAGTAAAGTCTCCATCTTTGTCACCAATGTTATGTCTGAAGAATGAGTGGACAGGACCATGTGCCTGAGGTTAGCTTTATTGGGCTTAGCCACATGTCATACCGAACAGTGTCACAGGACTATATATCCTCAAACCCCAACACTGACGTGTTGACGTCACCTGCATGTGTGCATGCCTGTAGTGTGACACATCACATACACCACTGGTAGAAGCAAAGAGCTCACTCTAGACATTCGCAGCCTTATTGTTGTAAAACATAATGATGGCACTGGTTGCAGGCGCATATCTAAACTGCCGAATGTTCCAGTGAGCACTGTTGGAGCCATCATTCAGGAGTGGAAAGAACATCATTTTGTCATAAACCAGCCATGACCAAGAGCTCCTCACAAGATTTCTGACAAAGGAGTCAAACCAATTATCAGAAGAGTTTTCCAAGAGCCAAAGACCGCTCGTGGAGAGCTCCAGAAAGACCTGGAGTTAGCAGGTACTGCTGTTTCAAAGAAAACAATAAGTTGTAATGGTTCCTGTGTGCACGTTAGGTTAATTGGCATCAAACTGGGGATTCTAAATTGTCCTTAGGTATGACTGTGAGAGTGAATGGTTGTCTGTCTCTCTGTGTTGGCCCTGCGATGGACTGGCGATCTGTCCAGGGTGTACCCTGCCTCTCGCCCAAAGATGCTGGGATAGGCTCCAGCCCCCCCGCAACGTGAAAAGGATTAAGCGGAAGAAGATGGATGGATGGATGGATGGTTCCTGTGTGTACTCTGTCTCCCTCTCTTCCTCTGATTAGGCTCACTTCCTGCAGCCTTGTGCACCACCTGCTGCCAATTAGAAAGGCCCTTTAAATATGTCGCTCTCCCTTCAATCTGTCTGGTAACGCTAACCTGCACACAGCCTGAACCCTGCTGAGCTCAACTTCATGTGATTATTCTGCCTTGCCATGTTTTTGATCTTTGCTTGTCCTAGACTCTGAGACTGCCTGCTTTATTGGATTTATCTGTCAGCCTGCATCTAGTCAACCGTGCCCTGACCTCTGTCTGCCTCTGGATTCTGGAAATAGCCTTGCAGACTGGATTTGGACATTCTTGAATTTGTGCACATCCTCATTCCCCCCCCCACACAAAGTAAGTTGACTTACCACCATATCTTCATTGCTCTTCACGTTCACTCCCCAGCGCTGAGGCCTGGCCAGCCTATCCACAACAATCCCCCAGAATCACTCCAGCAGCACCTCTACACCTCTCTCCCTGGCGACCTGCTTCCCCAAAATGGAGGTCCTTCACCTGCTACCATCTGCTCTCTCCTCTTAGGGTTGCCAGCTCCATGGGTTCATCTACATTGCACATTACCTTGCACAGTTATTGTAATAAATACTATTGTTCACTACAATTATCGTTTCCTCCTGTGTCTGCTTTTGTGTCATGTGCCACACGTCCTAACAGTACATCACCAGCAAAACTGACCCAGCGGACATGGGATGGAAACGTTAAAGGACCAGTTTGGGTTTTTTGTGCAATGGTTAAATCAGGTCGATTACCAGAATGAGGTCTTTTCGGATCAAATTAACAAACTTACCAAACACTTGGTCCAGCTTGAGACCACAGTGCAGGGCCTCACGACAGCTCTCTCCACTGTCACTCCCACTGTCACAACTGACTCTCCCGCCCGGTCAGGCTGCTCCCTTCTAGTTGCTAGTCCTCCCTGCTATAATGGCCGGTTGGGGGGCACTCTTGCCATGCCAGCTTGAGTTTGACCGCTTCCCGGATGATTTTTCCCTCCGACTGCAGTCTGATTGCTTATCTTACGGAGTTGGCTGACGAGCACGCTCTTTCATGGGCCCAAACCATTATCCAGGGGCCAAATTATAACATATACACCTACAACCATTTTACGGAAGAGTTTAACCGTGTGTTTGGTCATTCCGAGGGGGAGGGGATGGTGTCCTCCCGGCTAATGACTATTTGCCAGGGGGCTAGATCATCAGCCGAGCACTCCACCAATTTCCGGGCTCTCATGGCCTCTGCGGGCTGGGATGACATCACACTATGCTCAGCATTCACCCACAGCCTTAACTCCACTTTACACAATGAGCTTACCCACCTTTGGGAGGAACCCGTCTCTTGACGCGCTCATCTTCCTCATCAGTAAGCTGGACAACAGGCTATGAGAATGCTCGAGGGACCAACGGTCCAGTCTTTGGCCCCTAGCTTGCTCTTCTCCGCCCCACCTATAGCTTCCTCCCCTCCTGCCACCCGACGCACCGGAACCTATGGCCAAGGTCGGCTCAAGCTTCCCCAAGCTGAGAGGCAGCAACATCATGGGGAAGGGTTGTGTTTCTATTGTGGGCAAGTGGGTCACTTGGCTGCACAATGTCCTGAGAAGGATAGGCACCGCTCACTAGTACAGCAGGGGGACTAGCAATTCAACCAGATTCCCGCGTTCACGCTTCACTTTACCCATACGACTGTTGCTTAATCACACCAAACATGTCAGCTCCACTCTGATCGATTCTGGAGCTGAACAAAACTTTATTAATCTAACATGCAAGTTAGGTTAATTGGAGACTCTAAAGTGGCCCTAAGTGTGAATGTGTGTGTGAATGGTGAAGGGATTGGCGCCGTACCATGGCTGCCTCATCCATCCAGGTGGATGCCCTGAATTTCCCTATGGGGATTAATAAAGTATGCAAAATACAAATTTCAGAGAGTCTGGTAACCTAATTAAAGATTTCCTGTAGAGACCTACAACAGCCCAGAGACACAGTCACCCTGTCTAGCCAACAGATGAGTCACGTTTCTAAGCAAGCTGTGCTCATAGCCATGTTATCTTCTGGGAATCATTGAGAACACATTGAATTCTTTGTCCTCCCTGTCTCCACCTCGGCCATAGTATTAGGCTACCCATGGCTAAGACTCCACAACCCAACCACTGATTTGGGTAAGGGGGCTATTAGTTCCTGGAGTCCCTTTTCCATGTCTGCCTGTCTCCAGTCGGCCGCCTGTTCACCATGTATCCCCATTCTCTCTCCCAATGCTGAATCCCCTGATTTATCCAACATACCCTCCTTCTACCATGACCTGGCGCCCGTCTTCAGGAAGACCAAAGTGCTGTCCCTCCCTCCTTACCTACTCTATGACTGTGCTATTGAGCTCCAACTGGGGGTGGGACTACCTTCCAGCCACCTGTATAATCTGTCGCCCCTGAGAGGGAGGCCATGGACAAATGCATTAAAGAATCCCTGAGCGCTGGTATTATTTGCCCTTCGTCATCTGCAATGGGAGCGGTGTTCTTCTTCGTCAGTAAAAAGGATGACACACTCTGCCCATGCATCGATTTCAGGGAGATCAACAACATTATGATCAAGGATAAGTATGCATTGCCTCTCATTAACTCTGCCTTTGATCACCATCAGGGTCCCACCATCTACACCAAACTGGACCTCAGAAATGCATACCACTTGGATCGAATCCATGAGGGAGATGAGTGGAAGATGGGATTCCATACCCCGACTGGGCATTTCGAATACCTGGTCATGCCCTTTGGCCTCACTAATGCCCCAGCGGTATTTCAACACCTGGTCAATGATGTCCTGCAGGATGTTCTGGGTAACTTTGTATTTGTGTACCTTGACGACATTCTCATTTTCTCTCGCTCCCTAGCAGAACACAAGGTCCACGTCCGCAGGGTGCTTCAATGATTCTTGGAGAACCAGCTGTACATCAAGGCAGAAAAATGGGAGTTTCACACCACATCCACTACCTTCTTCGGATTCATCATCACTGACAGCCAGGTTAAACCAGACCCTAAGAAGGTACAAGCAGTCATATGTAAACAGTAATGTTCTGATCTGAATTGTAATCAGATTGAAGAAATTTTGCCCATGTAACTGTGGCTATTGATTGGCTCACACCCACATCTAGGAAACAGTTACAACAGTTCCTAGGATTTGCCAACTTCTACTGCAGGTTCATCCGTAACTACAGTTCTGTTGTTTTCCCCCCTGACCAGCCTGACCTCCACCAAGTCCCATTTCGTCTGGTCGGACGAGGTCAATGCCACTTTCACCCTGCTGAAGAATAAGTTCAGACTGTGATGAACCCCCTCCATGGGAAATTAGTCAGTGGTGCAGGTCATGAACCATTAGGGTATACCTCCACTCCTAGCCAAGGTGCTAGGGAGACCTCTTGCACCCCCAAGCGAGAATCATGCCCCTAGATGCTGGGACCTCTCCCGGGTTCAAATCCCGGACGAGACCCCAATTTCTGTTATGACCCACTTTCTGGGCCAAGGCCAGAATTGCCTATATATTATCACAAATAATCTGGGATCACACAAATCAAAAGGTCCGTTTCGACCCTGGCATCAAGGTGGACTGACCTCGTCACTTTCGCCCTTAGGCAAGGTAGATCACACCCCCCAAGTTACTTTTACCCTTAGGTAAGGTAGACCTCACCTCATATCCCAGGCTAGGAATTGAACTCATGACACCAGGATCCCAACCACCTCCTGCTCTACCACTAAGCCAAAGAGGAATTCATCCCTAGCACCTTGGCTAGGAGTGGAGGTATACCCTAATGGTTCATGACCTGCACCACTGACTAATTTCCCATGGAGGGGGTCATCACATGGATGTTCCCATCCTCACCCAGCCTGACCCTGAGTGACAGTTCATTGTGGAGGTGGAGTGGGGGCAGTCCTCTCGCAGTGCTCGTTCACTGACAGTAAGGTCCACCCTTGTGCTCTCTTGGTGCCTATCACCCGCTGAGAGAAATTACGATGTCGGTGACAGAGAGCTGTTGGCAGTCAAGCTAGCCTTGGAAGAATGGTGGCACTGATTAGAGGGAGCCACTCAACCATTTCTGGTGTGGACCAATCATACGAACCACAAGTACATTAAAACTGCCAAGAGGCTGAATCCTCGCCAGGCCCGGTGGGCATTGTTTTTTGGGCGATTCAGCTTCTCCATCACATACAGACCTAGGTCCAAGAATGTCAAGCCTGATGCTCTCTCCTGACAGTTCTCCCCTGATTCTGCATTTTCAGGAACTGACACCATCATCCCAGCCTCCACCGTTGTAGGAGCCCTCAGGTGGGAGACCAAGCAAAAAGTGAAAGATGCTCAGGCCACTGATCCGGATCCTGGGAAGGGAGGAGGGCATCGGGTCGGATGTTTGTCCCGGCTGCTGTCAAAGGGGAGGTTATTCATTGGCTACACACAGCTAAATTCTCCTGACACCCTGTGGTGGCCCGGACCCTGGCCTCCCTACGCCGCATCTTCTGGTGGCCAACCATGGAACGTAACGTACAGGAGTACATCAAGGCATGCCCACAGTGCTCTGCAGGCAAGTCCCTCACCACCACCCCCTGCTGGGTTGCTCCATTCCCTTCCTATCCCAGCCGCCCCTGGGCCAGCATTGCATTAGACTTCGTCACTGAGTTGCCACCCTCTAATGGCCACACCGTCATCCTGACGATTGTGGATAGGTTCTCCAAGGCCGTACATTTTGTCCCCCTACGTAAAGTACCATCTGCCTTGGAGACCACAAACCTGCTCGTCAACCACGTCATCAGGCTGCATGGCATACCCGGTGACATTGTTTCTGACCGTGGACCCTAGTCTGTATCACAGGTATGGTGGGCATTCTGCAAGTCCATTTGGGCTACGGACAGTCTTTCCTCCGTCTACTACCCTTAGTCCAACGGATAGTGTGAGTGGGCCAATCAAGAGCTGGAGGCCTTCCTTCGGTGTGTCACGACTTCTGACCCCACCCCACGTCGTGGAGCACTCACCTCCCCTGGGTGGAGTATGACCACAACAACACCACCACCACCACCGGGTTTTCCCCCTTTGAAGCGTCACTGGGCTACAACCCCCCTCTCCTGTCCATCACAGAGGAGGAGATCACCGTGCCCAGTGTCGCTGACCATATGTCCAGGTGTCATCCGTTTTGGAGGGACACCAAGGCGGCGTTGTTCCGAGGAGAATATCAAGTGGGCCAACTGGAAGAGGTCTCCTGTTCCTGCCTATTCAGTCGGTGACAGTTTGGTTGTCCACCAAGAATCTTCCCCTGAAGATGGATAGCAAAAAATTGGCCTCTTGTTTTGTTGGCTCCTTTTCCATCAAGGCCATTGTCAATCCTGCCTCTGTCTGACTCAACCTCCCCCCTCCCTCCGCATCAACCTGGTTTTCCATGTCTCCCAGGTCAAACCGGTGTTTGCCAGCTCCCTCTGTCCGCCATCCAACCCCCCCCCCCACCACCACCACCACCACCACCACCCAAGATGGTTGACGGAGGCTTAGTTTACACAGTTAATCATATCATTGATGCTTCTTCGCCGGGGTCGTCAATATCTGGTGGATTGGAAGGGTTATGGATCTGAGGAGAGGTCATGGATCCCCAGGTCCTTCATCATGAATGATTGTCATTAACACCTTCCGCCAGCAATGCCCCGACAAGCCTAGGGTGACGCCAGGAGGCATCCTTTGAGTGGAGAGTACTGTAATGGTTCCTGTGTGTACTCTTTCCTTCTCTCCCTCTGATTAAGCTCACTCCCTGCAGCCTTGTGCACCACCTGCTGCCAATTAGAGAGGCCTTTTAAATAGGTCGCTCTCCCTTCACTCGGTCTGGTGACATTAACCTTCACACAGACTGAACCATGCTCTGATCTCAACTTCATGTGATTATTCTGCCTTGTTGTGTTTTTGATCTTTGCTTGTCCTAGACCCTGAGACTGCCTGCTTTATTGGATTTATATGCCAGCCTGCATCTAGTCAACCATGCCATGACCTCTCTGTCTCTGGATTCTGGAACTAGCCTTGCGGACTGGATTTGGATATTCTCAGATTTGTGCACATCCTCATCCCCCCCCCCCCAAAGTAAGTTGACTTACCACTGTATCTTCATTGCTTTTCACTCTCACTCCCCAGCACTGAGGCCTGGCCAGCCTATCCACAACAATCCCTCAGAATCACTCCAGCAGCACCTCTACACCTCTCTCCCTGGTGACTTGTTTCCCCAGCGTGAAGGTCCTTCACCTGCTACCATCTGCTCTCTCCTCTTAGGGTTGCCAGCTCCATGGGTTCATCTACGTTGCACATTACCTTGCACAATTATTGTAATAAATATTGTTCACTACAATTATAATTTCCTCCTGTGTCTGCTTTTGGGTCATATGCCACACGCCCTAACATAAGTAATGCCCTCAACCGGCATGGGCTTTATGCCCGCTCACCTTGCAAGACTCCATGGCTGAACAAAAAGCATGTTGAAGCTCATTTAAAGTTTGCTGCACAACATTTGGGCAAGCCAGTAAAATACTGGTAGAATATAGTCTAGTCAGATGAGACCAAAATTGAACTTTTTGTATGCCACAACACACAGCATGTTTGGAGGAGAAATGGCACTGCACATCAGTCCTAAAACACCATACCAACAGTGAAGTTTGGAGGTGGGAACATCATGGCGTGGGGGTGTTTTTCAGTACATGGTACACGCAGACTTCATAAAAATGGAAGGAAAGATGAATGGACAAATGTACAGAGACATACTTGATAAGAATCTGTTGCCATCTGCCAAGATGCTGAAGATGAAACGAGGGTGGACATTTCAGCAAGACAATGGTCCCAAACACACAACCAAGGAAACTCTCAATTGACTCCAGAGAAGGGGAAAAAAAGCTGCTATAATGGCCCAGTCAGTCACCAGACCTGAATCCAATTGAAAATCTATGGAACGAACTGAAGATCAGAGTTCATAGAAGACAGCTGCGGAACCTTCAAGATTTGAAGACAGTTTGTGTGGAAGAATGGGCCAAAATCACGCCTGAGCAATACCTGCACCTAGTTTCTCCATACAGGAGGTATCTGGAAGCTGTTATTACCAACAAAGGCTTTTCTACTAAATATTAAATGAATTTCACCAAGCATGTTCAATACTTATTCCCTGTGTCATTCCACTTTATTAAGTGTAACTTGTTTCGTGAACACAGTTGGCTTGATTTCTTTGTATGTGGTGAAAATCCCAGGGCAATGGCTCCATCAGAAATGTTTGAGAAAAATGTTATGTTCAATACTTATTTTCCCCGCTGTATATTTCCAATGTCAGTCTTTCATTATAATTTAGAGTATGATTTTGATATAAATAATATAGACTTCATAAGACTTCTCAGTTTAATGTGGCACCTGAGAGGACATAACTGCAGCTCTTTGAAGGTGAGGATTGTATTTTTGTTGGGAAATTCATAATGTTTACGTTCTTTGAAAGGGAAATGATCACCATGGGAATATTTGTCTTGAGCAAGAGTTAACCTTATTTTGGGAATGGAGTCCAAACTGTTAGTGCCTCATATATCCTAATCTGGACGGAGCAGGTGTCTGGAAGCAGTGCAAGGGAAGCATTATGGTATTAACAGTGTGGCTCTCCAGCAGCTGGGCTTAAGAATTCACATGCCAGAATGAGGCCTTACTGAAGGCTTGTTAGGTAAGTCACAATATGAGGCCAAACATTCTGGGTAAGTTGCCATACTGTGCCACTGTCCTGGACAGCGAGGTCAAACGGTCCCCATAGAGACAACTGAAGCGACCAGCACTCCAGGCTGTGTGCCAAACGCGACTATCGGCCAACTAGCATCAAGGGGGCGATGAGTGTGGGATGCCAGTGTGCCAGCAAGCTGAGGAATTTCTAAAATCTTCCCACAGACTCATCGTTTTGTGTCAGTCTTTGGGAGGGGTCGTTCGCCCTCCATCCATAACTGTGTCAGTTACAAACCAGCTACTGAGGTATTGATCATATTTTAGAGTAGTACAACATCAAATGGATGCTTTGTTACTTCATATCTCAGTCACCCATTGAAATATTTTCATTCACTTAGCCAGAGGGACATTGTGATACCATAATACATCCCATCTTACTTAAAAAAAAAAAACTAAAGGTCATAGCTTAATTCCCTAGATATAGTCATTTTAAAGCAGCTCCTCAGAAATTGCTGCTCAGAGCAGGTCAGAAAACACCTCTGACTTCATCATGAAAACATTTTTTTTTATGGGAAATCAAGACTTTCCCCCATAAGTGTGTATCCCCTGCAATTTTGTTTCAGGAAAATCAGAGTCAAGCGTGAGGCATCTCATAAACTGACATGGAATGGCCCAGTCGTAACCCTGGCATGCATGTGCATTTGTGAAAGTCACCTCAGAATACACTGGTTTACTGTTGGAACTGGAACCATCTCAGGATACTAATCCAGTCTTCTCTTCTCTATACTTCTTCTCATCAGAGGCCAAATGCCATACATACAGTACCTATATTTTTACATTCACCAAGGAGATATTTTCACATTGGTTTGTCTATTAGCAGGATTGCACAAAAACTGCTCGACAGATTTTGATGAAATTTTCACCAGAAGTGGCCCTCGGGGTATGGATGAACCCATTAGATATTGAAGGTGATCCAGGTCAGGATACAGATTCGGGATCACTTTTTCCCACTTTCTTTAATGTTGCAACATAGGGCCTTAGTGCCCTCTAGTTGCATTTTTGGACTGAATGTCTTTGTGTTGAACGATTCTCAGGTCTGGAAACCACTTGACTTGCTTTATCAAAATGTTAATAATTACATCCATATTAGACAGCATGTAATGTGGATTTTTATTTTAATTCAGGTAAACCGCAAAAATGGGAAAATAAGTCCCCACTAAAGCCCAAAGTATGCTAGTACTGTAATGAGACTTTGACTACATGTCAAATGAAAGAAAACTGGCAGTAAAGATAGGAAAGCAAATTTTTTAATTTTTTTTTATTATAAAAAGAACAAAATCTGAATCGGATTAACCTTGCATAATACACATATGCATGTGATAAAAAAGGAAAAAAAGTCACCCATACAGTATATCCCCCCCCAAAAAAGGTATGAGAACAATTACTATACTGTTCCCTCTTTGATTCTCCTCTCTGTAAGCATTAAAGTCATGTGCAACAAAAGCGTAATTGGTGCTGCTGGTCCTCCATTATCAATATTCCACAGAGAGTGGGTTCATAAACGTTTCAGTGTTTCATTCACATCAGACAATCTTGTTTTTCTTTTTTAATTCTCGTCTTAAAGTAGTCGTGGTCCAGATTTCAAGAATCAATTTAAACTGATCAACTCCCTCATATATATGCACACCAAACAGTCAAAATGTCAACCACCATTCCCAGAGTTTAGCACATTAACACTTACACTCATGTGTCCAAAAAATACAAAACAATCTTCTGCATATCTTGGGGGAGAAAAAGCACAACAGTTATCTGTGTATATTTTAAATAGTTAAGTGTCTGATGAAGCATAATTCCCAAAAAGCACCAGGTGAGCGTCATGAGGGCAGCTGTAGCTTAAAGGTTCAGAGTTTGTGACCACATGATCACAGGTTACAATCCCTGGACAGGTTGGAAAAAAATAAAACAGAAAAAAAGAAGGAAAACACATTTATGTCCAACAGTAAAAATGACGCCGACAGCCACTGAAATGCCCTCAAGCAAGGCACTGATCCTCCAGCTGCTCAGCGGCTGACTGTCCTGGTCCTGGGTGTCCTCTCGTTGCTCTGCAAGGTGACTCGAGGTGAACTTTGAGGACAGAAAAAGTGGTGAAATACCCCTTGACCCTCGTGTTCAAAAGCATCAGCGTACCGCTGTCAGAGCTATACATTTTGTTTATGTTGAGTGGAAACAAACAAAAAGAAAACCCATTCTTAACAGCAGAGAAAAGCACACTCTGGTGACTGATATCTTAAACACAATCAAACTACACATTTCTATCTATAATCATCATCATCAGTGAGTGTCTATTAGTCTTATGAAGGCGTCGTGATCCGGTGGTCAGTTCGGGGCTCAGCAGAAGCCCGCAAGTTATGAAAACAGACTTCTGGCGGGTACATCATTTGATCAAAACCTTTAATGAAAGCTGTCTCCACTTGCTCCATAGAGCTACAGCTAAGGTGTCCCTGAGGAAGGCACCTGCTGTGACGCCACAGTTGTACAAGAAGACTGGGGGCAGCTCCTGGATGAGAGTGCAGATGTATGTGTGAAGCAGGGCGCTGCTGAGAAAAAAGGAGCAGGGGAGCTGTCGTAAAGTTTCACTGGAAAAATAAATTAACCCCAATATGTTTGCCTGAGATGGCTGAAACTGGGGATGAGGTCCCACAAGCTGACAGGAAGTGCTCTTGGTTAAAGTGAAATAAAAACATTTAGGAGCAGCTGTTGTGGAGGATTCCCTCCCTCAGTGCCAGAAAGAAAGGCAGAGCAAAATCAACTTGTTTCTGACCATGATGAGGTTTTTTTGTTTGTTTAGGAGGAGGATGCGAGGGCGGGAGGAGGACTCCACATCGTCCCTTTGTTCCTCGGCTGCGGGGGAGCTGCTGTTGGCCGGAGAGCTAAGTGGGTGAGGGTTATCAGGGCAGCGTCCTGCTAAATGTAGAACTGGTGTAGCGCCAGCTTGTCCATGAAGGGCCGTACCAAGTTGTCTGTGGCAAAGTAGAATACGAGGCCAAAAAAGATGGAGATGGGCAGGGCGGGGAGCGCCTTCTTAAAGATGGCGAGGAGGAGCAGGGTCAGACACAGGCCCTGCGGGGGAAGAGACAGACCAAATAAAACAAATGAAAAGTGGCACGTTGAGTGATTGTGTACCAAACAAAATCAAGCTCTGACAGACAGTGAAACGGTGATCTTTGGTTTTTTTTGATGGTTCAGTTTGTAATTACAGTTCCTTACGAAACATTTTTGTGAGAACCGATAATAGTGCCAGGTGAAACATTCCGTATATACAAAGAGTGTGTGTGTGTGTGTGTGTGTGTGTGTGCCTGTGTACATGTGAAGAGAATGGGTTTATATATATATGAACTTACACAGATACACACAAACATAGACATACACATTTATATACAGTTGAAACCAGAAGTTTATATACATTGTATAAAAAGAACTTTTTTTTCCTCACTGTCAGACATTCATTCAGACTAAACTTCCTGTTTTAGGTCAGTTAGGATTACCCAAATAATTTGTTTTGGGGGGTTTTCAGCATTTCTTAGAGAATTTTTTTTTTTTTTTTTATTACTTTCTTCAAAGTCAGCAGTTTACATACATTTCCTTAGTATTTGGTAGCATTGTCTTTAAACTGTATGACTTGGCTCAAACGTTTTGGGTATCCTTCCACCAGCTTCTCACAATAGTTTGCAGGAATTTTGGCCCATTCCTCCCGACAGAACTGGTGTAACTGAGTCAGGTTTGTAGGCCGTCTTGCTCACATACGTCTTTTCAGCTCTGCCCGCAAATTTTCTATGGGACTGAGATCAGGGATACAGACGTGGACAAAATCGTTTGTTCCCCTCTGTTAATGAAAGAAAAACCCACAATGGTCACAGAAATAACTTGAATCTGACAAAAGTGGTAATAAATAAAAATTCTATGAAAATTAACCAATGAAAATCAGACAATGCTTTTGAATTGTGGTTCAACAGAATTATTTTAAAAAACAAACTCATGAAACAGGCCTGGACAAAAATGATGGTACCCCTAGAAAAGATTGAAAATAATGTGACCATAGGGACATGTAATTAACAGAGGGGTACCAACAATTTTGTCCACGTATGTATGTGATGGCTACTACAAAACATTGACTTTGTCATCCTTAAGCCACTTTGTAACTAATTTGGTGGTATATCCATCTGGAAGGCCCATTTATGCTCAAGCTTAAAATTATTTAAGAGAGTGGCTTATACCCAATTATATGCATACCTCTCAAGTAGTGAACTCCTATATGAGGTTCAATCTGGGTTTCGGTCTAAATTTTCAACTGAAACATTGGTTCACCTAACTGATTACATTAAGCTTGCACAGGATGAAGGTAAATATATAGGGACGGTACTGCTGGAACTCCAAAAAGCCTTCGACACAGTGAACTATAATATACTTTTGTCGAAATTAGAGGCCATCGGACTGGACCAAAAATTGGTAAAATGGTTCAGATCTTACCTCAGTAATCGACAACAATTTGTTAAAATAGGAGGTACCTGTTATGTCCGTAAAATGTGGAACAATGATGAGGTGAATGGTGAACTACACAGGACTTTATTATAGGCTCACAGTATGCATACAGATGCTCCCGCTAGGCTGAGAGGTGGTCGAAGAGACCGCCCCTCTACCGCACAGCCCTCTTATACTCCGGGTGATGTCACCACCTGTGTCACACTAATATGAGTCCTAAGAACAACACTACACCCCCCCAAAAAAGGTCCAAAACACACATACAATCAAGATCCTCCCCAATTTGGAACCCAAATCACACACTAACAGTAAACTGAGATATATCAGGGCCTATATCATTTGCACAAAACAACTAAAGCTAAGGGGAAACAAGTTGACTACTGGTCCACCCCCACACGGCCAGATGGATTATTCTGCCATCTCTGCTAAAATATAGTCCATTAAACATAAAACAGCCGTGCTCCTAAAATAAAGACCAAAACAATGCCCTTCACAGAACATACAGTGGGGAAAAAAGTATTTAGTCAGCCACCAATTGTGCAAGTTCTCCCACTTAAAAGATGAGAGAGGTCTCCAATTTTCATCATAGGTATACCTCAACTATGAGAGACAAAATGAGAAAATCCAGAAAATCACACTGAAGGATTTTTAATGAATTAATTGGTAAATTCTTTGGTAAAATAAGTATTTGGTCAATAACAAAAGTTCATCTCAATACTTTGTTATATACCCTTTGCTGGCAATGACAGAGGTCAAACGTTTTCTGTAAGTCTTCATAAGGTTTTCACACACTGTTGCTGGTATTTTGGCCCATTCCTCCATGCAGATCTCCTCTAGAGCAGTGATGTTTTGGGGCTGTCGCTGGGCAACATGGACTTTCAACTCCCTCCAAAGATTTTCTATGGGGTTGAGATCTGGAGACTGGCTAGGCCACTCCAGGACCTTGAAATGCTTCTTACGAAGCCACTCCTTCGTTGCCTGGGCAGTGTGTTTGGGATCATTGTCATGCTGAAAGACCCAGCCACGTTTCATCTTCAATGCCCTTGCTGATGGAAGGAGGTTTTCACTCAAAATCTCACGATACATGGCCCCATTCATTCTTTCCTTTACACGGATCAGTCGTCCTGGTCCCTTTGCAGAAAAACAGCCCAAAAGCATGATGTTTCCACCCCCATGCTTCACAGTAGGTATGGTGTTCTTTGGATGCAACTCAGCATTCTTTCTCCTCCAAACACAAGTTGAGTTTTTACCAAAAAGTTCTATTTTGGTTCATCTGACCATATGACATTCTCCCAATCCTCTTCTGGATCATCCAAATGCTCTCTAGCAAACTTCAGATGGGCCTGAACATGTACTGGCTTAAGCAGGGGGCACGTCTGGCACTGCAGGATTTGAGTCCCTGGCAGCATAGTGTGTTACTGATGTAGCCTTTGTTACTTTGGTCCCAGCTCTCTGCAGGTCATTCACTAGGTCCCCCCGTGTGGTTCTGGGATTTTTGCTCACCGTTCTCGTGATCATTTTGACCTCACGGGGTGAGATCTTGCGTGGAGCCCCAGATCGAGGGAGATTATCAGTGGTCTTGTATGTCTTCCATTTTCTAATAATTGCTCCCACAGTTGATTTCTTCACACTAATCTGCTTACCTATTGCAGATTCAGTCTTCCCAGCCTGGTGCAGGTCTACAATTTTGTTTCTGGTGTCCTTTGACAGCTCTTTGGTCTTGGCCATAGTGGAGTTTGGAGTCTGACTGTTTGAGGTTGTGGACAGGTGTATTTTATACTGATAATGAGTTCAAACAGGTGCCATTAATACAGGTAACGAGTGGAGGACAGAGGAGCCTCTTAAAGAAGAAGTTACAGGTCTGTGAGAGCCAGAAATCTTGCTTGTTTGAAGGTGACCAAATACCTATTTTTACCAAGGAATTTACCAATTAATTCATTAAAAATCCTTCAATGTGATCTTCTGGATTTTTTTTTCTCATTTTGTCTCTCATAGTTGAGGTATACCTATGATGAAAATTGATGACCTCTCTCATCTTTTAAGTGGGAGAACTTGCACAATTGGTGGCTGACTAAATACTTTTTTGCCCCACTGTATATACAAACAGGTGATACAACTATTCATCAACTCAATAAACAGCATGAGTAATACTCATTTCAACACCATGCATAATACTTACACCTGGGCAATTTATACCAATAACATACATTAAACACATTGCCCTCCCATTACCAGTCAGTCACAGTGGCGAGCCCACCCCCCGGACACCTGTCAGGTGGGTCCCAACCAGAGCATCTTCTTCTCTTGGCACCTGGAGACAACCCACGTCGGTGCCGAGACATCTCTCTCTCATCATAGGCACACGGTAGCTTGTTGGGATATCTCCATGTACCATCAGACAGCTGAAGGTAGCCATCCTCCCGAGCAGCCACCACCTGCAGCCGCCCCTGGTCCTCCTGCAGTTTCCGCTTCCTGCGAACTCCTCTCAACCGGGCCTCCTCTCTCGGCCGGACCACATCAGCGACCCTCAGAGGAGCCCGACTCGGCTTCTAGTGTTCCTGAGTGGCACATCATTTCATCGTGCCAGCCGGTCATGCCCCGCTCTCTTTCATTTGCGACACTGGCTAAGCCATTGTGACCCCCTGATTCTCAGTACCTCCCAGCCAAACTCCACAAACAGGATGGGCCAGCCACTCAGCTCCACCCGCTGTCACAGGCGTCCCACCGTGCTGCCCAGTTCCCTCAGCTACGGCAACTTGGGCTCTGGCGCAGGAACCCTCCCGCAGTGGCCCTGGGTGGGGTTGGTCCTGCTCACCTCCCAGAATACTAGGCCAAGATTTGTCCCATACTGCATCGTCCACCACTTGTGTCACCGGTCAGTCCCACAGGCCACAGCTCAACCACTCCTCTCCGACGCCGCTGGTGATGGTGAAACCCAATCCATAAAAGAGGTCACAGCCCATCACATTCTCGCCACTGGCAGTCACTATAAACTTCAGGTTGGCGACCACCGCTGACTTTTATCGCGCTGTCAGCTCCACCAAACCCACAATGGACAGCCTGTTTCCTCCATAACCACTCAATGGCGCCGAATGACCACTCATTTGATAGTATGGGTAGAAACTCCTCACAGTGGACCAACTCAACACAGACCTCACCGTGCCTGTGTCAGTCAACAACGGCACTTCCACTCCGTCCAATTTTACCATACAATACATACGGCCGTCGGTGTCCGGAGAGATGGTGTGAATAACCGTGGGAGTTAGAGCAGGGGTATCCGCTTTGTGTCGCCGTTCCACTCGCTCAAATCTACTACAGCCCCTGGCAAAGTGATGCAGAAGTCTGCACTTGCCACAGCGTTTACCTCTCGCCGAACACTCTCTAGCCTTGTACCGGTGCCTAGTGGACCCACAACCCGAACATCTGGGCAATCCTGGAGCGGACCTCATCTTCACAGCTGTAGCGCATTCATCCTGTTCGCTATCTCCGCTGTCCGACTACACAGTCTGCGCCGCTGATTGTGAGTCAGAGCGGTGTAGCGCAGCTCTCTCACCGAGGTCGTGTGATAATTTCTCTGCTGCTTCACATTGCTGAGCTATCTCTACAGCCGTGGCTAACGTCAGTTTGCCAGAGTGCGTTAGATGTCTCGACCGCGCTGACGAGCAAAACGTGTGCTCCCCCAACTGGTCGCGGACCATCTCTTCCTCCAAGTCATCAAAGTGGCAGTCTCCGGCCAGCTGCCACAGGTCCGCAACATAATGGTGCACCGACTCGCTAATCCGCTGGTGGCGCTGTCGAAACTGTATCCTCCAGACGATGACGTTTGCAGGTGCGCGAAAATGTTGCGCCATTAACTCAACCATGTCCTCGAAGGTATCGCTAGCACTCAAGGTAGCAAGGATACGCTGTCCTTCTATACCTAAATTGTGGACCAGAATTGCCCGTGCCCATACCTTCTTCAGTTCACCAAGGTTTAGTGCCACCAAGTAGTTTTTAAATGCGGCGAACCATCCCGCCCAAGGCACCAGAGGCTCCCCTGAAGACTCCCAAAACAGCTGAAATGAATACACACCAGCATCCATAACTTTCAGGGTTTCTTCTGGTAACATTTCTGGGTGGCGGGCCACCTCACCAGAAAATTTACCACCATGCCAATAAGGAGATATGAATTTAAGAAAAATATATGAAGCAATGACTTTCTGCAAACGCACACATGAACAACGCGTGTGGCCGTCATCCGCGCGGAGTTTAGAAGTGCCCCGCCCATGCAAGCTTTCCAGTCAGTCAGCAGGCAGTGTCTCGCTAGCAGCAGCAGCATCTTCGTGGAAAAGGAGTGAAAACTGGGAAGTCAAACAGCAGAAATGGACTCTATTTGAAGAGAAGCTTATGAAGAAGTCCGCTGTTTGTTGGTGAAAATCCTGGCGCGTCAGCACCTTGGCGCTACCTATCGGGCGGGAGTGAAACTACAAATGATGGTTGTGTGCATGCGTCAACCACTTGGCCTGGGTAGATGAAAAAAGTGAGCATGTACAGTGTCGCGTGCGTGCTGGGCTCGTCCAAAGCGTACGCGGACCAAAGCGGACTAGAGGGGAAATGCAGTATAAATAAGGCGTGACTGTCCAACAGAAACGTGAGTTTATTAAAGTACTTTAAATGTGGAAAAAGAACTCAGAAGAGGTATGTAAGCACTGGAGGCATTTATCATGGTTTTAACCTACTGGAAACGGGAGCAATAACGGAAGAGTTGCTTAGCTAAGAGATGTGGCTAGAATTCAAATGCAGCCAGCTTCATATGAAGGGAAAGGCAAGGGGGACTACTGAATTGTTGAGGATATATTTCACCAGCCACTACAATATTAAGTTATGTTCCCGATTATGTACCTGGCAAGTTAGGATAACCGAAATTCATGAAGTCAATGACTTTAATCCGTCAGTAGCCTTCAGACAAACTGAACGTGGCAGCATTTGGATTTCAAAATAAGGGAGGTTTTTCTTGGCGGTGAGGAGATTTCTTAAAAAAAAACAAAACAAACTATAAATATATAGAAATATTATAACAGAAATAACGGCATCCTTGGTCATTTAAGTTAATTTAAATCATTAAATACAATTTTATTAATATTTTTTTTTCTTTGTAATGAAAGTTAAATTACTGTTCTGTTGTGACTGCAAAGTTATGGTCAAAAATATAAATTGTTATAAGGAAAAAGTAAAAAAAAAACAAACCACGGTCTGTTTCAAATACATTTAAAAAAAAAACAGTAATTTTATTTTTAAAAAAGACAAAAATAAGCCATAAAGTAATCCACAAATTTATAATAAAGTTTCAAATGTACAAGAAAAGTCAATTTTATAAGAGGAAATTACAAAGTTGAGGAAATGGTTTCAAATGTAGATAAATTTACAGAGAAAAGTAGAAAACTATAAGAAAATTGTTATAAATTTTGGAGAAAAGCCTCAAACCTTCAAGACTGAAGTCATTACTCAAGTTTAAAGTGGGTGCTCTTTGTACCCTTAACTAGGATTTTTTGGTTGTCTCCTTTAATTTACACAACACTTGATATTTTCTAATCTGTTTGTATACCACCATAGACAGAGAGAGAACCTGAATTGGACAGAGCTCAGAGAGGGCAAGATTAGACAGAAGAGAGAAGCCAAGGAGAGGAAAGTGTTCAGGCAGAGGGTCCAGGAGAGGTGAGAGCAGAGGAAGGAGAGAAGGACGACACCAGTCAAAAGTCCAAATACAGGACGTCTGGGTGGGACCCCAAACGGCCCAATATTCCAACATTCAAGCCTTGGTTGTACAATACTTCAAATTGTAAGTTCCATATGCATGGCAGTGGCTCAGGAGGTAGAGCAGGTCGTCCAATAACTGGATGGTTGGTGGTTCGAATCCCGCTCTCCCCAGATATCCTGCCGTTGTGTCCCTGGGCAAGACACTTTACCCACCTTGCCTTCAGTGTCCATAACACTGGGTATGAATGTGTATAAATGTTCGGTGGTGGCCGGAGAGGCCGTTCGCCCAGATTGGCAGCCACGTTTCCGTTAGCCTGCCCCAGGGCAGCTGTGGCTACAGTAGTAGCTTGCTACTACCACTGTCTGTCTGGAGTGAATGAATAATGTATCTGTGAGTGTCTATAACAAAGTGCTATATAAATCTGATGCATTATTATATGCAAAGTTACTGTGAAAAAATTAAAAAAAAAAAAAAAGTATAAAATCAACATATTCATACATATGTGTCCCCCTCCCCCCGGAAAAATATGTTGCCACCACGCCAATGTCTTTAAGCCAGAGGAAACACTGACTTTATCCTCGTCACCAAATGTTATATCCGCAAAATGTGGAACAACGATGAGGAGAGTGGTGAACTACACAGGACTTTATTATAGACTCACAGTGTGCATACAGACGCTCCCGCTAGGCTGAGAGGTGGTCGAAGAGCCTGCCCCTCTACCGCACAGCCCTCTTATACTCTGGGTGACGTCACCACCCGTGTCACGCTAATATGAGTCCTAAGAACAACACTACAGTACCCTTTCAGATCCAGCAGATATCTCATATAGAATACCTCAAGGGTTGATTCTAGGGCCCCTTCTGTTCTTAATCTATGTCAATGATATTACCTCATCTGTTCAATGTAAAATTTTACTACATGCCAATGATTCTGCCCTTATTGTGGCTGATAAAAATCCTGAGGTAATTCAACATAGGTTATCACAAGAGATAGAATCAATTAGAGAATGGCTAATTGACAATAAATTATCTCTTCATTTAGGCAGAACAGAGTCCATCCTTTCTGCCTCAAAAAGGAGACTCCAACAAAACAAAATCCATTCAGGTGCATTGTGGCGAAAATGAGCTTGTATGTCAGGAACATGTTAAATATCTGGGCTCATCTTTGGGCCAATCCCTGGATGGAGAAAGCCTTGTGGACAAGATAGTGAAAAAGTCCAATGCACGACTCAAATTTTTATATTGGCAAGCACACAATGTTTTGTTTGAAACAAAAAAACTACTGGTCTCAGCCCTTATACAATACTACTATGATTATGCTTCCACGGAATGGTACTCTGGACTGACTAAAAGATGCAAGTAACGATTACAAGTCTCCCAGAGAAAAGTGATTTGTTTCATTTTGAAGGCACTGGCCAGAACACATACATAGGTGCTGATGAATTCAAGCAGGTTTTTATGTTGTCTACAGATACCGGATTACCGGAGATACAGATTACCGGAGTGGTGGCTCAGTTGGTAGAGCATCCGCCCCACACCCGGGAGGCAGGGGTTCAAATCCCAGCCGGGTCATGCCAAAGACCATATAAAAGTGGAACTTCCTGCCGTCCAGCTTGGTGCTCAGCAATAATGGAATGGAGGAGGGAAATCTGTGGCGGTGCCTTGCATGGCAGCGGCCCTCTGATTCTGCACTGGGGTGTGTGTGATTGACACTGTAGATAGGTAAAGCACAATCTCGTTCTACTGTACATGATTGGTTGTACGGTTGAATGACAATAAGAGTGATTTAATTAATAAAAGAATTACTCAACTGAAGATGAACTTAATGTTCAAAATTCTACATGGTCAGGCTCCAAATCGTCTTTCAGGCCAGTTCAGCTCCATTCAAAATTCTAGTCAGATAATCACAAGATCTGGCTCTGCTTCACTTCAGATACCTCACACTGGTCCATTTGGTGCGTCATTGTTTATGTATACGGGTATCAAGGCTTGGAATAGCCTCCCTAGTAAAATTAAATTAATATTTTTTAAGCTTTAAATCTGCTGTAAAAAAAAACAACAAAACATCTTTTAACAAAACTATTACCCAGGATTCTTACAATTATGTATTATTAGTTCAAATAATTTTATACGGTGTTTTTTGCTTATTCTTCCTTCATTTATTGATTTATTATTATTTTATTAGGCAATTTTTACATATGTTCTCATTTTGGTCATGTGATTGAAAGGACCACATTGGAAATAAGTGTTTTCACTTTCATGTGTCATCCTGGATCTTGTATGATGTTTCATATGTATATTTACATTTTCTATGTTTGTATACCATAATTAGTGTCATTTTATCTCAATAAATAAATAAAATAAAGCTTTAACTTCCTGGCTGATGGATTGAGATGTTGCTTCAATATTTTCACATAATGTTCTTTCCTCTTGATGCCATCTATTTTGTGAAGTGCACCAGTCCCTCCTGCAGTAAAACACCCCCACAACATGATGCTGCCACCCCCCTACTTCACAATTGGGATGGTGTTCTCAGGCTTGCAAGCTTCCTCCTTTTTCTTCCAAATGTAACGATAGTCATTATGGCCAAACTGTTTAATTTTAGTTTCATCAGACCACAGGACATGTCTCCAAAAATTAAGGTCTTTGTCCTTGTGTGCATTTGCAAACTGTAATCTGTCTTTTTTATGTTGCTTTTGGAGTAATGGCTTCTTCCTCAATGAGCTTCCTCACTTTCAGCCCATGACGTTACAGGACTCGCTTCACTGTGGATAATGACACTCTTACCAGTTTCAGCCAGCATCTTCACAAGGTCTTTTGCTTTTGTTTTGGGATTGATATGCACATTTCACACCAAAACATGTTCATCTCTGGGACACAGAAGCCATCTCCTTCCTGAGCAGTATGATGGCTGGACATTCCCATGTTTATACATGTATATAACTGTTAAACAGATGAACGTGGCACCTTCGGGCAACTGGAAATTGTAGCCAAGGATGAACCAGACTTGTGGTGGTCCACAATTGTCTTCCTGATATCTTGTCCGATTTCTTTTGATTTTCCCATGATGTCACAAGGAAGCAGTGTGTTTGAGGTGTGCCTTAAAATACATCTACAGGTGTGCCTCCAATTAATTCAAATGTTGTCAGTTAACCTATTAGAAGCTTCCAAAGCCATGACATCATCATCTGGGCTTTCCAAAATTGTTCAAAGGCAAAGTAATCTTATGGCCCTCTTCCACTAGTACTGCACTACTCGGTTTGTAGGGTTTTCCATTAGTAATTGGTACCTGGTACTTTTTTTGGGGACCTACTTCAGTGAAGTTCCAACCATGCTGAGTTGAGCTGAAAATGTGATGTCAACAGATTGCAGGCCACTGATTGGCCAGGGCGTAATGTCAGTGGATGAGAGTGACATCTTCACAAGATTCAAAACCGCCATTTGTAAATTCGGCTGTGAGTTTTTATTATTTCTGTGATAATCAATGAAATAAATGGCTACACACAAAGCAACACGTCACAAAACACTCACTATCTTCTCCGTGAGCAGCCATCAGCTCGGAGACCTCCTGGTATTTCACTTCAGAATGCTCCGCCAGCGCTGGGGCTGAAAAGTTCATATGCTTAAAAGTTCATATAGTGGTCAAATTTGACCAAATGTGGTTATTTTTCAACAGTCTTCCCATCAGTGCACACAGTTCTTCCATCGGTGTTGCAGCGCTTGGATCCCTGTGCTTGAAAAATAAACTACATTTGGTCAAATTTGACAACTATGAACTTTTCAGCCCCGTCAGCCCTGCTGCGGCGAAGCGACCCGAAATGAAAAAGTATACCAGGAGGTCTCCAAGCTGATGGCTGCTCACAGGGAAGATGGTGAGTGTTTTGTGATTTTAAGCATCTTTTACGTTATTTATCAGTGAAAACAGCACATCAACATCATAACGGGATAACCGCCTTCCTGTAAAGAACCCAGCCCCACCCACTTGAGGTGGTACTTGGTTGAAATGGAAAACCAACCACACCATGTCAAGCAGAGGAGAGTTGAGGCGAGTTGGGCTGAGCAGGTACTGGTGGAAAAGGGGCTTTTGTGTATGTAAGCTTCTGACTTTGAAGAAAGTAATAAAAAAAAAAAAATTCTCTACAAATTCTCTCAAAAAAATGTGAAAGAATTCTGAAAAAGTAAAAATAATTTTGGTTATTTTAACTGACCTAAAACAGGAAAAGTTTAGTCTGATTTAATGTCAGACAGTGAGGAAAAAAAAAGTTATGTTGTGGGGACACTAGACACAGCTAGTGGACATTCTTCTCACACCCAGAAGCAGGAAGAGGGGCAGAACAATGGACTGTTATGTATACATCCCCGGGGGAGAGGACATCCGGGCCCCAGCTGATGTCATGCTAATGATATGTATTGACTGATATGTATTTAATGACAATCACTATGCTAATGTGCCATGCATTCTCTCTGTCTGTAGAACATATAAAAGAGCTTGTTACACATGCCTAAGCAATGCAGTAGCTCAGTGAGCTACTGCGGAGGAAATAAAACCTTGTACCCTTCCAGCTCGTTGCCTCCCGCCTGTTCTATTACCTCCACATTGGTGACCTGACGTGAAATGGACTATCTGTCCCTTTCGCCATGCTGTGGACTCCTTTTTCTCCACATTGGTGACCCTGGATGTGCATGGTGCGTCTCTCAACTATGCCATTTTCTCCACACTGGTGACCTGACGAGAGAAAATGACCGTCTACTCCCTTTCACCGCGCTGTGGACTCCAGAGTACCAGAGAGCGCCTGCATCCTCTTCATCCACGCCGGAGTGGGCAGCGCTGGGACCGAGACGCACCATGATCGGCGACACAAGCGAACTGAAGGAAACAGCCTGAACAGGGAAGATCATTGGCGCCGTCTGCGTTGATTTCCATCAAGCTCCCCGACCCTGACTCACCTCCCGACAGCGAACTTTCTGAGCACAGAAGCCCCACACACACACTGCAAGATTATGAGAACAGCGCAACTTCCAGCTATGTGGTCACTGCACCAGGCGCGTGCCACGCACCAGGGACAAACCAGCTCCACAGACTTATACATCATCCTCCACCGCTGCACATACCCAAGAAACACAGCCGATCGCCATCCTCGGAACCTGTAGGGCTGCTCACGCACCTAAAGCAGACATGCAGCCCGCACACGGGACTTTGTATGGGTTTCTCAGCCACGGCGCACAATGGGAATTTAGCCGATCGCTTTCCCCGATGACATTAGGGCTGCTCCCGCACCTAAAGCCAAACCACCAAGTACCTCACACAGCTTCAGTTTTTTTTTTTGTTTTTTTTTTTCCCCCACAGCCGCTATGCATCCTTGGGGAATTTGGCCGTTCGCCTTCCCCACATCCTCGCCGGACTGAGCCGCAAGAGGAGTCAGAGACTTTTTTTTTTTTTCACAGCTGCTGTGGATCAACACCAGGCTTACCGGGAAAGTCCCTCATCATGGCGGATCCACACGCAATTTTTGCACGGCCCAGACACTTTTGACGTCCCGGGCCGGCACTCGCTTATTCCCATCCACCTCCCCCTCCTCCTCCACATCATTCTTCCCGCACATCACTCCCTAAAGCCGGCCGATCGCCGGTTTGTTCCATTACACACGACGCGCACCGGCCTTGTGCACCCACGATCCACGGCTGTTCAACATGCTGGAACTCAGAGCGGAGCACACTGTCTTTTCCACCCCTCCCCCTTTCCTCCCACAGACTTACATGCCCTCCGACACTCCTCACCAGCTGACAGTTCGACCGGAGCGGCAACCTCCCGCTGCAGCCTCCACTGGCGTCGACTTGAGCCCAAACGACAGGGGGGGGCACAGCCCTTTCTGGGTGTTCGGGGGGGGGGGGCTGTGTGGGGACACTAGACACAGTGGGTGGACATTCTTCTCACACCCAGAAGCAGGAAGAGGGGCAGAACAATGGACTGTTATGTATACGTCCCCAGGGGACGGAGAGGACATCCGGGCGCCAGCTGATGTCATACTAATGATATGTATTGACTGATATGTATTTAATGACAATCACTATGCTAATGTGCCATGCATTCTCTCTGTCTGTAGAACATATAAAAGAGCTTGTTACACATGCCTAAGCAACGCAGTAGCTCACCGAGCTACGAAGCGTGTTTCAATATGCTGGAGGAAATAAAACCTTGTACCCTTCCAGCTCATTGCCTCCCGCCTGTTCTATTACCTCCACAATGTGTGTTTTTAAACAGTGTATGTAAATTTTTGGTTTCAACTGCATATGTATACCTACATACACAAACTCACACCCTGTCTTGCTTTTCCTAAGTATCTGTTAACAAGTATTTAAAAGTTATAGCAAAACATAGAACAGAAATGTAGAAAATTATTAAAAGGTAACCCCTTGACCTAGGCGGTTTACATAATGTGTTGAGACAGAGCTGAGGTTGCGGTTCCTCGGGTCCAATGCTAAAATAGCCTGGGAGTTCACTCACAATGAGGATGGCCACGAAGCAGGCGAGCGTGGTGTTCCAGTCGCCGCTGGCTGTGGCGGAAGCCTTTCCCACCAGCATGCTGTAGAAGATGAAGTCTCCGAGCCCCAGCTTCACACCCCCTAAGAAGTAAATAAATAAAAACACACAGGAGGACACCACATTTAGGGTGGAGTCAATTCAAACATGAGTTTCACAGAGAAACGTTTTACTCAGCTGTAATTACCATTACAGACAAGCGCGCCGACCCCATATTTACTGGAGCTATAAGCTACAAAGAGCCCACACCCCACCAAGAGTACAAAAACACGGAACCTAGTAATTCCTGTGAATAATCACTTCCTAATTTCCTTGGGCTAAAAACAGTTGCTTACAATTTCACAGAATGGGAAACACATAAATACATTCTGAGATGTTTTATGTGTTTGGAGAAGAGGGAAGTGAGAGATGATGATTACACACTGAGGGGAGACAATCTTGAGAATTCACGCCTTTCAATTACAGAGTTCAGCTTAATATTCAGACTGGGAGGCAATCTGAAAGCATTGGAATGTACCATTACAGTTATTTAAGAGCTATAACATTATTTTAAAGCATTCTTCCTTATCCCACAATAGAGGTGATGATTTGGATCTTATAGTAAAAGTACAGAAATGAAACACCAGCTTAAACACTAAAAAAAACAGAATTATTGTCAAATCAAACTAAAATTAAAGTTTGCTGGGTCTCTATCAAACAAGCGGCTGACCATCAAATGGCATACAAGGATAAAGAGATCTAGTATGTTAGTTTCCTGCTCTGCATTTTTTATTCTCATTCTTTCTTTACTCCCCAAAGGTTTAACCGATGATGAACAGGCCACAAGGTCACCAAGCAAGAAGAAGCTCAAATAAGACTTGAGCACTCACTCTCCTCTTCGTCGTCTTCAACGGGGGGACGGGCTGAGGGCATCTCCTGGACCTCTCGTCTGGTCTCTTCAGTGGACTGGAGTGGTCCCAGTCGGTGCTCCTGTTGGCTGACCCAGGAGGGCGTGAAGCCACCATCGTCCTGTGAGGGGCTTGAGGGAGGTGGGGATGCCACGGGTGCTGGTACAGTAGGTAATAACAGAGACACTTGACACAGTTTGAAAATGAAGCATCCAGCACCAGACTGACCTGTTATGAATTAATTATAATAACTTCCCCACTTACTTTCTTGATTCTCCTGCTGAGGTGAAGCTGCTTCACTCGAGTTCCTACTTGGCTGATCGGTGTCAGCCATGTTGACGAGCCATACCATCGTAGCTGTGGAAGACATGGGTCGGTCAAAATAAAAGGAGATTTGTTTGTGTTAAATAGTAACAGATGAAATTACGTTGAGGCTGAACTGAGGGCAGCTGAGAGGGATTGGAAGGGCCTCAGACTGTGCCTAAGCTCACCTATTGTTATATTTCTCAGAATTCACTCAGTTTTCAATGTTACACTTCAGTTTTAGAGAACTATTACAACAATCTAAAGCACACATTTGTACTGTGCTTTGCCCATTGCACCAGTGGGAGAAGACTCATTTATGCGGATGTGGCCTGGGGGGAATCTCAGAGGCTTGTTCTTTTGGAGCATGTTCTGATGATGCCCTTCTGATCAACAAAAAGCAGGTCTATGGTCAATTGTGCATCGTCAATCACTATTTAAGTGGTACATTTTAAAATCAAATGCATACATGTAGTGACACAAGCACATGAGGAAACACTCACAGGATGCGCTGGAAATTTCAGTTAAACATTATCTAATTAATGCCAAGCAGCACACACCAACTCCATTCTCAATTTGCGAACACTCACGTCAGCTTCCCCGGCGTGAAACTATTTCTGTGCCATCAGAATAGGAATCCACCTTTGATCATGCGCGCCTGTATCATAAGGTGATGAGACGAGCCAATCTGAATGGGTTATTGCATATCAAGTCCAAAACACCTCTGAATAATTAAAGAGGGTTAGGACAGCCCCGTTGCACTTTTTGTCAGTGCAAAGTCTATTTTTACCTCCGCCAGGCCGAAAAGGCCAGGAGGAGGTTATGTTTTTGCCGGGGTTTGTCTGTCTGTCTGTCTGTCTGTTGGTTAGCAAGATAACTCAAAAAATCTTGGACGGATTTCCATGAAACTTTCAGGCGTTGTTGGAAATGGTACAAGGAAGAACTGATTAAATTTTGGGGGTGATCCGGTTCACCGTCTGGATACAGGAATTTTTTAAAGCATTTTTCATTCAACACTGTGACATACAGCCATTTTCAACATGTGCGCAGGCGCAATGGAGGGCGCTGGTCGTCGTGTCTGCAACACAAACTCTGCGTTCTTCAACGTTTTAGGCACAAAAGGACGCGGAAAACACTGCTGGCCTGGGCCCGCCAGCGTGCCTGTGTTTGCGCGCAACTGCAAAACCTCACACGGGCAGCTGTCCGCCGACGGATTCTTTGGCAGAAATTCCCCGGCCAGCCATAGGCGCTGCGCAAAAACGAGCTCTCTGCCGGCGAAGCTTCTAAATTCTCGTTTGCCGTGGAGCACAACCCCCAAAAAAATAATATTGTAGCGAACTCAATATGAACACCCTACTTGGCTTGCCAAGTGGGTTGACCCTATTGGCGACACAGGTAGAGTGCGGGACTCCGGAGCGGGAGGCGTGAGTTCGAACCTCCCGGTGGGACGTCGCCATGTTGAGCAGCACGTTACAATATAATATAAAACCCACGGCAACCTGTCTACCCAATTTGCATCCGTCAGTGGAGGAGATGCACACAACAGCAACACTTTAGTTTATTACCTCCGCCAAGGAGGCAATGCTTTTACTACTGAACCACTAATCCTATCACTATCAGATTGATTGTCATTGATTAATTGTGTGTTTATTGCACTGTCCCTGTCAAATAAACAAATAATCATTGTGAATCCAATTGCTAGTCATATGTTTACATGCTCAAGGAATCTGAAAATGTACACACAAACACTGTATGGGGGGAATTGTGGCGCTTGGCGGAGGTCTGCGCTCTCCGAGTGCTTTTCTAGTTTTCCACTGTAGTAATAGCAAAGTGGGCATGGACACACCCATAAATGACCTTTGTGATGTTATGACAATTTTTTATCATTGTCCGTTCATTCTACCTCCTGTAATCATAAATGACATTACACTCAGTACTTTTCCCATGAGACATCGAGGATCCAGCCCAGCCTTGAACACTGTAACAGAACATTTAGACGCCAACTGATTACTTAACATTCTCAAAACAATGCTTATCTGTTTGGTCTATTGTATTAACACTCTCTGCTCTGTTCTGAGCTTTTGAATCTTCTCGTGGCACTTGTCTGTGTGCTCACGACAACTTTGCTCATGATCAAGAATAAATATCTAGAAAAGGCATCTTTGACTCTGCACTTTATTTATTCACCAGGTCAACAAGGGGCATTTGTTAATTAAGGAGAAAATCCACGACAGTGCCTTAGGCTGGTGGTCACAGATCACTTGGTACTGGGTCACAGAGTCGCAAAGAAAAAAGAAATGATTTGTTCTGTTCCTCTGTAGTGACTATCGAAGTGTTTTATTTTTAAAATGTATTGGATATTCTCTTTCTACTTGTCATGTCTGCAAGATTTGGACACATGACCATTTCAGTAGTTAGCAGTGAAATTAGCTAGCCAAAATGAATAAAAAGCAATGATTGGAGAGTTTGAGCGTTCCTTTGTGACCACAAAAGACTCGCGGACTGTGACGGAGTCTATCTGCGATGCTTTTACAAGCATGTCACGCTGAAGGTGAGTGTGTGATTTACTTTTTTTTTTTTTTTTTTTTTTTTTTTTTTTTTACACTGCGAAAGAAAGATGTTATTTTACTACTCTGTCAGGAAAAAAAAGGTTAGGAACCGCTGCCTTAGACAATAAACTAATGACTAGATAGTCATGACTTAGGTTGGCTGTGACGCTGAAGTGGTAATTTAAAAGGAGGCACCATAACCATAGCTACTCTAAAATAAGCCATATATCTGTATGCATATACATACATTCAAAGTTGAAATGATGCTCACAGCTTGGAAGGTATGACCTTATGCACATCCTGGACATAGACCACCTGAGGATTGCTGTTTGTGAGTATGGTGAGCATCTGTGCAATGCATGCAGCACAATAACATCAGTACATTTTGACTTTGCTGAAATTAGCTAACCAGACTGTCAATGATGGAGTCGCTCATTCTGGCCTGACAAAATCACCTGGGACTGCTCAGATGTCCTGACAGCTGACCATCACCTTAAGCACAGTCTAGATACAGACCCATCTAGTATGTGCATAAAGTCAAGGTCAATAGCCTAGGAGGAGTAGCGTTTTTCGGGAAATCATAAATGCCCAGACCTCCTGACCTTTGACAATGACCTTGGCCTCAACCTGGATGCAGAGTTACCTGAGGGTCATTGTGAGTGAGCTTCGTGACAATCAAGGTAATTGCCTTGGAGGAGTAGTGATTTTTCTGAAATCATGTAAATGCCCAGATCTCCTGATCTTTGACCTTGAGCACAACTTGGATGCGGACCCTCCTGAGGGTCATTGTGAGTGAGTTTGGTGAGCATCGGGGCAAATGCCTAGGAGGAGTAGCAATTCCCGGGAAATGTGGACGGATGGATGGATGGACACCATGTCATCACATTGGCTCCTTTCAGCTTCGCTGGACTGAGCTAAAAATGTACAAATGAAAAAAAAAAAATGGAAGAGGCTCTAAGAGTCAATGTAGCGAAAATTCTAATGTGAGTCAAAGTAATCTCTAAAAAAAATTAAAGCACATAAAGTTACTATAGTGAACTAAAGTGTGAGGTCTTTGAGGTTTTGTGTGTTTCTTTTTTAAAGTTGTTCTTTAACTGCAAAACATGTCTGTCATTAAGCTTAAATGTTGCTGTACCCATGTCTATCTTACAAGAGTAAATGAGAGCCGGAAAGATGGGCTCGTTTCTCTCCTGAGCCGTCTCCACCAGAATCCTCAGAGGTCCTTTGGGACAGAGCACAGCCAGCAGATCTGTGAGGGGAAAGAAGACGGACACCAGACCAATGATATTAACCACCAAACAAAGAGCTCTCTGACAGGCCAGAAAGCCCAGTAAGATACATGCAATAACTGGCAGGGGCTGAGATGCATGTGTCTGGCACTTCCTCATGCTTCCTCTCTTGTCTAAATGTTTACATCCTAGTATACACTTATCCTAGTGTTGTTTTCTATTTTTATTTATAGTAAAAGACCAGGTAACAGCTAAGATACACCTGTATGCAGATGATACAGTAATTTATACAGTTGCACCCTCCTTGCAACAAGCTGTTGAGGAGCTGCAGACAGCCTTTGAACAGCTGCAGACTTCTTTGAGTAACTTAAGACTCATTCTTAATGCAAAAAAGACTAAGTGTATGCTTTTTGTCCAGAGCTCTGTTACAGCACTCTGACATGTCAATCTTCACTGTAGGGATGGAGTCAACCGAGCAGGTATCATCCTACAAGTACCTGGGAATCTGGGTGGATGATAAGCTGTCATTTCAAGTGCACAATGAAAAACTGGTGAAAACTTAAGGTTAGGCTGGGTTTTTACTACCAGAATAGGGCGTGCTTTGACTTTGATGCTAAGAAAATTGTGCTGCAGACTACTTTTTTTAAGTGTTTTGGATTATGGCTGCAGTGAACAGTCGAAACATGTAAAGAAGGTAAAAACATCTCCTTTCTATTTTTGTATTTAATAAGAACAAAAGGTAAAAAAAACACATCACTGTATTCTGCATAATCTAGTCTCCTGGACTTCTCTGAGCATAAGGACAAAACGGCACTGGTTCATTTTTATTTACAAAGTCATACTGGATAAATTTCCATCATACAGACGTGGACAAAATTGTTGGTACCCCTCTGTTAATGAAAGGAAAACCCACAGTGGTCACAAAAATAACTTGAATCTGACAAAAGTGGTAATAAATAAAAATTATAGGAAAATTAACCAATGAAAATCAGACAATGCTTTTGAATTGTGGTGCAACAGAATTATTTTATAAAACAAACTCATGAAACAGGCCTGGACAAAAATGATGGTACCCCTAGAAAAGATTGAAAATAATGTGACCATAGGGACATGTTCAACCAAGATGTGTCCTCTAATTAACATCACAGGTGTCTACAAACTTGTAATCAGTCAGTCGGCCTATTTAAAGGGTGACAAGTAGTCACTGTGCTGTTTGTTGACATGGTGTGTACCACACTAAACATGGACCAGAGGAAGCAAAGGAGAGAGTTGTCTCAGGAGATTAGAAAGAAAATCATAGACTAGCATGTTAAAGGTAAAGGCTATAAGACCATCTCCAAGCAGCTTGATGTTCCCGTGACTACAGTTGCACATATTATTCAGAAATTTAAGCTCCACGGGACTGTAGCCAACCTCCCTAGACGTGGCCGCAGGAGGAGACGGATAATACGAATGGTAACAAAAGAGCCCAGAACAACCTCTAAACACATTCATGGTGAACTCCAAGGTCAAGGCACATCAGTGTCAGATCGCACCATCTGTCATCGTTTGAGCCAAAGTGGACTTCATGCGAGACGACCAAGGAGGACACCACTGTTGAAAACAAATCATAAAAAAGCCAGACTGGAATTTGCCAAACTGCATGTTGACAAGCCATAAAGCTTCTGGGAGAATGTCCTATGGACAGACGAGACAAAACTGGAACTTTTTGGCAAGGCACATCAGCTCTATGTTCGCAGACGCAAAAATGAAGCATACCAAGAAAAGAACACTGTCCCTACTGTGAAACATGGAGGAGGTTCTGTTATGTTCTGGGGCTGCTTTGCTGCATCTGGCACAGGGTGTCTTGAATCTGTGCAGGATACAATGAAATCTCAAGACTATCAAGGTATTCTAGACAGAAATGTGCTGCCCAGTGTCAGACAGCTTGGTCTCAGTCGCAGGTCATGGGTTTTGCAACAGGATAATGACCCAAAACACACAGCTAAAAACACCCAAGAATGGCTAAGAGCGAAACATTGGACTATTCTAAAGTGGCCTTCTATGAGCCCTGATCTAAATCCTATTGAACATCTGTAGAAGGAGCTGAAACATGCCGTCTGGAGAAGGCACCCTTCAAACCTGAGACAACTGGAGCAGTTTGCTCATGAGGAGTGGGCCAAAATACCTGCTGAGAGGTGCAGAAGTCTCATTGACAGTTACAGAAATCGTTTGATTGCAGTGATTGCCTCAAAAGGTTGTGCAACAAAATATTAAGTTAAGGGTACCATCATTTTTGTCCAGGCCTGTTTCATGAGTTTGTTTTATAAAATAATTCTGTTGAACCACAATTCAAAAGCATTGGCTGATTTTCATTGGTTAATTTTCATAGAATTTTTTATTTACGTATTACCACTTTTGTCAGATTCAAATTATTTCTGTGACTATTGTGGATTTTTCTTTCATTAGCAGAGGGGTACCAACAATTTTGTCCACGTCTGTATCTCTTTAATCTTTTATTTCCTATCAACAACTGCTATAACTCTCGTTCCTCTAAGTGTTCAGTGAACTTGGAAAAATAGCGCTGTCTTATTATTCTCCCTGGTCTTGGATCTTCAGAAAACATTACAATTAAATGAACTGGTTGAACCTAACAAATACAAAACCTTGATAAGGAGATATATTACAGAGGATTGGAAATGCTTTTCCTGAGCTGAATTTCTTTTGGTAATGTTTTTAACCTGTTGAACTCCGGGATTCCGCGGGCGGTCACGTCTCTGCGTCATAGTGCGTCTCAGTGCGCACTGAAAAAAAAAAAAAAAAAAAAAAAAAAAGCTGCATTTCCATTCTTCCAGTACAGACACAGCCGCGAACAGAAAGCCAAAGGAGTGTTTGATTGGTTTAGATTTGATTGATCTCTCATTCAACTAATAAGAGCCTTGAATTGGGTTTCTGCAACCTTGAAGAACCAATGACTGAAAACCTAGCAAGAAGGACCTGCCTACCAACAACCACGAATACAACGAGCCAATTGAAGCAGAGAAGTTCGACGATTGAAACGCGTGCGTCCCGTGCGTAAATCTTTTTTGCCTAAGCCGCTGGGTGACTCACATTGAGACCTGTGTGTAACGGTAGCGTTAGCCACTCTTAGCCATTAGCAAGTCTTTTTTATTACTACTGTTCTTATTTGTTTTGAAAAATGGTTCGCAAAAACCGCAATCATGGAAGCAGAGATGGTTTGACCGGGTCGGGTGACCAGAACCACGAGTTCATAACAACCGGACCAGCTTCATGTTCGTCTGACAATGAGGAACAGATGTTCGCCAACGACACTGCTGTTGTGGACAGGTAAGTGTTATAAGCTAAATTATTCTTTATCAATGAAAATAGTAATAAAAACGACTTTTGACCGATCGGTAATTACAACGGTCCGTCATGGCCACAAGTTTTTTTGTGCGCCGAGCTCCTCTGTAGCGGGGGGGAGTTGTGATCCTCTACACTGCAGATACTTTAGTATAATTTTTATTGCACTGTAGGTTATATTTTCTTGTAAAAAAAGGCCACATATTTTTTACGTGGCATGTTTCTTTGTGTGTAGGGGGCTTGTTTGTTCATTCATTCATTCATGAATGAACAAACAACCCCCCCACACACACACACACTCACACAGCCCTGAGTGTCACCTTTCATTAGAGCCCAAGATGAAGTTTCTATGTTGAAGCATTCAAAAGTTAGACGTTTTTCCAAACTGTGGCACAGTTCAAAAACGCCTGGGAACAACCTGAGAAAAAAGCTGTGTAATATATTCATTTTTTGTGGTATTGTTACAAAATTTTGACCTCAGCTTGATAACACTTGGTTCTACATTTCTGTTGCATTTTCCAGCCAGTATCTGACAGCTGTGTGTTATTTGCAAGCATTTGTATCTAAAAAAAAACACCCAGGCGAACTTTATTGTCTTCAAATTCAGTATGTTTAGATGACTGTTACTCAGTGGCAGGAGCACTTACTGTGGAGAGATCAGAATCAGAATCAGAATCAGATTTATTGCCATTGTTCATGTAGTACACAAACTAGGAATTTGTCTCGGTGCAATGCTGCAACATTAAACATGATAAGATAAAAGAAATAAACTATACATGCAATAAAGTGTAGAATAAGAGTAAGTGATACTGGTCAGCAGTTAAAATATATTAGCGAGCAGCAAATACTATGGAGAACTATATAGAGATTATGACTGTTTTGCCAAAAAATTCAGAGTGTTTTCTTTTAAATGAGACCAACCCCATGAAGATGCTGCAAAGGGTTGAGGAACAGCTTATGATTTACTTTGGGTATGTTATTTTTAGGCGTTTTTAGGGAAATTGACCAGAGTTCAACAGGTTAATCGGTTTTTACCTAATTGTTTTATTATTTTGTTAGTTTTATTGTTTTTAATTGTTTTATATTATTTTAGATGTGCTGACTTTTGTTGTCCTATTGTTCTATGTACTGGTGTGCCATCTTGGCCAGGTCTACCTCGAAAAAAAGATGCCAATCTCAAGGGACTTCCTGGTTAAATAAAGATAAAATAAAAATACTAAAATACACTGAAATTCTGGGTACCGTACATTCAAAGATTACGCAAGACCTTAATGGTTAATAATAATGGTTTGCATTTATATTATAGCACCTTTCAAGAAACCCAAAGCGACTTTACAATGAAAATCAATTATTCATTCACTCCACAGACAGACAATGGTAGCGGTAAGCTACTACTGTAGCCACAGCTGCCCTGGGACAGACTGACAGAAACGTGGCTGCCAATCTGCGCCAACGGCCTCTCCGACCACCACCGAACATTTATGCACATTCATACCCAGTGTCATGGACACTGGAGGCAAGGTGGGTAAAGTGTCTTGCCCAGGGACACAACGGCAGGATGGCTGGGGAGAGCAGGATTCGAACCGCCAACCCTCTGGTTACCGGACGACCTGCTCTACCTCCTGAGCCACTGCTGCCCACATTACCATCCTCAGTTCCATTTTTGCCGAGCACCAAGCTGGATGGCAGGAAGTTCCACTTTTATATGCTCTGTGGCATGACCTGGCCGGGACTTGAACCCCGACCTCCTGGTTGTGAGGCAGATTCTCTACCCCTAGGCCACCACTCTGGTATTTAGCTCATCTCCAGTTTCCAGTCAAAAGTTTTTTCTTCAACAAAGGAAACTGAAACACTAACTGAAACTCAGGACTTTGACTATGAGTGCTGTCTTTGTCTAATGAGACGAATGGAGACAATTTTAAACTATTTGAACATGTAACTGCTCCCCATCCTATATAGCTTATTTTTAGCAAACGACTCATATCAGCTTGTCCAGGACACCAATCCAGAATAACTCTGTACCTCCATCTTTCTAATCAATATCAGGCTCAACAATGAACTTTTCTAGTTCTTCATTTATATCTCAAACAGGCTATTCATCTCTGCGCAGACAATTGTTTTAGATATTGAGACACATCCTGTGTTTCAGTATGTACTTTAATTACACCATCACTTGTTGCATTAATTTATTTGGAGAGAATAAACTAGAAATGCATCCAACATGTACGAGAGTTCTGATTAAATGTGCCATGACATTGTTTTAAAAGGGAATGATTTTTTTTAAATTTTTTTTTAGATTTTATATTCCTTTATTAGTCCCACAATGGGGAAATTACAGGGCATCCACATGAGTGGATGAGGCAGCCACTGGTGCGGCGCCCAACCCTTCCACCATTCACACACACAATCACACCTGGGGCCTCTTTAGAGTCTCCAATTAACCCAACTCGCATGTTTTTGGCATGTGGGAGGAAACCGGAGAAATCCCGGAGTAAACCAACGCAGACACGGGGAGAACAAGCAAACTCCACACAGATCACTGTTGGTCGGGGGGCTGGGATCGAACCCGGGATCCCCCGGCCAAGGGTGAGTTGCTGTGCTGCCGCAGTGCTAACCACTCCACCACCGTGCTGCCCATTTGACTTAATCCTAAGAAAATATGGGACATTTAAAACTGCTAAAACATTTGTTTGGACAAAAAACATCTTCAAAGGCCTAGTGAAGACACCTGATAGCAGAGTTGGAGATTTACCGTAAACAGAAATGACGGCTAATATGAGCCAGGCGGTCCACTCTGGCAGGTACTTGATGAAAACCAGAGCCATCAGGGCGCTGATCATGATGAGGTAGGCCTGCTGGAGCCGCAGAGGTCCCTTCCAGTGAATGCAGATCATGCCCACTACTCCAAAATTCCAAATTATTATGGCCAGGGTAAAGTAGTCCATGGCCAGATTGTAGGTCTTTAAAACCTCTCTGTGGAGACATGACAAGAACATCAGAAGGGAGTCCGTTCAGGGTCTGACAGTAGCACCAGCCCACCACACAAACGGCATTAGGATTCAGCAGTGGCCCAGAGATCAGTCACTATTAATAACTGTTTTGGTGTTATGTAGTCTCTGCAAAAATTAACTTAATACACACAAAAGCAGAACATTTATGATAAATTCACTAATTTATTAGGAAAGAAACACAAATTAGAATAGGCGCACAAAATTATAGGGGGGAAAATACACAAACTGGCAACAATAAAGGTGAAATTTTATAATAAAAAGATGCAATTTTACTATGAAAATACCACAAATTTACCATAAACAAGTCATAACATTTTGAGCAAGGTATCCTATTTAAGATCAGAAGTTGCAAATTTGTGTTTCAAAAGTTACAAATTTCCATTAGGGATGTGATCTGGGGTTGGGGAAATTATCTGAAAATTTAGCAGGGGGTCTGGGGGATGCAGTCCCCCAGCAGGGCCCGGGGCACAGCCCCGGTGGGGGGGCAAGGGGGGCGAAGCCCCTTGAAGCTCCTGGGTTTTTATGATTTTTAAGCACCAGAACTGTGCTTAAATGACATAAAACAAACAGCTGAATGCCACTTATTACTGTATAATATTGACTTATGTTCCAAGAAGATAGCATTCCTAAAATATTCCAACAAGCATTATCCATCACATGCTTTAACACCTGATCAAATCAAAATCAGTTAATTTTATCTATTCCATAATAGAAATAAAATTCATTCATACCATTACTTTTTATAATTTCAGCATTCATTTCAGATCACCAGTTTCAATCTCCATTGAGTCTTGAGCAGTTCATTTTGCACAATCACTGATGTAGCCAAGTCTTAGAAATATTCAAAAATTATGAGTCAATGTCCACTGTGCACTGTCAATTTCAAACTGTTTGGAATCATAAAAGTAATCTAACTAAATTGTTTTGCTATTTTTTTCTCCTCAACATCAATGTCAGGGCGCTGCAGGAGTTTTGGGGGATGGTTAACTTTTATAACCGTTTCCTCCCCCGCGCAGCCCAGCTCATACAGCTGTTGTACGCCGCACTCAAGAAACGGAAACCGGTGGACAGAGTCGACTGGACTCCTGAGCGGGAGCAGGCGTTCTGAGGTTAAAACAGCTCTGGCAAACGCTGCACTACTGGCGCACCCACACCCGGCGGCTCAGATAGCGCTCACTACTGACGCCTCGGACATGGGCATAGCGGCCGTCGTGGAGCAATGCGTTGCCGGTTCTTGGCAGCCGCTCACCTTTTTTAGCAGGTCTTTGCACGACAGTGAGCATAAATACAGCGTTTTTGACAGAGAGTTAATGGCTCTCCACCTGGCCATACGCCACTTCCAGTTCTGCCTGAAAGGGCGCATCTTCACTGCGTTCATGGACCACAAGCCGCTAACGTACTTAATGTACTTTATCTTCCTGGAAGATAAAAAAAAAAAAAAAAAAAAAAAAAACGGAATTCCGTGAATTAGCGGAAAAATCACATCCCTACTAAGGAAATAATCTGCAAATTTGTTAGAAAAAAAGTTTAAAATTTTCTGGATTAAAGGTACAAATTAATGTCCGGTTATGGCTGCCACGTAAGACGGACGTGTCTCACTCTGCTCTGCTCCTGGAGAAAAAAAATCGGCAAATAACTCTCTCATTTGGGACAGAACGTATCCCAGCGTTTGGGCGAGGATATGTCGGCGAAGCCTAAGGCTGGAAAACCAGGTAAAGGAAAAAGCGAGCCGCCGAAACAGTCCAAATTAACGGACTTTCAGGTCTGTGACGCAGCAAATAAAACTCCATATATGGCGGAGGAGGCTGGCAACGGTGCGATATCTGCGGGGAGAGGCGCAGATGCGCTGATGGCTGCCATGAGTTCAATGAGAGCGGACTTTTCCTCTAGATTTGATGGGATTATGACAGCGTTGGAAGGAATAAGAAAGGAATTGGGTGACTGTGTAGAACGAACGGCGCAGATAGAGCTCCGTCTCGCTAGTGCTGAAGATGACGTCACCCGTCTTCAATTAAAGGTGCGCACTTTGGAAAAAAAAAATAAATCTCTGGAAAATAATATTTTGGATTTGGAATCTCGGTCGAGACAGAATAACTTGAGGCTGGTGGGTCTTCCAGAGGAATCAGAAGGTCGGGACGTATGTTCCTTTCTGGAAAAGTGGATTCCGGAGGTGCTGGGCAGCGAGGAGTTGCAATCAGCAGTGGTTCTGGAAAATGCACATCGTATTGGCCCACGGAGAGATAAGGGACCGCCGAGGACCTTAATTATGAAGTTTCTCAGCAACAGAGACAGGATGAAGATCTTCAACGCTGCACGAGCTAAAGGAGAGATTAAACACCAGGACCAGCAGGTGCGGTTCTACCCAGATTTGGTCACAGGAATCCAACAATTGAGGAAGCAGTTTGATCCCATACGTAAGGAGCTGCGCAACCTTGGGATTCGTCATGGTGTAATCTATCCTGCGAGACTGCTGACCACGTATGAGGGCAGAACCCACATCTTCAAGACCCCAGAGGAGGCGCAGGAGTTCATCAAGAAGATCAAAGAAGAGACTGGTGGGAGCTAAGCATGAACAAAATATAAGGTAGAATAATTAAGCATTTGCACAGGCATCTGACTGACTTGAAGTAAATAGTAAGTTTACAAAATATAGATTGTATTATATATTAAAAAAAAACAAAAACAAAACAAACAAAAAAAACTATGATGTACAAAGTTGTTAAAAATTTTGGAGTTAAGTTGGAAAACTACAGAGGAGAGTTAATGTTACGTCATTAAAAGCAGTAGAGTTAGGGTGATTGGGAGGATGAAGAAGGAGTGGCTTAGGCTGTTCCCCGTGGGTGTGGAGCGGTCGATGGCTATATCGGGAGACGGAATTTTTCTTTTGATTTTGGGGGGTTTCCCACAAGTGTGGGAAGGGGAAATTTGTTTGTGTGTAGTTTGTAGGATGAATGTTCAACCACTCATGTTTTTGCTTCTCTGTATGAGCATGTTTACACTGCAAGGTAATCCCAAACTCTCTATTGATCATAAACCAAAGTGTTAATCTTAATTTAACTTCATGGAATTGCAGAGGTCTACAAAATTTAAAAAAACTTAAACAAGTTATGAATAAAATAAAAGACATGGGTTCAAAAATTGTGTTTTTACAAGAAACTCATTTAGTAGAGGAGGATATAAAAAGAATTAGGAGTAGATGGCAAGGAAGTGTCTTCACCTCATCATTCTCATCCCGGGCCAGGGGAGTTATGACTCTCATACATAAATCAGTTCCTTTTCAAGTGAAAAATGTAATTGGAGACAAATTTGGAAGATATGTAATCATTCAAGGTTCTTTGCTATTAGAAAATATAAATCTTGTGAACTTATATGGTCCCAATATAGATGATCAGAAGTTCTTTGCTAATTTATTTCTTATCTTATCATCACTTACAGGGCAACATATAATAGCAGGGGATTTTAATTGTACATTGAATCCAGGTATAGATAGATCAACAGGACTGGATTGCACGCACATTGGATGTAGGATGACTATTAATCATTTTATGAAAGAATTGAGATTGTTAGATATATGGAGAGAAATGAAACCACAAGTTAAAGCCTATTCTTGTTATTCCAGTACCTACAAGACATTCTCACGTATTGATTATTTTTTGATTTCCACAGAATTAAGGTTCAAGATTCAAAACTGCTTTTATGATAACATCGTGATCTCTGATCATGCACCCTGTTGTCTAATATATGTAGATAAAAAATTGACAAAGGAATCAGGTAGATGGCAATTTCAGCATAAATGGCTTCAGGATGAGGAATTTGTTAAGTACATAGAAAAACAGATAGACGAGTTCTTTGACATCAATACTACACAAACATCAGCATGTGTAAAGTGGGAGGCTTTCAAAGCTTTTATTAGGGGACATATTATTAGTTATACAGGATCAAAATCTAAGAAGACTCGAGAGGAGAGAGCTAAATTGGAACATAAAATAAAAAGTCTTCAGGAAAAAGTGTATGCAGGAAGTGACCCAAGGTTGGAGAATGAATTACTGATTTTGAGAGCTGAATACGACAAAAAATCAGCGAATAGAGCTGCCTCGAGTCTTCTAAGATTGAAACAATCTTTTTATGAACAAGGTGAAAAATCAGGAAAATTATTAGCATGGCAGATTAAACAATTAGAAATTAAAACACCAATTACCAGTATTATAAGTAACGGACAGGTAGTTATAGATCCTTTAGAAATTAACAGAGCCTTTAGAGATTACTATGAAAAATTATATGATACCAAAAATGAATCTGATTTAACAAAACTAAATGGGTTTTTGAACGAACTATCTATACCGTGTATTCCAAATGAAAACAGGGAGATATTGGAGTCTAAAATTAGTCAAGAAGAAGTTGGGCTAGCCATTGATAATATGAAATCAGGAAAAAGTGCAGGACCAGATGGTCTTCCAGTTGACCTTTATAAAAAATTTAAGAATAAATTAATAAAACCTTTTTTGGAAATGGTTTTAGAAGCATTTCAAAATAATAATTTACCATCATACATAAATAATGCCTTAATTATACTGCTGCCAAAACCAGGTAAGCCCTCTAATAAATGTGAAAATATGAGACCAATAAGCCTATTAAACGCCGACCTTAAGATAATCTGTAAAATTTTAGCAAGACGAATACAAGAAATTTTACCAAATATTATTAATCAAGATCAGAATGGCTTTATAAAGGGTAGACAAGGCTTCCATAATGTAAGAAGACTATTTAATATTATTTATTTTAATAAAGAAGCACCGGATACAGCTCTCCTATCACTGGACGCCGAAAAGGCCTTTGATAGAGTTGAATGGCCCTTTCTTTTTGAAGTCCTACAAAGGTTTGGACTTGGAAATAATTTCATAAAATGGGTTCAAATAATATACAATAATGCTACAGCAGAAATCCTAACAAATAACAATATTTCAAAACCAATAAAAATCAATAGAGGATGTCGACAAGGCTGTCCACTTTCACCTTTACTGTTTACTATGGCAATTGAACCTTTAGCGATGGCGATACGTTTACATTCACAAATATATGGAATTAAAGTTGGACCAACAGAACATAAAATCTCCCTGTACGCCGATGACATAATTTTGTTTATGTCGAATCTAAAAAAATCAATTCCAACCTTGTTGAATTTAATAAAGAATTGTGGGGAAATATCAGGATATAAAATAAATAAAACTAAATCTTCAATATTAATGCTAAATGAGACCCAGAGAAATTACCCAGCCCCTGAGGTAAATCAATTCAATGTTGTAAATCAGTTTAAATATTTAGGAATCCAAATTGTGCCTAAGCTAGAATCAGTCGCCAGTGTCAACTATGAAGCCTTAATGTCAGATATCAATGAGTTAACTCAGAGATGGATGTCACTACCAATGTCGATGATCGGGAGAATCAATATACTTAAAAGTAATATTTTACCTAAAATACTTTATTTATTTCAATACATTCCCTTATCACCACCTTTAGATCTATTCTCAAGAATAAAAAAAAAGTTAGTGGAATTTATATGGAACAACAGGAGGGCTAGATTACGTCTGTCTTTATTATATTTACCATTTGATCGTGGAGGTCTGAAATGTCCAAATTTTATGTTGTATTATTGGTCGGCACAACTGAGGTCTATGACATATTATTTTTCATCAAATGATCTCCCTCACTGGACTGAAATGGAATCATACAATTTACCTTTACCTCTTCCCATATTCATATACTCAGATTCGGCAAAAAAATTACAAAAACAAGTTAAAAATCCATTTGTAAAGCATATGATCAAAATATGGTGTGAAGCTAAAAACTATTTAAAAGAACCACAGTTATTGTCACAATTTAGTCCAATATGGGGTAATCAATATTTTAAACCAGGGAGAGCGGACGCTGTATTTAAAGTATGGAATTTAAAAGGGATACAAAAGATTCAGGATTTATATTTGCCATGTGCAGATAACATAATGTCTTTTGAAGAGCTGAGGATCAAATTTAATCTCAACAGAACACATTTTTTTAAATATCTTCAACTTAGAAACTTTATTCGATCAAATCAAAATAAAGCTCTCACTCGACCCATTTATTCATCCTTGGAAAAAATGATGATGAAAGATAGTAAAAGAAAGGGTATTATTTCAGAGTTTTATAACTCATTGACACTATCTTCAAGTGAAAATTCACTGAAAAGATTAAACTACTGGAAAGAAGATCTGCAAACTGAAATTTCAGAGGAACAATGGGAATTGGCTTGTACAGAAGCTCAAACCAAATCAATAAATGTACGCCTTAAATTGATACATTTCAAATGGTTAATGCGGATGTATGTTACACCGGAGGAGTTAAATAGATATAACAAAAATATACCAGATACGTGCACAAAATGCATGGAAAGTAAAGGAACCCTATTTCATTGTTTATGGGAATGTAGATTAATAAGAATGTTTTGGGAAGAGGTGAGGGTAATAATTGAAAAAATAATCTCAAAACAAATCATATTGAATCCTAAACTGTTTTTGTTGGGTCTGTACCCAGAAAAGCATAATTTTAATAAAAGTGAAAGAACATTCATAGACCTCAGTTTGCTTAATGCCAAAAAATGTATTGCACTATTATGGAAAAAGACTCATAGACCAGATGTGACTCAGTGGTTAAGACAGATGTTAACAAACCTTCCATTAGAAAGGATAACATATATACTGAAATCAAAGGAAATTGTGTTTGAGAATATATGGAGACCTTTTATTGATTATGTAAAAAATTTAAACATAACTCTTGAAGAAGAAGGTGAATGATGTGTGTGGACCTTGTAAATTCCAAACTGGTGAACATAATATGTATACTTATGTATTGGATTGTCTAGACTAAACAGAGGAGCATTGTTGAAGACTTGATTTTGTTGGTGGTTGTTGGTGTTTTTAGTGCATTTTTTTTTTTTTTGTAGTACTTTAGTGTAGTAGTAGTAGATTAGTTTATTTGACAGGGACAGTGCAATAAACATAGACAATTAATCAAAGACAATCAATCTGATGTGTTGCACATAGAGTGTATAGCTATTAGCTAATTTGCAACTCTTGTCCCTACTTTAGTGTTAGTGTTTGATTGTTTGTATCATGTTTGTTTAAAAAAAAAAGGTTCAATAAAGATATTGTGGAAAAAAAAAAGGTACAAATTAATGAAAAAGTTACATATTTAGTTTATCTTAGTTTATGAGAATAAGTTACAAATTTGTGAAGAAAATTTGTGAGAAAAGTGGAAATTTGTGACCCGTGCTGGCAAAATGAGTCACAATGGGGACATTTTCAAAACTGAGGTAACGCTACTTTCATATTATGTACCGAAAGACCTTCAAAATGATCTTTAATTTGTAGGAATTGGGCAAAAATGGACCAGCAACGAGCCAATTTTTTTTACATTTTGGCTGGTTTGAAAACTGGCGTTCGATGGGTCCCGAGTTACGTCTTCCGTAAAAGCGTGCATTTTTAGAAAGGAGGGGTTCCAGGCTTTACAATGACACCAGGCACTGACGGGGGGTTTTCTGGGACTTGCCACCAGCAAACAAAGAAAGAATCATGATTTATGACTTCACGTGCCTGTAGCTTGTAATTACCCGGTACACGTTCCGACTCATTTTGCTAGCACGGGTCACATTTGCGTTTAAAGCCACAAATCTGCACACACAATTTTGCAAATTTATAAGAAAATAACCTGTAAACTTGCTAGAAAATTACATTTACAAAAATAAAGACATAAATTTAGGAGTAAAAAGTTACAAATTTATGACAAATAAGTCAGATTTTTGAGGAAAAAAAATGTTACAAATTTACAAGAAAATAATTACACAGTTATGACAAAAAGCTACAAATATGTAAGAAAATGTTTGTTAAAATTGTAAGTAGAAAATGTATGAGAAAAAAACATTTGCAAAACTAGGATAACCAACAAAAAGTCACAGTTTTACATGAAAAACTTGCAAATTTATGACAGAAAAAAAACCCCATTGCAATTATCTAAGAAAAAGTCACAAATTTATAAGAAAAAACGCTAATTAAAAAAAACATGCTTAGTAGTAATACTGATGGGCTGGTTTATTGTTATATCGTGAAGACTTTTACTGCCTTTGTATATAGAGAATGGGTACGTGACGTCAGCCAGCGGAAAAAGTTGTCTGCTTGTCTGTGTTTAGTAGTGAGCAATGAACGCAGTTAAGCTGAAGTTTTGAGAGTTTTTGTCAGTCTGTTATTACAGGTGCATGTGCTCACCCCACAAACCCAGGTAGGCAAACACATCTGACAGCGTGAGTCGAGACAGTTGGTCGAGATCCGTGGTCCATTTCTTGCGCTCGTACGGATCGATCCCATTTATTTCTTTAATTTTTTTCGAGGTAGCGCTCCTTTGCTTCCTTATTCAGAATTTTAATTTTCTGTTTGCGCCGCTCCATTGGACATATGTCTGTTCCCGTTAGCAGTTGCAGTAGAATACAGGTAAACAAAGAAGCCACACAACGAAAATAGCGATGACGGCCCAGAATGCAGTGCGGCATGACGTCAATGCCCATTCTCTATAGCTGGGGTCACCAACTGGCGGACTCTGGTCCGCATCCGGTCCTCCGTCCGGACCCCGAAGCCTTTTGATACAATTTGGGGAAAAGGGAGAGCGTTTTATTTTGGTGGGGAAAAAAAAAAAGCGGAAAAAGCTGAACTGAACTGCTGCATCGGCGACCGCCCAACAGATTGTGGCACGAGCCCTTGGGCGCTCTCCTGCTGCAGACTGCCCTCTTGGCTGTACCACGAACGCCACTATCTGCAAAGACTGTGTGGCTCCAACCGCTCTGGAGAGTATGCAGCGGGTTGCAAAATCAGGTTTGCTGCAGGCGCCCCCCCCCCCCCCCCCCCCCCCCCAAGGCTGACATCCACCCCAAACAGACCGGTCTGTACCCTCAAAAAGAAGTGCTGTTGTGAGCCGAGAATAGCCCACGCTGGGATGCAGAGGTGAGGTCGCTGGTTCTCACGTAAAAACTCAGTAAAAGCTCCGTGTGTTACTGAACATGAAAAGTTCCACCTCCCCTCTCCCTCCATGCTGTAACACAGTTTACTGTTGAGACTGAAAAAAATGTCGAGGAATTCCGTCCTGCAATTATATTTTGTGTCCATTTTTTTGTTTCACAGTTTGAAACAGTTTTTTCTGCATTGAAAATATTGTATAGAGGTGGACTCTTTGTGAAATTGTGTTGGGTTTTTTTTGTTTTTTTAGATATTAATCTTTTTTTAATGCAATACAATCTAGTTTGTGTTCTCCTGAAAAACATTTTTAGGATTTTAGTTGTAGATTTTAGAATTTTGGACCTATTTATATGGAGTCAACAAACACACTTAGTGTTTTCCTGTATTATAAAATTTTATATTACGTTTTGTTTGAAATTGAACAAAGAATTCATTTTAGTATTTTTTTTGTTTAAAAATTAATATAGAGCTAAAAGCAGCTAAAACATGAGCTTAATAAAATAATGTGTGAAAGCAAGTTAAATGATATCGGCCTGTCTGGAGACAGCTGTGGTCTTCTGAAAGAATGTCCATGAAAGGATGATAGTTCTTAAACGCACATTTTGAGATAACTATGTCCATGTTTATTTTTTTATTCAACCTTTATTTATACAGGGTAGTTCCACTGAGAGGAAACCTCTCTTTTTCAAGGACGCCCTGTTCACATTCACACCAGGAAGCTGCCCAGTACAACCACAGACTGACCTGTGGCCACTGAGCAGTTCCACTGGAGCAGTTGGGATTAAGGGTCTTGCTCAAGGGCACCACAGTGGGGTTAAGGAGGGTGGGGCCAACACTGCTGTGTTATCTGTCCCACCCAGATCTGATCCTACTGATCCAGGGATCAAATCCGTGACCCTCCGCTCACCAGTCCACATCTCCAACCATTAGGCCACCACTACCCACCATGTGTCAGATTTCTCTTCCATTTGTTTTAATAAAAGATGTTGGAAGTAAATTCATGGGTCATTGCAAATACTTTGCTTTAAAAGGGCCAAGTTGTCACACAGTGGGAGGGAAAAATCTTGAATTAAAAAAAATGCATAAAGATGCATTGAGAATTGTTTTAGAATCAAGTCGCAGTTCTGAATCATAATCGAATCATAAGGCGCCTAAAGATTCCCACACCTAGTTCAGACCTCGGCTGGGGGGGACTGAACTAGGGGAGGACCGACTTATTGGACCTTTTGCAGTTTTAGTTGGTGACCCCTGCTCTATAGTGTAACAAAATCTAGAACTTTCTTTTGGGTCTATGCAGATTTTTTGGGCCCAGATTGGCTCTTTCCATAGTGGAAATTTCTGTCCCCCTTTGTCAATAAGCATCAAAATTAGCGTCTCAATCCCAAAGTCCATCTGTCCATCTGTGATAATAATCAACTTGAAATGCTTGAAAAATAACAAATGACATGCTGGGCTGTGTGACTTACTGGAGGTAGATGTAAGAGAAGAAGAAGAGCAGGAGGAGGGAGGAGAGAAAGAGCCAGCCTTGGATCACCTGTGAAGTTTAGAGTAATCAAGTTACAGCACAGTTTCACTCAATCGGGAAAATAATATATTTGTTTAAAATGTCCAAATCTACAAAATAGAAGCAAACACAAACACAGTTCTAAGGGCTGCTCATTAAAGACTTCCCCGGACTCACTTCAGGTTAATGTAGGAGGCTGAGTACAATAATTAGTGCTGGGAATCAATTTGAACTTTTTTTTTTCCTAATTAATCACACCCACTACAGAATGGCTGATTCACTTTAAATGGCGCTGTGCAGGGAACGAGTAAAGATTTCCAACACAGCGTACACTAGCCAGAACAGGAAGTTAGCAGCTAGCACAATGCTAGCTGAAATGATTCATTCACCGCTATTGCTCATTTTAATGTCTAATTAAATATAATCTATGGTCCAAATTTACACACTGTATTACAGCGATGCTCCAGCAAACTGATTTGAACATCCAGAATGAAATAAGATGACATGCTTGATTGTGTGACGTACTAAAGACTGTCCGGGCGGCACAGATGTTGCGTGTTTTAAGTTATGCTATAGCAGGAAGCGCCGTGGGGGGCGTTAGTATTTTTTAATTGGTTAACGCATTAATATTCCCAGCACTACTGCTACTAATAATAATACACATCTCTATAGGTCATGTGGTAATTTGCAGCTCTGAACTCCTAAGAGTTTCTCTTTTACAGGTATTAAGGTGTGATAATGGAAACAGTTGAATGCAGAGTGGTCATCATGTTCCTGTACTTGAGGCCGCACACCACAGGGAACGCTCAGTGAGACAAAAGAGACACATAGGGAGGATGCTGTTATGTCTGGAAACCTGGAATGACTCACAGAGAGTGGCTCGTGCTTGGAACACAAACTTTATTACACATAAGCACTTTAGCAGCTTCTGGTGGGAAGGCTGAGTGCTATAGAGCCAAGGGAGAAAAAGAGGTAAGAGGCCCTAAGATGGCCGATACTCGCATTATATGAGCTCGGCGTGACGACGTCACCAAACGGCTGTGTCATCACACCGATGCCAACCAACCCTGTGGTTCCTTACACCACATCCCCCCTCCGGAAAAACAGAACGGCATGCATGGTAAAATCAAACCTCCCCAATTTGATATCATAAACCCCCAAACTAGCTAGGGCCAGTGAGTAGACTACCACGTAGCCCAGTGCGGCTAAGTGGTTTATTTTGCCACTATTCGTTGGCAGCCACGTCCCTAGCTAAACAATCCTCTTTTCTTCATTGAGGAGGGCAGTTCAGTTGGAGGGGCTCTGAGGTGAGCTCATGGTGGACGAACCCCAGGAGGTGCCAGCTGCAGCAGGCCCGGGCACCATACCGCTGGAGCCACGGCACGCTCATCAACAATGTCCCAGCCGGGAACCCACACCAGCTGGGTCGGCTCCAATGCTGCATCTTGATCTGCGGCAGCTGCTCTTACCTTCCATAGACAGCTGGCTTGCCATCTCGATCCATCTGCCATCTGAACGGCGGCTGGTCTCAGCTGCACAGTGATCTTCATGGGCGTCGGTGGGGGTGATACTGTTCGCGATGAACGCAATGCCGGTTGTGGATTCGGAAAATGTCTGGTGGTTCTATTGCATTCTGTACGGTCGTTGACTTTTCATCCTGTGTCTCAGCGGCGGCTCCTGGAGGTTAATGCCAGCCGTGGATTTGAAAGACATCCAGCAGTTCTACTGCGTTCTGTTGGGTTGCGGACTCTTCATCCTGCAGCTCAGCGGCGGCTCCTGGAGGCTGGTGCTGGGTGTGGATTGGGAAGCTGTCCAGTTTCTTCTCTCCTTCACCTGGTGCTGGTTGAGGTTGGGGTGATGCATCGCTGTCGTGGGTGATGGGACACGCGCCAGGCCGTCTTTGGTCACCGGGGTCTCCTTTCTCCACAAACTCCCTCTCCTGCGGCTCCATGGCAGCTGTCTGAAGCTCATGCCGAGTGAGGATCAGAGGTGAGTCCGATTTGTTCTCCCCCTCTCCTGGGAAGTCTGGTCGTGGCAATATGTTGCAGTCGCCGTTGGTAGAACTTGTGCCGGGTTGTTGTGTCCCGGGGTTCCTGATAGATGCAGGCTCCCTCTCCTGCAGTTCTGCAATGGCTCCCTGAGGCTCATGCTGGGCGAGGACCTGAGGCGAGTCCGGTCGCGACTCTCTCTCCGTGCTGTGTTCACTCTCTGTACTGTGCTCTTCGGCTAGCTTGTCACGGGTTAGCTTATCTTCTCAAGGCCCCAAGAGCGCACGTGCCGGCTAAGACTCGGAGCTCCATAGCATAATGTTGTGTTGACTCACTCGCATGTTTTCCACTGCGGAGGAAGGCAATCCATCAGGCTATGACATTTCTCGTGTTGCTGCAGTATTTTTCCATCAGAGCTATTCAGTTGCCGAATGAGTCCACTTGACCCAGAGTACGGAGCACATGCCGTCCTTCTTCGCCCAGACTGAGAACCAGTACACTATTCAGCTTCTTGTCGTTAGCGTCACTCAGGCCAACTGTGTCAACATAATTTCTAAACATGCTGAACCAGCGGCGCCATGGGACGGGCGGCTCACCTGTGGTCTCCAGAAATGGCTGTGGTGGCCATAAATACACTTCCAGATGCACATCCGTCTTCAGGAAAAATGCTGCGTTTTCCTCTGGAAGACCCATTTTTCTCCTCGTCGCCATTTGTTATGTCTGGAAACTCGGAATGCCTCACGGAGAGTGGCGTTTGTTTGGAACACAAACTTTATTACACATTATCACTTTAGCAGCTACACACTCTGGTGGGAAGGCTGAGTGCTATAGAGCAAAAGGAGAAAAAGAGGCAAGAGGCCCTAAGATGGCTGACCCTCACATTATATGACCTCAGCGTGATGTCACCAAATGGCTGTGCCAACATGCCGATGACAACCAACTCTGTGGTTCCTTACACCACAGATGCCTCATCGTATGACGTAGTCAAGCACTAGTCAAGTGTGGTCGGACATTGGTGGAAATAGCACCCATTCCTGAGGGACCACAGTGTGTCCTTGATGAAGACACCAACTGGCAAGTGGAGGCCACCATTATGGAGAATCTCTGCATAACTGTTCACCAATTAGCCCAAGATGCAGTGTTTCCTCTGGTTTAAAGATCTTGGTGCGGTGGCAACACATTTTTCCCGGGGGGCGGGGGCAGTAAACATACCGGAATATGTTAATTTTCAAACTAAACACGAAGCCTCTAAATATAATGATTTGGCCTCTGTTCCTCCTCATGATTTAAAAATTAAATGTGGTTTGTTAAATATTAGGTCTCGAACTCCCAAGTCTCTGCTAGTCCATGATCTGTTAATTGACCATTAGATTGATTTAATATCCCTTACAGAGACATGGTTAGGGCAAGAGGATCATGTTGGTTTAAATGAATCAACTCCCTCTGGTTATTTAAACTGTCAAAATCCCAGAAGTTCTGGTAGCAACAATTTACAAGGAGTAGCAACAATTTACCATTCCAAATTACTAGTTAATGTAAAGCAAAAAACACATCATCATTCCTTTGAGGGCCTGGTCCTCAGTATTGGGCATTTTAGCAATTTTAGGCTAAACCCAATTTTATTTGCCATAGTTTATCGTCCTCCATCAGCCTACTCAGAGTTTTTATCTGAATTTGCTGAATTCTTAGCCGATTTAGTGCTGAAATCAGATAGAATAATTATAGTAGGGGACTTTAATATACATGTAGATGTATTGGCATCAAAACTGGGGATTCAAAATTGTCCTCAGGTATGATTGTGAGAGTGAATGGTTGTCTGTCTCTCTGTGTTGGCCCTGCGATGGACTGGCGATCTGTCCAGGGTGTACCTTGCCTCTCGCCCAAAGATGCTGGGATAGGCTCCAGCCCCCCGTGACCCGAAAAGGATTAAGCAGGAGAAGATGAATGAATGAATGTAGATAGTGATTGTCTTAATATGGCATTTAATTCAATATTAGACTCGATGGGGTTTTCTCAGAAAGTAGGAAATTCTACCCATTATCTCCACCATACGTTGGACCTTGTTCTGACATATGGCATAGAAATAGAAAATCTGGTAGTGTCTCCTCATAACCCTGTACTGTCACACCATTGTCTGTTAACCTTTGATTTTACTATTTCTGACTATGTGGCTCCTAAAGAAAAATATTACTACAGTAGATGCCTCTCAGATGATACCAAATTTATGCAGATTGTTTCCTCTATGCCATGCGTCAACTCAACGGAAATAAGCTATAGACAGCTTGCTCCTTCTGTAATTGATAGCATGGTAGACAGTGTTAAAGCTTCTCTGCATCAGACTCTAGACATGGTGGCCCCTTCAAAAAAGAAAAAGTCTAATCAGAGATTTCTAACTCCTTGGTTCAACACAGAAACTCGTAGCTTAAAACAGAAGACTCGTCAATTAGAAAGAAAATGGTGCTCCACTAATTTAGATGAAATCTATTTAGCTTGGAGAAATAATCTTTTAATTTATAAAAAATCTCTTAGAAAAGCTAAAACGAGTTATTATTCTGCATTAATAGAAGAGAAGAATAATCCTAGGTTTCTTTTCAGCACTGTAGCCAGGCTGACAAAGAGTCAGGACTCTGTCAATCCTTGCATTCCCTTAGAGCTTACTAGTCAGGACTATGAACTTTTTCAATAATAAAATTTCATCTATCAGAGATAAAATCAGTCAGAGTCTTCCCACCGTTAACTTAAATACAGTAACTACTACAACTCCTTCATCTGATATCTGTTCGGATGAGTTTACTCCGATTGACCTTTTAGAGTTAGATAAAATAATTTCCTCATCCAAGCCTTCAACTTGTCTTTTAGACCCTATTCCTACCAGGTTATTTAAAGAAGTCTTCCTATTTATTGGTAGCTCTTTTCTTCAAATAATCAATTTTTCATTAACTCTAGGCCATGTACTGCAGGCTTTTAGAACTGCTGTAATTAAACCCTTACTCAAAAAGCCAATGCTGGATCCAGGAGTTTTAGCTACAGTGGGGTAAAAAAGTATTTAGTCAGCACCAATTGTGCAAGTTCTCCCACTTAAAAGATGAGAGAGGTCTCCAATTTTCATCATAGGTATACCTCAACTACGAGAGACAAAATGAGGAAAAAAAAAAATCCAGAAAATCACATTGAAGGATTTTTAATGAATTAATTGGTAAATTCCTTGGTAAAATAAGTATTTGGTCAATAACAAAAGTTCATTTCAATACTTTGTTATATACCCTTTGTTGGCAATGACAGAGGTCAAACATTTTCTGTAAGTCTTCACAAAGGTTTTCACACACTGTTGCTGGTATTTTGGCCCATTCCTCCATGCAGATCTCCTCTAGAGCAGTGATGTTTTGGGGCTGTCGCTGGGCAACACGCACTTTCAACTCCCTCCAAAGATTTTCTATGGGGTTGAGATCTGGAGACTGGCTAGGCCACTCCAGGACCTTGAAATGCTTCTTACGAAGCCACTCCTTCGTTGCCCGGGCGGTGTATTTGGGATCATTGTCATGCTGAAAGACCCAGCCACGTTTCATCTTCAATGCCCTTGCTGATGGAAGGAGGTTTTCACTCAAAATCTCATGATACATGGCCCCATTCATTCTTTCCTTTACACGGATCAGTCGTCCTGGTCCCTTTGCAGAAAAACAGCCCCAAAGCATGATGTTTCCACCCCAATGCTTCACAATAGGTATGGTGTTCTTTCTCCTCCAAACACGACAAGTTGAGTTTTTACAATAAAGTTCTATTTTGGTTTCATCTGACCATATGACATTCTCCCAATCCTCTTCTGGATCATCCAAATGCTCTCTAGCAAACTTCAGACGGGCCTGTCCTTGTACTGGCTTAAGCAGGGGGACACGTCTGGCACTGCAGGATTTGAGTCCCTGGCGGCGTAGTGTGTTACTGATGGTAGCCTTTGTTACTTTGGTCCCAGCTCTCGGCAGGTCATTCACTAGGTCCCCCCGTGTGGTTCTGGGATTTTTGCTCACCGTTCTCGTGATCATTTTGACCCCATGGGGTGAGATCTTGCGTGGAGCCCCAGATTGAGGGAGATTATCAGTGGTCTTGTATGTCTTCCATTTTCTAATAATTGCTCCCACAGTTGATTTCTTCACACCAAGCTGCTTACCTATTGCAGATTCAGTCTTCCCAGCCTGGTGCAGGTCTACAGTTTTGTTTCTGGTGTCCTTTGACAGCTCTTTGGTCTTGGCCATAGTGGAGTTTGGAGTCTGACTGTTTGAGGTTGTGGACAAGTGTCTTTTATACTGATAACGAGTTCAAACAGGTGCCATTAATACAGGTAACGAGTGGAGGACAGAGAAGCCTCTTAAAGAAGAAGTTACAGGCCTGTGAGAGCCAGAAATCTTGCTTGTTTGTAGGTGACCAAATACTTATTTTACCGAGGAATTTACCAATTAATTCATTAAAAATCCTTCAATGTGATTTTCTGGATTTATTTTTTTCCCCCTCCTTTTGTCTCTCATAGTTGAGGTATACCTATGATGAAAATTGGAGACCTCTCTCATCTTTTAAGTGGGAGAACTTGCACAATTGGTGGCTGACTAAATACCCCCCCCCCCCACTGTAACTATAGACCAAGCTCTAATCTGCCCTTCATTTCAAAAATCTTAAGAGTTGTTTCTACGCAATTATTTGACCACTTGCAGGGAAATGGTTTATTTGAAGAGTTTCAGTCTGGGTTTAGAATCCATCATAGTACTGAAACAGCCTCACTAATGACCTCCTTATCACATCTCATAATGGACTTGTTTCTGTACTTGTCCTTTTAGACCTTAGTGCAGCTTTTGATACTATTGATCATAATATTTTACTTGACAGATTAGAACACTATGTTGGACTTAATGGAACTTCATTTGCAGTGGTTTAGATCTTATTTATCTGATAGATTCCAGTTTGTTCATGTCATGTAATGAGTTTTCTTCCAACTCAAAGCTTAGTCATGGTGTTCCACAGGGATCTGTGCTAGGCCCTACTCTTTTTAGTTTATATATGCTTCCGTTAGGCAACATTATTAGAAAGCACCGTATACATTTTCATTGTTATGCAGATGACACACAATTATACCTGTCAGTGAAGCCAGATGATAGTAATCAATTAGCCAAGTTAGAAGCCGTCTTAAAGAAATTAAAGCTTGGATGACTTGTAATTTCTTGCTATTAAATTCAGATAAGACTGAAGTCATTCTTGTTGGTCAAAAAAACCTTAGAAATACCTTTCCAAATCAAACTCTTGAGTTTGGATGCGATTACTCTTTCTCTGAATAGTTCTGTGTGGAACCTTGGAGTTATTTTTGATCAAGACCTGTTTTTTAATTCACATATTAAATTTGTTTCTAAGACTGCCTTCTATCATTTGCGTAATATTGCCAAGATTAGGAGAATCTTGTCTCGGAGTGATGCTGAGAAACTGATCCACGCTTTTGTTAGCTCTAGATTAGATTACTGTAACTCTTTATTATCAGGTTGTCCCAAAACATCTTTAAAAAGTCTTCAGTTGATCCAAAATGCTGCAGCAAGCGTTTTAATAGGTACTAGAAAGAGAGATCATATTTCTCCGGTTCTGACCTCCCTTCATTGGCTTCCCACAGAGTCTAGAATTAAGTTTAAAATCCTTCTTCTCACTTATAAAGCTCTAAATAATCAGGCCCCTTTTTTATTTAAAAGATCTGATACTACCCTATTATCCTAACAGAGCACGATGCTCCCAAACTGCTGGGTTACTTGTAATACCTAGAATCTCCAAAAGTACAATGGGACGCAGAGCCTTCAGTAATCAAGCTCCTTTCCTGTGGAACCAGCTGCCAATCTGGATTCGGGAGTCAGACTCAATCTCTGTTTTTAAGAATAGGGTTAAAACCTTCCTTTTTGATATAGCCTACAATTAGGGAGGGATCATGTGTCTCTGAACCCTACCTTAGTTATGCTGCTAATAGGTTTAAACAGCCGGGGGACCTCCAATAATGCACTGGGCTTCACTCCTTTCTTCACTCTCAATGAAATATTTTTGCTGGTCATTAACATCTATTTGTTCTCTCCCATAGATTGAGTCCCCATCGTGCTGTTTGCTCTCTACTTGTCTGTTCTTTTCGTCTTCTCTATCCTCTCACCCCCCCCAGCCAGTCGCAGCAGATGACTGCCCCTCCCTGAGCCTGGTTCTGCTGGAGGTTTCTTCCTGTTAAAAGGGAGTTTTCCCTCTCCACCGTCGCCAAGCGCTTGCTCACAGGGGATCGCCTGATTGCTGGGGTCTTTCTGCAATTGCAGGGGTTTCTCCTACAGTTGAAAGTGCTATAAGATGACTGCTGTTGTGAAATGGTGCTATGTAAATAAAGTTGAATTGAATTGAATTAATTTTATACCATTTCTTTTTAAGTTTTTACACAGTAACGTTGCATATGGAACTTACCATTTGAAGTACTGTACAACCGAGGCTTGAATATTGGGCCAGTTGGGGTCCCACCCAGACATCCTATGTTTAGACTTTTTAGTGGTGTTATCCTTCTCTCCTTCCTCTGCCTGAACACTTCCCTCTCCTTGGCTCCTCTCTTCTGTCTCGTCTTGCCTTCTCTGAGCTCTGTCTAATTCAGGTTCTCTCTCTGTCTATGGTGGTATACACACAGGTTAGAAAATATCAAGTGTCATGTTTTGTCCTGCAGGATTTTTTTGTCATGGTTTACATAAATGACAAAAATATGTGTATTTTTTGTATTTTTATTCTAGTGTTTCTTTTTTTCCATTGAGAGAGTAGGGAAGGGAAAGAAACATTCATAATAGTAATGTATTCATGCATACTTAAATTATATGATCAGGTGGGTATAGTAACCAGAAATTCTACTCATGTGAAAGCAGTGCTTTGAAATTAATAATTAAAAGTAGACAACCAAAAATTTCTAGTTGAGTTAAGGGTACAAAGAGCACCCACTTAAAAACTTGAGTAATGACATCAGTCTTGAAGGTTTGAGGTTTTTCTCCAAAAATTTATAACAATTTTCTTATAGTTTTTTACTTTTCTCTGTAAATCTAAAGTTGAAACCATGTTCCTCAAATTTGTAATTTTCTCTTGTAAAATTGACTTTTCTTGTACATTTGAAACTTTATTATAAATTTGTGAATTATTTTATGACTAATTTTTGTCTGTTTTTTAAAATAAAATTACTGTTTTTTTTAGATAAATTTGAAACAGACTGTGGTAATTATTTTTTACTTTTTCCTTATAACAATTTACATTTTTGACCATAAATTTGCAGTCAGAACAGAATAATTTAACTCTGATTACAAAGAAAAAATATTAATAAAATTGTATTTAATGAAATAAATTAACTTAAATGACCAAGGATGCCGTTATTTCTGTTATAATATTTCTTTATATTTACAATTTTGTTTTGTTTTTTAGAAATCTCACCATCCAGACAGCAGGAAAAACCTCCCTTATTTTGAAATCAAATGTTGACACGTTTAGTTTGTCTGAAGGCTGCTGACAGATTAAAGTCACTGACTTCATGAATTTCGGTCATCTTAACCTGCCAAGTACATAATAGGGAACTGTAGCGGACTCTAAAGACATAATTCACCACAATATGTGTTCATGTACACAATGATCTGTTTAGGCAGTTATAGTTGTGCTCTCAGGCTTTCTCATCAGGCACCTCTCTAGGCAGCCGCTGAAGGACCTCAGTTTAGAGGGAGAAGAGAGCTAATGTTTTCAGCTGTTGCTTTTTGTCACTGCCGCTGGAGAATAAAAATGGCACGCCTGCTTGTGTGAGAAAAGAGAGAAATTGCCAGTCTCTTCATTCCTGCAATTCCTACAGAACATAACTTAACATTGTAGTGGCTGGTGAAATATATCCTCAGTAGTTCATCAGTCCCCCTTGCCTTTCCCTACATATGAAGCCAGCTGCATATGAATTCTAACCATCTCTTAGCTAAGCGACTCTTCCATCATTGCTCCTGTTTCCAGCGGGTTAAAATCATGATCAACGCCAGTGCTTACATACCTCTTCTGATTTTTTTTCCACGTTTAAAGTACTTTAATAAACTCAAGTTTCTGCTGGACAGTCACGCTTACTGAGACACTGGCTGCTGACTGACTGGAAAACTCGCATGGGCGGGGTGTTTCTAAACTCCGCGCGGATGACAGCCACGCGCATTGTTCGTGTGCACACTGGCGGAAAGTCATTGCTTCATATATTTTTCTTAATAAATTTATATCTCCTTGGCATGGCGGTAAAATTTCTGGTGAGGCGGCCCGGCACCGAGAAATGTTACCAGAGGAAACCCTGCAAGGTGACAAGATCAAAGTAGGGTTTGTGGAAAAAACTCCTCCATGACCATTTCCACATGTGGAAGTTGTCTGCATGATGGATTCCCTGGTTGCTCACACCTTTGCAGAAGCAGGAACGAGTAACACGTTCCCAGGTTCTTTTGGCCATGTGCCAAGGAAACTAGGAGGACTTCTTCAACAGACTAATGCAGGACGAAACATGGATCCATCACTATGATCCAGAGACTCAAGGCCAAAGCATTGGAAGCATTACTCGCCACCTCCAAAGAAGGCATGTGTCCAAACCTGGACGGAGAAGCTCATGCTCAAGGTCTTTTGGGACCAGCATGGAGTATTGATGATGGATTTTCTGAAAAAAGGTACCACAATTACTGGGACTTATTATGCTTCACTGCCTTGGTTCAAATCTCACATGTTGCCCCGACGGAAACACAGTCCTGTGTCTGTGAAATCCTTCCTCACCCCCCCTTATTCCCCCAACCTCACACCATCTCACTTCCACCTCTTTCCAACCATGGAGTCCTTTATGAAAGAAAAGCACTTCCAAATCAATGAAACACTGATTTCTGAGGTCAAGTTGTGACTTCTGACGCAACCTGCAGACTTCTACGGGCGAGGTCTCCACAGCTGCATAATGTGATAGTCGAAGTGTGTGACCCTGTGCCAAGTTCTGTTTATCTCAGTCTATGGGGAAATCTCTAATGAACAGCCCTCATAACACAATTTTCATTCAACTTTAAATGGTCTAAATATCTGTAAAGGGGAAAAAAACAAACATTAGTGCACATATATAGTATATGAGGTGCTCATCTGTACCTTGTAGCAGCGGTACTTGTACAACAGCACCAGCACCAAAGTCATGACGATGATCACGGTGATCATGATGGTGGCGTTCAGGATGGAGTTGAGGGCTCGCTGAGCCACCGTGTCGGTGTCTTCAGGGAATGGTGTGTAGATCCTGTATAACACAAAGTCACATCAATGCAGAAATCTATACAAAAACACTAAATATCATAAAACGAAAACAGTAAAAAAAAAGAAAAAAAAAAAGAGTTTATCCATCATGAACCGCTACACAATTTTATCCATGTAAATTACTTTTATACACTGCCTAAACCAGGGGTCTCCAACCTGGGGCTCCTGGAACGTTCCGGTTTCCATAGTAAATTTTCTCATTTCACTTCTTAATTGGTCCAAAGATCTGCAAATAATTTGCTGTTGTTGTGTATGGGTGCAAGGGTGCCTACAGAACACATGCACAACAATGACAAATTATTTGCAAATCTTTGGACCAATTAAGCAGTGAAATTAGAAAATTTCCCACAGAAACCTGAACATTCCAGGATCCCAAGGTTGGAGACCCCTGGCCTAAACGCAAATGGAGTGTCCTTTGCTCCAAGATGTGGTCAGCAGCCAGTTTTCCCACAGCAGAGGCTGTCGATCCCTTCCCTGTCCAATTCAGCCTACATTAAAAGTTACATATTAAAAACTGGCCTACCAAGATCAGTAATAAGAGAGTTTGATTTCCACCTAAACATTTTCTCTCACACACTGGTGACCTTTCTTGTAAATTTGCATCTTACAAATTTGTGTTTTTTCCTTATAAACTGCCAACTACTTATTTGTAAATTTGTTTTCTTTTTTCACTTAAATTTGCAGCTTTTTCTGTCTTTTTTCATTAATTTGCATCTTTATTCTTATTAATCTCTGAGGTTTTTCAATCAATTTGAAATTGTTTTTCCTCAAACACATTAAATTTGCATTTTTTTGTATATTTGTTTTTATCTAAAATTTGCAGCATTATCTTCTAAATTTTAGATTTTTTTTTTCTTTTCTGAAAAATGTGACTTTTTACTCATAATTAAGTTATTCCATGTATATTGTTGCTCTCCAAAGGAGCAAAATATATGCAGCGTTATGTTTTTGTGTTCTAACCCAGATTCATACATGTCAGTAAATATCTTATCTTTACAGTTCTGTTTCCCTGCTTAAATGCTATCCCTTTGCTGCTGTAATCCTGGAATTCCCCTACTGTGGGACTAATAAAGACTTAGCTTAAATTATAAAAGCATTATATACTACATTACAATACCTCCACCTAGTGGTAATACTGTTGTACTGCACATCACTCTTCATAATATGGCCCTATTTCCATGCAGTCAGTCCTGTGTGGCTTTTAACACTCACAATCTCTGCCCGTCATTCTTTGTGTAGAAACTGACAGATTTTATGGTTGCCACGACGACCACCATGCAGAGTGTCACGGGGACGAACAGCATGATGACGTGTTTTGCCCCATATTTCAAGGTCAGCTCCTCATCTTCGTCCTCCTCCCTCTCCACCACTCGTGCAGGGTGGGCGGCGGGGGGCTGCCCGTTCTGCTCTGGGCCGCTGCCATTTCCACCTGCGCCAGCTGCCGAGCCTCTGGACCGAGGTCCGCTCACTCCTTGATCCTGTGGTGCCTGGGTGGGTTCTGGGGATGTACTGGACTCCTGTTCATTCGGCTGGAATGGTAGAACAAGTGCATTGTTTTTAGTAACGCAGCAATATTGAAATTTCCTCTCATCATTATTCGTGTTAATAGGGATGCAAGTTATCGATTAATTCATTAATCATTAGATGATTCACTTTATCAATCGATTAACGATTAATTGACAGTGGCAATTTTCCTGAAAATCTGAACTTTCCTCGGTACAATACGGTCCAAGACATAAAAAGTTAACTACTCTTTTGATACACATCATATTCCTCTATGATTTATTGTACCATCTGCATTTTTTTTTACTACAGACAATGGCATTTTTTGTGGTTTAACAAATTCTGTACTGTCTAGAGTGTACTATGTGCTGGTGCATCTCAGTAAATTAAAATGTTATGATTTATAATTTATTTTAAAAACTATTACCAATATCAGAAAATTTATTCAAAAAGGTTTGAATTATTTCACTTTGTGCAATAAATATAAAAAAGTTAATCTTTTTAGTTGTATTACAAAAAAATTAATTTTCACAGTGTTCTAATTTACTGACATGCAGTAGTAGACTCTTTTAACAGGAAAATAAATTGTGAGCCGCTTCATCTGTTGCATATTAAACATTATCTTAGCACCCCGGCAATACAGTACGATCTGGCCTCCCTCGGTTGTCTGTTAGGGTTATGTGCTCTACTTGACGTGGGCTAGATGACCCTGCAAGCAACGTGGGTCGTTGGTCACCTCACCTCAGTTGACATCCGAATAGGAAACGTGGATAAACACGCGATGAAGTAGGTGTCACCGTCACCCCGTCACAGCACAGCGACAGAGAGTGGAAGTGAATCAGAAGGCTGTCTGTCCATTTTCTGACAAATTACACGCAACTATCACAACGATAGCCGGTCTGTAGTGCTGAGCCATTCAAGATCAAGAACTGTCTCTGGCCTTGGTGGAAGAGGGCGAAACTAAAGACTGAAGTTAGCTTCCAGGGCTAGTTAGCATTTTTGGACAGCCTTTTGAAAACGTGACCCAAATTAAGATGTGTTTTACCATTCAACTGCTTTTAAGGACCGACGCAGTTTCAGTCATTATCCTGGCCACCATGCATACAGCTGGGTATGTCCTTCAACCAGCCTTTTATCACAGAATTGATTCCGTTTAATGTACCGCTATCCACCATTAGCCTTGCGGGATGTGGGTGGGCCTATTCACAGATCCTGGTATTTGAAGGAGGAAAAGTGAAAAGATTTTGACAAGAAACTGTAAGACAATGAAAGTTTTTTTGTAGAAAAAAAGAGCATAAGATACTATTTTAGACAATGTAGATTTGCTTTTATAGGGGATTTATACCCACTGGAGTCCATCTTCAAACTTTAAATTTGTTAATAAGAAAACCAAAAGAAGAAAGGTTACAGCAATTGTTGATCTAGCCTCCCATATTTGAATCTCAGAACTCAACTGGCATGGGAGCTCAGTTTCTCCAAAGACCAACAGAACTGTGCTTGTTCCCACTCACCCCAAGAATCTGTTCCGTCAGGGGGAAAAAAAAAAAAAAAAACAAGGATTCAAATCAAGGCAACTGTGTGAACTAAAACTGTCAAGCTGCCCGGCGAGTTGAGACATGCGGCAGCCCAGACATGAAGCAATCACAGCAGCTATATGGCAGTGAAGGCACAAGGCATCTCGAGAGGTCTGAGTAGTGAAAGCTAGAAACAAGGTGCTGACCTCACTGTGAGGTGCACCGCATTGTTTCTCAGTCCTGCTGATTTGCCCAGTGTTGCTTTCAAGGATACAAGAGACACAAACTACTTCACTGAATCAGTATTCAATCACCAGGTATGAAGCAGTACCCAGTCTTCTTCCTGATATGACAAGTAAATGATGTTCATGTCCCAAAGATTGTGAAATACCATTGCACTACACAGCTGTTATGGGGTAAACAAAAACAACAACATTCAGGAAGTAAAGTTGGTTACCACAACAAAGGTGGACTTTGACACTCACTCATCTGGGCAGGAAATGCTTTTTAGTGACAGCAGCTTACAAAGATTGCATGTATGCCCCTAATGTGACTACTTTAGGTGATTCAAAGGCTAAATCTTCAACAGCATCATTATCTGAATATAATCAATCTCTCCTGGGGAATTCATTATACCATATAAAACTGCAGTGGCAACACAGATACTCCTCCACACTGTACAGTGTGGCAAACTGACTAAGAAACAAGGCTGATTACCTCACTACCAGGACACTGAAATGTGGTTTGAGCAGTGAAACTTATTGGGTAATGATTACCCAACAGATTAACACAGAGAGAGAGAGAGAGAGAGAGAAGGATGAAGCGTTAGAGTCACTCCAACAGTCACTTTTCATACTGACCATGTTGTTCTCGATATCCTCTGCATTGTTCGCCATGGTTGGCTCTGTAGACACTTGTTCTCACATGCAAACCAAATGCTTTAACCCTGACAAAAAAAGGGAAGGAAACATAATTATGAGTGTGGCAGTGCAACTAGGGACAATAAAAGCATATCAGCAACAATTATGAGCAAATAAAAGGTGCAAAGAAACAGGGTGGCGCCATGTATTGTTTAAGCTGGGAGGTCGTGACACAAATTCTACAGTTTAATTCTTAATCTTTCAAAACAACGTGGATCTACAGTGGATGTAAAAAGTCTACACGCCCCGGTTCAAATGCCAGGTTTTTATGATGTAAAAAATGAGACCAAGATAAATCATTTCAAAATTTTTTCCACCATTAATGTGACCTATAACCTGTACAACCCAACTGAAAAACAAACTGAAATCTTTCAAGGGGGAAAAAACAACAACAACAACAACAACAACAAAAAAAACTACAATAACCTGTTTGCATAAATATGCACACCCTCTTGTAACTGGGGCTGTGGCTGTGTTCAGAATTAACCAATCACATTCAAACTCATGTTAAATGGGAGTCAGCACTAGGGATGGGCATTCGGTGAAATTTTCTTCGCCGATCGTCGGGAGAATTAATGATTAATAATCGGTTAATCATTAACATTTTTAGGTAGGTAACAAGGCAGGTAGACTACATTAGAACATCAGGTATCAACACGGAGAGCCCACACAACTCAAATCCACCTCTCTGTTCGCTGTTCTCGTGTTGGCTCGGCTCGGGAATCTCGCAAGCTGATTGGCCGAGACGTTTCACCCTGCAAGCTGATTGGCCGAGACGTTTTACCCAGCTTCTCTCCCTGCCGAGCGGCAACCCAGCAAACGAATACCGCATTCATTGCTCTTTATCACTAAGTGAGGGATCACTGTACTCTTATGTATTGAGAATAATAATAAAAAAATAGAGTGTTTTTCTTCGAGGATGAATTTATTAACAAGACAAGTTTGCAGTAAAACGTGAACACATGCGCATTGCGCAAACGAGGGAGGCTTCAAGTTGCGAGCCAGACAATAACGGGAGACACATACAGGACACATAACGGAACATATATTTCTTTTACTTTTTTCTTTTGTATGCTGCATTGCAGTGATTGCAGTACACCTGGTCATTTTTTAAATTAAAATGGTCCCACGCAACACTTCGCCGCAACCGCTTCATGATTTGGCGATTGCCCTATGGAAGCTCGCATGTATCAACTGAGGCACGCCAGGGTACGGCGATGGTGTAATGTTGCCCCCTGGTGCCCAAATTTTGCCAGTGGCACAGTTAAATGCATTGCATTGTTTGAGGACGGCCGTGCACTAGGCCTAATAACCTACATTCGGATTGTTTAAAAAAAAAAAACGGTTTGTCGACGAAAATGAACTTCCTCGATGAAATTCTTAATGATCAATTATCGGTTAATCGGTTAATTATGCCCATCCCTAGTCAGCACACATCTGCCACCATTTAAAGTGCCTCTGATTAACCCCAAATAATGTTCAGCTGTTCTAGTAGGCTTTTCCTGACATTTTTGTAGTCACATCTTACAGCACAAGCCATGGTCTGCAGAGAGCTTCCAAAGCATCAGAGGTGATCACATTGTTCAAAGATATCAGTTTGGAGAAGGGTACAAAAGAATTTCCAAGACACTAAATATACCATGGAACACAGTGAAGACAGTCATCAAGCGAAGAAAATATGGCACAACAGTGGCATTACCAAGAACTGGACATCCCTCCAAAATCGATGAAAAGATCAGAAGAAAACTGGTCAGGGAGGCTGCCAAGAGGCTGACAGCAACACTGAAGTAGCTGCAGGAATTTCTGGCAAGTACTGGTTGTTTAGTACATGTGACAATAATCTCCCGTCTAGGGTGGAAAAACGGAAGCCTTATCTTGTGAAGAAAAACATCCAAGCCTGGCTACATTTTGTAAAAAAGCATTTGAAATCTCCCACACATGTGGGAAAATGTGTTATGGTCCGATGAAACCAAGGTTGAACTTTTTGGCCATAATTCCAAAAAGTATATTTGGTACAGACACAACACTGCTCATCACCAAAAGAACACCATACCTACAGTGAAGCATGGTGGTGGTACCATCATGCTTTGGGGCTGTTTTACTTCAGCTGGAACTGGGGCCTTAGTCAAGGTGGAGGGAATTATGAACAGCTCCAAACACCAGTCAGTGTTGGCACAAAACCTTCAGGCTTCTGCTAGAAAGCTGAAGATGAAGAGGAACTTCATCTTTCAGCATGACAATGACCCAAAGCAGACATCCAGATCAACAAAAGAATGGCTTCACCAGAAGAAGATTAAGATTTTGGAATGGCTCAGCCACAGTCCAGATCTGAATCTGATTGAACATCTGTAGGGTGATCTGAAGAGGGCTGTGCACGGGAGATGCCCTCGCAATCTGACAAATCTGGAGCGTTTTTACAAAGAAAAGTGGGCAAATATTGCCACATCAAGATGTGCCACACTGATAGACTCCTACCGAAAAAGACTGAGTGCTGTATTACAAGCCAAAGGTGCTGCAACAAAATACTAGTTTAAAGGCATGCATACAGTATTTATGCAAACAGGTTATTGTAAGTTTTTTATTTTTTATTTTTCCCCTTAAAAGATGTCAGTTTGTTTTTCAATTGGGTTGTACGGGTTATAGGTCACATTAATGGTGGAAAAAGGCTTGAAATGATTTATCTTGGTCTTATTTTTTTACATCACAAAAACCTGACATTTGAACAGGGGTGTGTAGACTTTTTATATCCACTGCATCTGCTCTTTGGAATTAATTAGGTTAAGTTCAGATGTTTGTAATTCTACTAACTCCACCAACATGTAAAATAAATGCAACACTAGTTACAATAAAAAGAACCTCAAATTAAAATTTGCCTGTTTATTACCTCCGCCTAGGAAGTAATGTCATCGGGCCAATTTGTTTGTTAGCAGGATTACGCAAAAACTACTGGATGGATTTTGATGAAATTTTCACCAGAGGTAGCCCTTGGTGATGATCTGAGAGTGCATATCTCCATCAAGGACCTTGTTTGTACTTGTGGAGCAGGATTACACAAAAACTGCTGGATAGATTTGAATGAAATTTTCACCAGAGGTGGTCCTTGGGCTAGAGAGGAAGCCATTACATTTTGGTGATGAACTGAGAACGCATACCTCCACCAAGGCTCTTATCTTCTCACAGTGTGTCAGCAAGAATCCTCCAACACTATTGGATAGATAGACTTTTGATGCAATTTTCACCAGAACTGGCTCGTGGCCTACACACAAACCCATTACATTTTGGAGGTGATCCATAAGAGACGGACGGAGCCTTGGCAGAGGTATGTGCTCTTTGAGTGCTTTTCTAGTTACATTTGTCAAGGAAGTAATGTCATCGGGCCAGTTTGTTTGTTAGCAGGATTATGCAAAAAATACTGGACGGATTTTGATGAAATTTCCATCACAGGTGGCCCTTGAGCTATTGATGAACCCATCAGATTTTGGGGGTGGCCTGAAATAGCATACCTCCTCTGTCTGTGTGTGTGTTTGCTTGTGTGCATGATCATGCAAAAACTACTGAAAGGATTTTGATTAAATTTTCACCACAGGTGGTCCTTTGGCTACAGATGATGAACTCATCAGAGTTTGGGGGTGAACTGAGACTGCATATCTCCACCAAGGTCCCATCTCGCAATTTTAAAGAAAATGAAAAAGTGATCCATAATCTCCATCCTGACCCGGATCACCTACAAAATCTAATGGGTTCCGTAGCCCAAGGGCCACGTCACCTGAAAATTTAATCAAAACCCATCCAGTATTTTTTGCGTAATCCTGCTCACAAACAGACAGACCTTGGTGCATGCGCTCTCTGAGTGCCCTCTAGTTTGAATTGCTGTTTTAATGGCTCGAATGAATCCTGTCTACATGAAAAGTGATTGTTTCTTAGTGCGACTCTGCTGAACCTACATCCTGTTTTTACTGCAAAACTGCATTTTAAACAGCACACTGAAAAGATACGCTCAGATATCAACAGTTTTGTATATTCTCAAAACTCCTACTCATTAAATCACCCATATTCTCAAGATTGACGTGCTGCTGTCTGTGGATTACGAGAGAACTTTAAAAAATACATTTAAAAAATAAATTGGCCTCAGACTTGCCTTGAAAAATATGTTTTCTGTTATTATTATCATTATTGTTATGAGTAAGCATTACTCATAGCAGAAAGAGGAACATAGGGTGACTTACAAGAATGGAGGAAGGTGCACACAGGTCGACTACATTTTATGCAGAAGAAGAAATCTGAAAGACAGGAGACTGCAAGGTGGTGACAGGGGAGAATGTAGCTAGACAGCATCAGATGGGAGTCTGTAGGATGACTTTAGAGAGCAAGAAGAGGAAGAGAGTGAAAGCAGAGCCAAAGATTAAGCGGGGGAAGTTACAGAAGGAAGAAGGTTGCACAGAGTTCAGAAATGAGTTGATACAGGCTTTAGGTGATAGAGAACAATTACCAGAGGACTGGCAAAGTACAGCAAAAGTATTGAGGGAAATGGGTAGAAAGGTATGTGGTGTATCCAGTGGGCAGAGGAAGGAAGACAAGGAGACCTGGTGGTGGAATGAGGATGTATAGGAAAGTATCCAAAGGAAGAGATTAGCAAAAAAAAAAGTGGGATAGTCAGGGAGATGAAGAAAGTAGACAGGAGTATTTGGAATCTAGGCACATGGCAAACAAAGAGGTGGCAAAGGCATATAGTTGAGTTGTATGAGAGGCTAAACACTAAGGAAGGAGAAAAGGACTTGTATCAATTGGCTAGACAGGGAGAGCGAGCTGGAAAGGATGTACAGCAGGTTAGGTTGATTAAGGATAGAAATGGTAATGTATTAACAAATAACGAGAGTGTGTTAAAGAAGGTGGAAGGAGTACTTTGAAGAGCTGATGAATGAAGAAACTGAGAGAGAGGAGGATGGATGAAGGAAAGACAGTGAACAAGGAAGTACCGAGGATTACCGAGCAAGGCAGAAATTGGGGCAGCTTTGAAGAGGATGAAGAATGGAAAGGCAGTTGGTCCAGATGACATACAGTGGAGTTAAAAAGTGTTTGACCCCTTCCTGATTGCTCTTTTTCTTCTGTATGTTTGTCACACTTAAATGTTTCAGATCCATCCATCCATCCATCCATCTTCTTCCACTTAATCCTTTTTGGGTCGGGGGGGGGGGGGGGGGGGGGCTGGAGCCTATCCCAGCATCTTTGGGCGAGAGGCAAGGTACACCCTGGACAGATCACCAGTCCATCGCAGGGCCAACACAAAGAGACAGACAACCATTCACTCTCACAGTCATACCTAAAGATAATTTAGAATCCCCAGTTTGAGGCCAATTAACCTAACTTGCATGTTTTTGGCATGTGGGAGGAAACCGGAGAAATCCCGGAGTAAACCCACGCAGACACGGGGAGAACATGCAAACTCCACACAGATCACTGTTGGTCGGGGGCTGGGATCGAACCCAGAATCCCCAGGCCAAGGGTGAGTTGCTGTGCTGCCGCAGTGCTAACCACTCCGCCACCGAGCTGCCCTAAATGTTTCAGATCATTAAACAAATTAAAATGTTAGACAAAAATAACACAAGTAAACACAAAATGCAGTTTTTAAATAAAGGTGTTTATCATAAAGGGTAAAAAAATCCAAACCTACATGGCCCTGTATGAAAAAGTGACTCCCCCCCGCCACACTAGAGACAATAAAACACTGGACTTATTCTACGCAAACACTAAGGAGGCATACACCTCATCACAACTCCCCCCACTCGGGAGATCGGATCACAACTTGGTTCATCTCCTGCCGGTGTACAAACCCCTAGCGCACAGACAACCTCCGGCCATGCGCACAGTGAAGTTATGGTCTGAGAAGGCAATGGACACTCTAAAGGGCTGTTTTGAAACCACCGCCCGGGAGCAGCTCTGCGATCCACATGGTGAGAACATCGATGGCCTCACTCACACCATCACGGACTACATCAGCTTCTGTGTGGACAACACCGTTCCCACCAAGACCATACGGTGTTGCTCAAACAACAAACCCTGGCTCAACCCTGAGATAAAAACACTTCTGAGAGAGAAGAAGAGGATCTTCAGGTCGGGGAACAGGGAGATGCTGAAGTCCGTACAGAGGGAGCTGAGGAGAAAGATCAGAGAAGGCAAGGACAGCTTCAGGAAGAAGATGGAGGACAAGCTGCAACAAAGCGACATCGGTGGGGTCTGGAGAAACCTTAAAACCATCTCTGGGCTCCAGAATACCTCCCCCCAGGCCACGGGGGGCAGGGAGTGGGCGAACAATCTTAATCTGTTTTTCAATAGGTTTGACCAACCGCCCTCCCCCCTGACTGCACAACAACCACTGCTGCCTCTAAAGACATCAAGTCCTGCTGCCCACTCCCCACTCCACCAACACCCCCCCACTCCCAACACACAGCCCCCCAACCTGACCCTCACTAAGACCCAGGTGAGAACGGAGCTGAAGAAGATCAAGGCGAGGAGGGCATCGGGACCGGAGGGCATCAGCGCAAAGCTCCTCAAGTCCTGTGCAGACCAGCTGTGTGGGATTGTGGAGTACATCTTCAACCTGAGCCTGAAGCTGGGGAGGGTACTACAGCTGTGGAAAACATCTTGTGTGGTACCTGTACCAAAGACTTCCCACCCCAAAGATCTGAACAGCTACAGACCAGTGGCCTTGACGTCCCACATGATGAAGACCCTGGAAAGACTGCTCCTTGCTCACCTCCACCCCCTGGTGGGACCAGCGATGGATCCACTCCAGTTCGCCTACCAGCATGGAATTGGGGTGGAGGATGCGGTGATCTTCCTCCTTCACCGTTCTCTGTCCCACCTGGAGAAGCCAGGGAACGCGGTGAGGATCATGTTCTTTGACTTCTCGAGTGCTTTCAACACCATCCAACCGATGATCCTGAAGGACAAGCTGCTGTGCGCAGGGGTGGACCAGCACCTGTCATCATGGATCCTGGACTACCTCACAAACTGGCCTCAGTTTGTGAAAACCCGGGACTGTGTGTCCAACACGATCATCAGTAGCACGGGCGCCCCCCAGGGAACGGTTTTGGCTCCCTTCCTGTTCACCCTTTATACTGCGGACTTCTCACACAACACAACACACTGCCATCTACAGAAGTTCTCTGACGACTCTGCGATCGTTGGCCTCATCTCCAATGGAGATGAAGCTGAGTACAGACGGCTTATTCAGGACTTTGTGGACTGGTGTCATCGGAACTGCCTCCAGATCAACGCGAGGAAAACTAAGGAGCTGGTGGTGGACTGCCGCCAAGGACAACCCCTCACAGCACCAGTAAATATACAGGGAACAGACATCGAGATGGTGACATCCTATAAGTACCTGGGTGTTCATCTGAACAATAAACTAGACTGGTCACACAATACTGACGCACTCTATAAGAAGGGACAGCGCAGGCTGTTCCTACTGAGGAGACTAAGGTCTTTTGGTGTACAAGGGGCGCTGCTGAAGACATTCTATGACACGGTGGTGGCATCAGCCATCACTTTTGGAGTGGTCTGCTGGGGCAGTGGCATTACAGCAGCCGATAGGAAGAGACTGAACAAACTGATCAAGAAAGCTAGCTCTGTCCTGGGGCAGCGCCTTGACCCAGTGGAGGAGATGGGAGAGAGAAGGATGGTGGCTAAACTGTCATCTCTGCTGGAGTCCGAGTTCCACCCTATGCAGGACATACTGAATACACTGAGGAGCTCATTTAGCAGCAGACTACATCATCCTAGGTGCACAACCGAGAGGTTTCGCAGGTTCTTCCTACCTACGGCTGTCAGACTGTACAACCTAAGCAGGGCTGCTCGCAGAGATAGCAAAAAGACGTGACAACCTAATAGTATTGAATGCAAAAGACGCAATAGACTTACACAATGGTCCCCTCCGGTATACAACTAGGAAAATACCGGTCGCCATGGAGGGTGAGAATATGTATGGGTACATAATCATACCATGTAGGATAACTAAGTAGACGGTTGTGCTGTTTCATTTCATCTAGCTATAATGCTCCGCACTGTGTGTGTTTATATATTTATACATTTATTCCATCTAGCAACAATGCTCCACGCTGCGTGTGTTTATACACTGTATTTACATATTTATTCCATCTAGCAACAATGCTCCACACTGTATGTGTTTATATATTTACATATTTATTCCATCTAGCTACAATGCTCCGCACTGTGTTTATATATTCATATATTTATTCCATCTAGCTACAATGCTCCGCACTGTGTGTGTTTATATATCTACATATTATTCCATCCAGCTACAATGCTCCACACTGTGTTTATATATTTATATATCTATCCCATCTAGCTACAATGCTCCGCACTGTGTGTCTACATACATGTATATATATATATATATATATATATATATATATATATATATATATATACACACACATATGCATACTCGCTGCTCTTGTTTTTTCTCTTGCCTTCTGATTGTTGTTCTGAGTGTTGCTATCCCTGTGCTGTTGCAATCCTGGAATTTCCCCATTGTGGGACTAATAAAGGCTTATCTTATCTTATCTTAAAACATAAATTAACTGTGGTTTATCACATCTTTGAGATGAGATGAGATTCAACTTTATTGTCATTACACATGTATGAATACAAGGTAACGAAACGTGACTTGGCATTTGGGCACGCTCTGCAGAACGCATCCAAGGCCGGGGCAGCTGCTAGGCGCCAGTCTTGAACTCATTAAGATGAGTTCAATTTCTCTACCCACTCCCAGGCCTGATTACTGCCACACCTGTTCTCAATCAAGAAATCACTTAAATAGGACCTGCCTGACAAAGTGAAGTAGACCTAAAATCCTTGAAAGCTAGACATCATGCTGTGATCCAAAGAAATTCAGGAACAAATGAGAAACAAAGTAATTAAGATGTATCAAAAAGCTTTGGGACTCCAGCAAACCACAGTGAGAGCCATTATCCACAAATGGCGAAAACATGGAACAGTGGTGAACCTTTCCAGGAGTGGCCAGCCGAGAGCGCAGCAACGACTCATCCAAGAGGTCACAAAAGACCCCACAACAACATCCAACATCCAACTTCCCAGCCCCTGACCAACAGTGATCTGTGTGGAGTTTGCATGTTCTCCCCGTATCTGCGTGGGTTTACTCCGGGATTTCTCCGGTTTCCTCCCACAGGCCAAAAACATGCAGGCTGGGTTAATAGGAGACTCTAAAGTAGCCCTAGGTGTGAATGTGTGTGTGAATGGTTAAGGGATAGCGCCGTACCGTGGCTGCTTCATCCATCCAGGTGGATGCCCTTAATTTCCCCTCTGGGGATCAATAAAGTACACAAAAAAAAAAAAAAAAATCAAAGAACTGCAGGCCTCACTTGACTCAGTTAAGGTCAGTGTTCATGACTCCACCATAAGAAAGAGACTGGGCAAAAATGGCCTGTATGGCAGAGTTCCAAGACGAAAACCACTGCTGAGCAAAAAGAACATTAAGGGGACTTCCGGTTATGGCTGCCACGTAGGACGGACGTGTCTCGCTCTGCTCTGCTCCTGGAGAAAAAAAATCGGCAAATAACTCTCTCATTTGGGACAGAACGTATCTCAGCATTTGGGCGAGGATATGTCGGCGAAGCCTAAGGCTGGAAAACCAGGAAAAGGAAAAAGCGAGCCGCCGAAACAGTCCAAATTAACAGACTTTCAGGTCTGTGACGCAGCAAACAAAACTCCATATATGGCGGAGGAGGCTGGCAACGGTGTGATGTCTGCGCGGGGAGGCGCAGATGCGCTGATGGCTGCCATGAATTCAATGAGAGCGGACTTTTCCTCTAGATTTGATGGGATTATGACAGCGTTGGAAGGAATAAGAAAGGAATTGGGTGACTGTGTAGAACGAACGGCGCAGATGGAGCTCCGTCTCGCTAGTGCTGAAGATGACGTCACCCGTCTTCAATTAAAGGTGCGCACTTTGGAAAAAAAAAATAAATCTCTGGAAGATAATATTTTGGATTTGGAATCTCGGTCAAGACAGAATAATTTGAGGCTGGTGGGTCTTCCAGAGGAATCAGAAGGTCGGGACGTATGTTCCTTTCTGGAAAAGTGGATTCCGGAGGTGCTGGGCAGCGAGGAGTTGCAATCAGCAGTGGTTCTGGAAAAAGCACATCGTATTGGCCCACGGAGAGATAAGGGACCGCCGAGGACCTTAATTATGAAGTTTCTTAGCAACAGAGACAGGATGAAGATCTTCAACGCTGCACGTGCTAAAGGAGAGATTAAACACCAGGACCAGCAGGTGCGGTTCTACCCAGATTTGGCCACAGGAATCCAGCAATTGAGGAAGCAGTTTGATCCCGTACGTAAGGAGCTGCGCAACCTTGGGATTCGTCATGGTGTAATCTATCCTGCGAGACTGCTGACCACGTATGAGGGCAGAACCCACATCTTCAAGACCCCAGAGGAGGCGCAGGAGTTCATCAAGAAGATCAAAGAAGAAGAAGAGACTGGTGGGAGCTAAGCATGAACAAAATATAAGGTAGAATAATTAAGCATTTGCACAGGCATCTGACTGACTTGAAGTAAATAGTAAGTTTACAAAATATAGATTGTATTATATATTAAAAAAACAAAACAAAAACAAAACAAACAAAAAAAAAAAAACTATGATGTACAAAGTTGTTAAAAATTTTGGAGTTAAGTTGGAAAACTACAGAGGAGAGTTAATGTTACGTCATTAAAAGCAGTAGAGTTAGGGTGATTGGGAGGATGAAGAAGGAGTGGCTTAGGCTGTTCCCCGTGGGTGTGGAACGGTCGATGGCTATATCGGGAGACAGAATTTTTCTTTTGATTTTGGGGGGTTTGCCACAAGTGTGGGAAGGGGAAATTTGTTTGTGTGTAGTTTGTAGGATGAATGTTCAACCACTCATGTTTTTGCTTCTCTGTATGAGCATGTTTACACTGCAAGGTAATCCCAAACTCTCTATTGATCATGGACCAAAGTGTTAATCTTAATTTAACTTCATGGAATTGCAGAGGTCTACAAAATTTAAAAAAACTTAAACAAGTTATGAATAAAATAAAGGACATGGGTTCAAGAATTGTGTTTTTACAAGAAACTCATCTGATAGAGGAGGATGTTAAAAGAATTAGGAGTAGATGGCAGGGAAGTGTATTCACCTCTTCATTTTCATCCCGAGCCAGGGGAGTTATGACTCTCATACATAAATCAGTTCCTTTTCAAGTGAAAAATGTAATTGGAGACAAATTTGGAAGATATGTAATCATTCAAGGTTCTTTGCTATTAGAAAATATAAATCTTGTGAACTTATATGGTCCCAATATAGATGATCAGAAGTTCTTTGCTAATTTATTTCTCATCTTATCATCACTTACAGGGCAACATATAATAGCAGGGGATTTTAATTGTACATTGAATCCAGGTGTGGATAGATCAACAGGACTGGATTGTACGCACATTGGATGTAGGATGACTATTAATCATTTTATGAAAGAATTGAGATTGTTAGACATATGGAGAGAAATGAAACCACAAGTTAAAGCCTATTCTTGTTATTCCAGTACCTACAAGACATTCTCACGTATTGATTATTTTTTGATTTCCACAGAATTAAGGTCCAAGATTCAAAACTGCTTTTATGATAACATCGTGATCTCTGATCATGCACCCTGTTGTCTAATATATGTAGATAAAAAATTGACAAAGGAATCAGGCAGATGGCAATTTCAGCATAAATGGCTTCAGGATGAGGAATTTGTCAAGTATATAGAAAAACAGATAGACGAGTTCTTTGACATCAATACTACACAAACATCAGCATGTGTAAAGTGGGAGGCTTTCAAAGCTTTTATTAGGGGACATATTATTAGTTATACAGGATCAAAATCTAAGAAGACTCGAGAGGAGAGAGCTAAATTGGAACATAAAATAAAAAGTCTTCAGGAAAAAGTGTATGCAGGAAGAGATCCAAGGTTGGAGAATGAATTACTGATTTTGAGAGCTGAATACGACAAAAAATCAGCGAATAGAGCTGCCTCGAGTCTTCTAAGATTGAAACAATCTTTTTATGAACAAGGTGAAAAATCAGGAAAATTATTAGCATGGCAGATTAAACAATTGGAAATTAAAACACCAATAACCAGTATTATAAGTAACGGACAGGTAGTTATAGATCCTTTAGAAATTAATAGAGCCTTTAGAGATTACTATGAAAAATTATATGATACCAAAAATGAACCTGATTTAACAAAACTAAATGGGTTTTTGAACAAACTATCTATACCGTGTATTCCAAATGAAAACAGGGAGATATTGGAGTCTAAAATTAGTCAAGAAGAAGTTGGGCTAGCCATTGATAATATGAAATCAGGAAAAAGTGCAGGACCAGATGGTCTTCCAGTTGACCTTTATAAACAATTTAAGAATAAATTAATAAAACCTTTTTTGGAAATGGTTTTAGAAGCATTTCAAAATAATAATTTACCATCATACATAAATAATGCCTTAATTATACTGCTGCCAAAACCAGGTAAGCCCTCTAATAAATGTGAAAATATGAGACCAATAAGCCTATTAAACGCCGACCTTAAGATAATCTGTAAAATTTTAGCAAGACGAATACAAGAAATTTTACCAAATATTATTAATCGAGATCAGAATGGCTTTATAAAGGGTAGACAAGGCTTCCATAATGTAAGAAGACTATTTAATATTATTTATTTTAATAAAGAAGCACCGGATACAGCTCTCCTATCATTGGACGCCGAAAAGGCCTTTGATAGAGTTGAATGGCCCTTTCTTTTTGAAGTCCTACAAAGGTTTGGACTTGGAAATAATTTCATAAAATGGGTTCAAATAATATACAATAATGCTACAGCAGAAATCCTAACAAATAACAATATTTCAAAACCAATAAAAATCAATAGAGGATGTCGACAAGGCTGTCCACTTTCACCTTTACTGTTTACTATGGCAATTGAACCTTTAGCGATAGCAATACGTTTACATTCACAAATATATGGAATTAAAGTTGGACCAACAGAACATAAAATCTCCCTGTACGCCGATGATATAATTTTGTTTATGTCGAATCTAAAAAAATCAATTCCAACCTTGTTGAATTTAATAAAGAATTTTGGGGAAATATCAGGATATAAAATAAATAAAACTAAATCTTCAATATTAATGCTAAATGAGACCCAGAGAAATTACCCAGCCCCTGAGGTAAATCAATTCAATGTTGTAAATCAGTTTAAATATTTAGGAATCCAAATTATGCCTAAGCTAGAATCAGTCGCCAGTGTCAACTATGAAGCCTTAATGTCAGATATCAATGAGTTAACTCAGAGATGGATGTCACTACCAATGTCGATGATCGGGAGAATCAATATACTTAAAAGTAATATTTTACCTAAAATACTTTATTTATTTCAATACATTCCCTTATCACCACCTTTAGATCTATTCTCAAGAATAAAAAAAAAGTTAGTGGAATTTATATGGAACAACAGGAGGGCTAGATTACGTTTGTCTTTATTATATTTACCATTTGATCGTGGAGGTCTGAAATGTCCAAATTTTATGTTGTATTATTGGTCGGCACAACTGAGGTCTATGACATATTATTTTTCATCAAATGATCTCCCTCACTGGACTGAAATGGAATCATACAATTTACCTTTACCTCTTCCCATATTCATATACTCAGATTCGGCAAAAAAATTACAAAAACAAGTTAAAAATCCATTTGTAAAGCATATGATCAAAATATGGTGTGAAGCTAAAAACTATTTAAAAGAACCACAGTTATTGTCACAATTTAGTCCAATAAGATAAGATAAGATAAGATAAGATAAGCCTTTATTAGTCCCACAACGGGGAAATTCCAGGATTGCAACAGCACAGGGATAGCAACACTCAGAGCAACAATCAGAAGGCAAGAAAAAACAAGCAAGCAAGAGCAGCTAATATACATATGTACATATTACTATAAAATATATATATACACACACACACACACAGACACACAGTACAGAGCATTGTAGCTGGATGGAATAAATATATGAATATATGAACACACAGTGCAGAGCATTGTAGCTAGATGGAATAAATATGTAAATATATAAACACCCACAGTATGGAGCATTGCAGCTAGGTGGAATAAATATGCAAGTATATAAACACACACAGTGCGGAGCAATGTAGCTAGATGGAATAATATGTAGATATATAAAAACACAGTGCGGAGCATTGTAGCTAGATGGAATAAATATATAGATATATAAATATAAACACACCCAGTGCAGAGCATTGTAGCTAGATGGAATAAATATGTAAATATATAAACACACACAGTGCAGAGCATTGTTGCTAGGTGGGATGAAACAGCATAACCGTCTATTTAGTTATCCTACATGGTATGATTATGTGCCCATACATATTCTCACCCTCCATAGCGACCGGTATGTTCCTAGTTGTATGCCGGAGAGGACCATTGTGTAAGTCTATTGCATCTTTTGCATTCAAAAAAAAAAAAAAAAAAAAAAAAAAAAAACTATTAGTTTGTTACGTCTTTTTGCTATCTCTGCGAGCAGCCCTGCTTAGGTTGTACAGTCTGACAGCCGTTGGTAGGAAGGACCTACGAAACCTCTCGGTTGTGCACCTGGGATGATGTAGTCTGCTGCTAAATGAGCTCCTCAGTGCATCCAGTATGTCCTGCATAGGGTGGAACTCGGACTCCAGCAGAGATGACAGTTTAGCCACCGTCCTTCTCTCTCCTATCTCCTCCATCGGATCAAGGCGTTGCCCCAGGACAGAGCTAGCTTTCTTAATCAGTTTGTTCAGTCTCTTCCTATCGGCTGCAGTAATGCCACTGCCCCAGCAGACCACTCCAAAAGTGATGGCTGATGCCACCACCGTGTCATAGAATGACTTCAGCAGCGCCCCTTGTACACCAAAAGACCTGAGTCTCCTCAGCAGGAACAGCCTGCGCTGTCCCTTCTTGTAGAGTGCGTCAGTATTGTGTGACCAGTCTAGTTTATTGTTCAGATGAATACCCAGGTACTTGTAGGATGTCACCATCTCGATGTCTGTTCCCTGTATATTTACTGGTGCTGTGAGGGGCTGCCCATACCTGCGGCAGTCCACCACCAGCTCCTTAGTTTTCCTCGCGTTGATCTGGAGGCAGTTCCGATGGCACCAGTCCACAAAGTCCTGGATAAGCCCTCTGTACTCAGCTTCATCTCCGCTGGAGATGAGACCAACGATCGCAGAGTCATCAGAGAACTTCTGTAGATGGCAATGTGTTGTGTTGTGTGAGAAGTCCGCAGTATAAAGAGTGAACAAGAAGGGAGCCAGCACCGTTCCCTGGGGGGCCCCCGTGCTACTGATGATCGTGTCGGAAACACAGTCCCGGGTTCTCACAAACTGAGGCCGGTTCGTGAGGTAGTCCAGGATCCATGATGACAGGTGCTGGTCCACCCCTGCGCGCAGCAGCTTGTCCTTCAGGATCATCGGTTGGATGGTGTTGAAAGCACTGGAGAAGTCAAAGAACATGATCCTCACCATATTCCCGGGCTTCTCCAGGTGGGACAGAGAACGGTGAAGGAGGAAGATCACCGCATCCTCCACCCCAATGCCATGCTGGTAGGCGAACTGGAGTGGATCCATCGCTGGTTCCACCAGGGGGCGGAGATGAGCAAGGAGCAGTCTCTCCAGGGTCTTCATCAAGTGGGACGTCAAGGCCACCGGTCTGAAGCTGTTCAGGTCTTTGGGGTGGGAAGTTTTTGGTACAGGTACCACACAAGATGTTTTCCACAGCTGTGGTACCCTCCCCAGTTTCAGGCTCATGTTGAAGATATACGTCACAATCCCACACAGCTGGTCTGCACAGGACTTGAGGAGCTTTGCGCTGATGCCGTCCGGTCCCGACGCCTTCCTCGCCTTGATCTTCCTCAGCTCCGTCCTCACCTGGGTCTTGGTCAGGGTCAGGATGGGGGGCTGTGTGTTGGGAGTGGGGGGGGGTGTCGGTGGAGTGGGGAGTGGGTAGCAGGACTTGATTTCTTAGAGGCAGCAGTGGTTGTTGTCCAGACAGGGGGGAGGGCGGTTGGTCAAATCTATTGAAAAACAGATTCAGGTTGTTCGCCCACTCCCTGCCCCCCGTGGCCTGGGGGGAGGTATTCTGGAGCCCCGAGATGGTTTTGAGGTTTCTCCAGACCCCGCTGATGTCGCTCTGTTGCAGCTTGTCCTCCATCTTCTTCCTGAAGCTGTCCTTGCCTTCTCTGATCTTTCTCCTCAGCTCCCTCTGTACGGACTTCAGCATCTCCCTGTTCCCCGACCTGAAGATCCTCTTCTTCTCTCTCAGAAGTGTTTTTATCTCAGGGTTGATCCAGGGTTTGTTGTTTGAGTGACGCCGTATGGTCTTGGTGGGAACGGATTTGTCCACACAGAAGCTAAGGTAGCCCGTGAAGGTGTGAATGAGGCCATCGATGTCCTCACCATGTGGATCGCAGAGCTGCTTCCAGGCAGTGGCTTCAAAACAGTCCTTTAGAGTGTCCATTGTCTCCTCAGACCATAACTCCACAGTGTGCATGGCCGGAGGTTGTCTGTGCACTAGGGGTTTGTACACCGGTCGGAGATGAACCAAGTTGTGATCCGATCTCCCAAGTGGGGGGAGTTGTGATGAGGTGTACGCCTCCTTAGTGTTTGCGTAGAACAAATCCAGTGTTTTATTGTCTCTAGTGTGGCATGTGACATACTGGGTGAAAGTGGGCAGAATGGGAGACAGTGAAACGTGGTTGAAATCGCCTGAGATGAGGAGAAGAGCATCTGGGTGTTCTGTCTGCAGCCTGCTGGTTACTGAATGGATGACGTCACGCGCTGTCCCAGCGTTCGCCGTCGGATTTGCATAAACAACAATGCAGATCACGTGTGAGTGTTCTCTCGGGAGATATGTAGGCCTCATGCTAACAGCTAGCAACTCAATGTCTTTGCTGCAGTGTCGTTGTTTAACAGTGATATGTCCCGGTCTGCACCAGTTGTTGTTAACATACATGATCGTGTATGTTACACCGGAGGAGTTAAATAGATACAACAAAAATATACCAGATACATGCACAAAATGCATGGAAAGTAAAGGAACCCTATTTCATTGTTTATGGGAATGTAGATTAATAAGAATGTTTTGGGAAGAGGTGAGGGTAACAATTGAAAAAATAATCTCAAAACAAATCATATTGAATCCTAAACTGTTTTTGTTGGGTCTGTACCCAGAAAAGCATAATTTTAATAAAAGTGAAAGAACATTCATAGACCTCAGTTTGCTTAATGCCAAAAAATGTATTGCACTATTATGGAAAAAGACTCATAGACCAGATGTGACTCAGTGGTTAAGACAGATGTTAACAAACCTTCCATTAGAAAGAATAACATATATACTGAAATCAAAGGAAATTGTGTTTGAGAATATATGGAGACCTTTTATTGATTATGTAAAAAATTTAAACATAACTCTTGAAGAAGAAGGTGAATGATGTGTGTGGACCTTGTAAATTCCAAACTGGTGAACATAATATGTATACTTATGTATTGGATTGTCTAGACTAAACAGAGGAGCATTGTTGAAGACTTGATTTTGTTGGTGGTTGTTGGTGTTTTTAGTGCATTTTTTTTTTTTTTTGTAGTACTTTAGTGTTAGTGTTTGATTGTTTGTATCATGTTTGTTAAAAAAAAAAAAGGTTCAATAAAGATATTGTGGGGAAAAAAAAAAAAAAAAAAAAAGAACATTAAGGCTCATCTCGGTTTTGCTAGAAAACATCGTGATGATCCCCAGGACTTTTGGGAAAATACTCTGGACTGATGAGACAAAAGTTGAACTTTTTGGAAGGTGTGTGTCCCATTACATCTGGCGTAAAAGTAACAGCATTTCAGAAAAGAAACATCATACTAACAGTAAAATATGGTGGTGGTAGTGTGATAGTCTGGGGCTTCTTTGCTGCTTAAGGACCTGAAAGACTTGCTGTGGTGAATGGAACCATGAATTCTGCTGTCTACCAAAAAATCCTGAAGGAGAATGTCCGGCCATCTGTTCGTGACCTCAAGCTGAAGCGCACTTGGGTTCTGCAGCAGGACAATGATCCAAAACACACCAGCAAGTTCACCTCTGAATGGCTTAAGAAAAACAAAATGAAGACTTTGGAGTGGCCTAGTCAAAGTCCTGACCTGAATCCGATTGAGATGCTGTAGCATGACCCTAAAAAGCCGGTTCATGCTCGAAAACCCTCCAATGTGGCTGAATTACAACAATTCTGCAAAGATGAGTGGGACAACATTCCTCCACAGCGCTGTAAAAGACTCATTGCTAGTTATCACAAATGCTTGATTGCAGTTGTTGCTGCTAAGGGTGGCCCAACCAGTTATTAAGTTTAGGGGGCAATCACTTTTTTCACACAGGGCCATGTAGATTTGGATTTTTTTTTACCCTTAATAATAAATGCCTTCATTTAAAAACTGCATTTTGTGTTTACTTACGTTATCTTTGTCTAATATTTAAATTTGTTTGATGATCTGAAACATTTAAGTGTGGCATATGATCAATATTGAATCATCAATATGAATATATTCATATTGATGATGACATATTCTCCCTGAATAAACTGGTGGATTTCTACAAGAGCAACTCCATCTCTAAATCCAGGATAATCCACCTCTGTGATGATGTTGATATTCATATTGATATTCAATATGAATATCAATATGAAATTCATCAATATGAATATCAATATGAATATATTCATACTGATATTCATATTGATGAATATCAAGATGTCATCATCAGTGTTTCAGATCATCATTTGTTTGATGATCTGAAACATTTAAGTGTGACAAACATACAAAAAAATGAGAAATCAGGAAGGGGGGCAAACACTTTTTCACACCACTGTACCTGTGAAGGTACGGAGATGTTTAAGAGAAATGGCAGTGGACTTTTTAACCAGACTGTTTAACACAATCTTGGAGAGTGAGAGGATGTCCGAGGAGCAGAAGTATTTTTGGTACCAATTTTCAAGAACAAAGGTGATGCTGAGAGCTGCAGTAACTACAGAGGCATAAAGTTGATGCCTCTGTAAAAAGCGAGGATGGCGCAGGACATGTATGAGGACAGCAAGACAGTGGTGAGTTGTGCTGTAGGAGTGACAGATGGGTTCAAGGTGGGGGTGGGGTTACATCAGAGATCAGCTCTGAGCCCCCTTCTTATTTGGCATGGTGATGGACAGACTGACAGATGAAGTCAGGCAGGATTCTCCATGGACCATGATGTTTGCAGATGACACTGTGATCTGTAGTGAGAGTAGGGAGCAGATGGAAGAGAACCTGGAGAGGTGGAGGTATGCTCTGAAGAGAAGAGGAATGAAAGTCAGTAGAAGCAAGACAGAATAGATGAGTATGAATGAGAGGAAGGCAGGTGCAATGGTGAAGATGGAAGGAGCAGAGGTAGTGAAAATAGATGAGTTTAAATACCTGGGGTCAACCATCCAAAGCAATGGGAAATGCACAAGAGAGGTGAAGAAGAGAGTGCAGGCAGGGTGGAGACGAGTGTCAGGGGTGAGTTGTGACAAAAGGGTTGTAGCAAGAGTGAAAGGGAAGCTTTACAAGACAGTAGTGAGATCTGCTATGATGTATGGTTTGGAGACAGTGGCACTGACAATAAGACAGGAGATGGAGGTGGCAGAGTTGAAGATGCTAAGATTTTCATTGGGAGTGACTAGGAGTACATCACAGGGACAGCTCAGGTTGAGCGGTTTGGAGACAAAGTAGGAGAGGCAAGGCTGAGATGGTTTGGACATGTGCAGAGGAGGGATAGTAGATATACTGGACAAAGGATGTTGAAGATGGAGCTGCCAGGCAGGAGAAAAAGAGCAAGACCACAAAGAAGATTCATGAATGTCGCGAAGGAGGACATGGAAAGGGTTGGTGTTTCAGAGGAAGACGCAAGGGATGGGGTGAGATGGAGGCAGATGATCCACTGTGGCAACTCCTGAAGGGAGCAGCCGAAAGAAGAAGTAGCTATTGGTAAGCCTCATGTACATTTTTAATTATTTCTTGGAGAAACGTGAACACATACTAAAGAATTTGTAATTAGAAAATAAATATTTCACGTTTGTTTAATTGCTAAAGGTTAACTGTGAATTTTTACTGATATTACGCTGAAATTAGAGGGAAACTATTTCACTTGTGATTATATTTTATAGCCACTGAGGTATCTGTATGGATAGAGAATCGCTACAATGGCTGGTTACCGATATCCAATGTAATCATGAAGGCAGAGCAAGCGGCGGCCAAATTTGGCGGCTATCGCTGGGCGTTTAGATGGTTAAATTAAACACAGTTTATGAACAGTGAATGAAAAGAGTAACACTTACCTAATGAGAATATCGGATAATTTCCTTCTGCCCGCTATGTCGGCTACCTCTTAAACCCGGGGACTTTCTCCTCTTTGTTGTTCCTGCCTTCACACTGAGCATCCGCTTCGGCTCCAAACCACTTCCGGTATATTCAGCACGTTAGGTCAGTTGTCTGCGTTTTTTTAAATTCCAGTTCGGAACATAAAAGGGTTTTCCAAGTCAACAAAATAAAATAAAAATACTGTTATGCTTGGACTTTATTAACACAATGCTAGTCCCACAACAGGCTCAAATAATTCATAAGTAAGCAAACAGGTGGGGACGGAAGTCAGCTCACTGAGGTTTACTTCCGGTGGTAAAGGTGAAGTTATCCCGAAAAAGAAGAATCGAGAAGACAATTCACTCAAACCGTTTATAAAGCAACCGAAAACATGGTTAGTAGGTAGTGTGCGTGATATATATTTTCAGGACACAGTTTAAAGTTAACGCAGTTTTCAGTTTTACGTTTATATTTTGGCAAAAGAGGATTTATTTTACGCGTGTTGCTAACATTAGCTTCCATGCAACAGGACGTACAATGCTGAAAAATATAAACTAATTCAGCGGTTAGCCAGCTCCGAACATTTTAAAATTTCTTATTATTGCGTTTATTTGTTATTGAATTCATTAGGGTGTTATTTCTGTTTGTGTTAATTATCAAGCTTGCCAGTACTTACGATGCTTTTAAGTTGGTGTTCGTTGTCTGTGTGATCAAATAGTTGCATTGATTTTTTTTGTGATGATTGCACATTGTTGAATTAACACATTGCTGTCATTAGTTTAATCATTAATGACTCAATAGTATGTTTTATGATAGAATTGTTTTAAGTATCGCAAGAATTACTTACTTGGCTGAACTTAAATCAGCTTGGCGTGTCCCCATTAGTCAAACAAAAAATACGTATTTGTTACAGTTTATTCTGATGTTATAAGTGGTGAAGGTACTGTTTATTTTCTAGGCCTGGTAAATTGATTATCAGAGCTGATATAGACTCATTTGGTGTCCAGATGACAGTTTTCAACTGTAAATCAATTTTTTTTTAAACATTGTTTATCTGGTCTTTCAGTCTCATACGATCCTGCTAGTGCAACCCACCAAGAGGCCGGAGGGAAGAACATATGCTGATTATGAATCAGTCAACGAGTGTATGGAGGGTAAGCTGATTTATGGACTGCTAAACCTTTTAGGCAGTGGCTGTGGATACGGAAGCTGTATCCCTATACGAAATGTCTATTGCTACGGAGGAGTTGAGAATCTGACAAAGCCTTTTCAGATGGTTTCTGGACACTCCGTATCCTTGCCACTCTGCCCCAAGTCACTCCATACCCTAGACCAGGGGCGTCAAACTCATTCCATGGAGGGCCGAGACTCTGCATGTTTTACTTCCACCCAGTGTCTCCAGCAGGTGTTTTCACTGATCAACAATCAGAGGGAAGAAATTCAGTGAAATCACCTGTTGAAGACACTGGGTGGAGGTAAAACCTGCAGGGTCTTGGCCCTCCATGGAATGAGTTTGACACCCGTGCCCTAGACGTTCCATACCTGCTTTTGTACTTGCGTAATTAAATGCTTACCAAGCCAAAATGATAATGTTGTTTATTTTTAATATCAAAATGTGATCACTAGCTTTTCAAAAGCTTCAAAACAGAAGCTGAAATTAAGGCTATTGTCAAACTCTCAAAAATGTCGTGACAATCAGTGGCATAAGAGTAGCAGCTGACAGCTAGACACGAATGGAGAGATGTTTTGCCTTTCATTGATGGTTTTTTTTTGGGGGGGGGGCTTCAAGGAGTCAAAAGAAAAGGTTCATATAAAAATTTGTTTATTAAAAAAATGACTGCAGATTCTATGGTAAAGATCAGCCATGATACAGCAAACCAATCTAGTAATGGGCTGGGGTTTGGTTAATTAAAATCAGCTGCTACTCTTATGCCACTGATTGCCATGACATTTTTGAGAGTTCAGTTTCAGCCTTAATTTTAGCTTCTGTTTTAAATCCTATTTTGATATTAAAAATAAACCACAACAGCAACATTTTGGTTTGGTATTTAAGCAGGTACGGAACGTCTAGGGTATGTTGTGATTTGGGGATGGAGTGACTTGGGAGGGGGTGGCAAGGGTACGAAGTGACCTGATGCCTTTCAGATAAATTCCAAACCAGCTGCCACTGTGGCTTAGTTAGATAATATGGTGGGCCTGTGATCAGAAGGTTGCAGGTTCGTGTCCTATCGGCACCTTGTTCATTTTACTTGATATGAGATGAAATTTTAAAAAATTTAAATTTTTAGAAATTAAAATTAAGAGGTTAGCCTTAGGATTTGGGAGTGGGTAAGGTTAAAGGGTAGTAAATGGATATTAAAGTGACACTCTGGCAAAAATCAATTTTTTTCTGTTGTTAACATGTCTGTAACATGTTTCTTGTGATTTACAAAACATATCAAGAGCAAATTCATTCCAAACTCCCAAGTATGTGTTTTTCTGCTGTGAATGTCATCTTAAGCTCCACCCCTCAAAAAAAGGCAAATTTGGACAGACCATTAGTAGCTATGTAACTACTGCCGCTTAGCCTGGTTGATTATAACATTAACCAATCAGACGGATTCTGTTGGCCACCTCGTCGGAAGAGGGAGGAGCAGCAGGATTGAGGCAGTGCGGGTTGGGGTAGCAGAGAGAGCGGAGAGAGGCGGAGGGCGATTTGAATGTGGTCTCACACAGCCACATTAAAAGCAAGCTGCTTTCGGCTCACTATGCCAGTGGACGGGACGGCACACTGTGAGCCGAGAGCAGCCACATTCATCAACCCCCACCCTCACCCCCCACACTCAGTTGCCGGCGGACAGGGGACTGGTTGTTAGTAAAAAGTAAACACATATTTGGCAACTACACATTTATCTCTCACCTCAGCAGTTTTCAAAAAAATGTTTTGCTTTTTACCTTTGAAGATATAGGCAAAACTTTAATGTCCGGAAGCATCTTGAACAGACTAGCAGCCAACCCACCAGGAGTCGTGGTGACCAATCATGTGCAAGCCTTGCAGGCTGCTCATTACAATATTCATAGATCTGTGCATACTTAAGTAGGTGCAAGATTTAAAATCTCTTTCCAAGCAATTCTAAGGCAATGAAAGTTGTTTTTTTGTTTTTGTGGGTAAAAAGCCACAATATACTATTTTGGGCTATACATATTTGTTTTTGAGGTGGTTTTACAGCCGCCAGAGTGCATCTTTAATTAAAAATTTGAAACAAATAAATGCCTCCGATTCCCATACCTGTAGCCTACTGCTTTTAAGATGCATGTTAATAGAACGTACTGGCTAATCAGATTCGAGTTGTATCTGTAACAAGCGTTCAATGGGTATGGTTCCATATTCATAGCCACTGCCAGCCTTTTATTACAGTTCCGCTCCTATGTATGATATGTTTACACACTCATTAGTGTTGCAACAATTAATCAGTGAGACAGAAAACTAATAATCAACAGCTAATTTAATAATTGGCTAATCACATATGCTCCTTTCAGAGTAAAAATTCTAAAAATAGGATTGTTTCAGGTTCTCAAATGTGAAAATTTGCCACTTGTTTTTGCATTTGGCTTTGTAATATTTGACAAATCGAGATGTTTTATGAGGTCACTGAGGTCTGGAATATTGTGACAGGCATGTTTTAGTTTTCTTTTTAAAATTTTATAGACTAAATAATTAGCCAGCTAATTAAAAAAAATCTGCAGATTAATCTGTAACAAAAATAATCATTAGAGGTGCAGACACCCTGCATTTTCTCACTGTATTCTGAAGCAGTTTGCAAGATATGGGATACATGCATTATTATAACAGTTGCCATTTTGGGATTTTTTTGTGTACATTTTTGTAAATTTGTATACATTTATGTCACTCCGGTGTAGTATTTTAAAACCCCTTACAATTCCACCCAATTTCCAGCCAACGTAAAACGCGCCACGGTGGGACACCAGAATATTAAGAGGTTTGATAATTCAGGAGCAGAAATCCCAAGTCATCATTTTACACAGAAATGTTTTGGCTTGTTAGGTTTAACATATTTTTGCAGTGAAGATTTATTGTTTTCAATTTTTTTGCACAGGTGTGTGTAAGATGTATGAGGAGCATCTGAAGAGAATGAACCCTAATAGTCCGTCTATTACATATGACATCAGTCAGCTGTTTGACTTCATCGATGACCTGGCTGACCTCAGCTGTTTGGTGTAAGTTTGTAACAAGTGATTACCTCTTTCTGTATTTGAATAAAAACGGTGTCATCAAAGTTTGCACTCACCAAGTTCCAACAGCACTTTTCCTGGAACAGAAATGCAGATTACTATATGAGGTGATTGCTGTGCCAGGTCCAGGGTTTATGGGCTGAGTTAGATTTAACTTATAAATGATTGTTTATAAATGATTCACAAGATTATCAGAATCTGTTTTGAATTGAACAGATTAATAGTTTTTTTTTTTTTTTTCCTCAATTTATTCTGATTGTGTATTGATATGTGAAGTTTTGTATAGTTTGAATTTTCTTTTTTTAAACCGTAGATAATTTGTCAGAATTAAAATTTGGTGTTACTGGCACCGAAGACTGAGAAACCATTACAGAAGGTCTGGCTGTTGGTTGGAGTGTTTTTAAAAATACCTTTAAGGTATATTTAGATCTCATGAACAGCTACAATTAGTTTGTAATTAATTACAAGTATTAGGTGATTAATAGTGATTAAATATTTTAATTGATTGACAGTACTGTTTAATAACCTTTGGGATGTGCTTTAGTGTAATTGATCTGAAAAAGAAGTTATCGTCCCAAACCACATCTGAGCCATGTTTGCATGATTCATAAACTCAGGAGTCGAACACTTTGCCTTCTCAGGAAATGTGTATGTAGTACTCTGGGGCTTGTAATGAAAATGTTTCACATCACAGGGCTTTAGTGGTCCACAGGTCAACAAAAAGATCACAAACATAATAAAAATAATAACAGTCTTTCTGTATAAGTACAGTTAAGTCCATATATATTTGGACACTGACACAAGTTTTGCTATTTTAGCTGTTCACCAAAACAGATACAGCTACAACAGATACAGATACAACAATCAAGATACAGCTATATAATCAATATGGGCTTAAAGCGCAAACGCTCAGCTTTAATTTGAGGGCTCACATCCAAATTGGAGTTGCAGTTTAGAAATTACAACCATTTTTATATAAAGCCTCCTCATTTCAGGGACTCAAAAGTAATTGGACAAATTAACATTACCATACAGGGCTGCACATTAACTTTTTTTTGCTCATAGCACTGGTGCTACAGAGGTTCATAGTCATGTAGGACAAGAGAAAACTTTCTAGCATGATAAAAACATCTTTTACTTACCTAAACTGGCTGGAAGTAGTGTAGTTTAATTATTAATAATATAGTGTTTCACTTTATGATTAAAAATCAACTTGTCAAGATCTAGAAATGATTTTAAATTTACTAACATTTCCACAGTCATCAATCTTAAATCGATCTTAACACCTGAACAGACGCACCACACCATATAAACTAATGGGCCAGTTTTGACCCGCGGGCCATATGTTTGACACCCTTGGACTAGACCGTAAAAATAGCCTACATATTTGGGCTTTAGTTAACCTCAGAAGACGCTTCATTTGTTCTTCACAGGAATATATAAGTAATCAAAGTGAGGTCACTTTTTTCTCTGTTGTAAGGAAACTCAGTACAGCTGCGTGTGGCTGAGAGCAGGAGTGGGAGTCTGCTGCCAGCTGCCTGTCTCTCTGTTCATTGCTCCATAAAGCTTCCTTTTTCTCCGTGAATCCGCCATGAACAGAGTTAGGGCACCGCTGTGAGCCCAGTATAGGCGAAGCCGTGGACGGTCTCCACCGCGGGTCGGGGATTCACCTGAACCTTGACCTCGCATTAACTTATCCTCTGCTCCTCTATTTTTCTGTGACAACCCCTTCCGAAATAAAACTAAACGTGACACACAAACAAAAGTGCAGCCTGTGCACACAAATGCACAGTGCTGATATTTAAAAAAAAAAAAAAAAAAAAAATGTTGGGTGCATTTTGCAATCCTCTCCATTGTAATGTAAGACAAAGAGCAGCAACCACTGACCTATATAGATCAGTGTATTCCACCACTTGTCTGCACTGAGTCTGACATGGGGCGACAAAATTAAGACCTGTAAAAATGCTGGTGACTCTCAATAGCGGCCAGAATTACCAGCTTCCGGGCTGACTGGCACGTTCATGTGATATCAGTGAAGTGAGGACATGAAACTTGATATGCCGGAGAAATGTGCTATTATCTGCGGGAGATGAGACCCGCTTAAAGTCTGAAATGGCTGTGGAGGGTTGTTGCAGTCTGAACTTATGCTAAGGGGATTTGCAACTGCCTTTCATCGCACCGGTGCTACTTCAGTTCCTTCATTCCTCGCATAGACCAATTTTCATGTCGCATGTGCGACCCCGACAGACTGCTATGATGATGATGATGATGTGCGACCTATATGTCACACTGTACAGCCCTGCCATAAATGAATTGTTCATTTGTAAACTTTTTTTGAAATCCTTTGCAGGCAATGATTGCCTGAAGTCTGGAACCCATGGACAGCACCAAACGCTGGGTTTCCTCCTTTGTGATGCTTTGCCAGGCCTTTACTGCAGCTGTCTTCAGTTGTTGCTTGTTTGTGGGTCTTTCTGCCTTAAGGTTTGTCTTAAGCAAGTGAAATACATGTTCAATTGGGTTGAGAGCTGGCAGATGACTCAGCTATTGCAGAATATTCCACCGTGCCTTAAAAAAAAAAAAAACTCCTGGGTTGCTTTTGCAGTATGTTTTGGGTCATGGTCCCATCTGTACTGTGAAATGCCGTCCAATCAACTTTGCTGCATTTGTCTGAATCTGAGCAGAAAGTAGATCCCTATACACTTAAGAATTCATCCGGCTGCTTCCGTCTTCTGTCACATCATCAATAAACACTAGTGACCCAGTGCCATTGGAAGCCACGCATCACACTGCCCCCACCATGTTTTACAAAAGATGCAGCGTGCTTTAGATCATGAACTGTTCCAAGCCTTCTCCGTATTTTCTTCTTCCCATCATTCTGGGAATGATAGGAAGATCATGGTTTCAGCTGTCCAAAGAATGAAACCACAAATGAAATGAAATCTATCCAAAGAATGAAATCTGTCCAAAGAATGCTGTTCCAGAACTGGGCTGGCTTCTTTTGTTTTTTGGGAAAGTGTAATCTGGCCTTTCTATTTTTGAGGCTGATTAATGGTTTGCATCTTGTGCTGAATGCTCTGTATTTGCTCACGTGAATTTTTCTCTTTATGGTAGACTTAGATACTGATACACCTGCTTCCTGGAGAGTGTTCTTCACTTGGGTAGATGTTGTGAAGGGGTTTTTCTTCACCATGGAAAGAATCCTGCAATCCTCCTTCCATGGACGTCCAGACCTTTTTGAGTTCCAGAGCTCACCAGTTTGCTCTTTTTTTTTTCTCAGAATGTACCAAACTGTTGATTTGGTCTCTCCTAACATTTCCGCAATCTTTCTGATAGATTTTTTTTTTTTTTTTTTTTTTTTTTCTGTCCAAGGATGTTTTTTTTTTACGCATCCATCGAGAGCTCCTTTGGCCGCATGTTGTGGGTTCAAATGCAAAATACCACACTTGGAATCAGCTCCAGACTTTTTACCTGCTTGATTGATGATGGATTAAAGAGGGACTAGCTCATACAGCTTATGAAATAGCTTTTGAGTCAATTGTCAAATTACTTTTGAGCCCTTGAAATGAGTTTTTTATCTTCCCTGGTCGAAACCCAAAGGGGGAGTATGTTGGGTCCGTCCGTCCGTCTGTCCCACTTTTGTGAAATCAACTCCTCCTACAGTTTTGGTCTGATTGTTTTGAAACTTGGTACCATGGTTTGATATACACAGAGGATGTGCATATTGCAATTTCACTCTCATCGGATGACCTTGAGGTCAAAGGTCAGGTCAGATTTTTCCCTAAATCTTCTAAACACAGTAACTACTGAAAGAAATTATGTAGGCTTTTCAAATCGATACAGTAGTTTATCTAATACACATCTTGGACAGCTTACACCCTGACTTAACTATGGGTTTGGGGTCAAGGGGTCAAAGGTTCAAAGTTAACATTGCAGTTGCACTATGGTGTGTATATATATACCTTATGTGAAGAATTGTCAGATGGTGATACAGAAAAAGGTAAAACAGTTAAACTTTATTCCTCTTCAACATGCAACTGTTCTGACATAAATGTTCTTTTTTTTTTTCCCTTGTAAGTTTACAAGTTTTTAGAGGAGGAAATTAGCAGCTTTTTAATTATTCATAAATTTGATCATTTTTATACAAGTACAAAATACAGTGCTGTGAAAAAGTATTTACCTCCTTCCCAATTTCTTATATTTTTCCATATTTCTCACACTTAATTGTTTCAGATCATCAAACAAATTTTAATATTAGACAAAGATAACCCGAGTAAATGGAAAAATGCTATCCAAACCTCCCTGGCCCTATGTGACAAGGATTACCATATCTTAAAAAGTAATTGCCCCTTCTTGTTGCGTTATGAATTAACTGTGATTAATATTTTTTTGAAAGCTGAGTTCAGTTCCAGTAGCCACACCCAGGCTTGATTATTGCCAGACCTGGTGAATCAAGAAATCACTTGAACTTGTCTGACAAAATGAAATGGGCTAAAAGAGCTCAAAAAGCAACACATCATGCTGTGGTCTAAAGAAATTCAAGAACAGATGAGAAACTAAAACCCAGAACAACAACTAAAAAACTGCAGGTCTCACTTGCCTCAGTTTGAACACTGGTCCATGATTCAACAGTAAGAAAGAAACTGGGCAAAAATGGCATCCATAGGGGAATTCCAAGGTGAAAACCACTGCTGACTAAAAAGAACACAAAGTCTCATCTCATATTTGCCAAAAAAAAAAAAAAGAAAATCTCAGTGATTCCCAAGACTTCTGAAAAGGCATGCATCCCGTTACCTCTGGTGTAAAACTGGCACATTTCATATAAAGAACATCATACAACAGTCAAACATGGTGGAGGTAGTGTGATGGTCTGGGACTGCTTGGCTGCTTCAGGACCTGGACAACTTGCCATAATTGGAACCATGAATTCTGTTCTCTACCAGAAAATCCTGAAAGGCAATGTCCAGCTATCGGTTCATGACCTCAAGCTCAAGCCCTCCAATGTGGCTGAATTAAAACGGTTCTGCAAAGAAGAGTGGACCAAAATTCCACAACACGACATAAAACACTTGTCAGTTATTGCAAATACTTGTTTGCAGTCGTTGCCACCAAGTATATACCACCAACAGCCAGTTATTAGGTTTATGGGAGCAATTACGTTTTCACATAGGACCAGGAAAGTTTAGATAGCTTTTTCCATCCATCCATCCATCCATCCATCTTCTACCGCTTTTCCGGAGGTCCGGGTCGCGGAGGCAGCAGTTCAAGCAGAGAAGCCCAGACTTCCCTCTCCCCAGCCACCTGCTCCAGCTCTTCAGAGGGGATACCAAGGCGTTCCCAGACCAGCTGGGAGACACAGTCTGTCCACCGAGTCCTGGGTCTGCCCCGGGGTCTCCTCCCAGTGGGACGTACCTGAAACACCTCAAGTGGGAGGCGTCCAGGAGGCATCCTAATCAGATGCCCATACCACCTCAACTGACTCCTTTCAATGTGGAGGAGCAGCGGTTCTACTCTGAGCCTCTCCCGGATGACTGAGCTCCTCACCCTATCTCTGAGGGTGAGTCCAGATAGAACTGCATTTTGTATGTACTCGGGTTATCTTTGTGTAATATTAAAATTTGTTTGATCTGAAACATTTAAGTGTGACAAATAGGCAAAAATACAGTATAAGAAACCAGAAAGGGGGCAAATACTTTTCACAGCACTGTAAGTTTGTGACAAAAATGTGTTGGGTTTTTTTTTGTAAATCTGTAAGGTTTTACTCGTGAATCTCAAGCTTTTTTTTTTTTTTTTTTTTTTTTTTTTTTTAAATAAATTTGAGGGTTTTTTTCTTGTAAACGGAACTTCTTGCATATCTATATGGTAATGACATTGACATTTGTAGCCATTTTGTAACAGATTTTAAACCACTTCTTTTTTCGGCGGCTCCCTTTAGGGTCGCCGCAGCGCATCATCTTCCTCCATCTCACTCTATCCCTTGCATCTTCCTCTGTAACACCATCCCTCTCCATGTCCTCCTTCACTACATTTATGAATCTTCTCTGTAGTCTTCCTCTTTTCCTCCTGCCTGGCAGCTCCATCTTCATCATCCTTTGTCCAATACAGCGGGGGAAAATAATTATTGAACATGTCAACATTTTTCTCATTAAACGTATTTCTGACGGCGCTATTGACCTGAAATTTTCACCAGATATCAGTAACAACCCAAGTAATCCACACATACAAAGAAATCAAGGCAACTGTTCACCAAACAAGTTGTATTTAATAAAGTGGAATGACGGGCAATTAGTATTGAACATGCTTGGTGAAATTCATTCAATATTTAGTAGAAAAGCCTTTGTTGGTAATAACAGCTTCCAGACACCTCCTGTATGGAGAAACTAGGTGCAGGCATTGCTCAGGAGTGATTTTGGCCCATTCTTCTATACACACTGTTTTCAAATCTTGAAGGTTCCGTGGGTGTCTTCTATGAACTCTGATCTTCAGTTCATTCCATAGATTTTCAATTGGATTCAGGTCAGGTGACTGGCTGGGCCATTCCCGCAGCTTTATTTTCCTTCTCTGAAGCTAGTTTGGGGTCATTGTCTTGCTGAAATGTCCACCCTCTTTTCATCTTCAGCATCTTGGCAGATGACAACAGATTCTTATCAAGGATGTCTCTGTACATTTGTTCCATTCATCTTTCCTTTAATCATATGAAGTCTGCCTGTACCATGTGCTGAAAAACACCCCCACACCATGATGCTCCCACCTCCAAACTTCACTGTTGGTATGGTCTTTTGGGGCTGATGTGCAGTGCCATTTCTCCAAACATGCTGTGTGTTGTGGCATCCGAAAAGTTCAATTTTGGTCTCATCTCACCAGACTATATTCTTGCAGTATTTTACTGGCTTGCCCATATGTTGTGCAGCAAACTTTAAACAAGCTGCAGCATGCTTTTTCTTCAGCAATGGAGTATTGCAAGGTGAGCAAGCATAGAGCCCATGTCGGTTGAGTGCATTACTTATTGTTTTCTTTGAAGCAGCAGTACCTGCAAACTCCAGGTCTTTCTGGAGCTCTCCATGAGTGGTCTTTGGATCTTGGATAATTCTTCTGATAATTTTTTTGACTCTTCTGTCAGAAATCTTGTGAGGAGCTCCTGATCGGTGATGTTCTTTCCACTTTGGAATGATGGCTCCAACATGCTCACTGGAACATTCAGCAGTTTAGAAATGTGCCTGTAACCAATACCGTCATTGTTTTGCAACAGTAAGGTTGTGGAGGTCTAGAGAAAGCTCTTTTCTTCTACCCATCATGAGTTTTTTGTGATGTGATAATCTGATATTCACAGATGTTTTTAAAGGCTATCACTCAGGACTTAACCAGCTGAAATTAACTTGCACTGATGGGGGATGGGATGGCTTGCTAAATTCTGATGGATTTCATCTGGTTTCTTGGCTTTCCGTGCCTTTTTCCACCTCTTTTTCTTCTGCTTGTGTATGATTGTGTGTTTTTGTGACCCGCCGGGGGACTACAGATGCAAATTAGCAGTATTGCTAAATCTGGCATACTTACATTTGTATTAATGTTCATTAGTATGTAATGTCCCTTTCAAATAAACATTAAACTAAACTAAACGTGCGTTCAATACTTATTCCCTGTGTCATTCCACTTTATTAAATATAACTTGTTTTGTGAGCACAGTTGCCTTGATTTCTTTGTATGTATGGATTACTTGGAATGCTACTGATATCTGGTGAAAATCTCAGGTCAATGGCTCCATCAGAAATATGTTTGAGAAAAATGTTGACGTGTTCAATACTTATTTTCCCCGCAGTATACCCACTTTCCCCCCTCTGCACATGTCCAAACCATTTCAGCCTTGCCTCTCTTACTTTGTCTCCAAACCGCTCAACCTGAGCTGTCCTCTGATTTCTAATCTTGTCCCTCCTAGTCACTCCCAATGAGAATCTTAGCATCGTCAACTCTGCCATCTCCAGCTCTGCCTCCTGTCTTTTTGTCAGTGCCAGTTTCCAAATCTTACATCATAGCAGATCTCACTACCATCTTGTAAATTTTACCTTTCACTCTAGCTGCTAGCTTTCTGTCAGAAATCACCCTCGGCACTCTTCTCCACCCACTCTACCCTGTCTGCACTCTTTTTCACCTCTCGTGCATTTTCGATTGCTTTGGATGGTTGACCCCCAGGTATTTAAACTCCTCTACTTTCACTGCCTCTACTCCTTCCATCTTCACCGTTACACCTGCCTCCCTCTCATTCACACACGTGCTCTGACTTGCTTCTACTGAAATTCATTTCTCTCCAGAGCATACATCCACCTCTCCAGTTTCTCTTCCACCTGCTCCCTACTCTCACTACAGATTACTATGCCATCTGCAAACCTCATGGTCCACAGTCCTGGCTGACCTCATCTGTCAGCCTGTCCATCACCATGGCAAACAAGAAGGGGCTCAGAGCTGATCGCTGATGTAATCACACCCCCACCTTGAATCCATCCGTCACTCCTACAGCACATCTCACCACTGTCTTGCTGTCCTCATACATGTCCTGCACCAACCTCACATACTTCTCTGCCACTCCTGACTTTCTCATGCAGTACCACGCCTCCTCTCTTGGCATCCTATCATATGCTTTCTCTAGATCCACAAAGACACAGTGAAACTCCTTCTGACCTTCTCTGTACTTCTCAATCAACACTCTTAGAAAAAACATTGCATCTGTAATACTCGTTGTGATGGAGTGGTGGCGTCATTGATAGAGCATCCACCCCACAACTGGGAGGTTGGGGGTTCAAGTCCCGGATGGATCATACCAAAGACCATATAATAATGGTGCTTCCCCGCCTTCTAGCTTGGTGCTCTGTGTAATAGAAGGGGGAAGGAGAAGTTGTTTGTGGCGACGCCTTGCATGACAGTAACCCCTCTGATTCTACATGTGATAACATTATAGTTTCGTTCTACTGTACATGATTGGCTGTATGGAATGAATGACAACAGAGATGGCTTCTTCTTCTCTTTCTGAGCATGAAACCGTACCGCTTCTCATTGATTGTCACCTCTCCTCTTAACCTGGCTTCAGCAACTCTTTCCCATATCTTCATAGTGTGGCTGATCAACTGTATGCCTCTGTGGTTATTACAGCTCTGAGCATCACCTTTATTCTTGAAAATTGGTACCAAAACACTTCATCTCCACTCCTGAGGCATCCTGTCACTCTTCAAGATTGTGTTAATCTGGTTAAAAAGTCCACTGCCATCTCTCCTAAACATCTCCATACCTCCACAGGTATGTCATCTGGACCAACTGCCTTTCCATTCTTCATCCTCTTCAAAGCTGCTCTCACTTCTGCCTTACTAATCCTCAGCACTTCCTTGTTTACCAACTTTTCTTCATCCATCCTCCTCTTTCTCTCATTTTCTTCATTCATCAACTCTTCAAAGTGCTCCTTCCAGCTTCTCAACACACTCTTGTCATTTGTTAGTATATTACCATTTCTGTCCTTAACTTGCTGCACATCTTTTCCAGCTCGATGTCTTTGTCCAGCCAATCGATACAAGTCCTTTTCTCCTTCCTTAGTGTCCAGACTCTCATACAACTCTGTATATGCCTTTGACACCTCTCTATTTGCCATGCACCTAGATTTCAAATACTCCTGTATACTTTCTTCATCTCCCTGACTATCCCACTTTTTCTTTGCTAACCTCTTCCTTTGGATACTTTCCTATACATCCTCATTCCACCACCAAGTCTCCTTGTCTTCCTTCCTCTTTCCACTGGATACACCACATAACCTTTCTGCCCATTTCCCTCAATACTTTTGCTGTACTTTGCCAGTCATCTGGTAATTCTTCCCTACCACCCAGAGCCTGTATCAACTCCTTCCTGAACTCTGTGCAACCTTCTTCCTTCTGTAACTTCCCCCACTTAATCTTTGGCTCTGCCTTCACTCTCTTCCTCTTCTTGCTTTCCAAAGTCACCCTACAGACTCCCATCTGATGCTGTCTAGCTACATTCTCCCTGCCACCACCTTGCAGTCTCCTCTGTCTCTTTCAGATTTCTCCTTCTGCATAAGATGTAGTCCACCTGTGTGCACCTTCCTCCACTCTTGTAAGTCTCCCTATGTTCCTCTCTCTTCTTGAAGTATGTGTTCACCACAGCCATTTCCATCCTTTTAGCATAATCCACAACCATCTGTCCTTCTACATTTCTCTTCTTAAGACCATACCTACCCAGGACCTCCTCATCACCTTTGCTCCCTTCACCTACATGTCCATTAAAGTCTGCTCTAATCACTACTTTCTCCCCCTGGGAACACTCCGTACCACTTCATCCAACTTACTCCAGAATTCCTCTCTCTTCTACCTGACATCCAACTTGTGGGGCATACACACTAACATTCAACATCACACCTTTGACTTATAGCTTCAAACTCGTGATCCTGTCTGACTCCCTCTTTACTTCCTGAACACTCTTCACATACTCTTCCTTCAAGATTTCTCCTACTCTTTCTCTTCCTATCTACACCATGGTAGAACAGTTTAAATCAACCTCCAATGCCTCCTAGCCTTGCTTCCCTTCCATCTGGTTTCTTGAACATACAGTACATCTATCTTTCTTCTCTCCATCATATCAGCCAACTCTCTGCCAGTCATAGTCCCTACATTTGAAGTCCCAACTCTCACCTCCATACTTCTACCTTTACTTTTTTCTCTCTCCCTCCTAACAGATTTCAAACATCTGAACAAATGTATTTTATGCACTAATTCCTTTTTGTTAAAATGGCACATCTAAACCTGTCATATTTTTCTATTAATATTTGCATTATTGCTCATTAGAGTTAGAACACAGCTTTACGTCAAACAGGTTCATTTTGTCTTCTTGACAAAAAAAAAAAAAAAAAAAAAAAAAAGGATAAATAAAAAAGCTTTGCTTTTAGGATAATGAAAGTGTGAGCTTCAAGCAGCCATTATACCTGAGTGACACTGAGCAGGCATTTAGGGAAAATGACGCCCACTCCGAATTTGACTTTGGACCTCCAGCAAAAAAAAAAAAGTCTCATTTGGTCAGTTTTTGCATGTTGTGCAGTAAGGAGACACATCTTCTCTTAAGGAAAGTAAATATAGTCATATGATATTCCTTATGCTGCCCAGGTATCGTGCCGACACACAGACATACCAGCCATACAACAAGGACTGGATCAAAGAGAAGATCTACGTGCTACTGCGGCGTCAGGCCCAGCAGGCGGCAGCGGCCAAGTGAAGCTCCAGGAGGGTCAGGGGATCATCATTATTTTTCCCATTTTGTTATAAAAGTTTTGAGTAACTTGATTTGAGAGTTGTGTTTTTGACCATTTTTCTTTTTTCTCATGTGGGGGAGATGTATTTTGTACTTCAATGTGAAACTTAATAAAGATTCCCTTTAAGTAAGAAAGTGTTTTGAATTGATTATTATTCTCATCATTTTCACCTTCCTGTCTTGCATACATATCAATACCCTTTTTCATTTTTCCTTCATTCTTTATTGTTCCATGCTATTTTTCCTAGCTATCTTTCTAGTCCTGAAGTAGTAGTGTTAATGCTGTTTTTTTTGTTTATTCAGTATGAAGACAAACATGTTCTGTGTTCCAGACCTGTGATTTCTTTCAGTGCTTTCTTTTTGGCTGTCCATTATTTCATTGCATGCTGCTTTTTAGCTGGATTCTAAAATTGACATTTTTTTTTACCTAAGTTTTTTTTTTTCTGTTCATTTTGTTGTCATTTTATTTCATTACAAAAGGCTGGTATTTTATATTTGTTCATCTGTTGTCTGGATAATGTTCACAAACATAAATGAAAATATATTAATCCACAGCCCAAGCTGGTCCTTTTGTGCTTTATTGAACTGATTGTTTTTGGAGGGGGGGGGGTTGATCAAACAAAAAACCCAAACAAACAAAAGAGGGAATCTTACACTGATTTTTTTTTTACAAAAATACAGTGTTTTAATAGTTTTGAGGTTCTGTTTTTCTTTTTAATTCTTTTTCAGTTTGACTGTGCTAAACTCATTTTGTTACTCAAATTGGTAAATATGCAAGAAAATTAGTTTTATCTGTCTTTTAAAAGTACCTAGAATCTCCAAAGTCCAGTGGGAGGCAGAGCATTCAGTTATCAGGCTCCTCTCCTTTGGAACCAGCTGCCAATCTGGATTCAGGAGTCAGACTCACTTTGTTTTTAAGAATGGGGTTAAAATTTTCCTTTTTGACATAGTCTATAATCAGGGTGGGATCAAGTGACCCTGAACCCTCCCTTAGTTATGCTGCTCATTGGTTTAGACAGCTGGGGGACCTCCAACAATGCACTGGGCTTCGTTCTTCATTCTCAGTGTTGTGGGGCACATATGTGGGTTTCATATGCTTCACATGTATATCACTGTATGCTTACTGTATGCTTCACGTCTCAGATGAACAAAAGGACTGAGTCTCCTAGGAGATAACAGGAGGATGTGAAATGTGGTCTTTGATATGCAAAGAGATGGCCTTGGGGGATTTCCTGGCCGCCAGTGACTTTAGGTGGAGGTGATAAGAGCTGGAAGAAGACGCATTGTGACTTGGGATTAGATACAATGTGACTGTGTGCTTTGATGTCCTGGGGTATAAAAGGACGAATGTATGGGGGTCTCTTTCGCTTTCTGTTTTTGATGATGTTGGAGAATGTGAATAAACCTGACTCGTGAGATAAACTCAGCCTCGTCATTTCCACATTCTCCACAGTGAATTTTTGCTGGTCATTATCTGTTTGTTCTCTCCCATAGACTGAGTGCCTGTCGTGCTGTTTGCTCTCTAGACATCTGTTCTTTTCTTCTTCTTCTCTATCCCCTCACCCCCCAGCCAGTCGCAGCAGATGACTGCCCCTCCCTGAGCCTGGTTCTGCTGGAGGTTTCTTCCTGCTAAAAGGGAGTTTTTCCTCTTCACTGTCGCCAAGCGCTTGCTCACAGGGGATCACCTGATTGCTGGGGTCTTTCTGCAGTTGTGGGCAAGTGCTATAAGGTGACTGTTGTTGTGAAATGGTGCTATATAACGTTGAATTGAATAGAATAGCAAGATTTTTATCCATTTATCCAATCAATTTTCTACCACTTGTCTGGAGGTCTGGGTCATGGAGGCAGCAGTCTATAAACAGAGAAGCCTAGACTTCCCTCTCCCTAGCCACCTCCTCTAGCTCTTCAGGGAGGATACCAACGTGTTCCTAGGCCAACTGGGGGCATAATCTCTCCAGCGTGTGTTGGGTCTGCCCCGGGGTCTCCTCCCAGTGGGACATGCCTGAAACACCAAGAAGGAGACATTGATTAGATGCCTAAACCACCTCAACTGACTTTTTTTTTTAAATCAGCTTTATTTCCTATCAGATTTAAATCCATCCTTTTTCTGTTGTGGCTCAGGAAATATTTATTACAGTCTAATGTTTCTCTACTTGGATTGAATTACATTAGACTGTACTTATGGATGGTTTAGATTTGAGTTTGGTAAATGGTGTTCACTTGCATAGCGCTTTTTTTACTCATCTCTGGATGACCAAAGCGCTCTACAGATCCTGCTATCCACACATTCACACACTGATGGTGGTGGAACTACCGTGCACAGGAGCAACTGGGGGTTCAGTGTCTTGCTCAAGGACACTTTGACATGCAAACTGCAGACAGAGCGGGAATCGATCCTCTGATCAGTAGTCAGCCACACTTTCCACAGCCACACCTCAAATGGAAAAAAATAAAGTTGAAAATTTACACGAAAAACTGCAAATCTGTGTGGAAAATGTCACAAATTTATCACAAAAAGATACAGGAAGAATATGATTTTTTTGATCTGTCCAGGGTGTACTCTGCCTCTCGCCCTAAGATGCTGGGATAGGCTCCAGCCCCCCCGCGACCCGAAAAGTATTAAGCGGAAGAAGATGGATGGATGGATGGATGGGGAAAAAAAATAGTTGAATTTACAAGAAATGTGTCTAAAATTCATAAGTAAAACCTAAAAAAGGTGATAAAATCACAAATTCATTAAAAAAGTAGCAGCACAGCTATGAGGAAAAAGTGAGGGCAGAGCTGCAAATTTACACAAAAAGTTCAGCATTGAAGAATTACGACAGCGTTGTCATTTTTCTGCCCCACATAAACACTGAACTGTATTTCACACAGCTAGTTCAGTGCAGGATAAAAATACACTAACAAAACAAAAGCCAGACATCTGCAGCCAAAAAATGAACTCGATGATGAATCACTGAATTTGGGGTGAAAAAGGCCGCACTTTTATCACAAAAACACCAAACACTAAAATTTGCAAATCTTTCTCACTATTTTCAGTCACTTTGTTACACTGACTACTTCTAGTAGGCTATATTGCACAAAGTAAAGTTTTACTTGGGTACAATTTCTGGAAAAAGTTGCTTTTTTTAAGGTTATTCTTGTTCCATTTTTTTTTTTGTCTATTTCATTCTCCTTGGCCTTTTCCCTTAACGGTGTTAAAACAGCTTTTCTTTAGGCTGTACATGATCTTCACCCCCTTTAAGCACATCAGCCCCAAGTGCATGTGTCAAAATATTGATCACACACGCACACACACAATTGTGCCTGAGAAAGTATTTGCTATAAAGAAAGGGGGGGGGGTGGAATCTATAAAATGTAATTCAGCGCATTTGTAACTTTGGTGCCACTGGAGCTCCGCGCAGCAGCGCCGGGGGCACCTGTGAGGGATCAGCCGGCGGACGGAGCGCTAGAGGCGGCCACTCTCTTCTGAAGCCCGGGCCCTCCCGGTTGTCATTTTTTTTTTTTTTTTTTTTTTAACCTTTTGTGATGTGATCAGCTCTCTCAGTCTGTTTCTCACACCCACCCCGGCACCCCACCCCGCCTCCTCCTCGTCTCCCCCACCTCTATCCCACCCTACCCCACCGCCACCCCCTCTCCTCCTTTTAGCATCTGAAAAGACCACTGAGTGAGAATCGATGGCGCAGAGGCCCGCTTGACAGGACAATAAACCACAAAGAAGGGGTGAGTTTTTTTTTTCCTCCCTCTCCTACTAGTTTTTCCCCCCTTTTCTGAATTGCGGAATTACTCTAATAGCGCGGCGATGATGGGGATGTCTGGGGGCCGGCTGCTGCGTGGATGTGGTATCTCCAACCACACGGCATCTTTTGTTACCGCGATATGATTTGCAGCAGCTGCCGATCGGGGGGTCCCAAACTCAGGGGAGGAAAGACGCGCAAAAATAGAAATCGGGGGGGAGGAAACGACTAACGCCGCGAGGAGGGACCGGCGGGTTCGGCGTCCTGCATCGGTTTGGGACATTAATTTCTCATGAACACCCCCCCCCCCCCCAAATTCACCTTACGTAACCCACAAATGCATCGCAGGCTCCCGGTGCTGCTGCCGCCGTTGCCGCCGTTGCCGCCGGAGAACAAGCGCGCCGCTGCAGCGTTAGATGAGGCTCTCCAGCCCGGATTTCACTGGGCGATGCGGCACCTTGAGGGTGTTAATGCGGCCGTCTCCTGTAAACAAAAATATGTCAGCGGGGATCGGAGAGGGAGGCTCGCTTCTCCTTCATTCGAGGGACCTCCCCGCGAAATTGAGCGCAAGGCAGTGCGTAAAATGTTATAATTGGCTTCTCTTTTTTTTGCAGCCATGAGGATGGGGACGCGCCGCATCCAGAGGCGCGGGGGGAGCTGACTGTTTACAGCTGAGGCGCTCGGAGCTGAGAGCCACAATAGCTTCCATTTTCCTCATCAGCCTCGGGCATAATCAATAGTTTAAAAAAAAAAATGATGCTATTATTAGTAGAGATTCGGCCGAGTCTTCCCTAGATGTCTGCAACCAAAACAACGATCACATCACAGCTGAGGAGAAACTGATGAATCATAGGCTATATTGATCTTGTGTCTCACTGCTTAGATGAGTGTATGTTTTGACTGCTGGTAACCTCAAGTGACCTAACAGCATGTGGTGGTGTCTTTTTGTGCCCCCCCCCCCCCTCCAACCCACCCCCACCCCCACTTCCACCACCCTACAGCATCCAGGCGGCATCTCCACCGGCCTCCAGCATCCAGGCACGCAGCGATGCCTCACTGGAGGGAGGGCCCGTCCCCAGCCCACCGCCCCGGTCTGGCAGCCCGCCGCCCCCAGACACCGAAGCCCGACCATGAACTCCCATGAGGCCACCACCAGAAATCAGCTCGACCGATCTGTATGGGGCCCCTCACAAATGAAGTAGGTTCACATGGTGGCCCTGCTGCACACAGAGGCTGCAACTGGCCATTGATGGGAGAAATAGAAGAAAAAAAAAAAAGCATTTTAAATGGATTACTTATAGTAAGGAGAGTGTTTTAGGGAGGCATACACAGGGCCGAGATAAACAGATCGTATGGCTCAGCCACACTGACTGCATTTGTGAATACCTGTGAAGAGTAGGGGGGCTGAGGTGGTGACGTGTAAATGCAAGTGTAAGGGTAACGCATGCACACCCAAGTGTTACGCAAGTCCTTTGTGGAACGTCCACCTGTCCACCTGGATACAGCAAACCCACAGTGGAAAGCCTGCCTAGAAGAGTTGAAGCTTTTATAACTGCAAAGGAAGTCTTTCCACAAGGTTTAGGAGTGTGTTTATGTGAATTGTTGACCATTCTTCCAGGAGCACGTTTATGAGGTCAGGCGCTGATGTTGGATGAGAAGGCCTAATTCATCCCAAAGGTGTTCCATTGGGTTGAGGTCAGGGCTCTGTGCAGGCCAGTCAAGTTCCTCCACACCAAACTCGCTCATCCATGTCTTTATGGACCCTGCTTTGTGCATTGGTGCCCGGTGATTTGGACAGGTGTCCTTTTGGCAATATAGTGTATTTTGTCCAAAAGGGAGTAGGTAGAGGTTTAACACGTATCAAGACCAGCCCTCGTGTTTCAAAAAAGAAAAAACAAGGGAAGCATAACCATATACAGACATGGACAGATTTGTTGGCACCCTTCTAACTTGAAATTGATTAAAGCTGAACGGCGTATCTTACTGTTTATATCACATTTATTACAAAGCAGACTCTGGTTTTGATTGTTGATTCAGTTGTGAATATTTTATATAATTAAAACAATGATGGCATGGACAAAAAAGATAGTGCTCTTAAATTTAACATTTTGTGGCACCACCTTTTGCAGCCATCACTGTCAACAGGCGATCTTAATTAGTGTCACTGGTGCCTTCAGACATGCTACTGGGTAGTTTGGTATCATTGGGAAATGAATCATTAAATCACTTCCGGTACTAAAAACATTACTTTCAATTCGTGAACGCTGCATAAAACCCTAATTTGTTCATAAATCCGTGTGTAAGTTCATGAGTGCCAGATGTTTGCAAACTGGCCGCATGCTCCCGATGGTCAGTAATCGGCATAAATCACTGTCCACGAACCGCCATATAAGGAGGTGCGAGAGCTCTTTCCTGTTGATCTGACGGTGTAGCACAGTTAAAGAATAGGAAGAAAAACTCCTCAGAGGCCGCAACATCCAGTTCACAAGAGAAGACACCAAAGAATAAAATCACTTTCTCTGACGGCCAGGTTCACACTGGTGATGACGGAGAACTCACTATTAATATCTACAGAAAACCCACCCACACAGACCAGTACTTATTGTTAGAGTAACACCATCCCTTACCTCACTAACTTGGAGTGATCAGGACACTACATCACAGGGCAGACACGACTCCCCCCCCCCCCCACCAACACCCAAAGGAAAGAGAAAGGAGCTGAACATGTGAGGGCCGCACTCACATGTGGCTATCCCAAATCAGAATCCACCAGGGACAGAAAATCCAGAAACGACAACCAGGACTGAAGAAAGCCCCTAGTCATTCCATACATGGCTGGTACATCAGAGAAGCTGGAGAGGATCTTTGGGAAACACAAGATGCCAGTTTCCTTTAAACCAACCAACACTCTAAGACAAAGGCTTCTTCACCCCAGAGATCAGATTCGCAAACAGAAGAGGAGTAGTTTATGCTGTCCAGTGTGAGGAGGATCACCTGGATATTCACAGTACATCAGGGAAACGAAATAACAACTTCAGAAGCAGATGGTCCCACACAGGAGAAAGGACATCGCTGGACCAGACTCGGCAGTTGATCTCCACCTGACAGACGAAGGACATTCGTTTGAGGATGATGATGTACGCATTTTAGACAGAGAGGATCGGTGGTTTGAAAGAGGAGTGAAAGAGGCCATTTATGTTCATGTAGAGAAAGGGACGTCTCAGATGCCGTCCACCCTCTGCCTGCACTGCAATAATACCTTCACCTCCTAAGAAATCTGGGGATGTGTGCGCCATCCAACCAGGAGATACCCAATGTGTGCATGTGTATATACAACGCTGGAAAAAATAAAATTAAGCAAGGAGACTACTGCAAAATTATCACTTTATCTGAGAATTTATTTACAGAAAATAACTGGCCCAAACAACAAAAAAGGTATTGCTTTTAGATGTGTTTTTTTGATGTGCTTTTACATCAACTAATGCAAAGAAGACAAGTTTGTGTTCATTCTTAAACACTACAGTACTTAAGTTTTAATATAGGAACAACTCAGAAATCTGTATTTGTGGAATTACTCTTTATTATTCACAGCTTTCATGCATCTTACCTAATCAGAACCTCTTTCAGTAGACTGAGGCGTCCTTGTGCTGGAATTCAACAGATACTCAAATTGAATGGCTGCCATACATGTAGTTTCTTATTCAGGAAAGATTTTGCAGTCGTCTCTTATTTATTTTTTATTATAGCAGGATTTGTTTCTCCTCGCAAACTAGTTATTTGTGACTGAGTGGAACATTTCTCCTCTTTGCCACAGTTGACATGGAGGATGAAGATGGGACTTGTCTACTTGATGTTTTGTGGTGAGTTTTTTTTATTCACATTCAGCACAAACGAACAATGTTCGTGTTTAAAAGCAAGTACTTAAAACGCATTAAAATGTCATATTTCTATGCACATAGCGTAAATGTCACCTCTCGTCCTGTTAACCGGATTTAACTGATTTTGGTTCTTCGCCCTTGCAGTGACCCCCAAGCCCTGAACGACTTCCTTCATGGGACCAGTGAGGTAATCACAACGAGTTAATAAAACAGTCAATAGTACACAAGATACATTTCTGATGTAGATGTTTCTTGGCACGTAGTTTTAAGGGGCATGTAGGGAAGAGCTGACAGTGTGAAACCGAGTTGTGATGTAGCGGTGTGTGCATTTCTCACCGCGACCGTGTGAGCCCGACCTGAAATGGTCTGATCTTATCCCACCAGCTGCAGACTGAAGACCTGCTCATTAACTCCTCCTCTGGGGAGCACTCCCTCTTCACAGATGCCCCGGTGAGTGTCTGGATCCACTGCCAGCAGCATCAAAACAACCAGCATTGTCCCCCATGAGAATGTTTCCCAACCCTCCTGTGCCTGAAACAGCTTCTTGTTAACTCTTGCTAATCACACAGTTCTCCCACATTTTCACTCAGCCCCCCCTCTGTGTTGTCTCCCACTGTTTCTTCCTCCAGAGCCCCGTCTCTCTGCTGGGAGATGGCAGGGATTCCCCAGACACACCTCCACCTGGCTGTGTGGATTTGTCTTTCCTGGAGGAGGCCCTCCTGTCATCCCCAGAGGGAGGAGAAGACCTGCAGGTGGTGCAGGCTGGGCCACCTGTGGAGACTGGATGTGAGCAGAAGAAGGGAGAAGTGGAGGAAGTGGAAGAGGCGGAGGTGGCATGTGATATCCTCCAGCAGAGTCTGCAGGAGGCTGAGATCACTGAGCAGACCATGGCTCTTGAAGCAGGTCTGGCACAGTCGGGAGACAGCCTGTCCATGTACTCACCTGCCCCTCTCCTCTCTCCACCCACTGCACCCTTCATACCCAAGTCTTTGACCTTGCCTGTCACTCCGGCATTGCCCAGAGACACCCAGGCAGCCGTGGAGCCTCCCCAGCCGTCCCTGTTGGCTGTTGGCCCGGGGTGTCCCTCTCTGAAGCCTGCTGCCCCTCCGCAGCTGATGGGGATACTGCCTGGAAATGTGTTCCCTGCTCCTTACCCGGAGAACTCCTTCTCACTAAGTCCTGCCCAGGGCTCAAGCATGATCATCCATAAGGCCGTGCCAAGTGTCAACACTCGCCCCCTCATCACTCCAGCACTGAGAGCAGCAGCAGCAGCGCCCAGCATCGTCCTGCAGCGTGCTCCTCTCCCTATTCAGCCCAAACTGCCTATCAGCATCCAGCCCAGACTGGTTCAGATTAGCCCCAAGCCTTCTGGACAGAAACCTGCTCCTGGTCTAACATTTGTTCCTGCGACGGCCTCACCAAATATTTTGCTCTCCCAAGCTCAAAAGACTGTTGCACCACCACGACAGCCCACCCAGCCGCTCCCTAAACCAGTCAGCCTGCAGCTGGTCAATCAGGGTGGCTCCTTTGTGCTGCAGCCTCAGGGACTCTTCCAAGGCCAAAACCAGTTCCTCCTTCCAGGCCAGGCCCCAGTTACACTCTCCCAGCCTGGTAATGCAGCCCGACCACTGTTGACCCCAAGTCATCAAGGTCCACCAGTTCATAGCATGGCTCCGTCCACAGGGAAGCTTGTAGATGGCTCTCAGATCCTAACCGTGCCCCAGAGACAGCTGAACTTCAGCCCTGTCTTTACCACCCCTACCGGGCAGCTAGCGCTCCGTCAGGCCACTGTACTTTCAGGACCCTTGCAGCTACAGTCCACCCCCGCTGCCGTCTTCCAGATGCCAGCACAGCTGGCTGGAACCTATACTCCAGGAGGGCAGGGGCAGCGTGCCACACTAGTCCACAGTCCCGCTCTTGGAAACCACATAACGTTGATCAACAGCCCTGGGGTGCTCCCCCCAGATCTCACTTCCATCTCAATTGTTAATGGACCCTCAGTTGTTCAGGGGCTGCCATTTGCCGCCCAGGCGCCGGCTCCTCAGACCGGAGTCACAGAAGGACAGCTCAACCTCCAGCAGGCGTCTGTGGTGCTGGTTTCAGAGAGAACCATTCAAGAAGAAAGGACCAGCTCAGAGGAGACTTTCCACCAGATGACACAGGTTAGTCGCCACCTCTAGATGTACAGTTTGTGTAGCGTGCATAAAATTTTCCGCCATGGTGTATTGAATTTTGGATTTTCATTCATTGCACCTGTATATCACAGATAGAAATTTGTCACGGTACATTGTGTAACTTGTGCTCTCATCAAATTCTGTTCAGTTTTTTTGTTAGCTTTACCATTTTTAGCTCATTCTGGCAAAACCAAAAAGAGCTAATGCGATGCTGCAGCGTCCATCTGTCTGTCTGTTCACATTTCACGGGAATCATGTTGTGCTTAAGGTTAGGGTCAAAGGTCATGAGATCTGGGCACTGATGTGATTTTAAAAAAAAAAAGTCAGTAGTCCTCCTAGGTGATTGCTAATTCTTACCAAACTTACACATAATCATCGTCAGGTTTGTCTGCATCCAGGTTGAGCTCAAGGTCATTGTGAAAGGTCAGGAGGTCTGAGTATTTATGATTTCACTAAAATCATTACTCTTCCAAGGCAATTTGCTCCAATGTTCAGCAACCTGTGCACAATGATCCTTAAGTGGGGTATGCATCTAAAGTGTGCTCAAAGTCAAGGTCAAGGATCAGGATATCTGAGCACCCTTGGGGTGATCCGTCAGGCTGGAGTGAGCTACTCCTTCACTGACGGTCTGGTTAAGGACTGCATTGCAGAATTCTGAAATCCATCAGTTTTATCATGTAAAAAGGCTCACCCCAATTTTAAAAAGATTAGGGTGCCATGTAAAATCTAAATAAAAGGAGAATGCAGTGATTTGTAAATCTTATAAAACCACTATTTTTTTTCGGAGTAGTAGAGAACAGAAAAAAGAAAACATATCTGATGTTGAAAGTTAGACATGTAAGTATTTAATGAATTAGCTCATCTTGAATTTGATGGAAATAACACATCTCAAAAGAGTTGGGACAATCTGCAAAAACAAAAAAAATGCTAAGTGAGTCATAATTAAAAGAAACAGCTGGAGGAACATGCCCCAGCTAATTAAGTTAACGAGCAACAGGCCAGTGACATAATTGGGAGTAAAACGAGCACCCTAGAGAGGCAGAGTCTCTCGGAAGCAAAGATGGGCAGAGCAACTTCATCTACACATTATGGAGCAACTCAGAATAAAAATGTGAAGACTTTCAATATTCCATCATCTACAGTACTTAATACATTTCTAGAATCTGGAAACCTCTTTGTATGCAAGGGATACTGCCAGCAGTTCAGCTTTTGTCTCATCAGTCCACTGAATATTTTCCAAAAGGTCTTGGGGATCATCAAGATGTTTCTTGGCAAATGTGAGACGAGCTTTTGTGTTCTTTACACAAAAAGGGGGCGGCTGTGTCGCAGGTATAGTGTGGCCGACTACTAATCAGAGGATCAGTAGTTTGATTCCCGCTCTGTCTGCAGTCTGCCTGTCCCCCAGTTGCTCCTGGTGGGTCAGGCCAGCGTCTTGCAGGGCAGCTCCACCGCCATCATTGTCTGAATGGGTGGATAGCAGGATCTGTAAAGTGCTTTGGCCATCCAGAGATGAGTAAAAAAAAATGCTATATAAGTGAACGCCAGTTACCATTTATCGTCTTTTTGGTCAGCAGAAGTTTTGCCTTGGAACTCTCCCATGGATGCCATGTTTCCTCCGTGTCTTTCTTATTTTTGAATAACCAGTGTCCAGACTCTCTCATGTCATTCTTTACTTCCAGAATCTCCAATATCCATCAGCAGCTTATGTCTGATGGAGCTGTAGTTTCTGGAGTGGATTCCCCGATTTCTTTTCCCTCCGTTATTCATTCCTTCTCGAGTTTTACACTCCCCTCGTTAACAGACGTATCCCAGCTAATTCACAAATCCAAATCATCCACTTGTTGGCTTGACCCCCTCCCTACTGTCCTTGTTAAAGCCTGCCTTCCTTCACTGGCTCCTTTGATTACCACCATTATTCACTCTTCCCTCAATACTGGAATTGTTCCGTCACCACTCAAAACAGCTGCTGTTACACCGCTACTTAAAAAATCTGGTGCAGACTCATCTGATTTTAATAACTTCCAACCAATCTCTAATCTCCCCTTCATCTCTAAGATTCTTGAAAAAGTTGTTGCCTCGCAGCTCCACAGTCACCTCAGTAATAATAAGCTCTATGAACAATTCCAGTCCGGTTTCCGCCCCCTCCATAGTACAGAAACAGCATTGATCAAAATCATGAACGACCTGATGGCTGCAGATTCTGGCTTACTCATCATACTCATTCTCCTAGATCTCACGGCGGCCTTTGACACCATTTCTCATAGCACCCTCCTAAATAGACTGGCTTCAATTGGCATCACCCACACTCCCCTCACTTGGTTCACTTCATATCTCTCCAGCCGCACTCAGTTCATCCATATCAAATCCTACACCTTGAGTTCATTCCCCATTTCTGCAGGTGTTCCCCAGGGCTCTGTCCTGGGGCCCCTTCTCTTTGTTATTTACATTTTTTCACTTGGTTACATTTTCCATTAATACAATATTAATTTCCATTGTTATGCGGATGACACCCAATTCTACCTCTCCTCTAAACCCAACTCCACACTGCCACCTACCTCTCTTCTTGATTGTCTTTCTGAAATTAAATCATGGTTTACCTCTAATTTCCTCAAACTCAATGGTAATAAAACAGAAATTTTACTTGTTGGTACACCCTCCATCTTAACCAAATCCCCCAGTTTCTCCATTGATATTAATAACTCTCCCATTTGCCCTTCCCCTCAGATTAAGAGCCTGGGTGTCATCATCGACAGCACTTTATCATTCCAGCTTCATATCAATAATATTACTCGGTCCGCCTATTTTCACATTCGTAACATTAACCAACTGCGTCCTTCCCTCACTCCGCACACTGCTGCCATCCTTATCCATAGCCTTGTCACTTCCTGCATTGACTACTGCAACTCACTTCTCTTTGGTCTCCCAAATAAATCCCTCCACAAGCTACAGCTCCTTCAGAACGCTGCTGCCCGGATCGTCACTCGTACTCCACCCATAGAACACATTACCCCTGTCCTTCAGCATCTTCACTGGCTCCCAATAAAGGACAGAATAAACTTTAAGATACTGCTCCTCACTTTCAAAGCCCTTCATAACCTGGCCCTGCCATACCTGTCTGAACACCTCCACATCGTCACCCCTAGCCGCTCTCTTAGGTCCTCCTCTTCCCTTCACCTCGTCGTTCCTTCTGCTCGCCTCATCACTATGGGGTATAGAGCCTTCAGTCGCTCTGCTCCCCGGCTCTGAAACTCATTCCCACCAGCCATTCACAACATTGACTCTCTTTCATTATTTAAATCCAGACTCAAAACTTATTTGTTTAAACAGGCTTACTCTCTTTGATAATCTACTTTTAATTCACTGTTTTGGTTTGTTACTTAAGGTTTGTTATTGCATTTTTAATTTGTATTTATTTTTTTAATGCTCTTTGTAAAGTGACCTTGGGGGCTGAAAGGCACCTAGACATAAAATGTATCATTACTATTATTAAACTGAGGCAAGTGAGGCCTGCAGTTCTTTAGCTGTTGTTCTGGGTTGTTCTTGAATTCATCATGGCATGATGTGTTGCTTTTTGAGGTCTTTTAGCCTGACTCTGACTCTGACTTCATTTTGTCAGACAGGTTCTTTCTGTGATTTCTTGATTCAACAGTTGGCTGGGTGTGGCTAGTGAAACTGAATTCAGCTTTCCAAAAAATGTGGATAATTACAGCTAATTCATAATTTTTTAAAATTATTTTTTTTTGGGGGGGGGGGGTATTACTGTTTCGCATAAGGCCAGATAGGTTTGGATAACTTTTTTCCATTAATATATGAAATCATCATTTAAAAACTGCATTTTGTATTTGCTCAGATTATCTTTGTCTAATATTAAAATTTGTTTGATGATCTGAAACATTTAAGTGTGACAAATATGCAAAAATATAAGAAATCAGGAAGGGGGCAAATACTTTTTCACAGCACTTTAAAAGAGTCCAGGGTCTGGACTGGCCTGCCTGCAGTCCAGACCCTTCACCAACTGAAAACATCTGATGCATCAAATATTTAGGAGCGCTCTCACGGGGAATCGTGCCTGTTTCTGGCTGCGGGGCGCTGGCCTGTGATTGCCCTGGTCTACCCGGCTGAGGGGATCGTACACTGCAGCACTACTTCTGCAGTGTCGATCCCTCCGGTTGGACCTGGGTGGTCTCAGAGGTGGTGTCCCTGTAGCTGTGGACTTGGTGCAGTCCCTGCTGGTGATGGCTCCCTTGTGATGGTGCTTCCACACCTGGATCCTTGGTGCCCAGCCGTGTCTCACACAAATGAAAGTTTGTTTGTGCGTGTGTGTGTGGGTGTGGGTGGGTGGGTGGGGGTGTAATTGTGTTTTATTTCAATATGTGAAGCACTCTGTGCTACATCTCTTTGTATGAAAAGTGCTATATAAATAAAGCCTTGATTGACTGATTGATTGATGAAATGCAAAATATGACAAAGAAGACAAAGGACTGTTGAGCAGTTAGAAACCTATATTGGACAGGAACGGGTACATTTCTCTCTCAGAGGTCCAGTAAGTGGTCTCCTCAGTTCCCAGACATTTACAGGTTAATGTTGAAAGACGATGAGATGTTACACAGTGGTAAGCATGACCCAACTCTTTTGTGATGTGTTACTGCCATCCACTTCACTGTATACTTCTCTGGCTCGGCTTTCTCTCTGCAGCCCTACGGACACGTCGTCCAGCACGTCTCCGTCCAGCCCACCTCTGCAGGGCTGCAGTCCTCACCTCCTGTTGTCACCGTCCTGCAGCCCCCTCCTCCTGAACCGCAAGCGGCCCCCGACCCAACGGATATACCCAAACTTTTGGTACCCTCCACAGATATGGTCCATGTAGTGGAAGAGATGACCCATTCCATGAGTCAGAACCAAGCGTACTCACAACAGATGCAACAGGTCAGAGCTCCAGCAAACTTGAGCAGATTTTTGTGAATGCGGTGGCTGAGAAAGGATAATGTGTTGCTATATTTTGTTACGATGGTGTGCTAATACTCCACTTTAGTCAAAGGTACATTATATGAACAGAACTATCACTAATTAAGCTACATAAAAACAATTAACTTAAAATCAAAGTAGTTTCAAAGCTCTGTGCAGAAATCACAAGCCTGGTTGACACCACAATCTTTTTTTCTCATCTTTTTCCACCACAGCAGGCACTTGCTTCTCCGATCACATCTGAACTGTTGGCTGGCGCACTGCCAGTGGTGCCGTTGGAGCCACTAACTTCACCAGTCCCCAACAACAGAGAGACTCAGCCTCAGACCCATTCAGTTTCTGACCCGGACACCAGCAGCATGATGCCAGACCAGTGTGATGAGGTCTCCCCTCTCCACTCAGACCCGGAGGTCACGTCGCTGATCTGCCCCTCTCCTCAGATTCAAGACATTGACAAACCAGCTCTAGCAACTTTTTCCCCTCCAGCTGAGACTCAGATCGCACTTCCTGAGTGTTCAGTCCCCCACACCACAGATCCCGAGTCCCGTGTTGAGCCCATGGTCCAGTACCAAGTCCCTCATCAGCTCAAGGTTTCACAGGGCTTATTCACCCACACCCAGACGCAGGTTCAGTCAACTGCTTCCCAGGCTCCACCTCAAGTCCAGACATCAGTCTCTCAGCCCCATGTCCAAGTCCAGGTCCAGCCACCTGTTTCACAGTCTCAGTCCACAACCCACACTTCAGTCCACAGCAGCTCACCCCCTTTGCATGTCAGCGTGCCTCAGCAGCAGCCTGATCCCACAGCTGCTTCTGCTCTTCCCTCCAAAGGAGGAGATGACTCCGCTGTCCAACAGCACACACAAAACAGTACGTTTGACTCCTGCTTGATACCAAATAGGACCTTAATGACCTGATAATCTGTGATTCTAACAGTTATTGCACCGTACTCATCCTACTGTCCTCATCATCGTCATGGTCACTGTGTCCTCTGACAGAGCCGACAGCTGCCTTGGCCGTGGAGAGTAAACCATTTACTCTCGATGTCTGTCCACCTTCTCCTGCAGCAAAGGAGGTCCAGATTCACGGGCCCCCTGCTCTCATGGAATGTGGCTCCATGCAGACAAGTCAGCAGACCAACACCAAGGTGAGTAAAGATATGATTTATTAATGTCACTCAATCTTTATATTTATTTATTTAACGTGCTGATTATTTTAACGATTCATAAGTTAATACAATATCATAAATTAGGGATGTCCTGATCAAAATTTTTTGTCCAATCCGAGTCATTTAAGTTTGAGGATCAGCCGATACCAAGTCATAATCTGATACTTACATTTTCCTACAACACCTTTTTGCAAACTACACACCATTCAGTAAATGATTTATTTTTTTTAAATCATTGCCATTGTACGTGAGCATTCCACATGGCAGACATGTTGGCAACATCTTCTCTGCTGCAGCTCTGTATAGCTGCCATGTTATGACGAGGCTGACGTAAAACAGCTGGAACAGAGACTTGAATAAAGATGAATCCAGTGACCCAGGTACCGATCGAGTCACAAAAGCCTTGATTGTGATCGGGATATCCCAACCATAAATTAAAAAGAAGTGTTCAGGGAGCGCATAATGTAGTATCTCCTACAAAATCCATGAGGAATTTCAAGCTTAATAATCTTTTATTAATTAAATAAAATGGCTGGCAGCTTCAGAATCCAGTATGGAATCCAGATGAATTTTGGACTGCCTGTACATGTTTTTTTTATGATTTGTCTTGAGGACTTCAGCCTTTATTTGATGGTGCACACGCTCTATTGAGGCTTCCATTACATTCATCAGTTATGAGTTGTTGAAAATATTCTCTGTTTTACATCTTTCAGATAACCTCCATGGCTGGGGTAATTTATAACATATGTTTTATATAATTTGCAACAGTCTAACATTGTAAAATATAAGCATCTTTTATTCTGTGACAAGAAAACTAGTAGAAATTAAATTTTATCAATTTTTTCTCATCTTCTTTTATTTAGCGAAATACTAAAAAACTATGCTTAAAATGCAGCAACCAATTAATTCATTTACATGATTATGTTTGTCATTATAGACAAATCTTGATTCAAATTGCTGCTCATTTTCAAAGATGTAGGTCAAAGATTAAGGTAAAAAATATTAAAAGACACAAAAATCACAATCTTAATTCAGAAAATGTTTAAATCTGTTGAAACTTGCAAGACATAATTTGAACTTGGCAGCATGGTGGTGTAGTGGTTAGCAGTGTCCCCTCACAGTAAGAAGGTCATGGGTTCAGATCCACCAGCCAGCAGGGCCCAACTGTGTGGAGCTTGCATGGGTTTACTCCAGGTGCTCCGATTTCCTCCCACATTCCAAAAACGGGCAAGTTAGGTTAATTGGAGACTAAATTAGCCTTAGGTGTGAATGAAGGGATTGGCACTGCCCCACAGCTGCTTCATCCAGGTGGATCCGTGCGAATATCCCACTGGGATTAACGAAGTATAGCAAAACAAAAAGAAATTTCCCCTGTGTGTAGTATGATCACAGCATGTATCAGGAGAACATTTTTTCTCTTCATCTGATTCAGATTCTGGATCTGGCAGCCATTTTTAGCTTATTCTGCTGAAGCCGAAAGAAGCTAATGTGATGACGTGGCGTCAGTCATTTGTGCGTGTGTCTGTCTGTCCATCTATCCGTCCACATTTCATGAGAATCACTACTCCTCCTAGGTATTTGCCTTGATGCTCACCAAATTCACTCACAATAGCCATGTTCACATGGACCCCAGTTACATAGTCACAATAAACTGATTACTGGGAATAAACTGATAATGGCAATAATCAGTTTTGCCGTGTTTACATGCACTGAATAAACGGATTATTGGAGGGTAAACCACTTGGGTTAATGACTCCAGTTACATGACCTTTATCGGATTATTGTGTTTACATGGCCACTTGAACAATCAGATAACTCCAGAAATCCAATCATAACCGGTTTATTCATGTACATGTAAACATGGTCATGATGGACACAAGTAACCGGATTAAAAGCCTGATCAGAATAAAAATGCTTCATGTAAACACGCCAATCTGAATATTCTGACCCGATCACACTCATTCGGATCAAAATTTCCTTCCGATTGAGACGGGTGGGTTATGCCAATTGTTAATCCGATTGGTGCACATATAAACACTTATTCCGAAGTTTGGGTAGAAAATATGTTTACTGCACATGCCTGTACGTCAGCCACTCGCAGACGTGACGTATTTCCGCCTTTACAGCAGCTAGCGGAAGACATGGCGGGCGTAAAACAAATCTGGTCTGTATCGTCCTGCTGTCTCCCTCTGTTCATCATATGCAGAAGTATGTACTGCTGGGCTTGTAGCTTCATTACGGAGACCAACAGAAGCAAAAGTACAGTCTGAATAACACAATACAGGTCCATTTCAAAAGAGACACGAAGCGGGGTTTGTTTACATCGGAAGTTGCTTCTTCTTCTACGATTTCCGGAATGTCAGATTATTGTGCGCATGTCAAAATGATTTAGTCCGTTCAAACGTGTGACACATGGAAACGCACGTCCTAATCGGATCAACTTTTCAGGATCCATGTAAACAGTAAAGTTCTGATCTGAATTGTAATCAGATTGAAGAAATTTTGCACATGCAACCGTGGCTATTGATCCTCAGGTGGGTCTGCATCCAAGTTATGCTCAAGGTCAAAGGTCAGAAAATCTGGGCATTTACATGATTTTAGAAAAATCATTAATCCTCCTAGGCAATTACCTTGATTCTCACGAAACTCACTCACAGTGACCCTCGGGTAGGTGCGTCCAAGTTGAGGTCAAGGTCATTGTCAAAGGTCCGAAGATCTAGGCATTTATGATTTCCTCCTCCTAGGCCATTGACCTTGACTTCATGCACATCCTAGATGGGTCTGTATCTAGGCTGTGCTTAAGGTCAAGGCCACTGTGTGGTGTTTAGGATGTGGGGATGCGCGCGCATGTGACATCGCTATGTGGCAGACTGGCCGTGGCGCGGATGGCGCCACCCCTCTGTATATAGTTGTGTGGAACGTTATTAAAGAGTGAGTTCAGTTCACGTCTCTTGTCAGCGCCTCATTTCAGACATAACAATGGCGACAAGGGTAAAAGAGACTATCACAACCTTTGGAATTTTTCCTTCCTTGCTCTATCAGGTGAGCCACCAATTCCCTGGTCCCACTGGCATGAGTCATTCCAGACTTTTATTGATGGTGTTGGCTTAACCAATGCTAGTGACAAAAGGTTAAGGGATGTGCTAATACACAGTCTCAGCAGTGCTGCCAACTTGGCAGCTTTCTCTCTAAATCTGGCAAATTTTATTTTGCCAAAAGCGACTAGCAACAAATCTAGCAACCTTTTCTGGTGTTTTGGAGACTGTGACATGAAAGCACTTTTGCTCTGCAGTTACTGTCCTCAACAAGCAGCAGGATGTGCTACCGTGAGCCTTTCCCCATCCCAAAGCACTCACTGGCAGTCAGTCTCACAGTAGCCTCATGCAGCAGTTAGCAGCAGTCAGAGAGGAGACCCATGTTACTCGCGTCCAGACTGCAAATGAATTGTGTGTGCACAAACCTCCCGCCAATCCTGCCCTGTTTTACAGAGCGGGATGTAAATGTTTCTTCACTGTCAGTGTCACACTAATAAATCACTGCATTTGACTTACAGCCTCAGTTACGTACTCACCTCATCCACTGTGTGTCTCTCTCTGTAACATAAACTAAACATCTTGCTAGCTAGCTCGTCATGTCGCAGTCTAAACTGTATGCCCAGAAATACTGAAAGGAGTGGGAATCAAACCCTGAATTCAAAGGCTGGTTGAAGCCATTTATTGGAGATAATATACGGGCAAACTGCCTGTACTGTCCCAAGCCCAGATAAAGGAGGAAGGTTGGATGTAGAGCTAGCAATCCCCACCCCCCCCACCCGTCCTGTCAAGCAGCTAGGTGAGCAGAACAGAAATCTGCTTCCCTTATTGTGCCAAACAGATTTTACTTTGCCAAAAGGAGCTTTATACAGTACGTAATACAGTGGTGTGAAAAAGTGTTTGCCCCTTCCTGATTTCTCATTTTTTTGTATGTTCGTAACACTTAAATGTTTCAGATCATCAAACAAATTTAAATATTAGACAAAGATAACACAAGTAAACACAAAATGCACTTTTTAAATGAAGGTGTTTATTATTAAGGTAAAAAAAATCCAAACCTACATGGCCCTGTGTGAAAAAATGATTGCCCCCTAAACCTAATTACTGGTTGGGCCACCCTTAGCAGCAACAACTGCAATCAAGCGTTTGCGATAACTGGCAATGAGTCTTTTACAGCGCTGTGGAGGAATTTTGGTCCACTCATCTTTGCAGAATTGTTGTAATTCAGCCACATTAGAGGGTTTTTGAACATGAACCGCCTTTTTAAGATCATGCCACATCATCTTAATCAGATTCAGGTCAGGACTTTGACTAGGCCACTCCAAAGTCTTCATTTTGTTTTTCTTAAGCCATTCAGAGGTGGACTTGCTGGTGTGTTTTGGATCATTGTCCTGCTGCAGAACCCAAGTGTGCTTCAGCTTGAGGTCACGGACAGATGACCGGACATTCTCCTTCAAGATTTTTTGGTAGACAGCAGAATTCATGGTTCCATTTACCACAGCAATTCTTCCAGGTCCTGAAGCAGCAAAACAGCCCCAGACCATCACACTACCACCACCATGTTTTACTGTTGGTATGATGTTCCTTTTCTGAAATGCTGTTACTTTTACGTCGGATGTAATGGGACACTCACCCTCCAAAAAGTTCAACTTTTGTCTCGTCACTCCACAGAGTATTTTCCCAAAAGTCTTGGGGATCATCAAGATGTTTTCTGGCAAAACTGAGATGACCACTTTATGTTCTTTTTGCTCAGCAGTGGTTTTCATCTTGGAACTCTGCCATGCAGGCCATTTTTGCCCAGTCTCTTTCTTATGGTGGAGTCATGAACACTGACCTTAACTGAGGCAAGTGAGGCCTGCAGTTCTTTGGATGTTGTTGTGGGGTCTTTTATGATCTCTTGGATGAGTCGTCGCTGCATTCTTGGGGTAATTTTGGTTGGCTGGCCACTCATGGGAAGGTTCACCACTGTTCCATGTTTTTGCCATTTGTGGATAATGGCTCTCACTGTGGTTTGCTGGAGTCCCAAAGCTTTAGAAATGGCTTTGTAACCTTTTCCAGACTGATGGATCTCAATTACTTTGTTTCTCATTTGTTCCTGAATTTCTTTGGATCACAGCATGATGTCTAGCTTTTAAGGATCTTTTGGTCTACTTCACTTTGTCAGGCAGGTCCTATTTAAGTGATTTCTTGACTGAGAACAGGTGAGGCAGTAATCAGGCCTGGGTGTGGCTCAAGAAATTGAACTCTGCTCTCCAGAGATGTGGTAAACCACAGTTAATTTATGTTTTAATGGGGGGGGGGATCACTTTTTCACACAGGGCCATGCAGGTTTGCATTTTCTTTATCCTTAATAATAAACCCCTTCATTTAAAAACTGCATTTTGTGTTTACTTGTGTTATCTTTGTCTAATATTTAAATTTGACTGATGATCTGAAACATTTAAGTGTTACAAACATATAAAAAAAATGAGAAATCAGGAAGAGGGCAAACACTTTTTCACACCACTGTATACGTATGTACTGTATATTGTTTATAACTCCTCCTGTAATAACTTTTAATACTTTATTTCAATTGTTTTACCCATGAAGGGCCCGACCGGGGGGGGGGGGGGAGGAGGGAGCGGAACAGACAAAGAAGACAAACAGACTAAACACAGCTGAAACAAACAGAAGACAGACTGTTTGTTTCACTGAAGAGGACTCAACACGAGTCTGGTATCTGCACCTGTTAAAGGAGAGACGTGTGTGTGCATACGTGTGCATGTGTATGACAGTGTGCGCAAAATAAGTGTGTGCATGTGAGTGGTTTGCCAGGAAACATACCCTTAAGAGGGTGGCCGGTCACAGCAACACCCCCCCTTCCCCCCGGAAACCCCAAACAAGCAGGACAATGCCACCAACCCCCACAGAGCACAAATGTCTTGAGGCAAACAAGCCCCAGGACAGCCAAGCATCCTCCCCAGGAGGGAAGGTCACTCAACACGATTAAAGTTTAGTGGTGTGGGATGATGGGAGTTGTTGTCCGCTAGTCGTTTAAACAAAAATTAATATTACTCTGTTATTATACAACAGCCGACTACTTTAATCCTGTGGAAAATTATCTTTTAAATTGACAAACATCATATGTGTAACTCGTGGCAAAATTTGATCGGGATCAAAAGATATTTCGCTCTTGCCATTCATTTCAATGGAGAATTTTTTTTTTCGATTTAAGGTCTCATATACAGAAGTAGAGGGGTTGTGACTTAGGCTGTCTATTACATCCAAATGACCAATTATGCAAATTAGGTCATTACATCATTTAGCGACTTCTAGTGACTTTTAGGGACAGCCAATAGTTACTTTCCTTATTGAGGAGTTGACAACACTGAGTCTTGGTAGCTAGGGGCAGTGTGTCTTCTGTTCTCTCGGCCTTGCAGACACATCCGAGGACTGTGTTGCTGTGATGAACAGACATTTCGCTGATGCACATAGTATCACTGCGCGGAGGCTTGTTTTTGGCCAGCACCGCCAGCATGAGGATGAGACGGTCCACCAGTATGTCACTGAGCTCCGTCTCCTGGCTAGCATGTGCACCTTCGGCGACGGAGAGGAAAAGAGGGTACGTGATAAGATAGCGGAGCACACTAAGAGCTAGTGGCTGCGGGAGCAGCTGCTACTGGTGAAGAACGACCTGAAATTAGACGAGGTTGTGAGGATGGGGTCCCAAATGGAAACGGCCATCCCACTATTAATGCAGCGAATGCCGCCTAACCGACAAGCCCCTCATCTGGCCCCACGCACACGGGCTGTCACCACCTCCGACCCCGACATCTCAACCCCACATCTGCCCGCTACAACCAAAAGAAGAAGGGTAGGAAACGGGACAACACGGGTGAGTGTCTGCCCTGTGATAACTGTGGTTCACCTAGACAACAGACTCAATCACCTGCCTGCCCAACCAGGGGGCAGAAATGATACAGTTGCAAGAAACTCAACCACTTTGCTAGAATTTGCTGCTGAACCTTCACAAACTCAATGGCCTGCCCACCAGTCCCAACTGCCATTCACTCAGTTGGTGCCAAAAACTGGCCGTTCAAATGGTGCACAGTGGAGCTGGATGGTGTTGGCATACCGCTGCTGCTGGATACAGCGGCCTCAAGGTCTCTTCTGAGCGAATCTACGGTCAGGAAACAGTTCCTTTGGAAGACCATCATAGCTAATGTGGAGGACTTATTCAGCTACAGACACGTCAGGATCGGCATGGTAGGGACGGTCACATTTTCTGTATGCTGTGGCTCTAAAACCATTCCGTCGTTCACCTTCCAAGTGACGCACTGGGGGGCTGATCTGCTGGGTATCAATCTGATCAGCGAGCTGGGTTTCTCCATCACTGACCCAATGGGCTCTAACGTTCTGACAGTCTCCTCATCCTGGCAGCATCACTGGCTGGCGCTCTTCACAGGACTGGGCTGCCTCACCTCTTTCAACCACCAACCGCTCATTGATTCGACGGTGTCACCGAAAATTCAGCCTCTCCGTCGACTACCCCTTGCACTGCGGAACGACATCACAGTGAAACTGCAGAAGATTTCAGACGCAGGCATCATTGAGCAGGTCAACGTTTCTCCCTGGATCTCCAACTTGGTGGTGGCAAAGAAGTTGGGTGGCCTACAACCATGCATTGACCTCAGAATTTTGAACAAGGCTGTGATTCCAGACAAATATCCCCTGCCCACAACGGAGGAACTGACAGCAGTGTTCCATGGCTCAAAAGTTTGTTTTTTTTCCCAAACTGGACCTCCGCCAAGGCTACCTGCAGGTTCCTTCACCCAGACAGCCGCAACATAACAGCCTTCGTCACCCACATGGGAGTGTTCAGGTACACCCGCATGCCTTCTGGCCTCAGTTCCGCCCTGAGCCATTTTCAGAAAATCATGGCTACACTGTTCGTCGGCCAGGGTTGGTGGTGTACCTGGATGACATCGTGGTGCACGGCGCAGCATTGGCCTCTCACGACGCCCACCTCACTAAGGTAATGACAAAACATGGCTCCACACTTAAGGGGGAAAAGTGCATCTTCAAAGCATCGACCATTCAGTTTGTGGGGTTTCCCCTGTCTGCCAAGGGCCTGAGCCCCCTTCATTCAAACGCCAAGGTGGTACTGCACCTACCCGAACCATCGTGCCCTGCACAGCTATCATCATTTCTGGGCATGGCAAACTTCTATGGGCACTTCATTCCCCGCTACTCAGAGACGATAGAGCCATTACGCCCCCTCCTGAAGCAGAATGCACCCTGGGAGTGGATCCCGGCGTGCTCCGCCGCCATCTGCCAACTGAAAACGCAGCTTACTTCCCCACTGGTGCTCACCCATTTCGACCCACAGTGCCCCACGTTTGTGACCTGTGATGCCTCCAATACGACAGTGGGAGCCATGCTATCTCAGCTCCAAGGGGGGACCGAGCGCCCAGTGGCGTTCACTTCGAGGTCACTTACATCAGCCGAGCAGAAGTACTCAGTGGAAGAGATGGAGGTGCTAGCGTGCGTCTGGGCGTGTGAGCGTTAGCACATGTACCTGTATGGGCGAGGCGTCACACTCCAGATAGATCATAGGGCCCTCACAGCACTGCTGGAAACATTGAGGTTGGGGCACAAACCTCTGCACATCTACAGGTGGATGGAAAGGCTACCAGCATATAACTTCACCACTCAGTTCACGCCGGGCAGAGAAAATGTAGTGGCAGACATGTTGTCTTGGGCCACACCTAACCCCACACTGAGCGTCGACCAGGACTCCTTAGAGCCAGAACTGGTCCACATGCTGCATGGCACACTTCAGACCGCCGTCTCCTTGCAAGAGCTCCAGGCCACGTCCAAGCAGGATCCAGTACTATCCCAGCTCTGCACATTCATTTGCGAGGGCTGGCCATCCAACGTACTGGAAGAACTAGCTCCTTTTCACAGAGTCAGAGACCATCTATCATGCTGGAATGATGTCTTCATGGCAAGGGGGCTCTGCATAGTGATCCCGGAGGCACTAAAGGGCCGCATCTTGACCATGGCACACGACGGCCACCTGGGCGTCATCAGAGTCAAACAGTGTTGTTGAGGCTCAGTCTGGTGGCCAGGCAACGACAAGGATGTGGAGATCATGGTGAAAGACTGTATGCCCTGCCTAGCCAGCGGTAAGACCGGTGTGCCCCCACCCCCACCCCTGCAGTCTCTGCCATGGCCATCAGCCTCGTGGAAACACACCCAATTGGACATTTGTAGCGAGCTGCATAGTGCCCCCATGTGTCAACAATTCTTACTGGTAGTTTACAACCGCCACTCAAAATGGGCCGAGGTGTTGCTCACCGGCTCAGTCATCACCGACGTAGTCACCGATTTCCTCTTTTCCATGTTTGCTTGCTGGGGCGTACCAGACGCGATCACAACAGACAATGGACCACAGTTTACTTCAGCGGACTTTGCTGCGTTCATGAAAGAAAAAGGCATCAAGCACATAAATACTGCTTTCTACCAACCTCAGGCAAATGGGGGGTGGAGAGGTTTAATCAGACCCTCACGAATGGTCTCAGAGCACACCTAGCGGTTGGACTCCCATTTCTGGTCACACTACAGAGCACCCTGCTACATTACAGAGTGACACCTCATGCCACGACTGGCAGCTCCCCGGCTCTTCTAATGCTAGGACATGAGATATGCCTTCCTTTGGACTGATAACACCCTCCATCGGACTCTACCCCGACAGAAAGACCCTCACCTAGGGGGAGGGTGGATGAACAGCAGCAATGTATGAAGCAACGGTTTGACAAGAAACACCAGGCAAAGCGACACAGGCTCGCAGTACTGGATTGGGTCCGGAGCCGACGCCCTAATGGCACTCACAAGCTGCAGTCGTTTTGGACAACACCGATGCAGATCACAGCTCGGTTGGGGTCAGCCACCTTTTGTCTCTCTGGTGGGTCACGGTGGCATGCTATTCACCTCAGAAAGGTGACACCGTCCTCGGCCCCGGATCAGGAGATGGCAGCGGTCACGACGGGATTGGGCTGGGACTTCAGCTACACAAGACCCACAATTCCCGAAGAATGTTTGTTGGAGTCTGCAGCAGCAGCGCAGCCCGAACACCGTTCGGCCCGGATTTGGCAGAGACCCCACCACTCAAAGTTCAAAATTTAGTTACGAAGTCCTTTATGTTGATAGTTTGCACATGACTGGACCATGTGGCAGAATAATCCACACAGTCATGGGGGCATACCGGCAATATATCCGGGTGCCCAGGTAGCTGTCTAAGTTCTTTTGAGTTTTTCAAGGGGGGGATAAATGTGGTGTTTGGGATGTAGGGACACGTACGAATGTGACATCACCACGTGGCAAACTGGCCATGGCGTGGACGGCACCACCCCTCTGTATATAGTTGTGTGGAATGTTATCAAAGGTGAGTTCAGTTCACGTCTCTTGTCAGCACCTCATTTCAGACGTAGCAATGACAACGAGGGTAAAAGAGACTATCATAACCGTTGGAACCGTTCCTCACTCTACCAGGTGAGCCACCGATTCCCTGGTCCCGCTGGCATGAGTCATTCCAGACTTTTATCGACGGACGTTATTAAAGAGTGAGTTCAGTTCACATCCCTCGTCAGCACCTCATTTCAGACATAACACAGTGATCAGGAGATCTGAGCACCCCGGGGTGATTTTGTCAGGCTGGAATGAGCTACTCCGTCATTGATGGTCTGGTTAATTTAATGATTTGGTTTGAGTATTGAATAAACGGTGGCTGCTTTTAAAATGATTATTTGGTAACTTCAGCAAATATATAATTGATGATTTGAAAATGCGACCATCTGTCTTTTGAATTCATCTAAAATGTGCCTCATCTGCCAGCTGGCAGGTCCTCTGGAGCCACTGAGGGAGGAGAGGCTCACACCAGCAATGCGCCGACACAGGTAAGAGACCCGCAACAAGGCCACCATCCTGGTCTGTTATGCTCGAAGTCAGAATGAGATACGGTTACCTCTGATTATTGTGTTCTGTGTTGTTCAGGTTCCAGCAGCAGCTTTGTTTGGATCATGGTGCGGTACAGAACCCGCTCACTGTCCCGGCCTTCTCTAATCTGAAAGACGCTGTTAGATGCTTGCTGCCGTACCACACCTGCGCTGGTCACCCGCCCACTCAGGAGGACTTCAATTTAGGTTGGTTTTAAAATACCTCAGGGTTTAGTAATTGCAGCACCATTTTGACCCATCTTCTGCGACCTTCCCCAGAATGACTCATTTTAGTCCATATCTCTTTAAATGCTCACGAGCCCCTGTCCAACCTGCCCCCTTTCTTTCGCCACTTCTGAGATCTGTTGTTGATGCCATGTTACTAATGTTTGCTGCCTAGCTCCAGTAGTGAACACAGTCTAAGTTAACTAATGTGAGTTAACTTGTAAATAAGAATGTGTCCTTAATCTGTCTTGCCTGGTTAAATAAAGGTTAAAAAATCATCTGAAAGAATGAATGAAATAAAGTATCACTGCTGGACAAGGGTGTGTGGTTCAAGTGGTTGAGAGAATATGACCGGTTCCTTGAAGTACAATAAGCACAGAAAAAAATGTACACAAGTAAACAGTCAACTGCTAATGGCAGCTAACTGCCTTTTTCAGAGTTTAATAAACTATAATAAAATACGCTAAAATAGCATCTCAGGACAGCATACTGTATATGGTCAAGCGTTTGTAGATGAATAATGCTCCGTGTCCACCTAGGCGTCTGTTGATGGAAGGGCCACCTTCTCCGCATGAGGGATCCGTCGGGAGCATGAAAGGAACGTAACCAGGCGAGAGTCACACTAGTTAATACTCCGGAGCCACAAACTGCATGGCGAGTATCATCGCCTGGCCAGAGAACTTTGGCTCGATGAGCCAGTGTTCAAGTAGTATTTTCGTCTACAAAAGTTGCAGCTTAATGAGCTTCTTCTGTCCTGCCTGATCTGCACAACCTGCACATCACTGGTCGACGAGATTCCTGGTGGGTGAGCTGTTCTAGTCTTTTCATGACACGTTGGGATGTTAAACTTTTGCCTCTAACTTCAAAAGTAAACAGCAAAACATGTTTTTGAAATGTGTAGTTGCTGAATATGTGTTTACTTTTTAGTAATAATTGCTATTTTAAAAGTTCTGCATGAGCTCCAGGAAACAATTGGCTCCACTCACCCAGTCCTCATTTGTATGAATGGGACAGGAGTGTGGATTCATGGCAATAAGGAGTGGGCACCTCCATGCGATGGCTTGAGAATACTGACACAATGCTACCAGAATGCATGCAGGGCATGCTACATAGACAATGAACTGGAAGCATGAAAACGCACGCCTTGGTGGACATGTAGCTTAAGGATGCCTAGTGAGAGTAGACAGAATATACAGAAAATGAGGATAAGATCTGACCGCGATCCAACAGCTAAGCTAGCACTAAACTATCAGCCTCTCCCTACCAGGACAAACTCTAATGTTCTTACACTGTGTTCCAAATTATTATGCAAATGATATTTGTCTCTGATTTTCCTAAATGGTCGATGCAAATAACAGTCAGTATAATTTTCAAGTCATCAACCGTTAGAACATAACTGAGATTTTATTGAACAAGCCTCCCAATGATAACTATTTTTTTGCAAAAATAAAAAAAACTCAAAATGCACTGTTCCAAATTATAGAGTTTCAAAACATTTTATTGGTTGTAAAGAACTGTAAATGGTCATTTGTTGAATTTGTAGCATTAGGAGATAGATAGATAGATAGATGTACTTTATTGATCCCAAACTGGGAAATTAGTGTAACAGCAGCATGACAGTAGACAACCAATCGACAGAAACAACACGCATGACAGATTACCCATGGAAAGTAAAACTAATACAACTATAAAACCTATATACATCATAGCATAATATATGATGACCCCTATAGACACATGAATCATACCCGCTGCACAATGCAGGACTATCAGGAGCAGAGTGAAATGTGAGGTGCCAGTTAAACTGTAAGGTGCAGTATGGCAGTATAGTTATGACCAGAATACAACATCATAGTGAGTTATTGTACGGTGAAATGGCATGCGGCAGGAAAGATTTCCTGTACCTGGCCGTTTGATAGCGAACTGTAGTAGTCTACTGGAGAAAGTGCTCCGCTGTTTGTCCAATGTGTGGTGGAGGGGGTGATCAGGATTGTCCATGATAGAACACAGTTTATTTAGTGTTCTCCTCTCCACCACAGTCTCAAAGGTCTCAGGTCTGAGACCAACTACAGAGCCAGCCCTCTTGATAATCTTGTCAAGTCTGTTGGTGCCGCTGGCCCTGATACTGCTACCCCAACAGACAGCAGCAAAGAAGATGGCGCTGGCGACAACAGTCTGGTAAAAAAGCTCCAGCATCCTGCTACACACGTGGAAGGATCTCAGCTTCCTCAGGAAGTAGAGTCTACTCATCCCCTTCTTGTGCGCAGCATCGGTGTTGGATCTCCAGTCCAATCCGTTGCTGATCCTGACACCCAAATATTTGTAGTCCTCAACCACCCCCACATCCTCCCCCCAATCTGCAATGGCTGAGAAGGCATCCTCTTCTTCCTGAAGTCAATCACCATCTCTCTGGTCTTGCTGACATTCAGCCTCAGGTGATTCTGTTCTGTCCACTCCACAAATCTGTCTACTAGGAGGTCATATTTACTGAAATCAAAAGCTATTTCAATCAAAAACATCTTAACAGGCCAAGTTACATGTTAACATTGGACCCCTTCTTTGATATAACCTTCACAATTCTTGCATCAATTGAACTTGTGAGTTTTTGGAGAATTTCTGCTTGAATTTCTTTGCAAGATGTCAGAATAGCCTCCCACAGCTGCTGTTTTGAAGTGAACTGCCTCCCACCCTCATAGATATTTTGCTTAAGGATGCTTCAGAGGTTCTCAATAGGGTTGAGGCCAGGGGAAGATGGGGGCCACACCATGAGTTTCTCTCCTTTTATGCCCATAGCAGCCAATGACACAGAGGTATTCTTTGCAGCATGAGATGGTGCATTGTCATGCATGAAGGTAATTTTTCTACAGAAAATACAGTTCTTCTTTTTGTTCCATGGAAGAAAGTAGTCAGTCAGAAACTCTATATACTTTGCCAAGGTCATTTGCACACCTTCAGGGACCCTAAAGGGGCCTACCAGCTCTCTCCCCATGATTCCGGCCCAAAACATGACTCCGCCACCTCCTTGCTGACGTCGCAGCCTTGTTGGGACGTGGTGGCCATCCACCAACCAACCACTACTCCGTCCATCTGGACCATCCAGGGTTGCAAGGCATTCGTCAGTAAACAACTGTTTGAAAATTAGTCTTCATTTATTTCTGGGCCCACTGCAACCTTTTCTGCTTGTGAACATTGGTCGGGGTGGCCGAATAGTAGGTTTATGCACAACTGCAAGCCTCTGGAGGATCCTACACGTTAAGGTTCGTGGGACTCTAGAGGCACCAGCAGCTTCAAATACCTGTTTGCTGCTTTGTAATGGCATTTTAGCAGCTGCTTTCTTAATCTGATGAATTTGTCTGACATAAGCCTTCCTCATTATGCCTTTATCTGCATGAACCCGTCTGTGCTCTGAATCAGCCACAAATTTCTTCACAGTACAATGATCACGCTTAAGCTTTTGTGAAATAGCTAATGTTTTCATACCTTGTCCAAAGCATTGCATTATTTGACACTTTTTGGCAGCAGAGAGATCCTTTTTCGTTCCCATATTGCTTGAAACCTGTGGCATGCTTAATAATGTGGAACATACTTCTTAAGTAGTTTTCCTTTAATTGGGCTCACCTGGCAAACTAATTCTGACAGGTGTCTGAGATTGATATCAGTGATCCAAAGAGCCCTGAGACACAATACCACCCATGTGTTTAATTGAAAAACAAAAAAATGGAATGTTTATGACACTAAAATCCTATTTGCATAATCATTTGGAATGTGGTGTAGAGAGCAGTGGCGGACCATGTATTTTACAACTAGGCCTTCAGTGGTGATCTTCCCAATTTAAGTGCAATTCATACCAAGCACCATAAAAATAGCCTATATAATAGGGCCGTCCATACAAAGCATGTTAAAGATAACTTTAACTATAAAATTATAGTTTGAAGAATGCTGAAGCACGTTGGTACATGGTGTTGTTTGCTGAGCTCCTCTGAAAAATAAATTTTCAGCATGCTGAAAATTTTCCAGTGTATCCAGCGTATGGCCGATATGTTCCACATTTGCGGAGCAAAGGTTGTAGGGAAGTTATGCATTCACTCACACAGGCTACTTGTCAGTGACTCATAGTTACTCAAAAGTGGAAGTACGTCGAGACTAATGTCTAGCGTACCCCAAAATTATTTCTAACATGAGTAACGCTCTTTGAACCTATGTGTAACTTACTGAACGGGTTTCTAACTTACAGCTACCCTATAATGGTGCATTTGCAGCATTGGTTCACAGGAAAAACCCGTACAGAGCTCAGCTGCTGCCTGCAGCACACACACACACACACACACACACACACACACACACACACAGAGCTAAGAACATGTACTTGCTCGTATATCGGGACCTGTCGGGGATGTATCTGAGCACTTTCAAGCTACAGGATTTAAGATCCAAATCGCTGTTTAGCCCTCCCCCATGTTTTTTTCATTTGACTGAAGTGTGTACCATCATCTGTCCAGTGTTGTTCTGATCGATATGCCAAAATGTCAAAATGCCAAAGGAGGTGGATCCAATCAGCTAATCGCCTGAAGCGCAGAGCACAGCTCTGGCTTGGCTGTGCCTCCCAGCAAAAGCACACTCCATGCATTATCTTGTTTTTTTTTCACTTTATTGAAAATAAACATTTTTATCGCCATCAGTTTGCGTGCCTTTGAGCCAGGTTGTGACAACTGTCATCTGACAGGCGTGACTGACCTGACAGATTTGACAGCTCTGCCAGGTCGGTCACACCCCCCGCCTGGTCTTTGGAGGGGAGAATTATCTCGGTTGACCAGAGATTATCTCTCGCAGACCTCGGATTCATGGATCGGGAGGCAACGGTAGTTTGGAATGACTGCGCTATGCAGAAGCTATTGTTGCGCATAAGTTGTGAATGTCGGCAACATGCTAAGCATTAGTTGGTTTAAGTTACTTATAAGTTATGGAAATATTCTATATAAGCTACTAATACATTATGTATATGTCCAAGTCATTATGGATAGGCGATGCATATGGCCAAAAGTGAAAATTTCAGTGTATCCCAGCGTTTTAGACCATTTTTTATACGTTTGGCAAATGCTACTTAAATCGTCATGGTGTGACAGTAGACCGCTCAAGTTTTGAAAATCCTGTCTGGCTCCAAGTATCTACTCAATCAGTGCAAACAACAGGCATTCCCAGCAAGATAATTTGCAGCACTCCTCTTTGCACCTTCTGCCCATAACATGCTCGTGCGTGCATCTCCTGCAAGTGTTAGTCAGTGGTAAAGTTAAAAAAATGACTATGGTCCCACTGACTCACATAACTCAAACTCCAGACAAGTGTTACACCAAAACACATGTATTTATTGCACTGGAACACAAACATAAGAAATACCCTTAATGTTTCTTACAAAAGTCACTGAATTTATGAAATAAATGAGAAATAAAAGCTTTTCTGATCATACAAATGACTTAATTGCGTCATTAATGACACGTGTCTGAAGCATCTGTTCCTCCTCGTAATCTGACTGCAGTGATGTTCTTCTTCACAGTGGACCAAGAGTTTGACACCATGTCCGGGTTTCTTCTGAAACGCACCAAGGACATGGTGAACAAATACAGGCAGCTACTGGTTAGAGAAGCCCAGGTAGGACGGCTCATTCTGCCCTCAACTCTGTAAACCCTCATGTACATCTTATCACAACATAACTGCAGTAAATGAGCTATCCAGGAAACTGTGGCTTGTCAGTGCTGTTAGATGATGTGTCTTTGGTTTCCACAGCAGGCGAGTCCTTCAGCAGAGATGGTGATGCTGGAGCGTCTCTTCCTCCAGGCCGAGCGATACGCCTTATCTGAGGACAGAAGGCGAGCCCGCAGAGACCCAGGTCAGTGTCCCGGCGGGAGAAAACAACCACCACCACTCTATTACCACAAAGAGGCTCCGTATCAGTCTGTTTTCCCATTATAAATGTAATTTTCTTATCCCAATAATGTTTTTTTTAATAAATTAATTTAGGAGTTCTTTAGCCTGAGACACTTGACCTCCATATCTGCCCCCAGAGCAGCTCCGAGGTGTGACTGTAATTAAACTGTGTAAATGGAGAGCAGGGTCATGGAGAGAAATTACGTGATAGGTTAAGAGGAAAATTAGAACATTCTTGTGATTTTAATTAAAAAACTGGAAATGTGGAAGGAGGCGCTTGAAAAATGTCAGGTTTAAATTGCCGTTACACCCCGAGAGTTCACTGAGAATAATTATTTCAAAAATGGAACACAAAAAGGCTCTAGTGATAAAAATGCATTTATTAACGTAATTTACTTTCAGTGAGAGTGAGCATTAACTGGATAGCTTTAGGGTAAATGACAGTGGCACATAAAAATAATTATCTGTTATAATTATTGTATTTTGTAATTAATGGGAACCTTTATGTGCATGTAGTCACAAAACATGAGTCTTAAAAATGAAGGTTAAAAAGAGCAGAATTATTGTGATAAAATGGTCTGTCAACTTTTCTTCCTCTTCAGTGTGCAACTTTTCTCTCATAGAGTCGCATATTTATTTCATTGTCACTTTTCTCTTGTAAATTTGCAACTTTTTACCCTTAGAGGTCCCATTTGCCTTTTTCGTGGATTAATTTCAAATTCTAGCATCATCAAAACCATCTGTGTTTCGATAAACAAAAAATCACTTCTGTGTCGTCTTGCATGACCTCTAGAAAGCCACTCAGTGAGCTCTCTCACACAATGCTGTTTCAGGCCTCCTCAGTGTTATTCTTGAGCCCCTAATCTGACTGGGTGACAGCGTTGCGGTTGACACGTGTGGCAAAGCCAGTCACAAGTGAGGAGGCGTAACCTACAGCGGGGCCAGAAGTTTTGTCTGCTCACTGAGCGCCATGTAGACAAAACATGGAAGTGAGAAGCGCCAAATTTGACCAAATAAAGAGCGCAACGAAGATCTAATGCCTATACAATTAAAATCTAATGCTGCCGTGATGGTGGAGGGTCTGAACAATTATTTGGCATGTGTAGCCATGCAGCAGAAGCCTCGGGAGGACACACGAACACGGCGAAACAGCTCCCGGCTCCTAAACTGTGTGGTAGCCCGGAGACTCCTGGCTGGCTGATGGTTTGGGGCTGCCAGTCCCGTACCTTCCTGTTTCGCTGGAATCGTGCTCACCTGGTGCACACGCTGTGTGGCCACATGTGACGTATGGTTGGTCTGGCTGTTTCTCTGCACGGTCACGGCTGTATTATATTTTAAATGTCTAGGCATTTTATGGCATCGCTGTGTGTAATATAGTGCAAACACCTCTAGCAGCTAAAAACACCAGCTATTCACACTTGCATAAATATTTAAAAAAACTATACTAATTATAGGTTTGGCATCCGAAGTAGGGTTCACCAGTGTGGGGACAATGGTATCCTTAAGAATAAGCTTTTTGCTGAACTTTCCATGGTTTTGGAATGAATCTGCTGTGAAATGACCAGAACAGAGCAATAATTTTGGACTAAAATACTCTAGAACACCTGTGAAAATGCATTTTTGCCACTTTTCTCAGAGATGTATCCTTTGGGAGTTTGTGTAAGGATGCCGTTGTTGCCTTACGTCACTCAGGTGCACAGCGTCTCCTCGACACGTTTGCAGACAGACAGCTCCAGCAGAAAACGGAGCAGGACTGGATCATTTGGGTTAGTTGATAATGGAGAAGCAGCCAGCTAGCAAGGCTTGGTTTGTGGAGAATGTGGAAATGACGAGGCTGAGTTTATCTCACGAGTCAGGTTTATTTCATTCTCCAACATCATCAAAAACAGAAAAGAGAAAGAATCCCCCAACATCTGTCCCTTTTATACCCCAGGACATCAAAGCACACAGTCACATTGTCTTTTAATCCCAAATCACAATGCATCCCCCTCCAGGTCTTCTCACCTCCACCTAAAGTCACTGGTGGTCAGGAAATCCCTCAAGGCCATCTCTTTGCATACAAAAGGCCACATTTCACATCCTCCTGTTATCTCCTAGGAGGTTCAGTCCTTTTGTTCCTCTGAGACGTGAAGCATACAATAAGCATACAGTAATATACATGTGAAGCATATGAAACCCACATATGTGTCCCACATGACCCCCCCCCCAAACGTCTAAGATGGAACAACATAATAACAGTTTGCATGTCATAATAAAATCACTACACATCAGTCCACATGCTGCTTGGGCCGCAGTCTTCTCCCGTATCTGCTGTAAGGAGGTTTTACCACCTCCGTGGCACCCTCCTGCTGGGGAGCTGCTGTCTGAGGATGAGAACTGTTAGTCAATCTCTGTGGGTGTTCTGGGGAATGCTCTCTAGGGAGTCTGCCGCGCCGAGGAGCCTTAGCCAACTGCACACCTTCGTCAGCCACCACAAAAGCGGGTTTGAGCCTGTTTATGCCAATCATTTCTTTTCTGCCCCCCAAATCTAGCAAAAAATGTTTATCCCCTGTTTCCAGCACTCTATATGGTCCATCATAAGGTGGTCATAACGGTGGGCGATGGGCATCATGTCTGACAAAAACAAACTCCGCATTTTTTAAAGCCTTAGGCACAAAAACGTGCGGAAAACTGTGGTGAACGGGGCCAGGTAGCGTGCTCGAGTCCGTGCTACTCTGTAACCGCTGAGCTGGGGAGCACTCTGGCGCCGGATTATCTGGGAGAAATTCCCCGGGCAGCCGAAGTGGCTGTGCGAAAACTAGCTCAGCTGGGGAGGCTTCTAAATCCTCTTTAGGTGCAGAACGCAACCCCAATAAAACCCATGGTAGCCTGTCCACCCAATTTGCATCCGTAAGCGACGCTCTGAGGGCCGCCTTCAATGACCTGTGAAAACGTTCGTATAACCCGTTAGCCTGCGGATTGTACGCGGTCGTGTGGTGGATCGTTGCCCCCAGGCTGCGGGCCATTGCTGACCAAAGTTCGGAAACAAATTGAGGGCCTCTGTCGGACGTAGTGTCCGACGGGACTCCAAAATGCGCTACCCATGCCGTTAAAAACGCGCGCGCCACCTCCTCGGCTGTGGTTGACGACAGTGGGACCACTTCCGGCCAGCGCGTGGTGCGGTCAACCATTGTCAGAAGATGTGTGCACCCCTGTGAGGGCGGGAGGGGGCCTACGAGGTCCACATGAACATGATCAAACCTCTTAGCCGGAATGTGAAACGGCTCCAAGGGAGCTCTCGTGTGTCTGTGTACCTTGGCTCGTTGACAAGCCATGCAGGCTGCCGCCCACTCTCTAACTTGTTTGTGCAGGCTCGGCCATACAAATTTCTCTCCCACCATTTTGACCGACGCGCGCACTCCCGGGTGCGCCAGAGAATGGATCGAGTCAAAAACGCGGCAGCGCCACGCGGCCGGTACCACAGGACGCGGTCGCCCAGTGGAGACATCGCAGATTAGGGGGGGCATACCGTCTTGCAGCACCCTGTTCTCCAGCCTTAACCCTGTCGGTCCAGACTGGAGCGCGCACACGTCCGCGTCGCTAACCTGATCCGCGGCCATGGCTGCATAATCTATCCCTACGCAGACTGGGGCCGCGCGCACTTCTGCGTCGCTAATCCGATCCGCGGCCATGGCTGCAAAATCTACCCCTACGAGCTGGAGGTGGAGCTGCCACGGCGCGTGAGAGGCAGTCTGCCACTACATTAAGTTTACCCGCCGCATGCTGGATATCGGTAGTAAACTCTGAGATCGCGGCCAGCTGTCTCTGCTGCCGGCCCGACCAAGGTTCTGAAATCTTGGCCATCGTGAAAGTCAGTGGCTTGTGGTCAACGAATGCGGTGAAACGGCGTCCCTCCAGCCAGAACTGGAAGTGGCGAATGGCCAAGTGGAGAGCTAACAACTCCCTGTCAAATGTGCTGTATTTTCGTTCACTATCGCGCAAGGTCCTGCTGAAAAAGGCGAGCGGTTGCCAAGCTCCGGCTACATACTGCTCCACGACCGCCCCTATGGCCACATCTGACGCGTCAGTAGTGAGCGCCATGCGGGCCGTTGGGACTGGATGTGCTAACAACGCAGCGTTTGCCAGGGCTGTTTTGACTTCAGAGAATGCGCGCTCTCGCTCCGGAGACCATTTGATTTTATTTGTGGATTTTTGTTTTTTTAGTGCAGCATACAATGGTTGCATGAGCTGCGCTGCGCGGGGGAGGAAACGGTTATAAAAATTCACCATTCCCAAAAACTCCTGTAATGCTTTGACCGTTTGTGGCTGGGGAAAATTTGTTACTGCGCGCACTTTGTCAGGCAGAGGAACCGCTCCTTCTGGAGAGACGCGATGCCCCAAAAAATCAATCTGTGTCACCCCGAACTGACACTTCGCTGGGTTGATTATTAACCCGTGCTCTGCCAACCTCCGGAAAACTGCCGTGAGGTGGTTTTCGTGTTCGTCTTCGGACGCGCTGGCTACCATTATGTCGTCCAGGTAGACGAACACGAAGGGGAGATCACGCAACACCACGTCCATCATGCGTTGGAATGTCTGCGCCGCGCCTTTAAGCCCAAACGGCATGCACAAAAACTCGAATAGCCCAAACGGAGTTATTACCGCTGTTTTGGGTATGTCCTCAGCGCGCACTGGGACCTGGTGGTAACTGCGTACCAAGTCTATCTTAGAAAAAACGCGCGCCCCCGCCAAATGAACTGAAAAATCTTGGATGTGTGGGATCGGGTAGCGGTCGTGCGCTATAGCGTTGTTCAACCTGCGGAAATCACCGCAAGGTCGCCACGAGCCATCAGCTTTCGGGACCATGTGAAACGGTGAAGCCCATGGGCTTTTCGAACGCCTGATGATGCCCAACTTTTCCAGGTTGGCGAACTCCTCGCGCGCTATGGTCAGTTTAGCTGAATCCAAGCGCCGAGCTTTTGCAAAAACAGGCGGTCCGGTGGTAGTAATAAAATGTTCCACCCCGTGTTTAGCCACGGTCGCCGAAAATGTTGGGACCGTGAGTGCTGGGAACTGAGTGAGGAGTGTGTGGAACTTATCACTTGCAGCTGTGACGTTGGCTTGTGCTGTTGGCGGGGCCACTCGAGCTGTACAGGGAATAGAATAAAAAGAAGAGTGCATTAACCAGGCGTCTGTTAGCAAGATCAACCAACAAACCATGTGAGCACAAAAAAATCAGCCCCTAACATGTTGAAATTGACTGCAGCTATGACGAAATTCCACTCGAATGTACGGCCGTGTAAAGACAGAAGCAGAGTCCTCTCACCGAAGGTCTTAATCGCCGAGCCGTTCGCTGCTGACACCCCGGGACCACTGGAAGGCGCCAGCCGGTCAGCGGAGGAAGGTGTGATGAAACTCAGCTGGGAGCCTGTGTCCACGAGGAAATGCCTCCCCGAGCGCGCATCCCTCAAGTAGAGCAGCTTGTTCTCCTCTCCGAGGGCTGCAGCTGCTACCGACCCCCGGTCTTGGCGTTTCCCGAGCGCTTGAAATGGCACGGTGGTATACATTTGCTTGCCCCCTCTGCGAAGCGGCGATGGTAGAAACAAAGGACGTCGTCTGCTCCGTGTTTCCTGGCCCCTGCCACCGCCGTTGTCGGTGAGTCTGGTACTGCAGCCTCTGGCCCCCTACCATCTCCGGACGTTGTGCCAAGCTCTGCTGCCGTGGCCTTGGCCGCGCGCCGTTTATTGGCGTTGACGAGTCGCTGTGCCTCCTGGCCCAGCTCGCGGTAGTCTCGTCAGGCCAACAGTGGTGAACTGGCCAGGGTCACTCTCACCGCTGACGGTAGGGTCCTGAGGAAAAGGTGGGTGAAGATGAAGTGATCATCGTCAGAGTCTTTCAACCTCAACAGCTTCTCCATCAGGTCCGCAGGCCTGTCGCTTTCAAATTCAGTCAGCGCCAGGAGCCCCTCTGCTCGCTCCTCCACCGAGGGGGTGAAGTAACGGATGAGTGCAGCCTTCAACGCGCTGTACTTGTCGCTGTCCAGCGGCTGGTTGATCAGGATCTCCACCCGCTGGGCTGTGTGGTTGTCCAGCTTTGCAACCACATGGTAGAACTTTGTGTCATCTACCGAAATCCTCCGGAGGTTGAACTGCGCCTCGACCGCGTTAAACCAGGAGCGTGGATTGTTCTGGCAGAAGTCTGGTAGCTGAACTGTGGCTGCATTCGTTTGGCTGGCTCCTGACGAGTCTGGCTCGGGAGAATTTCTTCCACTCATGATACGTCTTAGGGTCACCAGTGTGGAGAATGTGGAAATGACGAGGCTGAGTTTATCTCACGAGTCAGGTTTATTTCATTCTCCAACATCATCAAAAACAGAAAAGAGAAAGAATCCCCCAACATCTGTCCCTTTTATACCCCAGGACATCAAAGCACACAGTCACATTGTCTTTTAATCCCAAATCACAATGCATCCCCCTCCAGGTCTTCTCACCTCCACCTAAAGTCACTGGTGGTCAGGAAATCCCTCAAGGTCATCTCTTTGCATACAAAAAGCCACATTTCACATCCTCCTGTTATCTCCTAGGAGGTTCAGTCCTTTTGTTCCTCTGAGACGTGAAGCATACAATAAGCATACAGTAATATACATGTGAAGCATATGAAACCCACATATGTGTCCCACAGGTTTACCTTTTTATGACATTCTGTAGCAAACCCAGAAGTTACACCAGATCCTCCGAGATGGAAACAGTGTAAAGGCTTTGTGTTTCTTCCATGAGAAGTGGGTGTTTTGATGTTGTTTTTTTAATGTTGTTTTTTTTAATAAGTGACCAATAGATGCATTTGAGAAGGTTAAAACCCACGAAAACACAATTTTTCAGTGAATGGGACCTTTAAATTTGTATTAACTCATAGGTGCAAATTTTCTGGTAAATTTGTAATTTTTTTCACATAAAAACTTGATTTTTTCACATGCATGACAGATTTGTGACTTTTCTCTCAGAAATGTTAAAGATTTTTCTTGTTAATTTTCAACTTTTAACTTGCATATCTTCAGTATTTAGGTTGGTTATTTTTAATGAGCAATTTTAGTTTTGAAACTTGTTAATTTGCAACTTTAAATGTGCATGTGGATACAAAAACAAAAGTTTCTGTGAAAAAAGAAATGTGGCATGTAAAATCATCTCAAAAATTAAAATATTGTGAAAATTTTCAGAATTTAATTCCATAAGTAAACTTCCATATATTTTATACTGATTACAAGCAAAGGAAAATATTTCAGTGTTTTTAAAAATTTAGATGATTATGATTTATAGCATATTCAAATCCAAAATCTGTTTTCTCAAATTTTTAAAATATTTAATTTCGAGTAATTTGAGTAATTTACTGTTCAAACAGTGTAATATATACACACACAGCAGGGAAAATAAGTACTGAACACATCAACATTTTTCTCATTAAACATATTTCTGATGGAGCCACTGACCTGAGAGTTTCATCAGATATCAGTAACAACCCAAGTAATCCATACATCAACATTTTGAATGCAAAAGATGCAATAGACTTACACAATGGTCCCCTCCGGCATACAACTAGGAACATACCGGTCGCTATGGAGGGTGAGAATATGTATGGGCACATAATCATACCATGTAGGATAACTAAGTAGACGGTTATGCTGTTTCATTCCATCTAGCAACAATGCTCTGCACTGTGTGTGTTTATATATTTGCATATTTATTCCATCTAGCTACAATGCTCAGCACTGGGTGTGTTTATATATTTATATATCTACATATTATTCCATCTAGCTACATTGCTCCGCACTGTGTGTGTTTATATACTTGCATATTTATTCCACCTAGCTGCAATGCTCCGTACTGTGGGTGTTTATATATTTACATATTTATTCCATCTAGCTACAATGCTCTGCACTGTGTGTTCATATATTCATATATTTATTCCATCCAGCTACAATGCTCTGCACTGTGTGTCTGTGTGTGTGTGTATATATATATATTTTATAGTAATACGTACATATGTTTATTAGCTGCTCTTGCTTGCTTGTTTTTTTTCTTGCCTTCTGATTGTTGCTCTGAGTGTTGCTATCCCTGTGCTGTTGCAATCCTGGAATTTCCCCGTTGTGGGACTAATAAAGGCTTATCTTATCTTATCTTATCTTATCTTATCTTAACAGTGGGGCAAAAAAGTATTGTAACGTGCTGCTCGACATGGCGACGTCCCACCGGGAGATTCGAACTCACGCCTCCCGCTCCGGAGTCCCGCACCCTACCTGTGTCGCCAATAGGGTCAACCCACTTGGCAAGCCAAGTAGGGTGCTCATATTGAGTTCGCTACACTACTCCCCTCTGGTTCTCGACATCGTCCCGATGTCAGCGCCCCATTACTGCTTTGGACAGGAGATCCCACTTCTGACACCAGTGTAACGTGCTGCTCGACATGGCGACGTCCCACCGGGAGATTCGAACTCACGCCTCCCGCTCCGGAGTCCCGCACCCTACCTGTGTCGCCAATAGGGTCAACCCACTTGGCAAGCCAAGTAGGGTGCTCATATTGAGTTCGCTACAGTATTTAGTCAGCCACCAATTGTGCAAGGTCTCCAATTTTCATCATAGGTATACCTCAACTATGAGAGACAAAATGAGAAAAAAAAAAATCCCGAAAATCACATTGAAGGATTTTTAATGAATTAATTGGTAAATTCCTCGGTAAAATAAGTATTTGGTCACTTACAAACAAGCAAGATTTCTGGCTCTCACAGACCTGTAACTTCTTCTTTAAGAGGCTCCTCTGTCCTCCACTCGTTACCTGTATTAATGGCACCTGTTTGAACTCATTATCAGTATAAAAGACACCTGTCCACAACCTCAAACAGTCAGACTCCAAACTCCACTATGGCCAAGACCAAAGAGCTGTCAAAGGACACCAGAAACAAAATTGTAGATCTGCACCAGGCTGGGAAGACTGAATTTGCAATAGGTAAGCAGCTTGGTGTGAAGAAATCAACTGTGGGAGCAATTATTAGAAAATGGAAGACATACAAGACCACTGATAATCTCCCTCGATCTGGGGCTCCACGCAAGATCTCACCCCGTGAGGTCAAAATGATCACGAGAACGGTGAGCAAAAATCCCAGAACCACACGGGGGGGACCTAGTGAATGGCCTGCAGAGAGCTGGGACCAAAGTAGCAAAGGCTACATCAGTAACACAATATGCCGCCAGGGACTCAAATCCTGCAGTGCCAGACGTGTCCCCCTGCTTAAGCCAGTACATGTCCAGGCCCGTCTGAAGTTTGCTAGAGAGCATTTGGATGATCCAGAAGAGGATTGGGAGAATGTCATATGGTCAGATGAAACCAAAACAGAACTTTTTGGTAAAAACTCAACTTGTCGTGTTTGGAGGAGAAAGAACATCATACCTACTGTGAAGCATGGGGGTGAAAACATCATACTTTGTGGCTGTTTTTCTGCAAAGGGACCAGGACGACTGATCCGTGTAAAGGAAAGAATGAAAGGGGCCATGTATTGTGAGATTTTCAGTGAAAACCTCCTTCCATCAGCAAGGGCATTGAAGATGAAACGTGGCTGGGTCTTTCAGCATGACAATGATCCCAAACACACCGCCCGGGCAATGAAGGAGTGGCTTCGTAAGAAGCATTTCAAGGTCCTGGAGTGGCCTAGCCAGTCTCCAGATCTCAACCCCATAGAAAATCTTTGGAGGGAGTTGAAAGTTCGTGTTGCCCAGCGACAGCCCCAAAACATCACTGCTCTAGAGGAGATCTGCATGGAGGAATGGGCCAAAATACCAGCAACAGTGTGTGAAAGCCTTGTGAAGACTTACAGAAAACGTTTGACCTCTGTCATTGCCAACAAAGGGTATACAACAAAGTATTGAGATGAACTTTTGTTATTGACCAAATACTTATTTTACCAAGGAATTTACCAATTAATTCCCTTCAATGTGATTTTCGGGATTTTTTTTCCTCATTTTGTCTCTCATAGTTGAGGTATACCTATGATGAAAATTGGAGACCTCTCTCATCTTTTAAGTGGGAGAACTTGCACAATTGGTGGCTGACTAAATACTTTTTTGCCCCACCGTATACCATAAAGTTGCTGTGACTGATAATTCGGCATGGAGAACGGGGGTGGGGGTGGGGGGTTGGTTTCATGGTGCCACAAAGGACATCACTGGCACACAGGTAAAGCAGCAGTGGAGACTCCCGTTAACCGGGCAACACTGGTGTCCGACGGGGCGCTCCACGATTGTTCGCGGGGAGGCACACTCAGCCTGCCCGATCAGTGGCAGACGACAGTCCCGACTGCTGCTTCATTGTGGAGCGGAATGGCCAGATCAACTGCATATTACATGCAGACACATATGCACACTTTAACTAAACGACAAGACACAAAAATGTCCAAATAACGAAATAAATCATTTTTATTTAAATATTTACAGACAAATGGGCAACACTGATGCAAAACTTGCAGCCAAACAGCTCATTCCCCTGTGTCTGCGCATGTGTTCGTGTGTGAGAATGGTGACAAGATTGGTGCCGTACGTGGATGCCCTGAATTTCCCTCTGGGGATCAATAAAGTATACAAGATACAAATACAAAGAAAATAAATAAATAATGTTCAGTGTTTTGTACTTATAATGTTGCTAAAATATAAAAGGATGCACTACAGTGGGTCTCAAAAATTTGTAAACGTGTCCTGTTATAGTACTGCATGAGTTTATTGACAATAGACTATAAACTACACATATAAACTAAATTATAATGATGACTGAACAACTCCCATTCCCCAAAGTGCAAGATATAACATTTATGAATATAAGTCATAAAAGATCACACAAATAAGTGATCTGACAAAAAAATAAACAAGTGGTTCTCAAACAGTGGCCAATATTGCATGTCCCATTCATTTTCAATTATTCTGTAATTAATATTCACAGAATCAAATCTCAGTTCAGTCCCTTTCATATCTGTCAAAGTCTAGCATGTGATTGCCTACAAAGAGGCTACACCTCTGTATTCCACCTTCAAACACAGCCTACATTTGGGCCTTTAAAGCCTGATTGGGCTACCTGTTTCAGACAGGAATACTTGCTTTCTATGGACCTGCACTAGTACAAATAAATCAAGGCAACTGTGTTCACAAAACAAGTTATATTTAATAAAGTGGAATGACACCGGCAATAAATATTGAACACATGAAGAAAAAGAGGTGTCAAAAAGGCATAGAAAGCCAAGAAACCAGCTGAAATCCACCAGAATTTAGGAAGCCATCCAGTCCCCCATCAGTGCAAATTAATTTCAGCTGGTTAAGTCCTGACTGATAGCCTTTAAAAAGGTCTGTCAATATCAGATTGTCACACCACAAAGAATTCATGATGGGTAGAAGTAAAGAGCTCTTTCTAGACCTTTGCAACCTTATTGTTGCAAAACAATGATGGCATTAGTTACTGGTGCATTTCTAAACTGCTGAATGTTCCAGTGAGCACTGTTGGAGCCATCATTCGGAAGTTGAAAGAACATCATCAACCAGGAGCTCCTCAGAAGATTTTTGACAGAAGAATCAAAAGAATTATCAGAAGAGTTATCCAAGAGCCAAAGACCACTTGTGGAGAGCTCCAGAAAAACCTGGAGTTAGCAGGTACTGTTGTTTCAACGAAAACAATAAGTAATTTCCCAGTTTGGGATCAATAAAGTACATCTATTTATCCAGTGCACTCAGCCGACATGAGCTCTATGCCCGCTCACCTTGCAAGACTCCATTGCTGAAGAAAAAGCATGTTGAAGCTCATTTAAAGTTTGCTGCACAATATTTGGGCAAGCCAGTAAAATACTGGGAGACAGTCTGGTCAGATGAGATCAAAATTTAACTTTTTGGATGCCACAACATAGCATGTGTGTTGTGGCATCCAAAAAGAAATGGCTCTGCACATCCCATCTTGGTGTGCGGGTGTTTTTCAACACATGGTACAGGCAGACTTCATATAATTAAAGGAAAGCTAAATGGACAAATGCACAGAGACATCAGCATCACAACCTGTTAGTCACCACAACGCTTCACAAAGATTTTACAAGTGCTTTGCTGGAGAATCTGTTACCATCTGCCAAGATGCTGAAGATGAAATGAGGGTGGACATTTCAGCAAGACAATGATCCCAAACACACAGGAAACTCTCAACTGGCTCCAGAGAAGGAAAATAAAGCTACTAGAATGGCCCAGTCAGTCACCTGACCTGAATCCAATTGAAAATCTATGGAACGAACAGATTAGAGTTCATAGAAGACACCCATGGAACCTTCAAGATTTGAAGACAGGTTGTGTATTGTGTATTGTTAGTTTGTGTGGAAGAATGGGCTAAAATCACTCCTGAGCAATGCATGCACCTAATTTCTCCATACAGGAGGCATCTGGAAGCTGTTATTACCAACAAAGGCTTTTCTACTAAATATTAGGGATACGGGGCGCTTGCGCACGCAGCGACCGGCAGCTGGTGGCTTGTCACCAGACTGCAAAACAAATCTACCTACGGGTACAAAATAAGTAATAAAAAAAAAAAATATTAAAATGAATTTCACCAAGTGTGTTCAATACTCATTCCCTGTGTCATACCACTTTATTAAATACCGTATAACTTGTTTTGTGAACACAGTTGCTTTGATTTCTTTGTATGTATGGATTACTTGGGTTGTTACTGATATCTGCTGAAAATCTCAGGTCAACACTTATTTTCCCTGCTGTGTGTGTATATACAGTACATCTGGAAGGTATTGACAGCACTTCACTTTTTCCACATTTTGTTATGTTACAGCCTTATTCCATGGATCCAATGGATTAAATTAATTTTTTTCCTCAAAATTCAACACACAATACCCCATAATGACAATGTGAAAAAAGTTTTGATATTTTTGCAAATTTACTAAAAATAAAAAACTAAGAAATCACATGTACATAAGTATTCACAGCCTTTGCCATGAAGCTCAAAATTGCGCGCAGGCGCATCCTGTTTCTACAGCTTAATTGGAGTCCACCTGTGGTAAATTCAGTTGATGGGACATGATTTGGAAAGGTCCAATATAACATGCACTGTCAACTGTGGGACCTGTCAATATAAGGTCCCACAGTTGACAGTGTATGAAGTCAAAGGAATTGTCTGTAGATCTCCGAGACAGAATCATCTCGATACACAAATCTGGGGAAGAGTACAGAAAAATTTCTGCTGCTTTGAAGGTCCCAATGAGCACAGTGGGCTCCATCATCCGTAAATGGAAGAAGTTTGGAGGCACCAAGACTCTTCCTAGAGCTGGCCAACCGTCTAAACTGCATGATCGAGGGAGAAGGGCCTTAGTCAGGGAGGTGACCAAGAACCTAATGGTCACTCTGTCAGAGCTCCAGCGTTCTTCTGTGGAGAGAGGAGAACCTCCCAGAAGGACAACCATCCCTGCAGCAATCCACCAATCAGGCATGTATGGTAGAGTGGTCAGATGAAAGCCCCTCCTTAGTAAAAGGAACATGGCAGCCCGCCTGGAGTTTGCCAAAAGGCATCTGAAGGATTCTCAGACCATAAGAAACAAAATTGTCTGGTCTGATGAGACAAAGATTGAATGAGTTGGCGTAAATGCCGGGCGTCATGTTTGGAGAAAACCAGGCACCGCTCATCAATAGGTCAATACCATCCCTACAGTGAAGCATGGCGGTGGCAGCATCATACTGTGGGGATGTTTTTCAGCGGCAGGAACTAGGAGATTAGTCAGGATAGAGGGAAAGATGAATGCAGCAATGTACAGAGACATCCTGGATGAAAACCTGCTCCAGAGTGCTCTTGACCTCAGACTGGAGCGACGGTTCATCTTTCAGCAGGACAACGACCCTAAGCACAAAGCCAAGATATCAAAGGAGTGGCTTCAGGATAACTGTGAATGTCCTTGAGTGGCCCAGCCAGAGCTCAGGCTTGAATCAGGGTTTCCTCTGGTAACATTTCTCCGTGGCGGCCCAAAATTGTACCACCACGCCAAGCCAATATGATTTTATTAATAAAAATATATGAAGCAATGACTTTCTGCAAGCGCGCACACGAACAACGCACATCTGCGCAGAGTTTAGAAGTGCCCCGTTCACATGAGTTTTCCACTCAGTCAGCAGTGTCTCGCTAAGCGTGACTGTCCGACAGAAACATGGGTTTATTAAAGTACTTTAAACGCGGAAAAAAATCAGAAGAGGTATGTAAGCACTGGCGTTTATCATGGTTTTAGCCCGCTGGAAACGGGAGCCATAATGGAAGAGTCGCTTAGCTAAGAGATGTGGTTAGAATTCAAATGCAGCCGGCTTCATATGAAGGGAAAGGCAGGGGGACTGATGAATTGCTGAGGATATATTTCACCAGCCACTACAATATTAAGTTATGAGAATGGCAATTTCTCTCTTTTCTCGCACGAGCAGGCGTGCCATTTTTATTCTCCAGCGGCAGTGACAAAGCAACAGCTAAAAACGCTAGCTCTAAACTGAGGTCCTTCAGTGGCTGCCTAGAGAGGTGCCTGATGAGAAAGCCTGAGCACACAACTATAACGGCCATTACTAAACGTCCGGGAGCCGGCCATTTATGTCTGCATTACGTGGCCAGGAGCCACTTAATGAATGAAAAACCCACGTGCAGGAATGGTTTCGTGCGTTGTATTGAACAAAACCCCAAAACGTGTTAATGGGAATGAATGAAGTGTGGATGTGTATGTGTGTGAAACATAGATATATCTATGGTGTGAAACACCCGAGCTGTCAGGGAGCGAAGGACCCAAAGACGTGCCTGATGGAAACTAAATAAATATGTGCATTTTTTTTTAAACCAAATAGCCAAATTAGGAGGTATTTACTTGTATTATTAGCATATTTATAATTTGTATTTTCTACTATTGAATAAAAAAAAAAAAAGAATTGAATTGTAGACGCTTCCCGGACAGATATTGTGATACTAGGAGACTGGCTCCCGGCCGTGTAGTCACTTCGCAACTATAACTGCCTAAACAGATCATTCTGTACATGAACACATATTGTGGTGAATTATGTCTTTAGAGTCCACTACAGTTCCCTATTATGTACCTAGCAGGTTAAGATGACCGAAATTCATGAAGTCAATGACTTTAATCCGTCAGCAGCCTTCAGACAAACTAAAAGTGTCAACATTTGATTTCAAAATAAGGGAGGTTTTTCCTGCTGTCTGGGTGGTGAGATTTCTAAAAAAAAAACAAACAACAAAAACAAAAAACAAACTATAAATATAAAGAAATATAACAGAAATAACGGCATCCTTGGTAATTTAAGTTAATTTATTTCATTAAATACAATTTTAGCTATATTTTTTCTTTGAAATCAGAGTTAAATTATTGTTCTGTTCTGACTGCAAAATTATGGTCAAAAATGTGAATTGTTATAAGGAAAAACTAAAAAAAAATTACCACAGTCTGTTTCAAATTTATCTAAAAACCCCCAAGTAATTTTATTTTAAAAAACAGACAAAAATTAGTCATAAAATAATCCACAAATTTATAATAAAGTTTCAAATGTACAAGAAAAGTCAATTTTACAAGAGGAAATTACAGATTTGAGGAACATGGTTTCAACTTTAGATTTACAGAGAAAAGTAGAAAACTATAAGAAAATTGTTATAATTTTTGAGAAAAACCTCAAACCTTGAAGACTGAAGTCATTCCTCAAGGTTTTAAGTGGGTGCTCTTTGTACCCTGAACTCAACTAGAAATTTTTGGTTGTCTACTTTTAATTATTAATTTCAAAGCACTGCTTTTACATGAGTAGAATTTCTGGTTACTATACCCACCTGATCATATAATTTAAGTATGCTTGAGTACATTACTATTATCAGAATCAGAATCAGCTTTATTGGCCAAGTATGCACAACACATACAAGGAATTTGACTTTGGCTAAAAACTTGCTCTCATTGTTCAGGTGGAGGATTTAAATAAGATTTAAATAAGGATTCAATGACAACAGAGTATGTACAGTAAATTACAGTCTGTCCATGTTTCTATAAAAGGATGCAAATATATACAGGAATATATGCAGTTATTTACTCAGACTAACCACACTTTGCAGAAATATATGAAAAAATATATAGTCACACAGTATTTCAATGTGAACTCAGATTCAGTGATATAATGTGAATGAAGTAAAAAGCAGTGTGAGAGTTATGTGCAATGTAATAATGGATGAAAAGTCATGAGTACAGCAACAGGTAGGACTAGGTGAATGTTAGGAGTTCATCAGAGTGATGGCTTGAGGAAAGAAACTGTTCCTGTGACGGGTGGTTTTGACCTTCAGTGATCTGTAACGACGACCAGAAGATAGAAGTTCAAACAGTTTGTGGCCGGGGTGTGATGGGTCAGCACAGATGTTTCCCGCCCGTTTCCTGGTTATGGACCGATATAAGTTCTCAATGGAGGGTAGGTCGGTACCAATGATCCTCTCCGCAGACTTAATGATCCGCTGCAGTCTGGTCTTGTCCTGTTTAGTGGCAGATCCAAACCAGACAGTGATGGAAAAGCAGAGGACAGATTGGATGATGGCGATGTAGAAGACAACCAGCAGCTCCTGAGGCAAATCAAACTTCTTGAGCTGACGCAGAAAAAACAACCTCTGCCGGGCCTTTTTCCAGACAGTGTCTATATGGGAGGACCACTTCAGGTTCCGGGAGATTGTGGTACCCAGAAACTTGAAGGAGTCCACAGTGGACACTGTGCTGTTGAGGATGGTGAGTGGGGGGAATGAAGGGGGGTGTCGCCTGAAATCCACAGTCATCTCCATTGTTTTGGCTGGGTTAAGTTCAAGATGGTTCTGGCTGCACCAGAGGATCAGCTGCTCCACCTCCCGCCTGTATGCAGACTCATCATCATCCCGGATCAAACCGATGACTGTGGTGTCGTCCGCAAACTTCAGGAGCTTCACCGAAGGGTCCTCTGAGGTGCAGTCGTTGGAGTAGAGGGAGAAGAGCAGTGGGGAAAGGACACATCCTTGGGGGGCGCCAGTACTAATTTTTCGGGAGCTGGATGTAAATCTCCCTAGCTTCACCTGTTGCCACCTGTCAGTCAGAAAGCTGGAGATCTACTGGCAGGTGGAGGGGGGCACCTTGAGCTGGAAGAGTTTCTGATGAAGAATGCCTGGGATGATGGTGTTGAACGCTGAGCTGAAGTTGACAAACAGGATCCTGGCGTACGTCCCTGAGGAGTCGAGGTGTTGCAGGATGTAGTGTAGTCCCATATTCACTGCATCATCCACTGACCTGTTTGACCGGTAGGCAAACTGCAGTGGGTCCATCAGGGGGCCTGTGACGACCTTCAGGTGGTTCAGCACCAATCTCTCCAAGGATTTCATGACCACAGAGGTCAGGGCAACAGGTCTGTAGTCGTTTAATCCTGTAACAGAGGGTTTCTTGGGAACTGGAATGATGATGGAGCGTTTGAAGCAGGAAGGCACTTCACGCAGCTCCAGTGATCTGTTAAAGATCCGGGTGAAGATGGGGGCCAACTCGCTGGAGCAGACTCTCAGGCAGGACGGAGACACACCATCAGGTCCTGCAGCCTTCTTGATCTTTTGTCTCTGAAAGACCCGGCGCACCTCCTCTTCACAGATCGTTAGTGCTGGTGGGAGGTCAGAGTGGAGGAGGGATGGAGTTCCTGGGGCTGCAGATAAACCTTTTGTGTGGGTGGGAGGTGAGAACTGTAGGTTCTTTTCAAACCTACAGTAAAAGCTGTTTAGGTCGTTAGCCAGCTGGAGGTTTTCCATAGGGTGGGGGGATGGTCTCCTGTAGTTGGTGATATTCTGCAGGCCTCTCCAAACAGAAGCAGTACTTATGAATGTTTCTTTCCCTTCCCTACTCTCTCAATGGAAAAAAAGAAACACTAGAATAAAAATACAAAAAATACACATATTTTTGTCATTTATGTAAACCATGACAAAAAAATCCTGCAGGACAAAACATGACACTAGATATTTTCGATCCTGTTTGTATACCACCATAGACAGAGAACCTGAATTAGACAGAGCTCAGAGAGGGCAAGATGAGGCAGAAGAGAGGAGCCAAGGAGAGGAAAGTGTTCAGGCAGAGGAAGGAGAGAAGGATAACGCCACTAAAAAGTCTAAACACAGGATGTCTGGGTGGGGCCCCAACTGGCCCAATATTCAAGCCTTGGTTGTACAATACTTCAGATGGTAAGTTCCATACATCTCCGGTGATTTTAACAATATCTCACTGTCCACCATTCTGCCCACGTTCACCCAGTATGTCACATGCCACACTAGAGACAATAAAACACTGGACTTATTCTATGCTAACACTAAGGAGGCGTACACCTCATCACCACTCCCCCCACTCGGGAGATCGGATCACAACTTGGTTCATCTCCTGCCGGTGTACAAACCCCTAGTACACAGACAACCTCCGGTCATGCGCACGGTGAAGATATGGTCTGAGGAGGCAATGGACGCTCTAAAGGACTGTTTTGAAATCACTGCCTGGGAGCAGCTCTGCGATCCACATGGTGAGGACATCGATGGCCTCACTCACACCATCACGGACTACATCAGCTTCTGTGTGGACAACACCGTACCTACCAAGACCATACGGTGTTGCTCGAACAACAAACCCTGGATCAACCCTGAGATAAAAACACTTCTGAGAGAGAAGAAGAGGATCTTCAGGTCGGGGAACAGGGAGATGCTGAAGTCCGTACAGAGGGAGCTGAGGAGAAAGATCAGAGAAGGCAAGGACAGCTTCAGGAAGAAGATGGAGGACAAGCTGCAACAGAGTGACATTGGCGGGGTCTGGAGAAGCCTCAAAACCATCTCTGGGCTCCAGAACACCTCCTCCCAGTCCACGGGGGGGGGGGGGGGTGAACAATCTGAACCTGTTTTTGTAATAGGTTTGACCAACCACCCTCCCCCCCCCACCTGCACACCAACCACTGCCACCTCTAAAGTCATCGAGACCTGCTGTCCACACCCCACTCCATCAACCCCCCCCACTCCCAGCACACAGCCCCCTAACCTGACCCTCACTAAGACCCAGGTGAGGACAGAGCTGAGGAAGATCAAGGCAAGGAAGGCCTCGGGACCGGACGGCATCAGCGCGAAGCTCCTCAAGTCCTGCGCAGCCCAGCTGTGTGGGATTGTGGAGTACATCTTCAAGCTGAGCCTGAAGCTGGGGAGGGTACCACAGTTGTGGAAAACATCTTGTGTGGTAAGACTTCCCACCCCAGAGACCTGAACAGCTACAGACCAGTGGCCCTGACGTCTCACATGATGAAGGCCCTGGAGAGACTGCTCCTTGCTCACCTCCGCCCCCTGGTGGGACCAGCGATGGATCCACTCCAGTTCGCCTACCAGCATGGCATCGGGGTGGAGGATGCAGTGATCTTCCTCCTTCACCGTTCCCTGTACCACCTGGAGAAGCCCGGGAATGCGGTGAGGATCATGTTCTTTGACTTCTCCAGTGCTTTCAACACCATCCAACCGATGATCCTGAGGGACAAGCTGCTGTGCGCAGGGGTGGACCAGCACCTGTCATCTTGGATCCTGGACTACCTCGCAAACTGGCCACAGTTTGTGAGAACCACGGATTGTGTCTGACACGATCATTGGCAGCACGGGGGCCCCCCAGGGAACGGTGCTGGCTCCCTTCCTGTTCACCCTTTATACTGCGGACTTCTCACACAACACAACACACTGCCATCTACAGAAGTTCTCTGACGACTCTGCGATCGTTGGCCTCATCTCCATCGGAGATGAAGCTGAGTACAGAGGACTTATCCAGGACTTCGTGGACTGGTGCCATCGGAACTGCCTCCAGATCAACGCGAGGAAAACTAAGGAGCTGGTGGTGGACTGCCGCAGGCAAGGACAACCCCTCACAGCACTAGTAAACATCCAGGGAACAGACATTGAGATGGTGACATCCTACGAGTACCCGGGTGTTCATCTGAACAATAAACTAGACTGGTCACACAATACCGACGCACTCTACAAGAAGGGACAGCGCAGGCTGTTCCTGCTGAGGAGACTCAGGTCTTTTGGTGTACAAGGGGTGCTCCTGAAGACATTCTACGACACGGTGGTGGCATCAGCCATCACTTTTGGAGTGGTCTGCTGGGGCAGTGGCATTACAGCAGCCGATAGGAAGAGACTGAACAAACTGATCAAGAAAGCTAGTTCTGTCCTGGGGCAACGCCTTGACACAGTGGAGGAGATAGGAGAGAGAAGGATGGTGGCTAAACTGTCATCTCTGCTGGAGTCCGAGTCCCACCCTATGCAGGGTGAACGCACTGAGGAGCTCATTTAGCAGTAGACTACATCATCCTAGGTGCGCGACCGAGAGGTTTCACAGGTCCTTCCTACCTACGGCTGTCAGACTGTACAACCTAAGCAGGGCTGCTCGCAGAGATAGCAAAAAAACAAACAAAAACGTGACGACCTAATAGTATTGAATGCAAAAGATGCAACAGATTTATACAAATGGTCCCCTCCAGTATACAACTAGGACAATATCAGTTGCTACGGAGGGTGACAATATGTATGGGTACATATTCATACTATGTAGGATAACTAAGTAGACGGTTATGCTGTTTATTCCATCTAGCTACAATGCTCCACACTGTGTATATATATTTATATATTTATGTGTACATATGTATATTCACTGCTCTTATTTTCTTATCTTCTAAATTATTGTTCTGAGTGTTGCTATCCCTGTACTGTTGCAATCCTGGAATTTCCCCATTGTGAGACTAATAAAGGCTTATCTTATCTTATATGCAACGTTACGGTGTAAAATTTTAAAAAGAAATAAATAGTATAAAATTAACATATTCCGGTATGTTTAACACCCACCCCCCCACCCCCCGTCCCCGGCGGGGGGGGGGGGGGGATATGTTGCCACAGCGCCAAGGTCTTTAAGCCAGAGGAAGCACTGCTTGAAACCAATTGAACATCTCTGGAGAGATCTGAAAATGGCTGTGCACCAATGCTTCCCATCCAAGCTGATGGAGCTTGAGAGGTGCTGCAAAGAGGAATGGGCTAAACTGCCCAAAGATAGGTGTGCCAAGCTTGTGGCATCATATTCAAAAAGACTTGAGGCTGTGATTGCTGCCAAAGGTGCATCAACAAAGTATTGAGCAAAGGCTGTGAACACTTACGTACATGTGATTTCTTAGTTTTTAATTTTTAATAAATCTGCAAAAGTCTCAAATTTTTTTGGGACGTTATCAGTATGGGGTGTTGTGTGTATAATTTTGAGGAAAAAATGAATTTAATCCATTTTGGAATAAGGCTCTAATATAACAAAATGTGGAAAAAGTGAAGCGCTACTTTCCAGATACACTGTATTTTATTAGTCCCACAATGGAGAAATTATATATAATCATTACTGAAAAACTGACTGTTCAGAGTGCTGTATCAAAGCATATTAATGGAAAGCTGACTAGAAGGAAAAAAGTGTGGTAAAAAAAAGTGCAAGAGCAACAGGGATGACTGCAGCCTTGAGAGGATTATCAAGAAAAGTCTATTCAAGAACTCGTTAGAGCTTCAGAAGTAGTGGATTGAGTCTGCTGTCAGTGTATTAGGAGCCACCTTGCACAGACCATCGAGCCGTTTTCTTAACCGCTTAATCCTTTCGAGTCATGGGGTGCTGGACCCTATCCCAGTGTCTATGGCCGAGAGGCAGGATACATCCTGGAAAGACTGCCAACTCCAGAAAACCATTCACTCTCATATTCATACCTAAGTACAATTTATCCACAAGTTGATGCCAATTAATCTAACATGCATGTTTTGGGACTGTGGGAGGAAACCAAAGTACCTGGTGAAAACCTATGCAGACATTGGGAGAACATGCAAACTCCACACAGATAAGTCTCCAGCTGGCCAGCTCTTGGGTCTGAACCCAGGACCTTCTTGCTGTGAGGCACCACAGAACTGCCCTCCACACGCAGACGTCTTCAGGAAAGGGGCCACAACTATCATGTTTCTAAAACTAAACCACCGACTTCACCGCTAGATGTCAGTAATTGTTACACACTGTACCTTTAAACTTTGAATTTGCTACTTTTAAGTCACACGTTTGTGATCTTTCTGGTTAAACTTGTGATTTCACATAAATCTGGGTTCTTGTGGAAACTTTAAAGTGCTTTCCTACTAGATTTACAAGAAAATCTATCAACTCATATTTATAAGAAAAAAATACTTCTTTATTTTATTATTATTATTTTGCTACAAGTTGCAAACCCCTGAGCTTGACAGTCTGGTTTGGGTAGACTAATTAAATTCAACCAATTGAATCTTTTCTTCTTCTCATTCTCCAGAGCTGTTTATCACGGCCCTGGCGACATCCGCGTCTTCCCCTCATGGTGCCCACTGCTCCGGCCCCTCACACCAGTATTCCTCTGGCAGCCCCTCCTCCCCACCAGCATGGACCCGGCTGTCTGACCGGCCTCCAGGGCTGAAGACGTACCGCTCCAGCTCCCGCGGGGCTCTCAGACTCACCATCAAGCAGGAGTCGGGGTCCCGTAAGGTGATCCACAATTCAGCCTGCGACCCAGGGCTAAAGAGGGACCATACGGGGCAGTTGACCAATGGCGGTGCAGCGGGGGTCGAACAGCAATCTGCGGCACCCGACAAAGAACCAGAGCATGCGCAGCATGATGAGATGTCCAACGGAACTCTGCACGGTAACACTGCCGAGCAGGTCCTACAGACCGCACCCAATTCCAAAATAAAAGCCCCAAATCTTCTTTCTATGCCACAACCACAGGATGTTTGCTTTGAAATGCCTCACAGAGATGTCAGCGCACCAAAACTGAAGTGTTACAGGCTGGATGCGTCGCCTCAGCCGGAGCGGCGTTTCAGCCCGCCGCCTCCACCCCTCCAAGAGGACAGCATGCTCAGTGAACACCTACAGAGTGCCATCGACAGCATACTGGAGCTTCAGCGCCTGCAGGGCCCGTCTGCGGCCCCGGCCAGGGCCACGTCAGGCCCCGCGCTGGACCAGGTTGTCACCAGCATCCTGAAGGGACACCTGTGAGGTCATCCGCCCTGACAGACGTCCAAACAGATGCACAAACATCCGTCTGAGGTGGAATTAAACAGAGCTGCACCAGACTTCTTATTTCTCCCCAGAGTGGGGGGGTTTCAAAATTCACTTTTAAGGAACTGTTTGAAAGAAGGAGGAAAAAAATGAGAAGCACTATAAAGAGATGCATACCAGACAACAGCACTATCTATAGTCCAATAGATGTTAGATACTTCATTTTGATGTATGTTTGTGGAAAAAAATCTATTTGAATAGGAGCTCTATTGTTTCAGTGGTAGTTGAGTCATTCAGAGGTTTACGACACTGGTGTAACCTTCATCAGCATATAGTATATAAGTAATAGTGAGGACAACGAAAACGTGGACTAGAGGCGAGATTATTCAATAGTTTTTTATAAGATTTCTTTCCAAAATGTGAAGTTTCTTTTTGCATAGTGCCAAGCTTCCAGGGTATTTATTTTGATAATCTGTGCCAATTTTTTTTTTTTGTGTTTTTACATTGAAGAGGGCGGTGAATGTGCGGAGTGACACTGTGTGTGTGTGTGTGTGTGTGTGGGAGGGGGTGAGTGAGTGAGTGAGTGAGTGAGTGAGTGAGTGAGTGAGCAAAGTCATCGTATCCTGCAACGGGACAGAAGACAAAACTCCTGCAGGTTCCATCATCTCCGCTTAACGAATGAAACTCCAAAGAATTTGTGACTTGCTACATCCTGAAAACACCAGCAAACGTCCGTGTTGTCTCTTCCCACAAACTGGAGTCTGTTTTTTTTTTTTGTTTTTTTTTTCCAAGCAGAATGAACCCGTGAGGGGAACAAAAACACACAAAGCAGTCATATGTCCATGTTTCGTTTTGTTTTTTATTTGCAGTCCGTTGTGCTGGAGTGTAACTGAAATATTTCTAGTTTTCTGTTTTCAGAGATAATGGTTTCTCATACTGTATGTTTTAACATGCAAGCAATAATAAGTTGGGGTTGTTGGGAGCAGTGGTGGTGCGGGGGGGGGGGATTGTTCAGTGGTGTGAAAAAGTATTTGCCCCCTTCCTAATTTCTTATATTTGTCACACTTAAATGTTTCAGATCAAACAAGTTTTAATATTGGACAAATAAAATACAAAATGGAGTTTATATTTAATGATGATTTCATTTATTAAGGGGAAAAAAAGCTACCCAGACTTACCTGGCCCTATGTGAAACGTGGCAGAGGTGAGGACAGCTTTGAAGAGGATGAAGAATGGAAAGGTTGGTCCAGATGACATACCTAGGGAGGTATGGAGATGTTTAGGAGAGATGGTGGTGGACTTTTTAACCAGATTGTTTAGCACAATCTTGGAGCGTGAGAGGATGCCTCAGGAGTGGAGAAGAAGTGTTTTGGTACCGATTTTCAAGAATGAAGGCCCTGTGTGAAAAAGTAATTGCCCCCATAAACTTAACAACTGATTGTTCCACCCTTGGCGGCAACAACTGCAATCAAGCTTTTGTGATAATTGGCGATAAGTCTTTCACATCATGTTGAGGAATTTTGGCCCACTCTTCTTTGCAGAATTGTTTTAATTCAGCCACACTGGAGGGCTTGAGCTTGAGGTCATGACCTGGTGGTGGACAATGTCCATCAGAATTTGCTGGTAGAGAGCAGAATTCATGGTTCCATCAATTACGGCAAGTCATCCAGGTCTTGAAGCAGCCCCAGACCATCACACTACCACCACCATGTTTGACTGTTGGGATGATGCTCTTTTTATGAAATGCTGTTAGTTTTACAACAGATGTAATGGGACGTACGCCTTCCACAACGTTCAACATTTGTCTTGTCAGTCCACAGAATATTTCCTCCAAATTCTTGGGGATCATCAAGATTTATTTTTTTTTGGCAAATGTGAGCTGAGCCTTTGTGGGGGGTTTGGGTCAGCAGTGGTTTTCACCTTGGAACTCTCCCATGGATGCCATTTTTGTCCAGTCTCTTTCTTATTGAATCATGGACCAGTGTCTAAACTGAGGCAAATGAGGCCTGCAGTTCTTTAGATGTTGTTCTGGGTTTTTGTTTCTCATCTGTTCTTGAATTTCTTTAGATCACAGCATGATGTGTTGCTTTTTGAGCTCTTTTAGCCTACTTCACTTAGACAGGTTCTATTTGAGTGATTTCTTGATTCAGCAGTAATCAGGTGTGGATGTGGGTAGTGAAATTGAATTTGGCTTTCCAAAAAATGTGATTAATCACACCCATGATGTAATGGGGGGTACTTTTTCCACATAGGGTCTGGTAGGTTTGGATAGCTTTTTCCCTTAATAAATGAAATCATTTAAAAACTGCATTTTGGATTTGCTCGGGTTATCTTTGTCTAATATTAAAATTTATTTGATCTGAAACATTTAAGTGTGACAAATATGCAAAAATAGAAGAAATCAGGAAGGGAGCAAATACTTTTCCCACAGCACTGTAGCTGGTTTTACTTATTGCCATTTTGGATAAAAAACAAAGGTTGCAGCCCATTTTACCGGGGTCCCAGCAGCACCTAAGCTGTAAGGAACTCCTTGTTTTTTTCAAGACTTTCTGACTTGTTTTAAGGGCTTGATGATGACTTCATGGCATATACGGCCATGAAAAATGTACAGTTTAAAAAAGAAAACTCCCAAGTCTCGAGCCTCTCTGCATCGTCAAACAGCCTTTGACCAAAAAACTAGAGAAACCATCCGCTTCACATTTTGATTTTCGATTAGTAATTGGTAGCCTGCTCTAGTCAGCTCAAGATTTACTTTCATGCAGCCATTGTGGAGCAATATGATTTTTCTCTTCCAGCATCTTTTGTTAAAGTGACAATCTTAATGGTCTGTATGAAAATGTGAATTCTGTTCGTGCAAGAGATCCAGAAGTGTTGGGGTCATCATTTCTATCCTCTCATAACATGTAAATGGATTTGCCTTTAAGGCCAAAATGTAAAAGCTCAACTTTTAATTTTTAAAAAATGTGCTGTTGAGTATCAAGATGCGACACAAATTGGAATCGTTTAGAAAATGCCTTATTGACAATATAATGTACCTTTAAGAAAACTGATGTGTTTTAAATACTGTAGCATCTAGTGTTATGAGATGTAAAATTAATCCTTCCCAACAACAACAACAAAAAAAAAAAAAGATTTGGGGGGGCTATGTCTAACATTACTTTCTCGAATTGCAATGTAACTTTTTTGTGTTAAAAATGTCTTGTTGCTACAAGCTAATGGAGTTATAATATGCAGTAATTTAGTGTTGAAGCTCTGCAGGAGAAGAGGTGGAGACACACAGGAGGATTCGTTAAGTGAAAGATTTCTATTAGATCATGTTACATAAAATGAGTGACGCTGCTGGTAATGAGGGTTTTAAATAGAGGGGAACCCGCCAGCCTGCCTCACCCCCCCCCCCCAAAAAAAAATAGACACCTACTGTAACTGCTCTGCAACATTTGCAGTGTCAATGTTAATCAGCTGCTGATGAAAATGCAAATTATTCCACCCCCCCCCCCAAAAAAAAAAAAATATTTGAACCTAACCTAGAATCTTTCCTGAAAATCTAGAAGCTGAATCTCCGAGTGTGTTTCCACCTTCAGAGGTTTTCACTGTAATGCAGTAAAGATGTCAAGAGTGTGTCACGCTCTTTTCTTTCTTAAAAAGGGGACTTCCACCAAAATTTACTAATACTTTTATTTTGTAAAGAAATATTTCCCAAAGTTTGCCCTTTCCTCCTCATTTATTTATAATAAAAGGGCAGCAGATGTGAGAAAAACTTTGATGGAATCCCCTTCAATGAAGCAGCCTCATGTGCCATTGTAACTGTCCCAGTGTCAAACACTGACCACTAGAAATCTGCTTAGTTTGTCTGCGTCTTTAGGAAAAAAAGGGATTCTGCATGTTGAGCCATTTATTTATTTGTAAATGTGCTTTATTTAATTTTCCTGACTGAACTGTGAAACCAGGGGAGCTCATAAAACTACTCCGATTCAACTTCAGACACAAAACATTTGACTGACAGATTGTTCCGATGCCAAAATCAAGAGGCCTTAATTCAGCAAAACTAGATTGTAAAGAAAAAAATCCACTTAAAGACTCCTTTGACCTGAAAGTCATGAGTGATTCATATATGAAATGTTAAGAAAACCGCTTTTGTACTCATTTTTACAGACTATTTATTAAACTGTGATTTTGTAAGAAATAAAGTAAGCGTGCTTGTCTTTATTGGGAGTTTTCATAGCCTGGACATAAATGGAAAATGGAATGGAACCACCGATCTGATTAGAGAAGAACTTGCTCAACATGTTGAGCCACAGCTGCTCCCAGGGCATCCAAAAAAAATGGACATGAAAACACAAATTAACCTGCCAGTGCCTTAAACATGCAGGGGGTTTGGGGATGAATATGGATAGAAGTCTACACAAAAATGACCACTATGTACTTGATTTATGCCTTTAAAAAAAAAAAATCTGACATTGGTGGAGTTAAAATTCAGGCCGCACAGCTCTGTCCTTTGCAAAAATCATTCCAAACAATCTTGAAGGGATATGAAAACCCAAGGCAGGAAGGCTCTTTAAATAATACTGCTTTTACATTTCTGGTGAGATCACACTGCTGAGTAACTGGGTATGTGTGAATAAAATGAAGATATTCAAGTAACGTCACATTCTGAAAAGAATTAGGAGGGCTGTCTCTGAATCTCTCATTGGACATATCTTAAAGATGATGCAACCCGTATTTCAGTTGAACCATTTCTTTAAAACCAGATGTCAATATCAGCCCTCCAGTATATTTTCCACTGGCCCAAAAATAAATTTCATGTATTGTAAATTTCTGAGTTTTCACCCCCGCCCCCCCATTTCCATTTTTATCCACTCATAAATTTGTGGGGTTTTTTAAACACATTCCAGCAAAGATGAAAGCAGCTAATGCGATGACATTTAAAGTCCCCTCTCCACATCCAAAGAAATGGTCAGTGCACAAGAGATGTATAAAAAAAAAAAAAAAAAAAAAAAAAAGAGTGCAGGCAGGGTGGAGACCAGTGTCAGGGGTGATATTTGACAGAAGGATAGCAGCTAGAGTGAAAGGGAAGATTTACAATACAGTAGTGAGACCTGCTATGATGCATGGTTTGGAGACTGTGGCACTGACAAAAAGACAGGCAGTAGTGCTGGAGGTGGCAGAGTTGAAGATGCTAAGATTCTCATTGGGAGTGACAAGATTAGAAATGAATATATCAGAGGGACAGCTCAGGTTGAGTGGTTTGGAGACAAAGTAAGAGAGGTAAGGCTGAGATGATTTGGACATGTGCAGAGGAGGGATAGTGGAGATACTGGACAAAGGATGTTGAAGATGGAGCTGCCAGGCAGGAGGAAAAGAGAAAGACCACAGAAGATTCATGAATGTAGTGAAGGAAGACATGGAGAGGGTTGTTGTGAAAGAAGAGGAGTCGTCGTCAAGGGATAGGGTGGCATGGAGGCAGATGATCTGCTGTGGAGAGCCCTAATGGAGCAGATGAAAAAAAGATTAACCTTTGTGTGAGAACTTCATTACAATACTGAATACTCTGCCGAGACCATTACTGTTGATGGCCCTCAGTAAAAGTGAGTTTGACATCCCTGCTTTAAAATAACTGCTCCAGATGAGGGAGTCTCATTTTGTCAGACATGTTTTAGCTTTCCTCCTACTCTATAGGGCAAAATGTGAGAAAAGTCACTGATTATGTACCAACGAGAATGAGTGGGAAGAGAATGTATGTACTCTCAATATTTCCTTTGTGAAACAAAATATGGAAATGGCCATTATGTGGTTTGGCCTTGTAAAAATTAAAATCAGAATAAAGCCAAAAAAGGATAACCAATCCCATTTCATTAGTCAAGCTGGTCACAGCCAAAAGAGCCAGTAGTTACAAAAAACCAAAATATGTGCCTACAATTTGTACTGTGTTAATTTAGTGAAAAGTCAGTGTGATGTGTAAGAACCATTACTGGCAAAAGCAAGCGCTACATCTGATACTTTACCAAAAAAAATAAAAAAGGATGAGTATTAAAATATTAAAAAAAAGTTGAAAGCACTTCTGGCTGTGATCAATATATACAGTGCATCTGCAAAGTATTCACAGCGCTCCACTTTTCCCCCACATTTTGTTACAGCCTTATTCCAAAGTGGATTAAATTCATTTTTCTCCTCAAAATTCTACACACAATACCCCATAATGACAACGTGAAAGTTTGAGATTTTTGCACATTTATTAAAAATAAACTAAGAAATCACATGTGTGTATTCACAGCCTTTGCCATGAAGCTCAAAATTGAGCTCAGGTGCATCCTGTTTCCACTGATCATCCTTGAGATGTTTCTACAGCTTAGCTGGAGTCCACCTCTGGTAAATTCAGTTGATTGGACATGATTTAGAAAAGCACACCTGTCTATATAAGGTCCCACAGTTAACAGCGCATGTCAGAGCACAAACCAAGCATGAAGTCAAAGGAATTGTCTGTAGACCTCAGAGACAGGATTATCTTGAGGCACAGATCTGGGGAAGGGTAAAGAAAAAAAAATTGTGCTGCTTTGAAGGTCCCAATGAGCACAGTGGCCTCCATCATCCATAAATGGAAGAAGTTCGTAACCACCTAGTCTCTTCCTAGAGCTGGCCAACTGTCTAAACTGAGCAATCGGGGGAGAACGGCCTTAATCAGGGAGGTGACCAAGAACCTAATGGTCACTCTGTCAGAGCTCCAGTATTCTTCTGTGGAGAAAAGAACCTTCCAGAAGGACAACCATCTCTGCAGCAATCCACCAATCAGGCCTGTATGGTAGAGTGGCCAGACGGAAGCCACTCCGTAGTAAAAGGCACATGGCAGCCCGCCTGGAGTTTGCCAAAAAGCATTTGAAGAACTCTCAGACCATGAGAAACAAAATTCTCTGGTTTGATGAGACACAGATTGAACTCTTTGGCGTGAATGCCAGGCGTCATGTTCAGAGGAAACCAGGCACTGCTCATCACCACACCAATACCGTCCCTACAGTGAAGCATGATGGTGGCAGCATCATGCTGTGGGGATGTTTTTCAGCAGCAGAAACTGGGAGACTAGTGAGGATAGAGGGAAAGGTGAATGCAGCAATGTACAGAGACATCCTGGATGAAAACCTGGTCCAGAGCGGTCTCAGATTGGGGTGATGGTTCATCTTTCAGCAGGAAAACAACCTTAAGCACACAGCCAAGATATCAAAGGAGTGGCTTCGGGACAACTCTGAAGGTCCTCGAGTGGCCCAGCCAGAGCCCAGACTTGAATCCAATTGAACATCTCTGGACAGATTTGAAAATGGCTGTGCACCAACGCTTCCCGTCCAACCTGATGGAGCTTGAGAGGTGCTGCAGAGGAATAGGAGAAACTGGCCAAAGATAGGTGTGCCAAGCTTGTGGCATCATATTCAAAAAGGCTTGAGGCTGTAACTGTTGCCAAAGGTACATCAAAGTATTGAGCAAAGGCTTTGAATACTTATGTACATGTGACTTTAGTTTTTGATTTTTAATAAATTTGCAAAAATCTAACATTTTCATTGTCATTATGGCGTATTGTGTGTAGGATTGAGGAAAAAATGAATTTAATGCATTCTGGAATAAGGCTGTAACATAAAATGTGGAAAAAGTGAAGCGCTGTGAATACTTTCCAAATGCTGTGTGTGTAAAAATTGAATGAAATCTGAACCATTATCCTATTTTGGCTGAAATCCGATTTTCTTTTGACAAGGCCAAAACCATGTAACAGCCATTTCCAGTCCTGTTTTCATTTCAGAAGCGAAATATTGAAAGAACAATGAGCACACAGATTGAAAAGCACAGCATGGTCCATTTTGTGAATTACACAGATTAAAGTTAAAAAGGACTAAAGTCTGGTTGAAGTTATTCAAGGCAGATCCACCACTTGTGGCTTCAAAAAGATTTATTCTTTCATTGAGTTTAGGATGACAGCTTTACGCATACATCCAGACAAACACGAAGAAATACAAAGCAGCTGCTTTACTAAAGTTAAATATTTATAAAGTCCATGTATTACACTCAAAATCCCCAGAGTGATATGCTTTGCAAAGTAAGTATTGCATCAGAGTTGGCATTTCTCCTTCACTGTGCATTGTGGACTCTGAAATGACGTCGTACTGTTAACAGCTGAAGTGAAAGTTCCGTCGGACTGACTGGTCTCCCATCAGGTTTGGGAGTTAAGAGGCTCATTTAAATACGAGCCAGGAAGGTTCCCAACCATGAGGAGGGTCAGCAGCAGAACAAATATGACAAGTTTAAAAAGGAAAGATGCCAAGTACATTTACTTTTGCCTCCCCCTGCAAATTAAAAGTAAACTGATATAAAAAAACTTCATCTGTTGACCTGAAAGAGACAACAGACAAAGTCAAAGCTGGGCGGAGCACAAAAAACAACTGCAGGTCATTGCTCTCTGCAAAGCAAATCATTCACTCTCAGACTGATGGGAAAAATTGGCTGCTCACCTGCACATTTATAGGGAGCTTAAGGGCAGGCTTCAGCTTTATTTAAAAATCTTTATAAATAGTCATCCTTCACATAAGTGTCCATCTGCAGTTGCATGATGTCCTCCATGACACTGCATGGTTACTATCATAGCTTCTGTACCTCATTTTGTCTCCATGATTAGAGTCAGTTTAGAGTCCGATTAGAGTTCATCACCAGAAACGCTGGACGTTCCTGCTAGATTAGTACATTCATTATCATCATGGCAGTCAAGTTTAAAAATCCAACCAGTGGAGGACAAAGACTCCAGCTCAGCTTGTGCATGTTGTGGAGACACAGCAGTCATTTGTTTTTGCCGATGAATTTCTCATGGTTGTGGTTGATGTTCCAGAAAAGAGGGAGGTATCTGGGCTTCATGGTGTTGAGGAAGTGCTCCCTCCAGCGGCGCTCTAGCAGCATCAGGCCCTGCAGTCCCTGTGCTGCGTGAGCCTGCACAACCTTCAGACCATGAGGGACAAACGCCGTGTTGAATATCCTTCAGAGGAGAGAGAGGAGAAGTCAGAATGAACAGCCTGTATATACAGCACAAAACCTATTCGGTTAACAGAGGGGTCATCATTATTAGATTATACAGTATTGTTTACATCAGGGGTCAGCAACCTCTACTACACAGAGCGACAGAGATTTTTGACCAGTAAAATCCACATGGAGCCACAAAAACATCTGAGCCTTAAAATTCAGCTAAAGCAGCAACGTTACCAGCACAAACTGGCCCAAGACCATCAATATTGGCAGGTTTTTTCCTCAAAACTACAACTTTTTTTCCCCCAAAATTTGTGAAGTTTTTGGTATAAATTTTCTGGTTTTGTAATAAATTTGCAATTTTCCTTTGAAAAATTACGTTAATTTTTTTTCCCAGTAAAATTACTGCGTCGCTTCACATAAATTTAACATTCTCATAAAAATCCAGAATTTCCAGAAAGTTTGTGATTTTCTTGTAAATTTGCAGGAGCATTTTCCATCAGATGGCAACTCCCCCCCCCTCCCGCTTTTATGATTTTTACATAAGTCCCTTCTTTTCTAATAAATTTGTTCCATTCTCACTTCTATTTTTTTTTTTTTTTTTTAACCTTTTCCCAGGTAAATTTACAACATTTAACATACTGTATATTAAAACAAGAGCACTCTCAGGTGACTGCAATAGCCCCCACTTCTGATTTCTTTGAAGATCCCAATACAGACGTGGACAAAATTGTTGGTACCCCTCTGTTAATGAAAGAAAAACCCACAATGGTCACAGAAATAACTTGAATCTGACAAAAGTGGTAATAAATAAAAAATTCTATGAAAATTAACCAATTAAAATCAGACAATGCTTTTGAATTGTGATTCAACAGAATTATTTAAAAAAAAACAAAAAAACAAACTCCTGAAACAGACCTGGACAAAAATGATGGTACCCTTGACTTAATATTTTGTTGCACAACCTTTTGAGGCAATCACTGCAATCAAACGATTTCTGTAACTGTCAATGAGACTTCTGCACCTCTCAGCAGGTATTTTGGCCCACTCCTCATGAGCAAACTGCTCCAGTTGTCTCAGGTTTGAAGGGTGCCTTCTCCAGACGGCATGTTTCAGCTCCTTCCACAGATGTTCAATAGGATTTAGATCAGCGCTCATAGAAGGCCACTTTAGAATAGTCCAATGTTTCGCTCTTAGCCATTCTTGGGTGCTTTTATGTAGCTGTGTGTTTTGGGTCATTATCCTGTTGCAAGACCCATAACCTGCGACTGAGACCAAGCTGTCTGACACTGGGCAGCACATTTCTGTCTAGAATACCTTGATAGTCTTGAGATTTCATTGTACCCTGCACAGATTCAAGACACCCTGTGCCAGATGCAGCAAAGCAGCCCCAGGACATAACAGAACCTCCTCCATGTTTCACAGTAGAGACAGTGTTCTTTTCTTGGTATGCTTCATTTTTGCGTCTGTCAACAGAGCTGATGTGCCTTGCCAAAAAGTTCCAGTTTTGTCTCATCTATCCATAGGACATTCTCCCAGAAGCTTTGTGGCTTGTCAACGTGCAGTTTGGCAAATTCCAGTCTGGCTTTTTTATGATTTGTTTTCAACAGTGGTGTCCTCCTTGGTCGTCTCCCATGAAGTCCACTTTGGCTCAAACGACGACGGATGGTGCGATCCGACACTGATGTACCTTGACCTTGGAGTTCACCATGAATGTGTTTAGAGGTTGTTCTGGGCTCTTTTGTTACCAGTCGTATTATCTGTCTCTTCCATTTTTCATCAAGTTTCCTCCTGCGGCCACATCCAGGGAGGTTGGCTACAGTCCCGTGGATCTTAAATTTCTGAATAATATGTGCAACTGTAGTCACAGGAACATCAAGCTGCTTGGAGATTGTCTTATAGCCTTTACCTTTAACATGCTTGTCTATAATTTTTCTTTCTAATCTCCTGAGACAACTCTCTCCCCTTTGCTTCCTCTGGTCCATGTTCAGTGTGGTACACACCATGTCACCAAACAGCACAGTGACTACTTGTCACCCTTTAAATAGGCCGACTGATTACAAGTTTGTAGACACCTGTGATGTTAATTAGAGGACACATCTTGGTTGAACATGTCCCTATGGTCACATTACTTTCAATCTTTTCTAGGGGTACCATCATTTTTGTTTGTTTTTTAAAGTAATTCTGTTGAACCACAATTCAAAAGCACTGTCTGATTTTCATTGGTTAATTTTCATAGAATTTTTATTTATTACCACTTTTGTCAGATTCAAGTTATTTCTGTGACCATTGTGGGTTTTTCTTTCATTAACAGAGGGGTACCAACAATTTTGTCCATGGCTGTATAACCCATAACTGTAGGTCAGGATCCCAAGGTGAACCTGCGTAGCAAGTATGGGGACTCTAGAGAGCTTTACACGTTCTATTGTAAGAGATCATAGGGAGTTCCAACCTTGACCTTTTTTTTTTTTTTATTTAAGTTTTTGTAAAGGGTATACATGTCGTTACAGCATTGCATTCTTTACATTTTCATTACATATTCCCCTTTTTTGTTTTTTGACAACATTGGAAAAAAATTACTACAACACCCTTTTTTAAGTGAAAGAAAAAGAAATTAAAAGAAGAACAAAAAAAAAAAAACAGAAAAAAAACAAAACAGAAAAAAAAAACCAAAAACAAAAGAGCAGAAAAATAAAAGAGAACCTGAGTAGCGCTGGAGCAAAGAGAGGTGCCATTATTGAAATGGTATTTGTCAAAGATTAGATCTGATGGAAGACACATATGCGTTCCAGGGCTGCCAAAAGTTCAAGAACCAATCCATGTCCTGTCTCAAGTGCAAATGTCAACTTTTCCATCGAATAAATGTCCTGAATCACGTTAATCCAATCCTCAGGTGTAGGACAGTCTTTCAACATCCATTTTTTTGTTAGAGCTTTTTTACTTGCCAATATTAAAACAGTGAATAAGTATTTTTCTCCTCGTCTTTCCAGTGATTCCGGTAGTAAACCCAAATACAAAGTTACAAAAGAAAAGGGAACCGTTACTTTGAATATTTTCCCCAAAATTGTCTGTACATTGGTCCAATATTGGTGGATAACTCGGCGCCACACGAGTCGGCTGCCTGTTGCAACAGCCTTTTTTTTTTTTTTTTTTTTTTTTAAATCTTCCTTCTTTCTACACCTTTCACTCTGTATATATATCACGGACGCACGGATCGCCCCGGGGGTCTCCCGGGTCGGCGGACGGAGCCACGGTTTGCAGCGGGAGACGCTACAGCGGGGAGGAGCTAGTGCTAGCTAGCACTTGGCCGCCGCTCGGTGCTAATGGGAAACTCGACATACCGGGAGCTGTAGCGAAAACGACGCGGGTGCCGGGCTGGAGTTTAGGCGGCGTGCAAGAAATATAAGACAGAATAATAAAGAGCGATGGCAAGAACCAAGCAGACCGCCCGTAAAATCTACTGGAGGAAGAAGCCCCCCAGGATGCAGCTAGCCACCAGGGCTGCTCGGAGAGGCGCTCCGGCCACCGGCAGAGGGAAGAGGCTCTGAGAGAGATCCGTCGCTGCCAGAAATCCACGGAGCTGCTCATCCGTAAGCTGCCCGTCCAGCGCCTGGTGAGGGAGATCGCTCAGGACTTCAAGACCGTCCCGCGTTTCCTGAGCTTCGCCGTCATGGCTCTGCAGGAGACCAGTGAGGCCCACCTGGTGGGTCTCTTCTTTGCTAAGGGGGTCACCATCATGCCCAAAGACTTCCAGCTGGCCCGCTGCATCCGCGGAGAGAGAGCTTAGACTTTCTGCTGCACATTCACCAACCAACCATAATGCTCTGCACTGTGTGTCTATATATACATATATATATACAGTATATTTATAGTAATATGGACATATGTTTAGTAGATGATGTTTTTTCTTGCCTTCTGATTATTGCTCTGAGTGTTGCTATCCCTGTGCTGTTGCAATCCTGGAATTTCCCCATTGTGGGACTAATAAAGGCTTATCTTATCTTAACTGGGCATGACCAAAACACATGAAAATGATTTGCAGTCTTTTCACCACACAAGCGCCAACAATTCAACCCTTTGAGTAAATTTGTTTTGTGCAGGTGTTCTGAAAAATCTTACCAAATTTTTCCATCCAAATTCTCTCCACTGCAGGGATGAAGTACTTTTCCATTGTTGTTTATTTAGCTTTTCCCATATTTCCAGTTGTAAAGTGAAATTCCCCTCTTTTTCCCCCCATCTCTCTTTTATATATGATGTGTTGTCTCCTTTTAAGTCTTGAAGACCATGGTATATTTTAGAAATGTATCTGATCCCTGGGATCCCTTTATATGCCATTAAGAAAACCTTCAGAACACCTGACTGGGCCCTTTCCAAATCCTCCTTTTTAAGTATTTTGTTTATGTGGTGTCTAAGCTGAAAGAACCTGTAAAGGTCTTGATTTACTAGACCTTGTTTTTTCAAATCTTCAAAACTTCTTAAAGTTTGCCCTTTAAAAAAAAAAATCGTAATATTTTATCAGTCCGTTCTCTTTCCACTTTTTAAATCTAGTGTCTGTTTTATTAGGAGTAAAGTCCTGATCATAGGAAATCCATTGCAATAGTCGATAGGGTTCTTTAGTTTGATTCTCTGACTATCTTAAACCAAATTTTTAGCGGGGTCTATCCACGGGTTAGTGTTCAAAAGTTTAGGTAAGGCATTGTTCCCTATTATCGCCTGTAGGGGAATGTCACTTGTTATTTGGCATTCCATCTCCTTCCATTGTGCAGTGTAGACTGGGTTACATATCTCTACTCAAGTTTTAATTTGTGCGGCTTTAAAATATTCCCTGACATTTGGCAGCGTGAGTCCACCTTTGTCTTTGTTTAGCTGTAGGGTTCTATACCTGATTCTTGGTCTCTTGCCCTGCCATATGAATCTTGAGATCCTTCTGTCCAGTTCTTGCCATGTTTTTTTGGGAGGTTCTACCGGTATTGTCTGGAAAAGGTATAGAAGACGTGGAAGTATATTCATTTTGACTGCTTCAATTCTTTGTGCAGTACCCAAGAATGGTATCATATTCCATCTTGCTAGGTCAGATTTTATTTTTGCCATCAGTGGATCATAGTTTAGCGTTATAATTTTGTTGAGTTGTTTTGGGATATTGACCCCCAGATATTTCATAGATTCCATCTCCCAGTTAGTTTTGAGTTTGCTTAGTAAATATTGATTTGGGTCATAGTTGAATGTTAAAATTTGGGTTTTGTGCATGTTTAATTTGTACCCTCATAACTCTCCATACTCTGAAAAAACTGAGATTAGTTCTGGAAAAGAGGTGTCCGGCTGCCCCAGGTATATTAAGAAGTCATCGGCAAAGAGTGCTATTTTATGTTCCTTCTGACCAAGTGTAATACCTTGAATTTTTTGATTCTGTCTTATCCATTGGCTCAGAGGTTCTATGAAGATTGCAGAGAGCAGTGGAGACAAGGGGCAGCCCTGACGACATCCTCTTTCCAGTTCAAAAGATGATGATAATTTACCGTTAATCCTCATTTTAGCTGTTGGGTTTTTTTTTATATAATGCCTGGATAGTTCTAATGAAGTTATTATGAAAATTGAAACTGGATAAGATTCTATATAGGAAAGACCAGTCAACCGAATCAAATGCTTTTTCAGCATCTAATCCCAATATGGCTGCATTTAAATTATATTTTTTTATATGATGAATTATGTGTAAAGTGCGTCGAATGTTATCTTGTGTCTGTCTTTGTCTTATAAAACCTGTTTGGTCTAAATGAATTAAGTCTGTCAGTATATTTTCTAACCTTTTGGCAAGGATGGCGGTAAAAAGTTTATAGTCCTGATTTAACACACCGATTGGTCTATAGTTGGAACAGTCTAGTTTATCCTTTTCAGGTTTAGGTATGACTGCAATGACCCCTTCTCTCCAGGAGGGGGGGATTTCCCCTGTGTGGAGGACATAGTTAAATGTTTTCAGGAGGAGAGGAGATAGTTGCTGTTTAAAGGTTTTGTACCACTCTGCTGTATAGCCATCTGCTCCTGGGGATTTGTTAGCTTTAAGTTTCATAATTGCTTTTTCTAATTCTTTAGGTTATATTTCTGACAGTAGTGTGTGACTACTGTCTTTGTGACTCAGTAAGTTGGGGAAGATTTAATGTATTTAGTAAGGCTTCGAATGTGTTTTTGTGTTTTTTGATGGAGTATAAGTTCTTGTAGTAATTCTCGAAGCTTTTAAGAATTTCCTGAATTCTAAATTTTATTTCCTTTGATACTAGGTCTCTAATTTTGTAGATTGCTCTCTGTTTGTTGTTGCCTCAATTTGTAGGCTAGTAATTTTGCCGATTTGCTACCTGTTTCATAGTATTTTTGTTTCAGAAATGTAAGTTTCTTCTGGATTTCTATTGTGTAGATCTCGTTTATTTGTTTTTTAATTTCCTTAATTTTGAGCGAGTCATTAGAATGAGTGTTGTCTTTGTGCTCTTCTTCTAGTTTCTTAAGTTCAGACTCTAATGCGATTAGTTTTTCTTGTCTCAGTTTCTTTTGGGTTGCCAGTTTTGCGATAATCTTTCATGCGTCCCACAGTATTAAAGGGGATACTTCATTATCATTTTCTTCCAAATATCTGAGAATATCTGATTCCAATTCATCTTTCAGTGGTTCTTTCAGCACATTTGAATTTAACCTCCAAGAAAATGTATTATTTGTGTATTTTTGGATATTTAAGTCCATATAGATCGGACTGTGGTCAGAGAGATCCATCAGTCCTATTTTACATGTTTTTACTCTTCCAATGTCTCTATTAAACATAAAAAAATAGTCAATCCTTGAGTATGATGAATGTGGTGCTGAGTAAAATGTATAATCTTTTACACTGGGGTTGAGTTCCCTCCACACGTCACAGATTCCCATTTCTTTTAGTAGCATCCGAGTTTTCTTACTTTGAGTGTTATTTTGATGTGGAGAATTACCTGATGCATCCCAGTATGGGTTCAGTCTTAGATTGAAGTCTCCATCACATATCACTAAACCTTTGGCTTTAGTTATCATTAGGTCAAATATATTTTTATAAAATTTCCAGTTAGCCCCTGGAGGTGCATATACATTCAGCAGGGTGATATTTTCTCCCTCTAGCCGACCAAGTACCATGCTAAATCTTCATTCTTTATCTTTGTGTTCTGAATTTTTTTCAAACATAATTTTGGTTGAGATCAATGTCGCTACCCCTTCCTCCTCCCTGACTTATATGAGGATGAAGAGATCAGTTTAAACCCTTGTCTATTAAGTTTAGTGTGCTCCAAGTCTGTTAGGTGGGTTTCCTGTAAAAATATTATTCCTGCTTTGTCTTTTTTCATTTTGCCAAGAATCTTGGATCTTAACTGGATTCAGGATCCCTTTTACATTATGAGATTATTTTGGTTACACCCCGTTTCTCCATTGTATTGTCTTTAGTATAACAGTGTAGTGGCCCTCTTTTATGCTACTCAGAAACTGCAAGAACATTAAGAACACAGTATATAAAACTTTAAAACAAAAAACTGTCAAAAGATCTTCCTGAGCTAAGGTCTTTTTAGTGACCTTAGAAGAGCCTTGATGGTGTGTTGGCTCTGAGGGAAACTCCTCAAACTCTGTTACGTGTTGAGGGCCCTCTCTTACCCCTGTAAGTTGTCCCATGTTTTTAACGTGAATTTCAGATCCCAATCCGAACTTGTAATGATTTTTTTTTTTTTTTAAATGCCTATACCCTATGAAATTGTGCGCAACCTCCCACCACCGTCACAGCAATCACATTAATACAGTATTTGTTAGTGTGGAGAGTTCATGTGGTTCATGGTCACATTTCTATTTTAACAAGTTTTTTTTTTTTTTTTTTTAAAGACTTACTTGTTTCTAATATTATGACTGTTCCATGAAATGTTTTACCACTTGCTGATTCTGCATCTCCTTTAATGTTTGTTACCTTGTAGGAGGAGGGTTGGATGCGCAGATTGACTAAAAATATCGTTATTCCCTCCTGAAAACGCTCAGTTTTTCCTTATAGCCCTGGCACTGGGTTTCCCGCTGCTGGCCCGTGGATTTTGAGGGTCTCTGTGTGGACCACGTTTGAGCCTTGATTCTTTCGATCGGGTCTACTGCGGGTTTATACACAGTTACCGGGAGCCCTCTTCTTGCCATATCACTGGTTGCTTCTTCCGCCGAGTTGTAGAGACACGTCTCATCCCCGTAAAAAACCCGCAGCTTTGCCGGAAATGGAGTTTGAAAGCGCAGTTTCTTCTCTCTTAGTACCTTTTTAACGTCGTATTCCCGATGCTTTTTGAGGACCTCCGGGGCGTAGTCGTGCTCCACAAAAACTCGTCTTTCTTGGTGCATAAATCCTTTTTTCTGCCAAGCCAGTATTCACAACCTCTTCTTTTGTTTTGAGGTTGGAAAACTTCACCACCACCGATCTTGGAGGTGCTTCCGCCGACGGCCTTGGGGCTAATGTACGGTGCGCCCTTTCAATCTTCAAGTCGGTGGATTGGGGAATTTCCAATTTCTCTCTCAGTATGGATTCCACGCATGCAGCCATTGTGGTGAAACCGTCCTCGACTCCTTCTTTCAGACCATGAATTCTTATGTTGGCCCTTCTTAGTCTTCCTTCTTGGATGGTTAGCTTAGCCTCCAGTCTTGTCTGTCATTTAAATCCAGCACGGTTTCTTCCAGCCCTTTTATTCTTTCCTCTGCTTCCATGATTCGGTCCTCAGCCTGGTCCACTCTGCTGTTTGTCCTTTTTATTTCGTCTTTAATTTCACGAAATTCGGCCCAACACCTCGGCGAAATTCTCTTAATTCTTGAATTATCGTTTTTAAGCTAACCGTGTTGCTAGCCTCATTCAGCTCCTCTGCTTCCGAGTGGATGTCCTCCAGGTCAGATTCTCCGGCCGATGCGCGTCTTGGCCTGGCAAATGTCGATCTCTTCTGCTTTCCTTTAGGCATAATGACTTTGTCTTTTGATTTTCACTCTTCAAAAATCCGTTAAATCTGATTTTCAAAGTATTTTCACGGATGGGGTCTTGGAGCTTCAGCGTTAAGCTGCTATCACCATGGTGTCCAGACCGGAAGTCCAACCTTGACCTTTTGACCCCAAACACAGTCAGAGGTTATGGTCTCAGTGAACCCGTGTACCAGGTTTGGTGACCCTAGCTTTCTTTGTTGTCGAGATATAATGTTTAAGCCATTTTGATGATGACCTTTGACCTTGCAATCCCAAACCCATAGTCACACTTCAGGGTCACAGGGTGAACCTGTGTACCAAGTTTGGTGGCCCTACCTTTACTCGTTTTATAGTGATAGTAAATGTAGCATTTACCAGGGCAGCACGGTGGTACAGTGGTTAGCACTGTTGTCTAAAAGCTAGGAGGTTCCAGGTTTGAACCCCCAGGCTAGCAGGGGTGAAAACCTTTGTGTGGCGTTTGCATGTTCTCCCTGTCTGTGTGGATTTACTCCAGGAGCTCTGGTTTTCTCCCACAATCCAACGACATGCATGTTGGGTTAATTGGTGATTCTAAATTGTCCTTAGGTATCCATCTCTGATAGGCCCTTAGAATACAGGGTTAGTACTAGTGAAGCACTTTGAGTGGTCTTTGAGACTAGAAAAGCACTATACAACTACAGGTCCTTACCATTTACCACAGTGCAAATGGAATGTTAACTTTGACCCCAAACTCATAGTTTGGTCAGGGTGCAAGTCGTCCAAGATGTGTATTAGATACAACTCCTGTATTGATTTGAAAAGCCTACATCCTTTCTTTCATTAGTTATTGTGTTTAGAAGATTTAGGGAAAAATCTGACCTTAAGGTCATCCAATGAGAGTGAAATTGCAATTTGCACATCAGAGTATATCAAACCATGGTACCAAGTTTTGAAACAAGTCAAACAAAACTGCAGGAGGAGTTGATTTCACATAAGTGGGACAGATGGACGGACCAAGCCATAACATAATCCCCCTTCAGTCTTTGCCCAAAGGGCTCTTCAACCCCTTTGGGCTTCAACTAGAGTGGGATAAAAAAAAAAAAAAAAGCAACCTTTCCAGTAAATATCCCCCCCCCCCCCAGAAATTGTATGACCATTTCTTGCAAATTTGTTGTGGCATTTTCCTCACAAAATTTAAACCTTTTTTCCTAAATTTGTGAAAAACTGGACATACGTTTTACTTCTCTCAAATTTTTTATCCATCCATCCATCTTCTACCGCTTAATCCTTTCGGGTCGTGGGGGGGCTGGAGCCTATCCCCGCATCTTTGGGCGAGAGGCAGGGTACACCCTGGACAGATCGCCAGTCCATCGCAGGGCCAACACAGAGACAGACAACCATTCACTCTCACAGTCATACCTAAGGACAATTTAGAATCCCCAGTTTTGATGCCAATTAACCTAACTTGCATGTTTTTGGCATGTGGGAGGAAACCGGAGTGCCCGGAGTAAACCCACGCAGACACGGGGAGAACATGCAAACTCCACACAGAAGGGTCACCGATGGTCTGGGGGTGGGATTGAACCCACGATGGTCAAGGGTGGAATCGATCCCATGACCTTCTTGCTGTGCTGCCACTGTGCTAACCACTGCGCCACCGTGCTGCCCAAATTTTATATTTCTAATAAATTTATAGTTTTTCCCCCCACTCACAAATCTGTTCCTCCAAATCGGTTGCTCAAACATAACCAAATTCAATCTGAGAAATTTTAAACTAATTAGACAGTCGCTGATAGTGCGGCCAAAATGTTCCTGCATGCAATGATCTTCTCACACGTCGACGACTGTCTTACCAACTGGTTTCTCACTGGTGTAACAATAATCAAACCCATTGAAACTTTATACAAAAAGCCATAAAAATCTTTGATAAGAAAAATCCCATATATCATTGTTGTCACATCTACAAGAAATACAATTTTCTGTCTTTTGAAAATTATAAAACTCTCAAATTTGCCTGTTCAATTTATAAAATATTAAATGGCTGTGCACCCCCCGGGAGAATATGTTAAACTGAGGACTGTCACCAGCACAACCACCAGAGCAATCACGAGAGGAGACAGAGGTCCCCCACAGACACACCACATTTGCTCAATCTGTGCCATCAGTGAGGAGCACCAAGATCTGGAATAACATACCACCTGCAATCAGAGAACATACCACACTAAACGCTTAAGGCACATTGTAAAAACTGGCCTTTAAACAACCAAAACTGTACCCATAACTAGTGGTTGCTCTGCGGCGAGCACATATATATATATATATATATATATACACAGTCGTGAAAAAATTTGGACACTCCTTTAAATATTAATTTCTTTAAGAAATGTTCACCTATCAATGTCTAACCTTGTTTTTATTTGCATTTTTTAAAATTTATTTTAGCCATTGTAAGTGGGAATGAATGTGGGGGTGTCCTAATTTATTCCTCACTATTTGTTTAGAATTACATTTTACAGAAAATTTGTAAAAAGTCAATTCATTTTTAATTGTTTAGTTACATTACGTGAATCTCTCAGTATTTTTAACATTGATATTAAATATCCATATGTCAAAATACACTACCATTCAAAAGTTTGGGGTCACTTAGAAATTTCCTTATTTTTGAAAGAAAAGCACTTTTTTCCAATGAAGATAACTAAACCAATCAGAAATACACTCTATACATTGCTAATGTGGTAAATGGCTATTCTAGCTGCAAATGTCTGGTTTTTGGTGCAATATCTACATAGGTGTATAGAGGCCCATTTCCAGCAACTATCACTCCAGTGTTCTAATGGTACAATGTGTTTGCTCATTGCGTCAGAAGGCTAATGGATGATTAGAAAACCCTTGTGCAATCATGTTAGGTCTGCAATGCTGTAATTGCTGCAAATGGAGGATTCTTTGACGAAAGCAAAGTTTGAAGGAAAAAATTATTATTTCAAATACAAATCATTATTTCTAACCTTGTCAATGTCTTGACTATATTTTCTATTCATTTTACAACTCATGGTGGTAAATAACTGTGACTTTTCATGGAAAACAAAATAATTGTCTGGGTGACCCCAAACTTTTGAACGGTAGTGTATGTAAAAATAAAAAAAAAACACGGGCTTATACAGGGTATCCTAATTTTTTCACGACTGTAGTGGTGGGAAAAAGTGTTTGCCCCCTTCCTGAATTCTAATTTTTTGTAGGTTTGTCACACTTAAATGTTTCAGATCAAACAAATTTAAATATTAGACAAAGATAACAAGTAAACAAAAAAAATACAGTTTTTAAATGAAGGTGTTTAAGGTTAAAAAAAAAAAAAAAATATCCAAACCGGCATAGCCCTGTGTGAAAAAGTGACCCCCCCCCCCCCGGTTAAAACAAATTAACTGTGGTTTATCACATCTTTGGAAAGCCAAGTTCAATTTCTCTAGCCACTCCCAGGCCTGATTACTGCTACACCTGTTCTCAATCAAGTAATCACTTAAATAGGACCTGCCTGACAAAGTAGACCAAAAGATCCTCAAAAGCTAGACATCATGCTGTGATCCAAAGAAATTCAGGAAGAAATGAGAAAGTAATTGAGATCTATCAGTCTGGAAAAGGTTATAAAGCCATTTCTAAAGCTTTGGGATTCCAGCGAACCACAGTGAGAGCCATTATCCACAAATGGCAAAAACATGGAACAGTAGTTAACCTTCCCAGGAGTGGCTGGCCACCAAAATTACCCCAAGAGTGCAGTGACGACTCATCCAAGAGGTCACAAAAGACCCCACAACAACATCCAAAGAACTGCAGGCCTCACTTACCTGTTAAGGTCGGTGTTCATGACAGCACCATTAAAACAAACAAACAAAAAAAAAAAGACAGGGCAAAAATGGCCTGCATAGCACAGTTCCAAGATGAAAACCACTGCTGAGCAAAAAGAACAAAGGCTCATCTCAGATTTGCTAGAAAACATCTTGATGATCCCCAAGACTTTTGGGAAAATACTCTGTGGACTGACGAGACAAAAGTTGAATTTTTTGGAAGGTGTGTGTCCCATTACATCCGGTGTAAAAGTAACAGCATTTCAGAAAAGGAACATCATACCAACAGTACAAAATGGTGGTGGTAGTATGATGGTCTGGGGCTGTTTTGCTGCTTCAGGATCTGGAAGACTTGCTGTGGTAAATGGAACCATGAATTCTGCCGTCTACAAAAAAAAAAAAAATCCTGAAGGACAATGTCCGGCCATCTGTTCGTGACCTCAAGCTGAAGCGCACTTGGGTTCTGCAGCAGGACAATGATCCAAAACACACCAGCAAGTCCACCTCTGAATGGCTTAAGAAAAACAAAATGAAGACTTTGGAGTGGCCTAGTCAAAGTCCTGACCTGAATCCGATTGAGATGCTGTGGCATGACCTTAAAAAGGCGGTTCATGCTCGAAAACCCTCCAATGTGGCTGAATTACAACAATTCTACCAAGATGAGTGGGCCAAAATTTCTCCACAGCGCTGGAAAAGACTCATTGCCAGTTACTGCAAACACTTGATTGCAGTTGTTGCTGCTAAGAGTGGCCCAACCAGTTATTAAATTTAGGGGGGGCAATCAGTTTTTCCACACAGGGCCATGTAGGTTTGGATTTTTTTTCCCCCTTAATAGTAAACACCTTCATTTAAAAACTGCATTTTGCGTTTGTGTTATCGTTTTCTAATATTTAAATTTGTTTGATCTGAAACACTGAAGTGTGACAAACATACAAGAACAATGAGAAATCAGGAAGGGGCAAACACTTTTTCACACCACTGTACATGTGCCCGTGAGTCACACACACACACGCGCGCGCTCCACCTCTCGTTTGTTGCTGCTGTTGTTGTGAGGTGCTTGGGTACATGTGTGTGCATACACAGCATTTCACTTGTGTGACACTAATGTTTTGTAGCGCCTTAACTCTTACACTTTTGCATATCCACTTTGTACAGTTCTATTACAGATGTTCTTCTCGTGTACGTTTGTGTGCTTTTGTGACCCGCCGGGGAACTACAGATGCAAATTAGCAGTGTTGCTAAATCTGGCATACTTACATTTATATTAATGTTCATTAGTACGCAATGTCCCTTTCAAATAAACATTTAACTTAAATGTCCCTCTTTTTAGTCAGATTTTTACTATTTTTGTCAAGGCCTTAAGAAGCCAGTGGCAATGGGCAAAAGAGCTACAGGTTGCAGACCCCTGGTAGACATGATCAGTATATGAAACAATTAGTGGTGTCGGGTGATCTCCCCCCCCCCCCCCAAAAAAAAAAGGTGATTAATCATTTGCAGCGGTGAGTTAATCGCAATTAGTAACGTGCTTAATTGCATGCTTTTCCATTCAAATACAGTCTACTTTAAAGTTTCTCATACCACTATAAACATGGGAGTGGACAAATAAGCTTACTCTTCACCTGCAGGTTTATTAAAGCTCTCAACATATCCAAAATGACAAAAATTATCCCGAATATTCTCCAGAAAATTCTCAAGAGTACTACTGCATGTGCAAACAACAGAATGGCAGTGCTCAGTAACGTCACTGCAACATTTACAAGAGCACTCTGAGGTGAGTGCAATATCTCCTGCCTCAGTTTTTCTTTGAAGATCCCAATACTTACTAGGAGCAGTTTTCAGCTTTTCAATATACGTACTGTAATTGTTATGGTAGAACCAAATTATAAGCCCATCATCCACAAATATAAAACTAGAAAAGCACTCGGAGAGCGCAGACCTCCGCCAAGCGCCACGGTTCCCCCCATACAGAGTTTGTGTGTACGTTTTCAGACTCCTTGACCATGAAAACATTTGGCAAGCAATTGGATTGACAATGATAGGATTAGTGGTTCAGTAGTTATTCACAAAAATGGCATTTTGCGTAATGGCGGTTTTCTTGTGGACGGTGATCCGGATCACCACCAAAATCTAATCATCTGTAGGATACCCCATTTCTGACAATCTGTGAAAATGTCATGAAAATCCTTCCATAACTTTTTGAGTCATCTTGCTAACAAACAGACAGACAGACGCCGATGAAAACATAACCTCCTTGGCGGAGGCAATAAGCCTTATATACAAGGCTTATTTTTTTTTTTTTTTTTTCCTCTTCTTCCGGCTTTCAGAGAGCAGACGCATTTCTTCCCCTCTCCTCTCCTCCTCCCTTCACTGATCCCAGCTTGCTGTGTCCTGTCTGTGTCTCGCTCTTCTTCTGGCTGAATCTCGATCCAAACTGAAAATTATGGATTTGGTAAGCTGGGCTTTAAATGCAATCGACACCACCTTCTCAAACAGAAAATCGGGCCCGGGGGAGCCCAACTGTCCTGCAGGCACTACGGCTGCGGGTTATGTGCGAGACACAAACAATTGGAAACTTATGTGTCTGTGCGACCTTTCGATCGAAGATGTGGAAGACATCTAACTGTTTGGCCTTATGATCACAGGATTTCTGCTGTTTGGCTTTGGAGTTTTCCTGGTGTATCGAAAACTAAGGAAGTTGGAAAGAGCTAATCAAAATGCGGACCTGGCGAAGCTCCTTCAACAATTCGACCAGCTGGGGAGGGCACTGATAGCGGCTAATGGTGAACTGAATAGGAAGATGGGTAAGATCTCGGAGTCACTGGGTGCTCTCCAGGAAATGATTTTAAAGCCTGGAAATGTACATGCAAATTGCGATGCACAGAATCGCATGAGAGGTGAAATTTCTATGCTCTAAGTGAACTGTGCCTATCAGGCCTTGATTCGGCGTCCTTGAGTATCATTCCTCCAGGAGAAAAGATAAGGCAGAAGGGAGTATTTTGGCTTCTCTTTAACCCAAACAATTGCTGATGTGCAACAATCTGAACTCTCCAAGGACAGCCATGTGACTAACATGGAATTTTACCATCTGGCATGAACTGAAGAGAGATGAACTCTGGACATGTTATCTATGTTTTAGGACACTAAGGCATAACATCTAGCCGTTGCCTGAGAGAAGAATTTTGTTGTCCACCAGTAACTGATACTTCACACACTGCATTCATACTGATATCATATGACTGACATACACACACTGGTCTCTCTCTTGCTTTGTTAATGCGTGGATTTGTATTGTCTGCCAAGTGTGCTTAGAGGGTTTTTTTTCTATGTGATCACAATCTTGCTCACTCGAGCCATATTTTGATAACTATGTTTTTTCTCTCTGCCCTATGTGTCACCCCCTTCCCCCTCCCCCTCTTTACCCCCCACTGAATGAGGCGCCTGTATGGCTGCCGCGTCATTAGGGAGCGCTTGAGCGCACCTTAGTGATAAGTAAAATTCCTTGTGTGTGTAAGCATACTTGGCAATAAAGTTGATTCTGATATACAACAAAGTGTACAACCCATAGTTATAGGTCAGGATCCCAAGGTGAACCCGTGTAGCAAGTATGGTGACTCTAGAGAGCTTTACACATTCTATAGTAAGAGATCATTGGGAGCACCAACCTTTACCTTTGGACCCCAAACTTGTAGTCAGAGGTTATGGTCTCACAGTGAACCTGTATAATGGCAGGCTGTACAACCTCACCATTGGCTTTCACCATGGCAATAGAGCTTATAATTCGAGCTCGATTCGATTTTATAGTCAGCTTCATGTGTGCTTGTGTTTGTGTCTATGTTGAATGTAATTTGTGGCTTGTAAATATGGATGTCACCAGACTGCAAAACAAATCTACCTACGGGTACAAATAAAGTAACCTGAACCTGAGCTTCTTGATGGGTGGTTGGAGGAGAACGGTTGAGGAATGGGTTGCGTCTTTCTCCAATCAGGGCATATATGGATAACATGACAACAATAACAACACATGTACCAAACGTCTCTTTGATAAACTCCAGAGAAACATCAAATAACAGTCTGGAGCCCGAATTGAAACTATGTACAAACAGAAATCAATTCAAAAAGAGGTATAAACATTATTTGCTGAAAGGATATATGTTAGAAGGGTAGTATTTATATGTACGATTCATTATGTTCACTCTGGGACATTATGGGACACTATGGAATGGTGGGTGGGACAGCACTGTGTATATCTGTGTTGTTTGAGGCTGGTTTTGATGTATGGACATCAATGTATGTTAGGATGGATGGGTGTTAATGTTGATTTGTAAAAAATACAGTAAATTGTTTACTTGGGGTCTTAAAGGTGGTAATTTGTATATAATTCACATGGGTGTATTTATGGAAAAGAGGAGATGGAATTAATAAGTGTTCACTTCTTCCTTCTCCCTTTCGAACAGTGTATACTGTTACTTTATTGCATTTGTTTTGTTATACTTTTTTTTTGTTCGAAATAAAGTATCCATCTATCTAAATGGGCACAAATGCAATTCAAGCCTAGTAAATCCTGCAGCATCTCCATTGTCAAAGGTCAGCTCCTCAACGTGCGGTTCCATATCAATGGTGAGCCTATACCAACAATCCTGGAGAAGCCCATAAAAAGCCGTGGTCACTTTTACAGTGCAGATCTCAATGACTCTGAACAGGTGGAACAACTGAGGCAGGATACCATCAATGGCCTCAAGCAAATCAACAGTACTGCTCTCCCAGGAAAATTGAAGCTTTGGTGCTTCCAGTTCAGACTGCTGCCCATCTCCATCTATGAGGTCACCCTATCCCATGCTAATCGACTGGAGAGACTGGTGAACGGCCAGGTGACGAAATGGCTTGGACTTCCAAGATGTTTCAGTAGCATAGGCTTGTATGGGAATGGAGTCCTTTGTCTGTCAATTTCAAGCCTGGTGGAGGAGCACAAATGTGCCAAATCAAGGTTGAAAATGATCCTTGCAGAATCCCGGGATCCATTTGTTAGAGGTGCTGCTCCCACCCTAGTAACAGGAAGGAAATGGAAGCCAGGTTCAGCAGTTGCAGAGGCGAAGTCCACTTTGAGGCACCAGGACGTATAGTAGGGCAAGTCCAACATAGAAGAGGGGGGGGGCCTTGGCTTGGGAGTAACACCCATATGGCAAAAAGCTATTCCATCTAAATGCTGGCACCTGGTGGCGGAGGAGGTACGCTGCAAGGAAGGGGCAGCCAGATGTGCTACAGCTGTGTCACAAGCCAAGCAAGGCCACTGGATGAAGTGGGAGGGCATGGAGAGGAGGAGGATTGCATGGAGCAAGCTGTGGAGCATGGAGTCCAATTGGCTGAGTTTTGTCATCACAGCCACATATGATATCCTGTCCTCTCCAAACAACTTGTATCTTTGGTTTGAAGAGGATCCAGCCTGTCCCCAATGTGCTGCACCAGCAACCCTCAAACACATTCTGGTGGGTTGTAGGACTAGTGTAACTCAAGGGAGACACACCTGGCGCCATAATCAAGTGCTGAAGTGCTTGGCTGCTGAAATTGGGAGGAGGGTAGCTATCAGTGCCATGCCTCTAAATGCCCAGAATACATTCTGGTCATTGATATTCTTTGAGGGAAGGGGAGAAACAACGGGCCAACCCAGTACCAGCAGACTCCTGTCCACCTGACGCAGCCCGGCATTGGAAAATGCCAGTCGATCTAAGCCAGAGACTCACCTTCCCATCTGAAATTGTAGCAACCAGCCTGGGCCCAGACCTGGTGCTCTGGTCCAAATCCTGCCGACGTGTTTTCATTGTTGAGCTGACAATCCCTTGGGAGGACTTCATCGATGAGGCTTTTGAAAAGAAAATGCTGCGATATGCAAACCTAGCAGCTGAAGCAGAGGAGTGGGGCTGGAACGTAAAAGGTACACCCTGTGGAGGAGGGCTGCAGAGGCTTTGTAGCCAGTTCCACCACATGGCTACTGAAGGAGGTGGGAATCAGAGGGCAGGGCCAACGGAGAACTATCAGAAAGCTTGCCAGTGTCTCCGAGACAAGCATTCACTGGCTATGGCTGAAGGAGGACACAGTACAGGCTGTCAAATGACCACATGGAGCCTCCATGCGACATACGCCCAGGCCTGATCAGCCTGTGGTGGGCCTGCCTTGGCGAGGGTGTCTTGTGATAAGGCCGAAACACCCAGTGAGCCTGGGGTGCACAACTGATGATGTGTCATATTGGTGGCACTATGTAGTAATTAACCCCACCCAGGAAGACAGTGGTTGGGGGCCAAGTTGGTTGAAAACAGTCGGCTGAGGTGCTGATTTTAGGGATTGTAACAACTAGTCCTATTATGGTGATTGTTTCTTTGTTGTTGAGATATACTTTATAAGGCATTTGATATTGACCTTGTGATCCCAAAACCATAGTTACACTTCAGGGTCAGAGGGTGAACATGTGTACCAAGTTTGGTAGCCTAGCTTTACTCACTGTACAGTAATAAGGCATAAGGAATGTTAACCTTGAGCTCTGACCCCAAACCCACAGTCAGAGGTCAGGATCCCAAGGTGAACCTGCGTAGCAAGTTTGGTGACCCTAGCTTTCTTTGTTGTTGAGATGTAGTTTAAGCCATTTTGATATTGACCTTTGACCTCCCAATCCCAAAACCACAGTCACCCTTCAGGGTCACAGGATGAACCTGTGTACCAAGTTTGGTGGCCCCAACTTTACTTGTACAGTAATAAGGAATAGGGAATGTTAACCTTGGCCTTTTGACCCAAAACCCAGAGTTAGGTCAGGATCCCAAGGTGAACCTGTGTACCAGGTTTGGTGACCCTAGCTTTACTCTTACAGTAATAAGGCACAAGTAGCCAGCAGTGGCTCAGAAGATAGAGCAGGTTGTCTAATAACCAGAGGGTTGGCGGTTTGAATCCTGCTCTCCCCAGACATCCTGTCGTTGTGTCCCTGGGCAAGACACTTTACCCACCTTCCCTCCAGTGTCCATGACAGTGGATATGAATGTGTATAAATGTTCAGTGGTGGTCGGAGAGGCCATTAAAGGGTGGATTGGCAGCCACATTTCCATCAGTCTGCTCCAGGGCAGCTGTGGCTACAGTAATAGCTGACCACTACCATTGTCCGTGGAGTGAATGAATAATATATCCATTGTAAAGAGTCTGAGTGTCTATGAAAAATGCTACATAAATTTGATGCATTATTATTACTACAAGAAACGCTAACCTTAACCTTTGACCCCAAACCCATAGTCAGAGGTCAGGATCTCAAGGTGAACCTGTGAACCAGGTTTGGTGACCCTAGCTTTCTTTGTTGTTGAGATATAGTTTATAAGCCATTTTGATGTTGACCTTGTGATCCCAACATTAGTCACACTTCAGGGTCACAGGGTGAACCTGTGTACCAAGTTTGGTGACCCTAACTTTACTCATACAGTAATAAGGCATAGGGAATGCTAACCTTGACCTTTTGACCCCAAACCCATAGTTTGAGGTCAGGATCCCAAGGTGAACCTGTATACCAGGTTTGGTGGCCCCAGTTTTACTTGTTTTATAGTAATAGTAAATGTAGCATTTACCATAGTGCAACTGCAATGTTACCTTTGAACCTTTGACCCCAAACCCATATTTAGGTTAGGGTACAAGTCATTCAAGATGTGTATTAGATACAACTACTGTATCGATTTGAAAAGCCTGCATCATTTCTTTTAGTAGCTACCGTGTTTCGAAGATTTAGGGAAAAATCTGACCTGACCTTTGACCTCAAGGTCATCAGATGAGAATGCAATTGCAACATGTGCATCAGAGTATATCAAACCATGGTACCAAGTTTCAAAACAATCAGACCAAAACTGTAGGAGGTAGGGCTGTCGCAATAACTGCAATTATGCAATACCGCGATATGGACATGCCTACCGTGGAAGAAAATGACCAGCCGCAACGTTCATTTTTTGTGTGTGGCTATATCTCGTTGTTCACTTATGTGCCCCTATTGATTATTAAATAAACTGTTAAATGAAGTGTATTTTTATTGCCAACAGCATGTTTGCACCTGGTACTCTAGAAGCTTCCACAGACCGTGTGGGTCTCTCTCCAGATGGACTCCAGCAGACAGTTGTGAAAGAGTTTGGACTCCTTGCTAAATACAGCCGTGACAGTGAGCACTGAAAGGGCACAAAGCGTGTCATTTCCTTCTGAGCGGAGTGCTTGTTTGAATGCGATTTCTCAGACAGCGGCAAAAATCAGAGACAAGAGCCATGCAGGACCCTGTAAGGAGGCTGTCCTGCTTAAATAAGCTGAATGTCCCTGCAGCCTCCAGTCCACACACCCCATAGTTCTGCCACTGCTTTATGAAAATTATCGTAAATCCTGTTTAAAATACGAGACCACAGGGTCCTAAAAACATTTGCAATAACACCACATACCGCGGTGTTGAGCTATCCACCGTCACCACAGGGAAAATTCCTCTACTGCGACAGCCCTAGTAGGAGGAGTTGATTTCACAAGACACTTCTGCCTGACGCAAGGTGAAACAGGAGGTCATAGGTCAGGGGCTACATTTCCTGCAAAAATCATCCAATCAGAACCATACTGCAATATCTGCATCCTCTGTGTATACCAAATCATTGTACCAAGTTTCAAAACAATCAGACCAAAACTGTAGGAGTTGATTTCACAAAAATGGGACAGACTGCCTGACCCATAACATAATCCCCATTCCGGTTCGACCGGCGGGAGATAACAATTCTGATAGAACTCAGCATCCAACTCCACTCCCACAGCAAACATCCACCGCTTTCAAGCAGCTGAACACAAAACAGTGGACCTCGTGTGTCATAGACAATTTCCCTTTTAGTAAAAAAAATTGCAAACAAAATAACCATCTCACCACGATGACATCACCAATCGCTTTCTACCATTAACCACGATCACAAAATTTGTCGCCATTAATGGGGTGAAACATTAACGTGCGATTAACGCGATAATGTTGACACCACTAGAAACAATATAAACACTGTAGTGCAGACAAAAAAAAAGTTATTTGTTATACTTAATTGATCCCAGGGGGAAATTCAAGGACATCCACCTGATGAGGCAGCCACAGTGCGGCACAAATCCCTTCACCAGTCATAGCTAGGGCCACTTTAGAGTCGCCTACTAACCTAACTTGCATGTTTTAAGAATGTGGGAGGAAACCCATGCGAGTACGGCGACAACACGCAAACTCCACACAGACAAGCCCTACTGGCTGGTGGATTTGAACCCACGACTCAACTGAGGTGATAGTGCTAATCACTATTCCACCATGCTGCTTAAGGCTGTCAATACTGTGTCAGCTAAAGTGCATAGCTTCACTTCTTACTTGGTCAAAAAAAAAAAAAAAACAAAAACAAAACCTGCAAACAACTTGCTGTTGTGCACTGGGGCCTGAAGTGGCTCCTCCAAGTCAGCAGGTGGGAGCAAAACAATCCCTCCTTTTTTTCCCCCTTCCTCCTCAGGAGCCACCTTCACAACCCCCACAGCTGCCCTGCATCCGACCCAAAATGTTACCACCTCCCTCAAACTGCATCCTGGCGTCGGCCACCCCCAGCACCAAACAAGCAGTGAATACAATCGTCATGCAGGGTGAAGTTGTTGAGCCAAGAAAAACATCTGCAGTGACTAGAACACCCTTCTTGGACGAGCACATCTGACAACTGATCTCTCCGGTAAATGGCCGTCTCATTTTCAAACCAATTCACTCTCCCGGCAACAGCGAAACACAAATACCGAAAGCATCATGCAAACTTGTGGCCCGAATTGAACAAAATCCAACTTGCAGACTTGCATTGCCGGGAGCAAATGTGCACGCGTTTGTGGCTTTCCACTCACTTTGTATGCATCTGTGCCGCATTTCACAGAATACATAAATTACAAGACTAACTTAGTCATTTACATATGCCATAACAGGCTACCATGTGCCATTTTATACAACATTTTAGACTGGTGGGGTGCCATGGGATTTTCTTTCAATATAAAAAAGGTTCTGTGGCTCAAAAAAGATTGAAACACACTGCCCTAATCTGACTGGGTAGAGGTTTTCTTTTTCCTTCAAATTATTTGCCATGCAGAACGTAAACCTTACGCTCAGGTTTTAGCTTGGTGGGAGCAAACAACTTGAGTTGAAACCCACCTGGTTTCCAAATTAGCAGCTGTGTGCAACTCTTCATCCGTCAGCTCCTCTTCAATATTCTTGTTGACAAATGACTTGACTGTTGCCTGTAGCTCTTGTCGTCGCCGCTCTGGGAGTCCCTCCCCAGCACTTAATAAAGCCCGAGCTGCCGAACGCACCTGCCATCGGCCAGAATCCTCCAACATCCCAAGCCCCGCCTCGCAACCTTGTGGGGCGTCGAACTCTTCAGCCAGCTGCTGCTTCAAAATGGCGTCGTAGTGACTGGAGGCAACGTGGCAGCTGACACAAACCAGTAGGATGTCATGGGAGTTGTGATCCTTTATCTCTGTTGGAAAATGTTGTCTGTACTCATTCGGCACAATTTTTTTTCTTTGGGACCAGAAAAAAGAAAAAAAAAAAAAAAAAAAAAAGACAAGTTAGTCTTTTTCACACATTAATTTGGTGCCTGTATAAAACAAAAATATGGGATTTGCGCCAATAAAATAAATTATAATGTATGGTAACTGAGCAACACAAACCTGACACAGGAATCTCCGGTTCCACAAACTACACAACAGTTCTTCTTGGCTGTGACGTAGTAGTCGTGCTTTGAGTTGGGCCGACCAGACGGCTCAAACAGCAGCCTCACACTGAAAGGATCCTCACACTCGAGCACTGCAACACAAACGTCATGATTCAAGACTCACTTCTGAACCTCATACGGTTAAAAATCAGTCAAAGAGGTGGCTGTACTTACAGACAATATTTTCAATTAATAACCCAATTAAAAAAAATAATTACAGCAAATTTTAACAAGGTTCAGGAATGCAGGTGGTATTATCGACTGGCTTTTGATTACAAAAAAAAAAAAATACTGGTTACTGATATCTGTGACTGCTCAAACTTCAGCAACTCAGACATTAAAATGGCACAATAAAAGCTGAAACACCTAAAAAAATGTCTGCGTAAATTGTCTGCTTTCTTGACATTGGGAAATTGCATATGAAAAAAGGATGTTTATAAGCATGAGATACTGGCTATATATTTACTCTTATCAACTGCACTGGTTCCATTTTAATAAAATGCACAGTCTATACAAGTCATCATCAGAGTGCCCTGTGTTCTCACAAAGTTTTCCATTTGCCCGACAGAGCTGCATTAAAACAAATACAAACACCATAAACTACTTGGAACTAGTTGGAAGAGTCACTAATAATACAGAAAATTAAAGCGTACCTCCTAATTTTTTACTTAGGTACCAATTGGCTTTCTTCTTGTCACAGGTACACAAACGTTGGCCATCTGGTGCAAGAAGGAAGCAGTTATCATAGAGGGGAGACTTCCTGTAACGGGCAGAGATGGTGCATTTCATATTTACTTCAGCAGCCTGCTCCATGTCCAAAACTGATCTACAGCAAGACTACCCGAACCTAAAAAGGGCTCTTCTTCAATTCAGTGTCAATCAAAAACGATCTCTGCCCATAATAAAACCGTTTGTATACCTTGCAGAATAGCTGGCACCTGCTGCTTTTTTCTTGCGGTTCCATGGAGTTCCCGAGACCTGCTGATCTCCACACTCTGGGTTTTTAATGGTCGTTTGCTTCTTCTTTCTAACATCCGCCCCATGACCTCCGTCTCCTTGGCCCCTGAACGGCACATCCACCAGACCTTGGCAGCGGGAGGCCAGCTCCAAGTAGGAACTCCCACTGGAAAAGGCAGGACCAGCTTCAGGCTGGAGGCCGAGGAGGTGGAGGAAGAGGGCAACAGAAATCTGAGCATCTCTTGCAGCATACGTCATCTGGAGTGGAGACAACAGATTTAGAGAGCTGGTACTTCAAACAGAAATACTGGACTACCTTTGGTTATAATATATCATGACACTGGGTTAGAAACCACAGGTCTGATCAGGACGTTCACGCTCAATACAGAAGGAAATACACTTCAATGTGCTTTAAAATAAACAGAGCCACATAATTTCCAAATCAAAATGTGAAGCAATTCAAAATGGTTCAACTCAAAATATTTCTGAATAAAGTCCCATAAAAGTGTTTGGTTTTTTTAGTAACCAATGTCAAGAACCTTAGACAGCAAGCTTATATACCCCACGTATTTGCATATCAGTGGCCCCTAAAGAGAACTGTGATAAACATAGAATGGACTGGGGGGGGGGGGGGGGGGGAATAACCCCCCCCCCCAAAAAAAAAATAAAAAAATAGAATCCCTCATTTCAGTCAAAGTTTCTGTATAAAATCAATCTGATAAGAAATGTAGATGCTTTAGTGGAGACAACATAAAAAGGACCCCCCCCCCCCAAAAAAAAAACAAAAAAAAAAACCATGGAACCCCTCATTGGATGTGTCTGAAAATCGGAGGAGTCCAAGGCATTGATGAGTTAAAGCTTCTGTATAAATTTGAAGTCAATGTGATCAAAAATATAGAAGCGACAGTGGCGACATGTCAGAAAAACGAGTGTTGCGACGACCAAATGAATGGGTCATAAACATTATGGTGGGGTAGAATAATTATGAAATGATAAAATTTATAATATGAACAGCAGACACGACAGTTCCTCACCTGCTCCTGAGTCAATTCATCTGCTTCCCAGTCACTGCAGCACACTTCCACAGATTTATCCAGAGGTACTCTCAACAGATCTGCTGCCAGGGACTTCAAACTGAGCCCATTGCTGAGTGAAGCTTGTCTGAAAAAGGAGAAAGAAAGAAAGAAAATCCCACATCTAAGTAAACTAAACACAGATTTATTAAAACATGTGTAATACGAGCCAGAAAGTGCTCATACCTTTGTCTTACAGCAAGGTGGCGCACGTCGACGGTAGACGCCAGCGACAGACCGTAGTCACGCTTCAGCCTCTGGCCATCTTCGTAACAACCAACGCCAACTTTCAAAACATGTTGGTCTCCGAGAACATTCAATAAGCTCTGCGGGAATGGCTGCCTGTTGCGAAATGGCAACAGCCTCACTAGAATGCAGAGACCCGAGTAGGAGGCCATCTGCAGCAGAGACACCACAGATGCTTTGTCCTTAGAAGACACCTGCAACACAGCAGCAGGGTGAGGAGGAGGAAAAGTCATTTGGACTGTCCTGAAGGATGTTTAAAGGAAAATTCCACCTTCATTCTCTGTTAGTTTCAAAAAGGTTAAAAGGGTTTAAGAAAAAAAAAAAAAAAAAAGAAACTGCTAGTGCTAACCACTACTACACAGAATAATTGCATTTAGTAGACTGTTAGTGTGATTCTGCACATTAAAAAAAAAAAAAATCTCCATCCACAATGTTTTCAAAAACCAAGATCTTAGATTTAGGGTGGATTTTTCCTTTGATTTTCAAAAAACATGCAAAAGGTATTTCTTACGCCATCGGTCTTTACCCATTCACAGTCAATCCCCAGCACAGGGATGACTGAGAGCTCCTTTTCCATCTTTGGCCAGAGCCCCTGCCACTCCTCTTCAGAGCTCACCAACACCGGATTCACTACCAGCAGCTGATCAGAAGGAGGGATCTGGGTTGGAGGGGCCAGTTGTTTGTGCTGGCACTGGACAGTCTGAAACTCCTCTAGAATATTTGTTGGCTGAAGGCTTTGATCCACCACAGTGGTGAACTCTGAGTCTTTTGTGACAGGACACAGACCTTCCAAGGAATCGGCCACCTTCTGAATGGAAGATAGCCTCCTCTTCTTTGTTCGATACACCTGCCATATCATCAGTCCTCCTAAGGCAGCCCCTAATAACGCTGTTATGGTAGCAGTTAAAGGCCCCTGATTAGGCATGTTGACCTAAACAGAATGAAGAGTTCAAACCTGGAGCCAAAACACAGGAGTAGCGGTGTCAGTAATGGATACAGCTCATTTGTTAGTCACGTTTTAGCTTTCATATGCCAGTGATGCACCCATAAAACCTGTCACAGTGATCTGAACAAGCAATCACAACAGCAGGCACATTTGAACTGGATACTTCCATTCACTTTTCCCCGTTAGAAAGTCATGTCCCAAGATGTTGCACATTCCAAATCATTCAGTACAACCAGAAAGTGTTCAATAATTTGTCTTTTTACATTTCTGTGCGATGAATATCTGTGCTCTCTCAAACAGTTTGTAAATAAATCAAAAAGAGTAGCTGAATGCTTGTAGAGCCCAGATTAACAGATAAAAGCTTTCCATAATTTCCCATTAGGGTATTTGCATAAATACACACTCACCAGCCACATTAATAGGTACATCTGCTACTGTACTTCACCTCACCCTATCACATCTGGAGGAGAGGAATACCTATGTTAGGCTCCTCTTCATTGACTTCTCCTCTGCATTTAATACCATCATTCCAGGGCAGTTGATGGAAAAACTACGGTTACTGGGAGTGGACCTTAGCACGTGTGGCTGGATTCTCAACTTCCTGATGCAGAGGCAGCAGCGAGTCAATGTGGACAGTTCTATCTCTAACATCAGAACTGTGAGTACAGGATCTCAGGGCTGTGTCTTGAGCCCCCTGCTGTTTAGCCTGCTCATTCACAACTGTATTGCCACATTCAGCACCAATCACATCATTAAGTTTGCTGATGACATGATGGCAGTTGGTCTGATTAATGAAAACAATGAGTCTGCGTACAGAAGGGAGGTGGACCAGCTAACAACATGGTGCAGATTACATATTGTTCACCTTAATGTGGAGAAGACTAAGGAGATGGTGATTGACTGCAGGAAGGCGAGTAAGTACTAACTAACTAACCTGCACTTATATAGCGCTTTTCTAGTCACAAAGACCACTCAAAGCGCTTTCACTAACCCTCTATTCTAAGGGCCTATAGGAAACAGATATCTAGGGACAATTTAGAACAGCCAATTAACCTAACATGCATGTCTTTGGATTGTGGGAGGAAACCGGAGCCCCCGGAGTAAACCCACGCAGCACAGGGAGAACATGCAAACTCCACACAGAAAGGTTCCTACCCCTGCCAACCTGGGGATTCGAACCAGGAACCTTCTAGCTGTAAGGCAACAGTGCTAACCACTGCACCACCGTGCTGCCCAAGTACCATCACACTCTGTCTATTGGGGGCACTTTTGTGGAGAGGGTGAACAATGTTAAGTTTCTGGGGACTTACCTGGCAAATGACATGACCTTTAACACCAACACCACAGCCATTATTAAAAAGGCTCATCAGCGACTCTACCCTCTCCGGCAGCTAAAAAAGGCAGGTCTTCCCACTCAGCTCCTCACCACCTTCTACAGAGGCACCCTGGAATCTGTCCTTTCATATGACCTGACTACCTGGTTTGGGAATTGCACAGCTTTAGAGAAGCACCAGCTGAATAGGGTTGTAAAAACAGCCAGTAAGTTCATCGGTGTTCCCCTCCACTCCTTGGAAGATTTACAATAAACGCTGTGCTAACAGGGGTGTTAAACATCATTAAAGACTGCTACCATCCTTCCCCCAGTTTGTTTTCTCTTCTGCCCTCAGGGAAGAGGTACAGGTGTCTTCAGGCCAGGACAGCCAGAATGTTGAACAGTTTTTCCACATGCAGTCAGAACTATAAATGGACTGTGCCCTATTCCCCTGCCAATTGCTTTTCGTGCCCCTCACCTCTGCTAAACTTGTATATGTAGTCCGTTAGGTTGGTCTGACTGTAGTGTTTAACTGATGTTATTGTTGCATTTTATGTTTTATGCTGTTGTTTTTAAACTTATTCTCTATGTTTATTGTGGTACAGTTACGCTGGAGGATAATTTCAGTTTTTTTATGTGCATGCACATACTAGATGACAAATCTTGAATCTTGCTAAACTGCTCGTTAATGCAAATATCTAAATTAGCCAATTATATGGTACCAACTCAGTGAATTTAGCCATGTAGACATGGTCAGAACAAGCTGCTGAATTTCAAAATAAGCAACAGAACAGAGAAAGTTAATTAAGTGACTACAGCAGCAGAAGACCTCAGAAAATTGAGGCTACAAGTCAAAGGCTCAACAACATTTTTTTTTTTTTTGGGGGGGGGGGGGGCTTTGCTGGACCGAGTCTCAGTTTTTGCTACAACATTCATACTGGGGTCACAATTTGGTGTAAACATCGTGAAAGAATGAATGCTTCGTGAATGTGCAACCAACAACTCTGCTGGCATATCAGTATGGGCAAATATCTGTGAGGAATGTTCCCACCACCTTGTTGAAAGCATTAAACAGAATTTAAGTTTAAAGCTGAAGAGACTGACCACCTGTGGAAGCCGAACAATGCATGGTTAGCAGTCTTTCACCGTGGTGACAGGTGCAGCGGTGACATCCACCTGTGCAGCGGTGTCAGAACATCGCCCACTTCATGGAATTATTTAGAAATATCCGTTTAAATTGTTAAGAGGTTTTTATATACGTCTATATATTAGCCTTTGTTTTTAAAGTTTATTCGGCGTCAGGCTGGCTAGCCACAGCAATTAGCCGGTAAATCCGCTAGCTTGTTAACTGAAGACACGGCGCCAGTAACGGAGCCACAGCTGCTGCTAAAGAGTAAAACTACTTCAGTAGGTCATGCAGGTGTCTCCAGAGACTTACCTTTACGTGTTTAACCAACACAACGCCACACTCACAATCGCATACATCTGTTTGCTATGATTGTCCATGGCTTCCGGACTGCTTTTATAAGGAAGCTGCAGCGCCCCCTGCTGGATGGACGGCAGAGGTGAGGAGAGCAGCCGAGACTCGAGGAACAGTAGTAGCGGCAAACACGCGAGCGCTAGCAAGACATAAAAGTAACCACAAGTTACTTGAGAATTGAGTAACTAAACCACTAAGAGGTTTTTCTCTAAATTTGTGATATTCCTATAAATTTATTTAAATCTTAGAAACTTGTAATGAAAACGTCACATTTTCTTTTGTAACAAATTGACATTTCCATGCTAATTTGCAACTTTTTTCTTGTAAATGTTAGCTTTCATGACAATTTTCTATATCTATATATATATACATAGTGTGTGTGTGTAGATTTGGTACTTCTGTGATAAATGTGTAATTTGTGAGGTTTTTCTAGACTAAAATACTGTACAGCTTAGTCACATGTGCCCTCTAAAATACAATACATATAATACAAATCATACATAGAAAAATAAATCAAAAACTTCCTAAACCAGTGGTAGCGACGAGGAAAAAAAAAAAAAAAAAGCCTGATGAAAGCTGACTCATATTCACCTCAAATCTGTGAAATCAGGTACTCAAAGGTCCACATATTGATTTTGCAGAGGTTTTTCCAATGTCCTTCCTGCCATTTGCCCAGACCTGGCACTGACACAAGCAGCACACTGGTCTTCTGTGCTCCCCCCTGTGGCTGGGTTAATCACCCCCCCCCCCCCAATTCTATTTATGCTGAGCAGCAAGTTAGAAGGTGCCAAGGAGGTAATGTTTTCATGTCTGTTACCAGCATTAAAAAAAACAAACTAGATGGGATTTTGAAGAAATTTTCACCAGAGGTGGTCTTTCACATGTGCAGCCTAACCAGGCTTGATACTGGTCTGGCTTTGAATACTGTATTTGTTATGTTTGTTTGGAATGTAGCTACTGCCAGGCCTCCTATTTTCCTCTCCTTTCAACCCAGCCGGTCGAGGCTGATGGCCGTCCTCTATGAGCTATGGTTCCGCTCGAGGTTTCTGCCCGTTAAAGGGAGGTTTTTCCTCGCCTGTGTCGCCACAGCGCTTGATCTTAGGAGTCTCTGCTGGGTTCTATAAATTTGAGAGCGTGGCCTAAACCCACTCTTTTCTGTAAAGTGAGTTGAGATGACCTGTGTTGTGATTTGGCGCTATATAAATTGAATTGAATTGGGCTATGGATGAACCCATAGATTTTGGAACTGATCTGGATCAGAATGTGAATTCTGGATCACTTTTTCCACTTTAACAGTGCCACATACCTTGGCAGAGGTATGCACACAGTGCCCTCTAGTCATATTTGTGGTACTTTCAACAATACAAAACAAAGATTTAAGCACTTTTTGTGATTTTTTTAGATACTTACATGTTTAATTTTGGAGTTTAAAAGACTAAGGAAACACACACATATTAAAATTAAGTTTTTAAACATCTAAACATGATCATGGATTTTGAATCGACCTAATTGACTAACCATTTCATGTGTATTGCATGTATGACATCTATTGTATATAATCAATAACAGATTCCAATTTGCTTTACCACCACAAATTTATTCAACCTTGTAGCTTCAGCATTTCTCCAGACAAGTGGAACAATGTAATTAAATAATTACAAAAAGGAAAAAAAAAATATCAGAAAAGAACATATTCACAGGTTTGATTTTAAAAAAGCACGAGTGAGTGAAATCAGACAGTAAGAGATGAGTTTGTTTTTTCATCACCCTGCAGTTTTCTGCTGCTACAGAAACGGAGCGAGCCAACGGAGGTCAGGGAAGGTCAGCGGCTTCACCAAAAACTGCAGCAGCACAGCTAACAAATCCACGGTGATCACATTCACCTGTGATGTGAGGTCAAATCATCTAGTGCATGTGCAAAATAAGACAAATTACCTACTCCAAAAATAAAAATGGTGGATAAAGAGTTAAAACAATCAAAATTTGTCAAAAAAAAGATTGATGTCAAAAGAAAAAAAAACAATTAAAGGACACATAAAATGTTAAGAACTGGTCTACTAAAACTATGCACAGGTTTAGAGAGGCATCCAGTCGGGCACCACCACCATTGCTAGGTCCACTTGATTGTTGCTGCAATGATACCCTATTTACAGAGATGCTTCACATCCACTCACAGGATGCAACAGACGGCAATAAAGAAATTTTTCTTGAAAAATAACACAAAGAACGCATAAAATAAAGCAGCTGTCCCTTCACAAAATCTCTTTACATCACATTAAAAATTAGCACTGCTTTGAGCTGCGTGTACAGTATAGATTCTTTATATATACTTTTCATGTATAATATATACGATCCTTTCTTGTATACACAAACTTGTTTTCTTGTAGCTAGCCTGTGCCTTTGGCAAGATTACTTACAACTCTTCTGTTAAGATTCCAAAGCTATTTAAAATATACTCAATGCATAAAAATAAAGATTTTGGCATTGTCTCACTCTGTTCTTATAATGGGAAGTTCTTGCTGAGAACTTCTCATAAGAAAGCAGAGTTCTCCCAGTGCTGCAGTTCATTTTCTGTCAAGTGAACAAGACCCTGTCCTGCCAACAGGGGGCAGTGGAAGCAGGCCAGGGTGAGGTGGGAGCAGGAGGAGGCTCGGCATGGATATTCTACACAGTAATGATGACCTTGCGCTCCACAGCACAAACAGAATACAGACGATGCTAGTGAAATGCCTTGGGGGAGGGGGGGGCTCCACCCTTGTTAACAACAACCTGTTTAGTTTTTTTCCCTTTGGCTTCTCTCACTGGTGTGCAGTTATGTTCCCCCGCTGATTCACGGGCTGTTCTCCAGTTTCCCTGCTGAATTCAGCCCTGCTGAGTTTTTCCACTAAAACAGAGCGTAAGGAAGGCAGGATGACGTTCCAATCTCTTCTGCAGTGGGCCAACATGCTGAGTCAAGTCCATATTGTCCAAAACTCTCTAATGTTAAACACAATCTTCAAAGCTGGATCTCAAAGGTTTTTTGAAGCTCAGTCGAGAAGGGATTTGTGGGTGAGGGTGTGGTGCGTTGGCGCGAGCGGCTTTCTAGGGCTGCCCACTGGGCCTCAAAGGCATCTTCCTGCTGCTGCGGGGGTGGCTGGGTGGACGGGGAGGAGGAGGAGGAGGAGGGAGCGACCTGAGATGAAGCAGCCCAGTTGTCTGCGCCATTAAAGGTCACACTGCCGTTAGGTGGCTGGAGGGCAGCAGGGTTGACCGCGGCAGACTGCGGGGGTTTAATGAATGGGCTGATGCTACCGACGGCCTGGGTATCGTACTGCGGTGCTGTGGATGCCGGGATGGATAATGGCTGAGGCTGTGTGGCTGATCCAAACACGTTAGCCACCATCTGTGAAGGGGTGATGCCAAACACAGGTACGCTGGGCTGAGGAAATGGCAGCCCGTTGGATACTGGGTAGGAGGCTGGAGCCTGAGAGTGGAAGGCAGGCTGGCGAGGGGGCAATATGGGCACAGCAGGAGATACAGAGGGCACAAAGGCCACCGGAGGTACAGAGGGAATGGGGGCCACAGGCATTGGCGCTGGGGGGGTAAATGGCTGTGAGGGGGGCGTGCCTGCCACCATTGGATTGGGCTGCTGGGCTCGGACAGATTTGGAGACTTCTTCCAGCCACCGGTCTGCCTCTGAAGGTGTGCGCTTATGAGAGGACAGGGCTGGAGAAGAAGTAGGGGGGACAACTATCACCGGGGCGTGTGTGGACCAGTCACTTCCTGTGGACACAGAGTACATGAGCGAGTTAAAACAGGAAAAACAGTACGACACTGAGAAACAGGCAGTTTTATTCTCAAAAAGTAGGTCACAGAATAGTAGTATCCACATGGGTAACAATCAGAGCTCTAAAGTGTCTATATTGTGCAAAATAGTTCTCTTGTAGGCTTTAACCTTATAGAAGACATCAATAGGACAAGTATAGAGATAAAATATCAAAATCCTCAAGTCGCAAACACTCTGCCTTTAGTTAAGTGCTTAAAAAAATGGGTGGATTGTGCTTCCTGGGTTTTATGACATCACAAACCAACATGCCCTGCCTTCAGTTCTCTAAGGTAACAAAACAAACACATCCTGACTGCCTCCTTGTCTGAATGGCCAACTAAAAAATTATTTGTGCAATCAGATTAGGGGCCCATTAATATCAATAATGAGCACACTGAGACTCATTCAGATAGAACTTGACACACAGCTTTTTTGTCTTTAAATTTACAAATATACAGCTGAAACCAGAAATTTACATACACTCGGTATCTCACATTAAATCAGACTAAAGTTTTACCTCTTTTAGGTCAGTTAGGATTACCCAAATTACGTCAAATTACTAAATAAAAAAAATTATTTAGCAAATATAAAAATTGAGGTTTTTTTTTTTTATTACTTTCTTCAAAGTCAGAAGCTTACATACAGTGGGGCAAAAAAGTATTTAGTCAGCCACCAATTGTGCAAGTTCTCCCACTTAAAAGATGAGAGAGGTCTCCAATTTTCATCATAGGTATACCTCAACTATGAGAGACAAAATGAGAAAAAAAAATCCAGAAAATCACATTGAAGGATTTTTAATGAATTAATTTGTAAATTCCTCAGTAAAATAAGTATTTGGTCACCTACAACCAAGCAAGATTTCTGGCTCTCAGAGACATGTAACTTCTTCTTTAAGAGGCTCCTCTGTCCTCCACTCGTTACCTGTATTAAACCAGTACACGTCCAGGCCCGTCTGACGTTTGCTAGAGAGCATCTGGATGATCCAGAAGAGGATTGGGAGAATGTCATATGGTCAGATGAAACCAAAATAGAACTTTTTGGTAAAAACTCAACTTGTCGTGTTTGGAGGAGAAAGAACACCATACCTACTGTGAAGCATGGGGGTGGAAACATCATGCTTTGGGGCTGTTTTTCTGCAAAGGGACCAGGACGACTGATCCGTGTAAAGGAAAGAATGAATGGGGCCATGTATCGTGAGATTTTGAGTGAAAACCTCCTTCCATCAGCAAGGGCATTGAAGATGAAATGTGTCTGGGTCTTTTAGCATGACAATGATCCCAAACACACCACCCGGGCAATGAAAGAGTGGCTTCCTAAGAAGCATTTCAAGGTCCTGGAGTGGCCTAGCCAGTCTCCAGATCTCAACTCCATAGAAAATCTTTGGAGGGAGTTGAAAGTCCGTGTTGCCCAGCGATAGCCCCAAAACATCACTGCTCTAGAGGAGATCTGCATGGAGGAATGGGCCAAAATACCAGCAACAGTGTGTGAAAACCTTGTGAAGACTTACAGAAAACGTTTGACCTCTGTCATTGCCAACAAAGGGTATATAACAAAGTACTGAGATGAACTTTTGTTATTGACCAAATACTTATTTTACCGAGGAATTTACCAATTAATTCATTGAAAATCCTTCATTGTGATTTTCTGGATTTTTTTTTTTTTCTCATTTTGTCTCTCATAGTTGAGGTATACCTATGATGAAAACTGGAGACCTCTCTCATCTTTTAAGTGGGAGAACTGGCATAATTGGTGGCTGACTAAATACTTTTTTGCCCCACTGTGCATTTCTTTACTATTTGGTAGTATTGCCTTTAAACTGTATGACTTGGGTCACACGTTTTGGGTATCCTTTCACCAGCTTCTCACAATAGTTTGCTGGAATTTTGGCCCATTCCTCCTGACAGAACTGGTGTAACCGAGTCAGGTTTGTAGGCTGTCTTGCTCACACACGTCTTTTTTCAGCTCTGCCCACAAATTTTCGATGGGATTGAGATCAGGCCTTTGTAATGGCCACTCCAAAATACTGACTTTGTTGTCCTTAAGCCACTTTGTAACCAACTTGGTGGTATGTTTTGGGTCACTGTTCATTTGGAGGACCCATTTGCACCAAAGCTTTAACTTCCTAGCTGACGTCTTGAGATGTTGCTTCAATATTTCCACATGTTCTTTCCTCAAGATGCCATCTATTTTGTGAAGTGCATCAGTCCCTCCTGCAGTAAAACACCCCACACAACATGATTCTGCCACCCCCATACTTCAGTTTGGGAAGGTGTTCTCAGGTTTGCAAGCTTACCCTTTTTTCCCTCTAAATGCAGCGGTGGTTATTATGACCAAACAGTTCAATTTTAGTTTTATCAAACCACAAGACATGTCTCCAAAATTAAGGTCTTTGTCCCCGTGTGCATTTGTAAACTGTAATCTGTTTTTTTATGTTGCTTCTGGAGTAACTAGTGCATGCCCATAGAAAAGCAAGTATTCTTGTGTGAAAACAGGTAAGCCAATTAGGTTTTACAGGCCCAAATGTAGGCCGTGTTTGAAAGTGGAATACAAAGAGGTGTAGCCTTTATGTTGGCAATCCCCCGTTAGACTTTGACAAATATAAAAGGGCCTGAACACTAAGATTTATTTGACTGTGTAAATATTAATTGCAAAATTATTACCTCCGCCAAGGAGGTTATGTTTTCATCGGCGTTGGTTTGTCTGTCTGTCTGTCTGTTTGTTAGCAACATAACTCAAAAAGTTATGGACGGATTTTCATGACATTTTCACAGATTGCCAGAAATGGGGTATCCTACAGATGATTACATTTTGGTGGTGATCTGGATCACTGTCCAGAAGAAAACCGCCATTACGCAAAATGCGATTTTCGTGAATAACTACTGAACCACTAATCTTATCATTGTCAATCCAATTGCTAGTATATGTTTTCATGGTCAAGAAATCTGAAAACGTACATACAAACACTGTATGGGGGGGAACTGTGGCGCTTGGCGGAGGTCTGCGCTCTCAGAGTGCTTTTCTAGTTGAAAATGAAATGAATGGGACACCCAATATTAGCGACTGTTCCGGAACCCTTGTTTATTTTTTTTGTCAGATCACTTATTTGTGTGATCTTTTATGACTTATATTCACAAGTGTTGAATAGGAGACATTCAGTCACCATTATTATTGTGTAGTTTATAGTGTATTGTCAAACTCATGCAGTACTATAACAGGACATGTTTACAAATATTTGAGACCCATCTTAGAGCATCCTTTTATATTCTAGTAATAGTATAAGTTCAAAACACCCAACATTATTATACAGAGCAGAATGATCTGTTTAGCTGCAACCATTGCTTCAGTGTTGCCCATTTGTCAGTAAATATTTAAATAAAACTTATTTCGTTATTTGGGCATTTTTGTGTCCCGTTTGGTCACGGTCGTTGTTTAGTCAAACTGTGCATATGTGGCCGCATATGACATGCAACTGATCTGGGCATTCTGCTCCACAATCATGGTGGCATTATTATTAACTTTTAATTTTTAGATAGCCGTACAAGCACAGCGACAGGAGCGCCATCTGCGACGGTGATTCATGGTCCTGCAAAGGTACTCCCATCTACCGCTGACCAGGTGGGCTGGGCTTGCTTCCCTGTGAAGGACCGCATTCCGCCTGCTGCTTCTCCAACACCAGTGTTCTTTGTCAGACCCCAGGTCCCCACTGGCATTCCCTGAATTATCCTTTAGCCCTACGCAATCATGGCAACATTATAGTATAATTTTTTTTTAAGCATTACGTCTTCAATATTCTCTTTTTCTGGTCAAATTTGTTGCTTTTCACTTCCTTTTTTGTTTGTGGAAGGCTGTGGTGATGACTGGTCCTGATGCCGCATATTATCCAGTGGAGTCAATCCAAAACCTCACCCACACTTCCAGAAGCCAGAGCATGAGGAAACACAGCTGTGGCTAAATCTTTATTGATAAAAATGACATTTTGACTGAGCAACTCCATATTCGTGGATGCACACTCTCATAACCTCAGCAAAGCAGTTATAAAATCTGAGGTCAGTCTGACAAACAGTTTGAGAGATACGTGAGGAACAGACACACAGACAGACAGATTCCTTGCATTTATAGCTAGATGGCTTCTTCCTCGCTGAGTGCCCTTTCATCCCATGTCGGTACATGACTCGTTTCACTGTGGATGACACTCTTACCAACTTCAGCCAGATCTTCACAAGGTCTTTTGCTTTTGTTCTGGGGTTGATATGCACATTTCACATCAAAACATGTTCATCTCTGGAACACAGAACCCATTTCATTCCTGAGTGCTATGATGGCTGGACATTCCCATGGTGTTTATACTTGGATATAATTGTTTGAAAAGATGAAAGTGACACTGTCAGCCATGTGGAAATTGTACCAAGGGATGAACCAGATTTGTGGAGGTTGCCAGTTCTCTTCCTGATATTAGTGTATATAAACTTCTGACTTTGAAGAAAATAATAAAAAAAAATTCTCTAAAATATATTAGCAAATAGAAACAATTTTGGTAATCCTACCTGACCTAAAACAGGAAAACTTTAGTTTGATTTACTGTCAGACAGTGAGGGGGAAAAAAAAAGGTTGTTTTTCTTTTTATATAGTGTATGCAAACTTCTGGTTTCAACTGTACAGTGGTGTGAAAAAGTGTTTGCCCACTTCCTGATTTCTCATTTTTTATGTATGTTTGTCACACTTGCACTACCGTTCAAAAGTTTGGGGTCACTTAGAAATTTCCTTATTTTTGAAAGAAAAGCACCTTTTTTCAATGAAGATAACTTTAAACTAATCAGAAATACACTCTATACATTGCTAATGTGGTAAATGACTATTCTAGCTGCAAATGTCTGGTTTTTGGTGCAATATCTACATAGGTGTATAGAGGCCCATTTCCAGCAACTATCCATCCAGTGTTCTAATGGTACAATGTGTTTACTCATTGCGTCAGAAGGCTAATGGATGATTAGAAAACCCTTGTGCAATCATGTTAGGTGTGCAATGCTGTAATTGCTGCAAATGGAGGATTCTTTGACGAAAGCAAAGTTTGAAGGAAAAAAGTATTATTTCAAATACAAATCATTATTTCTAACCTTGTCAATGTCTTGACTATATTTTCTATTCATTTTACAACTCATGATGGTAAATAAGTGTGACTTTTCATGGAAAACACAAAATAATTGTCTGGGTGACCCCAAACTTTTGAACGGTAGTGTAAATATTTCAGATCATCAAACAAATTTAAATATTAGACAAAAATAACACAAGTAAACAGAAAATACAGTTTTTAAATGAAGGTGTTTATTATTAAGGGAAAAAAATTCAAACCTACATGGCCCTGTGAGAAAAAGTGATTGCCCCCTAAACCTAATAACTGGTTGGGCCACCCTTAGCAGCAACAACTGCGATCAAGCGTTTGTGATAACTGGCAATGAGTCTTTTACAGCGCTGTGGAGGAATTTTGGCCTGCTCATCTTTGCAGAATTGTTGTAATTCAGCCACATTGGAGGGTTTTCGAGCATAAACCGCCTTTTTAAGGTCATGCCACAGCATCTCAATGGGATTTAGGTCAGGATTTTGACTAGGCCACTCCAAAGTCTTCATTTTGTTTTTCTTAAGCCACTCAGAGGTGGACTTGCTGGTGTGTTTTGGATCATTGTGCTGCTGCAGAACCCAAGTGCACTTCAGCTTGAGGTCACGAACAGATGGCCGGACATTCTCCTTCAGGATTTTTTGGTAGACAGCAGAATTCATAGTTCCATTTACCACAGCAAGTCTTCCAGGTCCTGAAGCAGCAAAACAGCCCCAGACCATCATACTACCACCACCATATTTTACTGTTGGTATGATGTTTCTTTTCTGAAATGCTGTTTTACCATTCAGTCCCTCCACGATTTTGCGATGTTGCGATAGCACCAATTCACTCGAAACCAGCCAATCAGCGCAACTATTGTGCGACCTTGCAGCTTTGTCCAATCACCGCAACTTTCCCTCAATTTTGGCCAATCCTTGTCAACTTCCACCAATTTCACTAATCAAATTTGTCTATAACTGGCGCTGAAACGCTCAGTCTAACCAATCAAATACATGCAAATACATACATACACGTTCACTTCCGTGTTTACAGTGAGTAGAGAATTTAGTTTACAGGGAGTAACGGAACACATCAGCAAACAGAGTGTGTGATTTAAAAAAACCACTCACCCGTGAGGTTTTCAACACTGTCCCTTCTTTTGTCTCCCCCAGCCTGCCCGTGGACGCCTCGCCACGTCTCCGTCCTGACCGTGTGTACGAAGCACTGGGTTTGTGTTGAAAAACATGCGCCTGCCCCAAAAGCACCCCGTCACGGGAGCGTGCGTGAGGAGAGTACACTACACTACAGCCAGTGTTTGAGCATTTATACATCTTTAGAGGTAAAATCATTACTACATTTGGGCAATGAGCTTTAAAACTGTGAATCTCCGGTCTGGATGGACAAATCCCCCCCCCCCCCCGTCGTCCCGCTGTAAATGAAAGTTGTGTGTGTGAAGACCAACATGCAGCAGACAGACAGGTAGGCATGGAAAGAGAGAGAATATTCTCTGTATTTTTTTGTTTTCAGAAAAACAGACTCCAATAGCCAATACAGTGCAACAGAATAAATTATTTATTTTTTCCTCTCCGCTAGGTACCGAGTGGTTGGGAACCGTAGGGAGTTTTCAAATGAAGGTGCTGCCAATAATTTCCAAATCTCTACTCTTTCAGGTTCAGGTTACTTTATTTGTACCCGTAGGTAGATTTGTTTTGCAGTCTGGCGACATCCATATTTACAAGCCACAAATTACATTCAACATAGACACAAACACAGGCACACATGAAGCTGACTATAAACATGATAAAAATACTCAAGGCTCCATCAATCAGGGTATAAAGACAAAGAGATGAGAGAAAAACCAGAGGTAAGAGAGAAGGGTCATATTAAAAAGTTAAAAACTAGTCAAAGAGGTTAGAAAATCAAAGGACTAAAACCCAATAAAATATTTAGAACCCAAATAACATCCTACAAAAATAAGTAAATATAAAATGGAGTTAATAAATAGGTACCTAAATTATGTGCAATATATTGTTACAACTTGTTCAACTCTTTTGACAGCAGCAGGAACAAAGCTGTTTTTGTAGCGCTGGGTTTTACTTTTTGGGACAGCAAACCTCCGTCTTGAGGGAAGAAGCTGAAAGTTGCTGTGCAAAGGGTGGGAGTCATCATTTAAAATGGAGGTAGCCATCCTCTGTACTTGTCTGGTGTACAGGGATGTCAGGCTCAGCTGTGACTCACCAAGCAAACGACTGGACCATCTAACTACCTGATCCAAGAATTTCCTCTGTTTCAGTTTTATCTGACCAAACCATGACACTAAAAAGGATAAAACAGATTCAATAAAAGCCTGATAAAACATTGTCATTATGGTTCGGTCAATTTGGAAGCGTGCAAGTTTTCCCAAACAAACAATGCAAATGTTGCTGACCCTTTTTGCACACCCTTTCACAGTTCTCTTCCAAGTTTAAATTACTATCAATAATCGTCCCAAGATATTTGTAGGATTGTACACATTCGCTGGTCTGGCCTTTCAGTATGGTGACTTTGTGCCTGGGAGTTTTCCTCCTAAAGTCAATAATCATGTCTTTAGTTTTTGTCGTATTCAGCTGCAGGTAGGAATCCTCACACCGGTGAACAAAATCATCAACTACTGGGCCGTGGCCACTCTCACCATCCTGGAGGAGACTGACAATAACTGAGTCATCAGCATACTTTATAATGCGTCTGTTGTCATGTCTGCTCCGACACATGTTTGTGTACAGGATGAAGAGTAGTGGTGACAACACACACCCCTGAGGAGAGCCAGTAGAAGAGCACTTTAGGTCAGACAATGTACTATTGACCCTTACTCTCTGTGTCCTGTTGGTTAAGAAATCCAGAATCCAACCCACCAGATTATTGCTCAAATCAAATTGTTGCAGGAGCCTTTCAACTAAAATATGAGGTTGGATTGTATTAAAGGCGGAGGAAAAGAATCCAGATGTTTAAAAAGCATGTTAAACAGAGTGACAGTGGCATCCTCCACTCCTCTGTGAGGCCTATAGGCAAACTGCAGAGGATCCAATGCATGCTCAGTCTGCTTTAGGACCTCACATCTGACCAGTTTTTCAAAAATTTTCATTAAAATTGAAGTCAGAGCAACTGGTCTAAAGTCGTTTACCGTTTTAGGACAGCTGGATTTTGGAACGGGAACAACCACGACTTCTTTCCAGATCTTAGGCACATGTTGTGTCTGTAAGGACTTATTGAAAATGTAATGAAATATAAGACTCAGTTCATGTGCACAGGACTTTACCAAGCGCCCACATATATTATCAGGGCCCTGACTTTTGTTCACTTTTACAGCGCAGAACTCCCTTTTAACATCCTGCACCTCAATATTAAAGTGCTGATTGTCTTTGAGTTTCTGTTTCAAATCTTGGGTTTCTGTGCTAAAATCAAAGGAGTCAAAACGGCCATAAAAACAATAAGAGCATTAGCCAGCTCTGTGTCTGAATTAAAACCATCTAAAAACACACGATTGCTGCGTTCTGTGCTCTGAAGGCCTGCAATAGTTTTCATACTGGCCCAGGCTGAACCAAGTTTCTTTGTTGCCATCTTGCTTTCCAACTCTGATTTATAATTCTGTTTTGCTCTTAAAATTTCGGCCTTCAGCTCTTTTGTGGCAACCTGTAGCTCAGAAACAGACCCCTGTTTAAAGGCAAGTGCTTTCCTCTGTAAGCAGGATTTAGCTGATTTTGTAACCCATGGCTTGTTGTTGGGATACAGTGGGGAAAAAAAGTATTTAGTCAGCCACCAATTGTGCAAGTTCTCCCACTTAAAAGATGAGAGAGGTCTCCAATTTTCATCATAGGTATACCTCAACTATGAGAGACAAAATGAGGAAAAAAAAATCCAGAAAATCACATTGAAGGATTTTTAATGAATTAATTGGTAAATTCCTCGGTAAAATAAGTATTTGGTCAATAACAAAAGTTCATCTCAATACTTTGTTATACCCTTTGTTGGTAATGACAGAGGTCAAACGTTTTCTGTAAGTCTTCACAAGGTTTTCACACACTGTTGCTGGTATTTTGGCCCATTCCTCCATGCAGATCTCCTCTAGAGCAATGATGTTTTGGGGCTGTCGCTGGGCAACACGGACTTTCAACTCCCTCCAAAGATTTTCTATGGGGTTGAGCTCTGGAGACTGGCTAGGCCACTCCAGGACCTTGAAATGCTTCTTACGAAGCTACTCCTTCGTTGCCCGGGCAGTGTGTTTGGGATCATTGTCGTGCTGAAAGACCCAGCCACGTTTCATCTTCAATGCCCTTGCTGATGGAAGGAGGTTTTCACTCAAAATCTCATGATACATGGCCCCATTCATTCTTTCCTTTACACGGATCAGTCGTCCTGGTCCCTTTGCAGAAAAACAGCCCCAAAGTATGATGTTTCCATGCCCATGCTTCACAGTAGGTATGGTGTTCTTTCTCCTCCAAACACGACAAGTTGAGTTTTTGACCAAAAAGTTCTATTTTGGTTTCATCTGACCATATGACATTCTCCCAATCCTCTTCTGGATCATCCAAATGCTCTCTAGCAAACTTCAGACGGGCCTGGACATGTACTGGCTTAAGCAGGGGGACACGTCTGGCACTGCAGGATTTCAGTCCCTGGCGGCGTAGTGTGTTACTGATGTAGCCTTTGTTACTTTGGTCCCAGCTCTCTGCAGGTCATTCACTAGGTCCCTCTGTGTGGTTCTGGGATTTTTGCTCACCGTTCTCGTGATAATTTTGACCTCACGGGGTGAGATCTTGCGTGGAGCCCCAGATCGAGGGAGATTATCAGTGGTCTTGTATGTCTTCCATTTTCTAATAATTGCTTTCACAGTTGATTTCTTCACACCAAGCTGCTTACCTATTGCAGATTCAGTCTTCCCAGCCTGGTGCAGGTCTACAATTTTGTTTCTGGTGTCCTTTGACAGCTCTTTGGTCTTGGCCATAGTGGAGTTTGGAGTCTGACTGTTTGAGGTTGTGGACAGGTGTCTTTTATACTGATAACGAGTTCAAACAGGTGCCATTAATACAGGTAACGAGTGGAGGACAGAGGAGCCTCTTAAAGAAGAAGTTACAGGTCTGTGAGAGCCAGAAATCTTGCTCGTTTGTAAGTGACCAAATACTTATTTTACTGAGGAATTTACCAATTAATTCATTAAAAATCTTTCAATGTGATTTTCTGGATTTTTTTTTTCTCATTTTGTCTCTCATAGTTGAGATATACCTATGATGAAAATTGGAGACCTCTCTCATCTTTTAAGTGGGAGAACTTGCACAATTGGTGGCTGACTAAATACTTTTTTTCCCCACTGTATATTTTGACACATTTACGTGGAACGATCGTATTTTTACAGAAAGCCATGTATGAGCATGTGACGTCCACCAAAGAGTCCAAATCATCCCCGCAGGACAGTGTGAACATCTCCCAGTCTGTACAGTTAAAGCATTCCTGGAGGCTGTGCACTGAATCCTCTGTCCACACATCTATGTCTCTGGTCTCCAACTTGCCTCTTCTGAGAGCAGTTTTATACGTGGGCAGCAAATGTACACAGTTGTGATCTGAGGATCCTAAAGGGGGAAGGGGGAGTGATTTATAGGCCCTCTCAATGGATCCATAGCACAGGTCCAATGTCTTTTTTCGCCTGGTTGGGCAGGAGACATACTGATAAAAGTTTTTAAGTGTCTTCTTTAAAGAAACATGGTTAAAATCCCCAAGAATAAAGTTTGGCGCCTCTGGAGAAATTGACTGCAGCTGCTGCACCACATCAAAGATGGTGCTGGAGGCGGAGTCAGCGTCTGCCCTCGGGTGAATGTACACAGTCGTGATGAAAAGCTGGGGGAACTCGCGAGGCAAATAAAAGGGGCGTAGTGACACAGACAGCAGCTCCACATCGGGTGTACAGATGCGCTCTCTGACCGTGACAGATGTGCAGTACTGCTTATTAATATATAAACATACGCCGCCCCCCTGACGTTTCCCCGTTACCTCTTCCTGCCGATCAGAGAGGAGTGGGGCTCCAAAGCCGTCAATCCACAGGTCTGCGTCCCGGTCATGCGCAGTAAACCAGGACTTGGTATAAGCCATGACACAGCAGTTCTTAAAGTCCTTCTGGTAGCGTACATTCCCTTGAATTTCATCCACCTTGTTCCTCAGAGATTGTATGTTCCCAAAAATCATAGAAGGAAGAGGAATGTTACCAAACTGACGTCATCTCAGGTGCAATTTCACGCCTCCACGCTTTCCGCGTTTCCTTCTCCCGTCTCTCTTTTCACCGCTGTGTCCGTCTCTCAAAATAAAGTCCGGCAGTTGCGGCTTAGACTCAATCACAGACGCTGCATCAACCGTGTTTAAATGCAGCAACATGTCCCTGGAATAATGTATTCTGCCCGCCATGATCCCGATCGCATTTACCTCAGAGACAAAGAGCCGGAGGAAAAGTAGCAGCAGTGCAAAAAAGGGGAGGAAGTCCATATTGATGGAACCAGGGAGCTCTTTGCCATACAGTCCACAAACATTCCAGGACAGAAACGAGACAGAGAATTTCGTAAAAACACATTAAAGTGCAAAAAAACAGACACACAGACGACGGACTCTTTCACCAGCTGCCGGTCGCTGCGTGCGCATACGCCCTCCATGCATTCACTGCAATTTAGCTGTTGTAATGGATATTGTGTTAATGTTTGTATTTGCTGATGCACAAGAGTTTTTCTGTATAGCAGAAGTTTCTGCTTAATTTATAAATCACTATAATAGGAAATTTTTGACGATCCTGTACTTTTCTTGTGTTGTTATGTAGAATATCACTGCAGTAAACTAGAAAAAAGCATCTGCTTTAAAATTTGGAATTCTCCCCACAACTTTTAGTGCAAAAAATACTTAAAACATAGCAACTTTTATCACAACTTTTTAAAAAAGCTCCCGTGGATTCAGGCTTTTTGGCCCACAACAACCATAAAAACATCCCGTGAAATCTTGGAGGGACTGACTTTTATGCCTGATGTAATAAGACACACACCTTCCAAAAAGTTCAACTTTTGTCTCGTCAGTCCACAGAGTATTTTCCCAAAAGTCTTGGGGATCATCAAGATGTTTCTGGCAAAAATGAGATGAGTCTTTATGTTCTTTTTGCTCAGCAGTGGTTTTCGTCTTGGAACTCTGCCATGCAGGCCATTTTTTGCCCAGTCTCTTTCTCATGGTGGAGTCATGAACACTGACCTTAACTGAGGCAAGTGAGGCCTGCAGTTCTTTGGATGTTGTTGTGGGGTCTTTTGTGACCTCTTGACTGTTCCTTGTTTTCGCCATTGGTGGATAATGGCTCTCACTGTTGTTCGCTGGAGTCCCAAAGCTTTAGAAATAGCTTTATAACCTCAATTACTTTGTTTATTCCACCTAGCTACAATGCTCCGCACTGTGTGGATATATATTTATATATTTATGTGTACATATGTATATTCGCTGCTCTTGTTTTTCTTGTCTTTTTTTTTTTTTTGTAACTTAGATTTTTATTCATTTTTCATCATATATATTGCATTCAGATCACAGTCTACATTTAAAAACAAAGGGGCTAGAGTAAGAAAGAAAAAAAAAGGGGGGGGGGACAAATGTTGGAGCATCAAGTTTTTAGTTTCCATCTCTTAATTCTTCTGGTTTTTCCAGCGTCTTTGGTTATTCTTTCAATTTCTGTCTCGTTGTTGCACTTTGTAGTGTGTCCATTTCCGCCATTTTTTTCCCCATAGTCCTTCTTGCATTCTTTGTCGATATGTTAGTTTTTCCATCATACGTATGTCCTCAACAATGTCAGTCCATTGCTCTTGGTCAGGAAGAACTTCTGATCGCCATTTTTTTGTGATTGTTTTTTTTACATGCAATCAACAAGATTTTAACTAGATATCTGTCCTCAGCCTGTATTACATTGTCTCTTTTAAGATCACATAAGTACATCAGGTTACAGTTCATTGGTATATTATATCCTAATATCCTCTGTATTGTCACATGTATAGATTTCCAGAATGATGAGATTTTGCAGCATTTCTAAAACATATGTGAGTGGTCTGCATTTTGAGCCCCACATCCCCTCCAGCATAAAGATTGGGTATTTGTATATTTTCCTTGAATCTGTGGTGTAATGAAAAAGCGAATCAGGTTTTTCCATCCAAATTCCCTCCATGTCCTTGAATTTGTTGATGTGTGTTGTGTTTTCCATATTTCCTGCCAGCTTTCTTCTGTTATGTTTAAATTTAGCTCTTTCTCCCATTTTTCCTTTATATAGTTACTTGAATGATTGTTTGCCATAAGTTTCTGATATAGCTTTGAAATAATTCTTATTTTATTTCCTGTATATGAGCTTAAAATGAATTGTATAATCTCGCTCACATCTGTTTGGAGATTATGCCTAATCTTCTTCATATAATAGTCTCTCATCTGCAGATATCTGAAGAATTCCGATCTTCCTAGTTTAAATTTTCTCCTGATGTTTACAAAGCTCCCGAGATCTTTTTTTCCGATATTGCCCCATGCTGTGATTCCCTTGTTCACCAGATTTTTGTATCCCCTATCTTGTTTTGCCGGTTCAAACTGACTGTCAAATGCTACCCATTTCAATAGTTTTATGTCTTCTTTATATTATACTTTTGTACTATTTTATACCACAGTTCCAAAGTAAATTTAGTGATTGGGTCTATTTGTTTGATTTGCTTATATGCATCTTTATCTCCTATTATGCTTTGTACTGGGAGTCCCTCAATTTCCTTTTCCATTTCTTTCCATTTTGCCTCATATCCTTCGTCGCACCAACATATGATATATCTTATTTGTGCTGAGTAGTAATATTCCTTTAGACTCGGTAGGCCCATGCCTCCTTTCTCTTTTGGTAACTGGAGAGTTTTATATTTCACTCTTGGCTTTTTACCTCCCCAAACAAATCTCGATATCATCCTGTCCCACTTTGAGAAGAGCCTGGAAGAGGTAAAGTAATCTAGGTTGTATGCTGATTTTGACTGTCTCAATTTTTGAATTCAGATCCATATTTAAGATTGACCATCTATCAATATCTTTTTTATTTCTTGTTCCAACCTATCATAGTTTGCTTTATAGATTTTCAGAATCAGAATCAGAATCAGCTTTATTGGCCAAGTATGCACAACACATACAAGGAATTTGACTTTGGCTAAAAAACTTGCTCTCGTTGTTCAGGTGAAGGATTTAAATAAGGATTCAATGACAACCAGAGTATGTACAGTAAATTACAGTCTGTCCACGTTTCTATAAAAGGATGCAAATATATACAGCAATATATGCAGTTATTTACTCGGACTAACCACACTTTGCAGAAATATATGAAAAAATATACAATCACACAGTATTTCAATGTGGACTCAGATTCAGTGATATAATGTGAATGAAGTAAAAAGCAGTGTGAGAGTTATGTGCAATGTAACTTAGATTTCACTCTTGGCTTTTTACCTCCCCAAACAAATCTCGATATCATCCTGTCCCACTTTGAGAACTGGGCATCTGGAATCTCTGTTGGTAGAGCCTGGAAGAGGTAAAGTAATCTAGGTTGTATGCTGATTTTGACTGTCTCAATATTTGACTGTCTTAGTATTTTGCTTAGATCTTTAGGTATGTTCACTCCAAGGTATTTTATTTCTTTTTGTTTCCAGTTTAGTTTGATCTTATCAGTTATCTGGTTTAGAGGGTTATAGTGGAATGTCAGTATTTGTGTTTTTGTTATGTTTATCTTGTATCCTGATAATTTTCCAAAATTTTCTATCAAGTTCATCATTTCCATTATTGATTCATCTGGTTGTTCAAGGTAAACTATAATATCGTCTGCAAATAGCCCAATCTTGTGTTCCGCTCCCTTTATTGTTACACCTTTTAATTTCTTATTTTGTCGTATCGCTTGAGCCAGTGGCTCTATGAACAGAGCAAACAAGGTGGGCGATAAGCAGCATCCCTGCCTAGTTGATCTTTGTATATTTACTTTGTCTGTTAAGCTACCGTTTATCTTGATTCTTGCCACAGGTTCTTGATACAGCGTCCTTATGCATTGTACTGATTTTTCGTTAAATCCAAAGCGTTCCAGCACACTATATAGGAATTTCCAGTTAACCCTGTCAAATGCTTTTTCTGCGTCTAAACTCATTATTACTGCGCTTTTCTTTTCTTTATGTATTTGATTAATTATATGTATTGTTCTCCTGATATTGTCATGTGTTTGGCGTCCCTCTATGAAACCAGTTTGATCATCTTCTATCAATTCCTTCAAGAATGTCTTTATTCGTTTACATATAATTGTTGTATATATTTTATAATCCACATTTAATAAAGAGATTGGCCTATAGTTTCCGCATTGTTCTCTATCTTTCCCTGGCTTTAAAATAACTGAAATAATGGCTTCGTTCCATGATGGAGGTATTTTGTTGTTGTTCAACGTCCAATTAAATGACTTTAGGAGCTGTGGCGTGAGTTCTTCTATAAACAGTTTATAAAACTCAGAGGGGTACCCATCACTACCTGGTGATTTACCGTTTTTAAGTGACTTAATCACATCTCTAATCTCTTGTGTTGTTATTTCTGCTGTTAGCTTTTCATTTTGTTGATTTCCTATTGATGGCAAGTCCAATGTGCATAGAAATTTTTTAATATCTTTAGTATTTGTTTCTTCAGGTTGCGAGTATAGTTCTTGATAGAAATTATGGAATATTTCTTCGATGTTTTCTGGGTTAACTGTGGTTTTATTTGTGATGGGGTCTTTAATCTTATATACATTATTCATTGTTTGTTGTTTTCTTAACCGTTTTGCCAGCAGTTTTGTGGCTTTTGGTCCCGTTTCATAATATTTTTGCTTTAGATATCTATTTTTCCTTTCAATTTCATCTATTTGTGTTTCTTTTATCTTTATAAAAATTCGCTTACTCATTAAGCGTCAATTTGATAAAACATGTTTTTTTCTCTCGCCTATTGTGTCATATCCTCTCTTTTCTTTTTTTTCCCTTTCTTCTTTATGACTGGCGCGACAATAAAGTTGAATCTCATCTCATCTCATCTCATTTTTTCTTCTTTAATTTCTTGATATATTTTTGGGTCATTTGTGCTTTGATGTTTACGTTCTAATTCCCTCAGTCTCTCACATCTTTGTTCATATGCTTCCAGTTTAGACTTATTTGCTTTTCCTGTTTCAACAATTAATTTACCTCTTAACACGGCTTTTAGTGCATCCCATAGTATTGTTGGGTCCACTTCTTCATTGTCATTCTCTTGGATATACTCGTTTATGTTTACTTTTATTCTTTCTTTCATTTTATCATCATTTAACAGTCCTACATTAAGTTTCCATGTTGTTTGTCGTTTTCTATTGTTTAAATATATTTCCATGTATATAGGATTATGATCTGATATTTCTGCCCCTCCAATCCAACAAGTTCTCACCCTGTGTCTGTCACCTTCATTCATAAGGAAGTAATCTATTCTAGAGTGTACTTTATGGACTGCTGAATAATGTGTATAGTCTTTTTCGAGTGGGTGTAGGTCCCTCCATATGTCTACCATACCCATTTCTGCCAGTGAGGTTCTTATGAACTTTGTTACATGTTTTTTTGTCTTCTTAACACTTGTATCAACTTCATGATCCATGACAGCATTTAAGTCTCCTCCACAAATTAGGACTCCTTCACTGTGTGTTGCTATGAGATCAAACAGATGTTGAAAAAAACCCTTGTCACTTTCTGGTGGGGGGCATAGATGTTCACTAATGTGATCTGCATACCATCTATTCTTCCCTTTATTATTACATACCTGCCTTCTTTATCCTGGATTTCTTGTTCATATTCAAATTGTATTTTATTTGAAATTAGTATCATAACCCCCCTTTTAGTTCCTCCCTTAAATGAACTGTAGTAGGAGTTCTTATAACCAAATCTCTTTAGTTTCACATGTTCTGTCTTGCTCAAATGTGTCTCTTGCATAAATATAATTTCGGCTTTTTCCTTCTTGAATTTTCTTATTATTCTTTCCCTTTTAACAGGTGAGTTCAGACCATTCACGTTTAGTGTCATTATCTTAAGATTTTTATCCATATTCATGTTTTTCCATTTTTTTAACTTGTGTTCCTAGCCCCTTTAACAACAAAAATAACACATATTTATATAAAAACACATTAAAAAATCTCGACCTCCGTACTTTGGGCCTTTCTTCTGCCCACTGGTCCCTGTTGGTGGGTGGAGGGATTGTCCTCACAGAGTGAAGGGCCCTCCCTAGACCTCTAGTTACTATCCAAGTAATAGTCATTAGTCTAGAAATGTCCAACAAATATCACTTAAACCTCTCCTAGCCGTCTGTTTCTCTTTTACCTTGTCTTCTTGGCCTTCATTTCTTCTGTGCCTTTCTTAATCTTTGTTACAATCTAGGCTTTCAGTTGAAAGCCTTGCAGTTTTTCCTGGGCCCGCTGCTCCACGTCTCCTCCCGTCTTCTGCCGTTCACTCGCCTCCACTCCGGCTGTCGTGATGCGTTCAGTGCCACCGGTGCTCCAGCCGCTTCCTCCGGCACGCTCACCACAAAGCCCCGCTCCATCATGTCCCGCGCTGCCTCTCTGGCTGTGTTGTATGTCTTCACGCCGTCCTCCCAATGAATCCTCATCTTCGTTAGCGGCGTTTGGAATCTAATTTTTTTCTCTTTCAGCGTTTTTTTAATGTTGGCATATTTCTTTCGCTGCTGCACAATTTCTGTCGGGTAGTCATGATCAAAGAATATCTGCTTGTCGCCGATTCGTATCTTTTTTTTTCCACGCTTGTGTCAGGATTCTTTCCTTTACATCATATTTCAGAAAGTTTACCACAACTGACCTGGGTGGAGAGTTTGGATTCGGGTTCTGTGCCGAGGCTCTGCGCGCTCGTTGGATCTGCAGGTCCGCTTCACCGGGCAGCTCCAGCTCTTTTTTTAAGAACTGATCCATGAATTTCGTCATCGAGTTGCCTTCAATGCCCTCCGGGATCCCGAAGATGCGTATATTGCTCCGTCTGGACCTGCTCTCCAGGTCGGTTATTTTCTCCTGCATCCTCTGCGTTTGTGCCGTCAGGGTCTGTAGCTGTTCGCTTGCCTCGCTCTTCCAATCTTCCAGCTCCGATATTCGGGCCTGTGCTTCTGTCATACACGCCCGCTGAGAGCGCAGCTCCTCCATGTTTTCTGCTAGCTTGCGCTCCATTTCTCTTCGGAGGCCCATAATTTCCTCCTTAATCTCTTTTTTCAGCTCCTCCTTAAGAGCCGCTAAATCCTGTTGTAGCTGCCGCTTGAAGTCTTTCAACTCTTTACCCAAACTGGCGAAGCCAGTGTTCATGTTATCGAGCCTGGCGTCCTCCATTTTCTCTGCTGCAGTCACCTCGTTTTTTTGGGCCTCGTGTTCAGCGATTTCTCCTGCGTTGTTGAAGAGGAATTCTTTAATTTTACCCTGTTTTTGTCCTTGTGCCCGGCTCCTTCGTGTTTTCATCCCTTAGTTTATTGATCCGCTTATGTCGAGTTGGCCATTTACCGATGATTTTTAATCCGGCTAGGGAGAGCTCTCTGTTTAAGCGTTATGTCTCTCCGCCATCTTCCCGGAAGTCCCCGTTTTTCTTGTCTTTTTGATTGTTGCTCTGAGTGTTGCTGTCCCTGTGCTGTTGCAATCCTGGAATTTCCCCATTGTGGGACTAATAAAGGCTTATCTTATCTTTCTCATTTATTCCTGAATTTCTCTGGATCCCAGCATGATGTTTAGCTTTTGAGGAGCTTTTGGTCTACTACACTTTGTCAGGCAGGTCCTCTTTAAGTGATTTCTTGATTGAGAGCAGGTGTGGCAGTAATCAGGCCTGGGTGTGGCAAGAGATATTGAACTCGGCTTTCCAAAGATGTGATAAACCACAGTTAATTTATGTTTTAACGGGGGGGGGGGGGGGGGGCAATCACTTTTTCACACATGTAGGGTTGGATTTTTTTATACCCTTAATAATAAACACCTTCATTTAAAAACTGCATTTTGTGTTTACTTGTGTTATCTTTGTTTAATATTTAAATTTGTTTGATGATCTGAAACATTTAAGTGTGACAAACATAGAAAAAAATGAGAAATCAGGAAGGGGGCAAACACTTTTTCACACCAGTGTATATGTCCTTTAATAGTTTCGATTTCCTTCTATATCTGGTCAAATGTATTTTGAGACAAGTGGATCACCATATGACCAAGATGCCAAGGGCTGGAGTGTCAGCAGAGTGATTGTAGTGGAGAAGATGAACATTTGGAAGTTATGGCTTTTACTAATAAATCACCTTTTCTCCTTAACATCCATCAGATTTTATTGACTTTACATCAAAGTTATCATTGATTATCACAGCTCTGCACATGGTTGAAGAAATTTTGTCCTTACATCCCTCTCACATATTTGTTTTGCTTATCAGAAAACCTCTTCAACACATTAAAAAGACCCATTATGACTATTTCTGTCAAAAAGAGTCCTAGGTTTTAAAGGATGTCGGCAGTTCTTTTTAATTTAATCCAGTATAAGCACAGTGTAAGATAACCAAGAATCATACTGAACACTTAAGCCTTGCTGAGTCACTGCATAAGAAAAAAAAAAGAAGTCGAAGTAAGCACAATAAGTTAAAAAAAAAAATATATAAATAGAATTTCATCTTTCATTTCTTTCAGGAGTACAACATCACAGTGGCTTGCAAACTCCATCTCCGTCTGAGTGAGGGGGTGCTTACCTGGCTGTGCTGAGGACGGGGCCCCTGCTGGGTTCTTAGCCCAGGGGTTAGTCTCTCGAGCAGGCAAAGCAAGGGGAAGAACTAGGGGGTTAGCAGCAGCAGCAGCAGCAACAGAGAAGGCAGGTGTTGTGCCATTCACTAAAGCAGATAAGAAAGAAACTAAAACAAGCAGGCATGTGCATCGGATGAAGTGGACCAATCTTGAGTTACGCATGCAATGTTAGTCACATAAACTTAATGTTATTAATGTGATTTCTATGTGAGCTGGCACACATTCTCTGACTGCAAAGCAAAACACTCATCTAGTCTACTCATTTCCCATTGAGCTGAAAATGAGGAAATTCAGTCAAACAGAGGGTAATGAATAAGACAGCTGCCTACAGGTGCTTCTCAAATTAGAATATCATCGAAAAGTTAATTTCAGTAATTCAATTTAAAAAGTGAAACTCAGATTATATAGATTCATTACACACAGAATGATATATTTCAAGTGTTTGTTTCTTTTAATTTTGATGATTACGGTGCACAGCTAATGAAAACCCTAAATTCAGCTTCTCAGATTAGAATATTACCGACTAATAAGAAAAAAAAAATGGATTTTTAATAGAAATGTTGGCCGACTGAATAGTATGTCCATGTACACAATACTTGGTCAGGGCTCTTTTTGCACGAATTACTGCATCAATGCAGCGTAGCATGATGGTAGTCAGTCTGTGGTACTACTAAGGTGTTATGGAAGCCCAGGTTGCTTTGATAGCGGCCTTCAGCTCATCTGCATTGTTGGATTTAGTGTCTCATCTTCCTCTTGACAATACTCCATAGATTCTCTAAGGGGCTTAGGTGAAGAGAGTTTACTGGCCAGTCAAGCACAGTGATACCATGGTCATTACGCATAAACCAGGTATTGGTACTTTTGGCAGTGTGGGCAGATGCCAAGTCCTACTGGAAAATGAAATCAGCATCTCCATAAAGCTTGTCAGCAAAGGGAAGCATGAAGTGCGCTAAAATTTCCAGAAAGACAGCTGCACTGACTTTCGACTTGATAAAACACAGAGGACCAACACCAGCAGATGACATGGCTCCCCAAATCAGGTGCCAAGTCCTGTCATTTTGAAATTAAGGTCCCAGAGTCTGGAGGAAGAGTGGAGAGGCACAGAATTCAAGCTGCTTGAGGTCCAGTGTAAATTTTCCACACTCAGTGATGACTTGGGGATTTTCCAGCAGGACTTGGCACCTGCCCACACTGCCAGAAGTACCAATAACTAGTTTAATGACCATGGTATCACTGTGCTTGATTGGCCAACACACTCTCCTGACCTAAGCCCCAGAGAGAATCTATGGAGTATTGTCAAGAGGAAGATGAAAGACACCAGATCCAACAATGCAGACAAACTGAAGGCTGCTATCAAAGTAACCTGGGCTTCCATAACACCTCAGTAGTACCACAGACTGATTGCCTTCATGCTACGCTGCATTGATGTGGTAATTCATGCAAAACGAGGCCCAAACAAGTACTGAGTGCATACATGGACATTTCAGTTGGTCAACATTTCTATTAAAAATCCATTTTTTTCTTATTGGTATTATGTAATGTAATTTTCTGAGAAACTGAATTTAGGGTTTTCATTAGATGTAAGCCATAATCATCAAAATTAAAAGAATCAAACACTTGAAATATATCACTCTGTGTGTAATGAATCTACAGCAGAGAAAATAAGTATTGAACATGTCAACATATTTCTCATTAAACATATTTCTGATGGAGCCATTGACCTGACATTTTCACCAGATATCAGTAACAACCCAAGTAAGCCATACATACAAAGAAATCAAGGCAACTGTGTTCACAAAACAAGTTATATTTAATAAAGTGGAATGACACAGGGAATAAGTATTGAACACGCTTGGTGAAATTCATTTAATATTTAGTAGAAAAGACTTTGTTGGTAATAACAGCTTCCAGATGTCTCCTGTATGGAGAAACTAGGTGCAGGGAGTGAGTGAGTGAGTGAGTGAGTGAGTGATTTTAGCCCATTCTTCCACACAAAATGTCTTCAAATCTTGAAGGTTTTGTGGGTGTCTTCTATGAACTCTGATCTTCAATTCGTTCCATAGATTTTCAATTGGATTCAGGTCAGGTGACTGACTGGGCCATTCTAGCAGCTTTATTTTCCTTCTCTGGAGCCAGTTGAGAGTTTCCTTGGCTGTGTGTTTGAGATCATTGTCTTGCTGAAATGTCCACCCTCATTTCATCTTCAGCATCTTGGCAGATGGCAATAGGTTCTTATCACGGGTGTCTCTGTACATTTGTCCATTCATCTTTCCTACAATTATATGAAGTCTGCCTGTACCATGTGCTGACCCCCCCCCCCCCCCACACACACACACACTCCATGATGGGATGTGCAGTGCCATTTCTCCTCCAAACATGCTGTGTGTTGTAGCGTCCAAAAAGTTCAATTTTGGTCTCCTCTGACCAGACTACATTCTCCCAGTATTTTACTGGCTTGCCCAAATGTTGTGCAGTAAACTTTAAACAAGCTTCAATATGCTTTTTCTTCAGCAATGGTGTCTTGCGAGGTGCGTGGGCATACAGCCCATGTCGGTTGAGTGCATTACTTATTGTTTTCTTTGAAACAGCAGTACCTGCTAACTCCAGGTCTTTCTGGAGCTCTCCACGAGTGGTCTTTGGCTCTTGGGTAACTCTCCTGATAATTCTTCTGACTCTTCTGTCAGAAATCTTGCGAGGAGCTCCTGGTCATAGCCAGTTTATGGTAAAATGGTGTTCTTTCCACTTCCGAATGATGACTTCAACAGTGCTTAAGGTTTAGAAATGCACCTGTAACCAATGCCATCATTATGTTTTGCAACAATAAGGTTGTGAAGGTCTAGAGAGAGCTCTTTGTTTCTACCCATCACGAGTTTTTTGTGGTGTGACAGTCTGATATTCGTAGACCTTTTTAAAGGCTATCAGTCAGGACTTAACCAGCTGAAATTAATTTGCACTGATAGGAGGTGGGATGGCTTCCTAAATTCTGGTGGATTTCAGCTGGTTTCTTGGCTTTCTATACCTTTTTGCACCTCTTTATCTTCGTAAAGAGGGTTATCTAAACTATCATGATCCCAGAAGTTCTGGTCGTGGAGGTGGAGTAGCGGCAATTTTCCATTCTAAATTACTAGTTAATGTAAAGCAAAAATCATGTTTTAATTCCTTTGAGGGCCTGGTCCTCAGTATGGGGCATGTTAGCAATCTTAGTTTAAACCCAATTTTCCTCGCCATAGTTTACCGTCCTCCCTCAGCCTACTCAAGAGTTTTTATCCGAATTTGCCGAATTTTTAGCTGATTTAGTGCTGAAATCAGATAGAATAATTGTAGTAGGGGATTTTAATATACATGTTGATGTAGATAGTGACTGTCTTAATAAGGCATTCAATTCAATATTAGACTCAATGGGGTTTTCCCAGAAAGTAGAAAATTCTACCCATTACCTCCACCACACATTGGACCTTGTTCTGACTTATGGTATAGAAATAGAAAATCTGGTAATGTCTCCACATAAACCTGTACTGTCAGACCATTGTCTGTTAACCTTTGATTTCACTATTTCTGATTATTTGACTCTTAAAGAACAATATTACTACAGCAGATGTCTTTCAGATGACGTTACCAAATTTTTGCAGATTGTCTCCACCATGGTTCAACACTGGGGTTCCACTAATTTAGATGAATTGTATTTAGCGTGGAGAAATCATCTCCTAATTTATAAAAAATCTCTTAGAAAAGCTACAACAAGTTACTACTCTGCATTAATAGAAGAGAATAAGAATAATCCCAGGTTTCTTTTCAACACTATAGCCAGGCTGACAAAGCGTCAGGACTCTGTCAATCCTCACATCCCCCTAGAGCTTTCTAGTCAGGACTTTCTGAACTTTTTCAATCATAAAATTTTATCTATTAGAGATAAAATCAGCCAGATTCTTCCCACCGTAAACTTAAGCACAGCAGCTACTACAACTCCTTCAATTGATATCTGTTTAGATAAGTTTACTCCAATTGACCTTTTAGAGTTAGATAATCTCCTCATCCAAGCCTTCAACTTGTCTTTTAGACCCTATTCCTACCAGGTTATTTTAAAAAAAAGTCTTCCCATTTATTGGTAGCCGTATTCTTCAAATAATCAATTCTTCTTTAACTTTAGGTCATGTACCACAGGCTTTTAAAATTGCTGTAATTAAACCCTTACTCAAAAAGCCAACGCTCGATCCAGGAGTTTTGGCTAACTATCGACCAATCTCTAATCTGCCTTTCATTTCAAAAATCTTAGAAAGAGTTGTTGCTATGCAATTATTTGCCCACGTGCAGCGAAATGGTTTATTTGAAGAGTTTCAATCTGGGTTCAGAATTCATCACAGCACTGAAACAGTCTTAGTGAAGGTCACTAATGACCTCCTTATCGCATCTGATAATGGACTCGTTTCTGTACTTGTCCTTTTAGATCTTAGTGCAGCCTTTGATACTATCGATCATGATATTCTACTTGATAGATTAGAACACTATGTTGGACTAAATGGAACTTCGCTGTAGTGGTTTAGATCTTATTTGTCCGATAGACTTCAGTTTGTTCATGTCAATAATGAGCTTTCTTCCAACTCTAAGCTCTGTCATGGAGTTCCACAGGGATCTGTGCTAGGCCCTACTCTTTTTAGTTTATATACTGTATGCTTCCGTTAGGCAACATCATTAGAAAGCACTGTATACATTTTCATTGTTACGCAGATGACACACAATTATACCTGTCAATGAAGCCCGATGACTGTAATCAATTAGCCAAGTTAGATGCCTGTCTTAAGGAAATCAAAGCTTGGATGACTTGTAATTTTCCGCTATTAAACCCAGATAAGACTGAAGTCATTCTTGTTGGTCAAAAAAACCTTAGAAATACCTTTCCAAATCAAACTCTTAATCTGGATGCTGCTACTCTTACTCTGAATAGTTCTGTGAGGAACCTTGGAGTTATTTTTGATCAAGATCTGTTTTTTAATTCACATATTAAATTTATTTCTAAGACTGCCTTCTATCATCTGCACAATATTGCCAAGATTAGAAGCATCTTGTCTCTGAATGATGCTTTGAAACTGATCCACGCTTTTGTTAGCTCTAGATTAGATTATTGTAACTCATTATCAGGTTGTCCTAAAATATCTTTAAAAAGTCTTCAGTTGATCCAAAATGCTGCTGCAAGAGTTTTAACTGGTTCTAGAAAGCGAGATCATATAAGATAAGATAAGATAAGCCTTTATTAGTCCCACAATTGGGAAATTCCAGGATTGCAACAGCACAGGGATAGCAACACTCAGAGCAACAATCAGAAGGCAAGAAAAAACAAGAACAGCTAGTATACATATGTACATATTACTATATATATATGACACACAGTGCGGAGCATTGTGGTTGGTGAATGTGCAGCAGAAAGTCTAAGCTCTCTCTCCGCGGATGCGGCGGGCCAGCTGGATGTCTTTCGGCATGATGGTGACCCTCTTGGCGTGGATGGCGCACAGGTTGGTGTCCTCGAAGAGACCCACCGGGTAGGCCTCGCTGGCCTCCTGCAGAGCCATGACGGCGTAGCTCTGGAAGCGCAGGTCGGTCTTGAAGTCCTGAGCTATCTCGCTCACCAGGCGCTGGAAGGGCAGCTTACGGATGAGCAGCTCCGTGGATTTCTGGTAGCGACGGATCTCTCTCAGAGCCACGGTACCGGGCCTGTAACGGTGAGGCTTCTTCACTCCGCCGGTGGCCGGAGCGCTTTTTCCAAGCAGCCTTGGTGGCTAGCTGCTTCCTGGGTTTTTTTTTCCTCCAGTAGATTTTACGGGCGGTCTGCTTGGTTCTTGCCGTCGCTCTTTATTATTCTGTCTTATATTTCTTGCACGCCGCCTAAACTCCAGCCCGGCACCCGCATCGTTTCCGCTACAGTTCCTCGGTATGTCGAGTTTCTCCGTTAGCACCGGGTGGCGGTTGAGTGCTAGCTAGCTCTTCCCTGCTGTATCGTCTCCTGCTGTAAACAGAGGCTCCGTCCGCCGACTCGGGAGACCTTTGGGGCGATCTGTGTGTCCGTGATATATATATATATATATAGAGAGAGAGAGACAGAGTGAAAGGTGTAGAAAGAAGAAGGAAGATTAAAAAAAAAGGCAGTTGCAAAAGGCAGCCAACTCGTGTGGCGCTGCCGGTCCGGCGGAACCGGGGAAAAAAAAAAAAAAAAAAAATCTCTCCGGTTCTGGCCTCCTTTCACTGGCTTCCTATAGAGTTTAGAATTAAGTTTAAAATCCTTCTTCTCACTTACAAAGCTCTTAATAATCAGGCCCCCTTTTATATAAAAGATCTGATATTACCCTATCATCCTAACAAAGCACTACGCTCCTAAAATGCTGGATTACTTGTAATATCTAGAATTTCCAAAAGTACAATGGGAGGCAGAGCCTTCAGTTATCAAGCTCCTTTCCTGTGGAACCAGTTACCAATCTGGGTTCGGGAGTCAGACTCCATCTCTGTTTTTAAGAACAGGGTAAAAACCTTCCTTTTTTACCCAGTGGCAGTGGCTCAGGAGGTAGAGCAGGTCGTCCAATAACCACATGGTTGGCGGTTCAAATCCCGCTCTCCCCAGATATCCTGCCGTTGTGTCCCTGGGCAAGACACTTCACCCCAATTGCTCCTGATGGGTCTGGAAGAGCCATGTTAGGCAGCATGCCACCATCATTGTGTGAATGTGTGTGTGAATGGGTGGATAGCAGGATCTGTAAAGCGCTTTGGTCATCAAAAGATGAGAATAAAAGCGCTATATAAGTGAATGCCATTTACCATTCCTCTTCAATACAGCCTACGATTAGGGAGGGATATTGTGTCTCTTAACCCCCCCCCCCCCCCCCGTTTTGCTGTTAATAGATTTAGACTGCCGGGTGACCTCAAATAATGTACTTGGCTTCTCTCCGTTAATGTTTGCTCTCTTTATGTCTGTCCTTTTCATCTTCTCTATCCCCTCACCCCTCACCCCTCAGCCAGTCGCAGCAGATGACTGCCCCTCCCTGAGCCTGGTTCTGCTAGAGGTTTCTTCCTGTTGAATGGGAGTTTTTCCTCTCCACCGTTGCTAAGTGCTTGCTCTCAGGGGATCATCTGATTGCTGGGGTCTTTCTGCAATTGTGGGGTTTTCCCTACATTTTTTTTTTTTTTTTTTTTTTTTTTTTTTGTTACTTATTTGTACCCGTAGGTAGATTCGGTTTGCAGTCTGGTGACAAGCCACCGGCTGCTGGTCGCTGCGTGCGCGAGCGCCCTAAACCTACATGTTTTTGGTATGCGGGAGGAAACCGGAGAAATCCCGGAGTAAACCCGCGCAACACGGGGAGAACATGCAAACTCCACACAGCTCACTGTTGGTCGGGGGCTGGAATCGAACCCACGATCCCCGCGATCCCCCGGCCGAGGGTAAAACTGTGCTGCCACAGTGCTAAACCACTGCGCCACCGTGCAGCCCACGTTTGAAAGTCTTATGAAATGACTGTTGTTGTGATATGGCGCTATATAAATAAATAAAGTTGAACTGAATGTGCTCAATACTTATTCTCTGTGTCATTCCCCTTTATCAAATATAACTTGTTTTGTGAACACAGTTGCCTTGATTTCTTTGTATGTATGGATTACTTGGGTTGTTATTGATATCTGGTGAAAATCTCAGGTCAATGGCTCCACCAGAAATATGTTTGAGAAAAATGTTGACATGTTCAGTATTTATTTTCCCCACTGTATATAATATGCGTTTCACTTTTTGAAATGAATTACTGAAATAAATAAACATTTTGATGATATTCTACTTTACTGAGATACACCTGTATATAAAGCTGGTCTCTACAGATAAATCTTGGGAATCATCTAAGGCTGATTGCCATCATAATAATGCTAACCATTCTTACCGGTATTCTAACAGTATTTATATTTGATTAATGGTACATAAAACATTTTACAGGCAAAATGCAACATTAGATGGAGGTTGTAGATTTCATTTACACAAATGATACATGCAGACATTTTACCTGGTGCTACAGGAGACTGTGGGGATGAAGCTGGTTTGGGCATAGGAGCTGAGGAGAAGGGGTCCTCCGGGGGTCCACTGAACGCTGTGGTGATCTGAGTACACAGTGAGCTGATGCTGTCACCTTCTCCCTCAACCTCGGGGACTGGATGAGGAAACACCAAGGTAACATCGATGAGATAAAGACCAGAATGTCTTCTTTCTATTCTCGATTTAATTCTCAGCACATGAGACTCACCTATGTTTTTGATAGGGAAGTCAGATTTCCGCTGCATGGTGGAGGGCAGCTCATTCATGCGCAGTGACAGCTGTCGTTTGAAGGGAGACGTCTTCTGACTGAGAGCCGGGAAGCCTCGGAATGAGCCCTGCCTGGCAAGGGCCTCGGCAGGTGCGTGTCTTCGGGGTATCGCCTGAGGTCCCAGCGTGGGCACAGAGAGCGGTGGGGAGGAGGAGGGGGAAGGAGAGCCTCCTGTCTGGTGTATTGAAGAGTTTGTCACACTAGTGGCTGAGTTCCCAACAACCTTCACATCTGCATCTGCTGTAAGAAGGGGCAACATTCAGGCAATAAATAACAGCAGTGGGAAAACCAGCCATACAGCCTGAGATAATTTGGAAGATTTTGGGCCCAATTTCCCCTTTCTAACAATCATATGGAAAGTCTTGATAATCTAGGTCAGGGATGGGCAACTTTGGTGGGAGTGAGGGCCACAAAATTTTCTCCTCACTTCCTGAGGGCCAAATTTTTTTTTTTAAATTTATTTTCTTCAAAGTGCAAATGGAAATAAAAGCTACTCAGTGTTTTATCACATTAGAATTAAAATTACTGATAAAATTATATCATAATCTCATTTTTAAAACTTTCTCCATCAAAATGGTGGGCAAAGAAATTCTGGACAGTAATTAACAAAAAAAAAAAAAACAAGAAGAAGAAAAGGAAATATAATGAGGCTTTAGCTTGCTCTTGGATTCACTGTGGGTGTGGAGGGGCAGAGAAACACCTGTGTGTATAGGTGGGCTTGGTAACCACCTGCTCCCCCAAAGTGGGGAATAAAAAAAAAAAAATTAAGAACCACTGGTATAAATGGAAAAAAAAAATCCAGCAGATTAAAATGACCACAGTCCCTGAACTTTTATTGCTGACATGGGATTGAAACAGTGTCAGTGCTTCAGCTGCGCTCTTGAGAGGCTGTTATGGCTTCAGTTGGCCACCAGATGTGGCTGTTCTTACTTAGAATGAAGCCTCAAAGCTTTGAATCTTTTTCAGCACAAGTACAGTATAAGGAAAGCCTCTGAGCTTTCTGCTCATCACCACCAGTGTTGGGAGTAACGCGTTACTGTAACGCCACTACTTTTGCAATAACGTCTTGTGTAATGAAATTACTGTTTAAAAAATTCTGAAATGCATTACAGTTACTGAAATTTGATCAGATGCGTTACTCGTTACACTAATATGGATATTTTTTTGCGCAAATAAATGAATATACAAACTGACCCGACCGTAGCTGAGACGAGCCATCAGTCAACGTGACTGCTGCAAAGTGCCACTGAGCAGAGAAAGAGATTAAGCTACTTTGTTTTCGTGGACATACACAGATTATTTTTCCTTTGTCGCGGTTAAGGACAAAAGCATATTGGTGGGTTGCAAAGTGCTGATGGAGTCCTCTTCAGAAGCACCTGAAAACAGCAACAAGCTCCAACAAAGCTAGTGCTAAGTAATTGCTAGCTATGCTAACAACTAACACAGTGAAGTGGCTCTCACAGCAGGATGTAAAGTGGAAATACTCTTATCTGAACAGCCACGGCTGGATTTCAATCACAGGTATGCATCTAGACAGTTTGTGACCCAGCAAGAATTAAACCGACCGACGGCAAGATACGGCGTTACATAATGAATGTCACTTTCCACCAAACAGCTGGACTGTGATCCACTGACGTTAAAACACATTTACTTGCTACCTGGATAAAGATTATTCAAAAATGGATTTTGATCTCCAAAAGGCATTTGAGAGACTGGATCATGTATCTGTCACAGCAGATGTCTGGACTGTGGACAATGAACATTTTCTTTGGATCACTGCACATCGGATGAATCCATAACATAAAGGTAAGATAAACATGGACAGCTTTCATGTCCCACACTGACACATGTGCAACAACACCAGCATTAAAAAACTGTCTTTGAAGTTCTGTCTGAAACAGTCCATTTTCAGCCTGACATTAATGTCACTAATGTAGTCCATTAATTAAATTATCTTGCTATGTGTGCAAGATAGTTTAAGTATGTACTTAAAAGTAATGTGGAAGTTATTTTTCCAAGTAACTAATTACTTTAATCATGCAGTAATTGGTAAAGTAACTCAATTACTTTTGAAAAGAAGTAACTAGTAACTGTAATTGGTTACTATTTTTTAGTAACTTGTTAGTTGGTTTATTCGGTTTAAAATGCATAAAAAATACATAAGATACAAAAAGAACAACAGAAAAACCGAAAGAGTGTAGGCAGAAGCATAGCTTATAAAGCCCACCCCTTTTACCATTAAGATTAAATTTGCCCAACAATGATCACTACTGAGGAGCTGTAGCATTTATTGTTGTTTAAAAGCAGCCTACTTTGTACATTTACTGCTGTTTACAGCCTATTAATGCAGTCTCAGCATGCGACACATAAAACACGTACTCTGGTGCACACTGCTCCCTCTATATCTCTGTGGCTTCCACACTCTTGCTCTCTCGCTCAACCACTTGCACGGGGGGGGGGCAATCTAGGTTTTGATCAGCAGTGGTTTTCGTCTCGGAACTCTCACATGCACGCCATTTTTGCCCAGTCTCCTTCTTGTGGTGGAGTCATGAACGCTGACCTTAACTGAGGCAAGTGAGGCCTGCAGTTCTTTGGATGTTGTTGTGGGGTCTTTTGTAATCTCTTGGACGAGTCGTCATTGCGCTCTTGGGGTAATTTTGATCGGCCGGCCACTCCTGGGAAGGTTCACCACTGTTCCATGTTTTCACCATTTGTAAATAATGGCTCTCACTGTGGTTCGCCGGGGTCCCAAAGCTTTAGAAATGGCTTTATAACCTTTACCAGACTGATAGATCTCAATTACTTTCTCATTTGTTCCTGAATTTCTTTGGATCACAGCATGATATCTAGCTTTTCAGGATCTTTTGGTCTACTTCACTTTGTCAGGCAGGTCCTATTTAAGTGATTTCTTGATTGAGAACAGGTGTGGCAGTAATCAGGCTTGGGTGTGGCAAGAAAAATTGAACTCAGATTTCCAAAGATGCGATAAACCACAGTTAATTTATGCTTTAACAGTGGGCAATCACTTTTTCCACACAGGGCCATGTAGGTTTGGATTTCTTTTTTACCCTTAATAATAAACACCTTCATTTAACAACTGCATTTTATGTTTATTTGTGTTATCTTTGTCTAATATTTAAATTTGTTTGATGATCTGAAACATTTAAGTGTGACAAATGTACAAAAAAATGAGAAATCAGGAAGGGGGCAAACACTTTTTCACACCACTGTATGGTCACAGGTCTGATGACACGATAACAAAATCGATTATTGACCTGTGACCTAGGCTTTCCTGGTGCCAAGTGCACATATGGACACCCTTATTCTTGAACATGGTGTTCATTCTGGACAAACTGTTACTGGCACAGAAGTCCAAGAACTGAACACCACTTGGGTCCAGATCAGGCAGGCTGTTCTTCCCAGTCACACCCCTCCAGGTTTCACTGTCGTTGCCCATGTGTGCACTGAAGTCCCCTAGTAGGACAATGGAGTGTCCAAGAGGAGCACCCTCTAGCACCCCAGTCAGAGACTCCAAAAAGGGTGGGTACTCTGAACCATCATTTAGTGCATAGGCACAAATGATGGCCAGGACCCATTTCTCAACCTGAAGGCACAGAGAAACTACCTTTTCATCCACCGGGGAGAACTCCAATGTAGAGGCAGCAAGGCGGGGGGATACAAGAATACCCACTCCTGCTCACCACCTCTAGCCCGGGGCAACTCCAGAGTAGGCCAAGCTCCAGCCCCTCTCCAGGAGACTGGTTCCAGAACTGGAGCTGTGCACTGAGGTGAGCCTGACTATATCTAGCTGGTATCTCTCAACCTCATGCACCAGCTCAAGCTCCTTTCCCACCACAGAGATGACATTCCACATCCCAAAAGCCAGTTTAGGAAGCTGGGAATCAGACTGCCAAGGTCTCTGCCTTCAACCGCCACCTGATCCACATAGCACCGGACCCCCATGATCCCTCCTGCAGGTGGTGAGCCCAGTGGAGGGCGGACTCACGTAACTCTTTCGGGCTGAGCCTGGCCGGGTCCCATGGGCAGAAACCTGGCCACCAGGCACTAGCCATCGAGCCCTCCCCCAGACCTGGCTCCAGGATGGGGCCCTGGTAACTCCATACTGGGTGGGATACATTGAATCCTTGATTTTTCATCCATCATCAGAGTCTGTTGGCTCACTTTTAGTCTGGCCCTTCACCCAGGATCAGTTTGTCTTGGGAGACTGTACCAGAGGCAAATTGCCCTGGACAACACAGCTCCTGGGATTACTAGGGCACACAAACCCCCACCACGATAAGGTGGCAATCCATGGGGGGATAAATATTACAACAAACAAAAAAAGTGAGCTGACAGAAGACTAAAGCATTATCTGTCATGTTTTAGTCACTCTAAAGTCAGACCATGAGATATTTTGCAAGACTTCCCAGACCTGAAATGCCAGTTCCACTCATTTCCTGCAACTCTGGGTTGGTTTCTTCAGAAAAGACAATAAAGCTGACCCAAAAATACATGTGAGAGAGACTGAATTGATGAGCCCAAGAGACTGAAAGTGCATACGAGTTAATATTAGGGCTTGTTTCTATGGATAGAGTTGTTTGTTGTGCAAAATCTGGCAACACTGGTCAGTACTGTTTGTGAATGGAAACTGTTATTGTGTGGTGTGCTGTCCCTACTCACTCTGCTGCAAAGCACAGACTATAGGAACAGAACTGTTAAAGTGTTTTTTCTCCAATTATCATGTGTGTGGTCTCACATTTCCAAAATCTGTTAGAAGTGTAAAAAAAATAAATCTGAGCCTAACAAACATTTGAAAAATATACCAAATATATTTTGCATGTAGAGGTCTTGAGAAAAATAAAGGCAATTACAATGATACCAATTAATTATTCCATGAAATAAGTTATCTTATTTGGTTAGCTACTCTTAATCTTGGAGTTCATCGTTCATCAGCAAAACCCCAATTCAAACTACATGTGAAAACACCACAAATAGTAACAGTTTAGACCAGCAATTGCTGTGCTTCACAAAAGGATCCAGATCATTCCAACCTGATGAAATCACCCTGAGACTGCTCAGATCTCCTGACCATTGACATTCAACACAGCCTAGATGCAAACCCAATTGAGGATCATTGTGAGTGAGTTTGGTGACCATCAGGGAAAAAGCCAAGGAGGAATAGTGATTTCTGTCAAACGTGGACAGATGTATAACTGTTGTGATGAGGTCAGTGTTTTTCAACCAGGGTTCTCTGGAACATTTAGGTTTCATTTATTAAGGTGAAAAAAGTTATCCAAACCTACCTGGCCCTATGTGAAAAAATACCCCCCCCCAGTTACATCATGAATCAACTGTGATTAACCACATTCTTTTTGAAAGTCGAGTTCAATTTCACTAGCCACACCCAGGCCTGATTACTGCCAGACCTGTTGAATCAATAAATCACTTCAATAGAACCTGTCTAAGTGAAGTAGGGTAAAATAACTCAAAAAGCAAAACATCACACCATGATTTAAAGAAATTCAAGAACAGATGAGAAACAAAACCCCAGAACAACATCTAAAGAACTGCAGGCCTCCCTTGTCTCAGTTTGGACACTGGTCCATAATTCAGCAATAAGAAAGACTGGGCAAAAATGGCATCCATGAGAGAGTTCCACGGCAAAAACTACTGCTGACCAAAAAGAACACAAACATTCATCTCATATTTGCCAAAAAACATCTTGATGAACCCCAAGACTTTGGGGAAAATATTCTGTGGACTGATGAGACAAAAGTTCAACTTTTTGATAGGCATGCATCCTGTTACATCTGGGCTAAAACTAACAGCATTTCATGAAAAGAACATCACACCAACAGTCAAACATGGTGGTGGTAGTGTGATGGTCTGGGGCTGCTTTGCTGCTTCAGGACCTGGGGGACTTGCGTTAATTGATGGAACCATGAATTCTGCTCTCTACCAGAAAATCCTGAAGGAGAAGGTCTGGCCAGCAATTCATGACCTCAGGATCAAGCCCTCCAATCTGGCTGAATTAAAACAATTCTGCAAAGAAGAGTGGGCCAAAATTCCTCAGCAGTGATATAAGACTCATTGCCAGTTATCGCAACCCTTGTCGCCAAGGGTGGCCCAACCAATTATATTAAAATTTGTTTGATGATCTGAAACATTCAAGTGTGACAAATACACAAAAATAATCAAATAATCTATATTTTACTCTTGCTGGTGCCGAGCCCTTCTATGCAAAAGAAGTCTGGGAGAGAGTGGGAAACCAAGACGAATCAGACAGATTTCAAAAGTGGCCAACCTTTATGGAACAAATGGGTTATGCAATACCAACTTCAAACGTCATCACTATAAATCATATTGTTTCTTCTGAAAATATGTGACTATATGAATAGTCAATAAGGCGCATAGCTTCAATAGCTCCATTGTCAGCTGTAAATGCGAAGAGCTGACAAGCTCATTCCACAAAACAGGAGGGAAAAAAACTGTACAAATGCAGACCTTTTTTAGCATCTTGTAGCTGCCTCATGGCTTCTTCCCGCTCTGCTGCCTCTGTTGCCGTAGTAACGCGAAATGAGCCCTCCCGTGTGAAAGTGGTTCTGTTGGCATCAAAGGTTGCCGTGACCCCGCACTCCTTCTCCCGTTTTTGTTTTCGTTCCAGACAGGCGGCAAATGCACAACCCACAGCATGACTGAGACGCTCTCCCTGTAGGAGACAACACAGAAGATTAGGTTGCTTTTAGTAAGTTAATATGAAATGAAAACTAAGTAATCATTAATTGACAACATTCCACTGAGAATCATCTATAAAAGATAATTACAGGCTGTTGAACATGAACTTCAATATTTGTTCTTACCAGTATTCAGTGTCAGTGAATGAATAAAAAAAAAAGGTGCTACAGCAGCAGTATGACTTCTTACTGAGTCTTTGATGGCCATGAAACAGTGACAGATCCAGCGGCGCGTGGTGCCATCCCTGCAGATGTAAGAGAATGCCCTCTCAAAGTTCCTGTCTGGGGCGCAGAATGACACCTTCTCTATTGTCTGGTCTAGAATCAGATCCTGCAAAATTAAAAAAAAAAAAAAAAAAAAGGCAGTGTGACCTCATTACTCCACTACAAACTGTGGTAAAGACTAAGTAACTCTCAGCCAAGTAAACGTGGGCTGAATGATTTGATAACAGACCATCCTTCACTGAAATAGACAAGTGTAAAGTAGGGGTGGAAGAAATAATCATTTTTCAGATGCATCTCGATGCAGATGTGAAGGATTCTGAATTGATGCAAAATGTCAAGATTCTGATTATTAACTATTATTAATAACCCTTAAACCGGCAAGATTTCACTGACAGATTGCGCCCCTACCGGCACAGCACAGCGCTGCACCTGTTGTGATGTTTCTGATGTGTCCAGAAACTCCCCAGTTGATTTAAGTTGTATAAAGGATTCCACCTCACAAGGTGGCAGACACGTATAACTTACTGCTCTTGTCTTGGAGGAATTATGGCGAACATAGAACCATCCTGAAACCTCACCAGAGAAGAAGAGTTTGTAAACAAATCTAGATCTTACTCGATCGCAAGACTGAGGAAGACTACAGCTCTTACAGCTAACTAACAGCTCTTACACAGTGGGTTGGTTTGGTTGCCCTCCAGCATTCTAGAAATATAGGCTATTCATTAAAAAACAAAACTAAATTCTATCACAAATACTTTGAATATCTATTTAAATAGAAGTGCTACCTGACTGCATGCAGTCAATGTACAGTTACCAATACAGTAACTTAATGCAATTGATGCATAAGATATGTAACATTAATTTTAAACCTGCACAAATATAAACTTAAGTATCTAAATTCTTCAGAGACTTAAAAAACAAATTAAAGTCATAAAACAAAAAAAAGTGCTGTTACAAGAGTTCATGATTTCTTTTGCCCATTCAGAATTTGCTGGGAGTTTGCTAAAGTGGTGCAGTGTGTGTTGCTCAGCAGGAGGACTTACAACTTTTTCCACTTCTTTCAACTCTGGGTGATGGCGGTTAATGTGAGCCCCGGCATTTGTGGTGTTACCAAAGTACTTGACTTTCATTTTGCAAACTTTACATATTACATGTGTCATGTCTACCGCGACCCAAAAAGGATTAAGCGGAAGAAGATGGATGGATGGATGGATGGATGTCTACCATTTTCTTTCCCGAAATGTTGTAGAAACAAAAATGCACACACACTTTGCCTTCATTGAAGATGGGACTGGCTGAATTTCTTGCTGCTCCATTTTTTCTTTATTCCAACTGTTTCATCCCACTGCTAGCTAGTAAACTACTCTGCATGGTTCTCCTGTGTTGGCAGCGTCATTGTGTAATTGCATATCACGAAGTGGCAATACGTGTCACGTGATGGGACACCGGCACCACTGCAAAAATAAATAAATAAAATAATAATTTTTTTAAAAATCAATTTTTAATTTTTGTGAATTGATTCTGGATCATGTAAAATGAGAATCTCGATTCTTATGTGGATCAATTTTTTCCAACATCCCTATTAATAGCGTAATTAATTTAACCGGAATGAAAAAGTCAGCGGCTGGAATGAAGAGGTCAGCACCCAGACCTGCCCGGACTCTTTATGGCGTGACACAAAAGAAACAAAATGGCACAGCAGAGTATACGATTGGCCTCCTCTTCATTAAAAGCTAACATATGGCAGTACTTTGGTTTTTATGAAGTCGAAGGGGAAAAAAGACTTGGACAAGACCCACACTGTATGTAAACTGTTAGACTAAGCTAAAATATTTTGGAAACACAACAAACATGCAAAACCATATCGCGCCCAACATATGGCGAGAAAAAAAAAAAAAAAACCTGTTGTGGCTGTTACCACTGACCAGAAGTCCATTGAATAAACAATGTCAAAACTTCCACACAACTTGGAAAGGGCAAAATGAATTACAAAATCTATTGCCACTTTTATTGCCAAGGATTTACACCCGCATTTCGTCATCAAGAACCAGGGCTTTCGCGCTATGATGCGCACTGTACAGTACACCACATTCCAAATTATTATGAAGACATAAAAGGTGAGTATATTATGGGTAAATGAAATCTAGAAAATTACTGCTTTAAACATTTATTATAGGTCTGAAGAAAATGCAGACCAAGGGTCCATCAAGGAAGGTAATTAAGTGTCTATTTTTCTTTGAGTTGCATGAACACTGACTGAAATCCTGACCTCAATCTGCCACATTTAATCCATCTCATCATGGACACGACTAATAATGATGACTACCCTATAAGCCTGCCTTGTCATGTCTACTGCTGAAACATAACATTGCAAGATAACACATTTCAAATGAATTGGTTTTAGATTGGATACAGGTAAGTGGTAAGTATTTGGAGATATGGTTGTTTTTGTTTTGCTTTCTCCACAGGTAAAAGCAGTAAGCAAAATAAAAACTAAGATGCTTCTTCTATTGGTGAGTTAAATTTTAATTTCTACAAGATTAAAGTGAGAGCAGACAGAAAATGAAAAAAATATGATTCAACAATATCAAATGCTCTTGTCTTATTCCTGAGGATCTGTTATCTATTATGATCTGTTATGTATTGTGGGTTACATTTTTTGTATGAAAAGAGCTATACAAATATAGCTTTGATTGATTGACTGATAATACATTTGCAAATCTGGTCAAGTTTGGAGTAAAGCCTCATTATCGGCTGAATGAATGTGTGTGTCAAGAGGAGTGACCTTAGCACACTACACTGGATATACTGCATTGATGCACCATTTATTTAAAACTAAGAGAATAAAAGCAGTCCTGTCTGCTACTGCTTTAATCAATTTGAAATATTATAATTGCAAGAGAAATAAAAACAAAACACCATTGGATTTTGCAACTGAGACTTATATCCTTTTTTTTTTTTTTTTTTTTTTTTATTCCTCCCAGGTGGAGTGTAGAAGGAGACTGAGGCAGATAAAGAGGGGCATTGACTGCCATCGTGGGGATATTGTGAAGATGCTAACGACTTCATTTCAACGAGCAATAATCCAAATGTGACTATACAACAGAAAGAAGATCATCTGTCTGGAATCATGCCACAAAGGTCCCAAATCCAGGACTCATCAGCAGTGCCCACCAACCACTAATGAACTCTTTTGCTGGTCACCTGGCGAGGTGATTGAAGTGGTGGAACAAAGATAATTTTTCATTGATGATGCCTTTATGGCATCAAAGGGGAAGATGAAAGAAAAATTCCATATCTGTCTTGCACTGGTCTCTGTCTTCTCAGAGTCTGTGTGAAAGTGCTAAAGATGCTGATGCAGCTGTACTTTGTTATCACTTTTAGTCCACTTGTACTGTTCCTTTGTGACTAATGCTGAGTGAGTGTGATGGTTCCTAAGAAAGAGATTATCTGTACACCAAGTTCTGACTAGATGTACTGGACCAATCATGATGGACAAGTTGGCCCTCCACCTCTCAGATAATGAGGGCTTAAAGAACTGTGTAATGTGTGTTTGAGTCAGAATGATGCGTGAATAGGCTCTGAGGCTGCTTTTGCTTTGTTCTCCACTGGCCAGTGCAATTAAATTTGCTGAAACTCTGATCCTGCCTGGTTTTTGACTGAAAGTCTTCAAGAATTTTTCTAACATTATGCAGATAGGATTTTAGTGTCATAAACATTCAATTTTTTGTTTTTCAATTAAACTCATGGATGGTTTTCTCTCTCAGGGCTCTTTGGATCACTGATATCAATCTCAGACACCAGTCATAATTTGTTTGCCAGGTGAGCCCAATTAAAGGAAAACTACTTAAGGAGGATGTTCTACATTATTACCTCCGCCAGGCCGAAAAGGCCAGGAGGAGGTTATGTTTTTGCCGGGGTTTGTCTGTCTGTCTGTTTGTTTGTCTGTTGGTTAGCAAGATAACTCAAAAACTTTTCGACGGATTTCGATGAAACTTTCAGGTGTTGTTGGAAATGGTACAAGGAAGAACTGATTAAATTTTGGGGATGATCTGCATCACCGTCTGGATACAGGAATTTTTTAAAGCATTTTTTAACACTGTGACATACGGCCATTTTCAACATGTGCGCAGGCGCAATGGAGGGCGCTGGTCGTTGTGTCTGCAACACAAACTCCGCGTTCTTCAACGTTTTAGGCACAAAAGCACACGGAAAACACTGGTGGCCTGGGCCCGCCAGCGTGCCTGTGTTTGCACGCAGCTGCAAAACCTGACACGGGCAGCTGTCCGCCGCCGGATTATTTGGCAGAAATTCCCTGGCCAGCCATAGGCGCTGCGCAAAAACGAGCTCTCTGCCGGGGAAGCTTCTAAATTCTCTTTTGCCGCGGAGTGCAACCCCAATAATATAATATAAAACCCACGGCAACCTGTCTACCCAATCTGCATCCGTCAGTGGAGGAGATGGACACAACAGCAACACTTCAGTTTATTACCTCCGCCAAGGAGGCAATGCTTTTACTACTGAACCACTAATCCTATCACTATCAGATTGATTGTCATTGATTAATTGTCTATGTTTATTGCACTGTCCCTGTCAAATAAACAAATAATCATTGTGAATCCAATTGCTAGTCATATGTTTTCATGCTCAAGGAATCTGAAAACGTACACACAAACACTGTATGGGGGGAACTGTGGCGCTTGGCGGAGGTCTGAGGTTTCAGGCAATATGGGAAAGAAAAGGGATCTCTCTGCTGCCGAAAAGTGTCAAATAGCACAATGCCTTGGACATGTTATGAAAACATTAGATATTTCACGAAAACGTAAAAAACTTTTTCATTGTACTGTTAAGAAATCTGTGGCTGAGTCAGAGCACAGACGGGTTTGTGCAGATAAAGGCATAATGAAGAAGGTTTCTGCCAGACAAATTAATCGGATTAAGAAAGCAGCTGCTGAAATGCCGTTACAAAGCAGGTATTTCAAGCTGCTGGTGCCTCTGGAGTCCCACGAATCTCAAGGTGTAGGATCCTTCACAGACTTGCAGTTGTGCATAAACCTACTATTTGGTCACAACGGTTGCAGTGGGCCCAGAAATACATGAAGACCAATTTTTAGTCTTGTTTACTTATGGGTGTTGTGCAACCCTAGATGGTCCAGATGGATAGAGTAGTGGATGGCCACCATGTCCCAACAAGGCTGCAACGTCAGCAAGGAGGTGGTGGAGTCATGTTTTGGGCTGGAATCATGGGGAAAGAGCTGGTAGGCCCCTTTAGGGTCCCTGAAGGTGTGAAAATGACCTCAGCAAAGTAGCAGTTGGCCAACACGGTGGCGGAGTGGTTAGCACTGCGGCAGCACAGCAACTCACCCTTGGCTGGGGGATCCTGGGTTTGATCCCAGCCCCTGACCAACAGTGATCTGTGTGGAGTTTGCATGTTCTCCCCGTGTCTGCATGGGTTTACTCCGGGATTTCTCCAGTTCCCTCCCACATGCCAAAAACATGCAAGTTAGGTTAATTGGAGACTCTAAAGTGGCCCCAGATGTGAATGTGTGTGTGAATGGTGACAGGGTTGGGCGCCGCACCAGTGGCTGCCTCATCCACTCATGTGGATGCCCTGTAATTTCCCCATTGTGGGACTAATAAAGGAATCTAAATCTATATAGTTTCTGATTGATCACTTTCTTCCATGGTACAAAAAGAAGAACCATGCCTTCCGTAGCAAAATTATCTTCATACATGACAATGCACCATCTCAAGCTGCAAAGGATACCGGTGTCATTGGCTGCTATGGGCACAAAAGGAGAAACTCATGGTGTGGCCTCCAGCCTCCCCTGACCTCAACCCTATTGAGAACCTCTGGAGCATCCTCAAGCAAAAGATCCATGAGGGTGGGAGGCAGTTCACATCAAAACAGCAGCTGTGGGAGGCTATTCTGACATCTTGCAAAGAAATTCAAGCAGAAACTCTCCAAAAACTCACAAGTTCAATGGATGCAAAAATCTGTGAAGGTTATATCAAAAAGGGCCCTATGTTAACATCTAACTTGGTCTGTTAAGATGTTTTTGATTGAAATAGCTTTTGAATTCAGTAAATATGACCTCCTAATGCTACAAATTCAACAAATGACCATTTTCAGTTCTTTACAACCAATAACATTTTTGAAACTCTGTTGTGCATAATAATTTGAAATAGTGCATTTTGAGTTTTTTTTTGTTTTGCAAAAAAATAGTTATCATTGGGAGGTTTGTTCATTAAAATTTGAATTATGGTTTAATGGTTGATGACTTGAAAATTATACTGCCATTTGCATCGACTATTTAGAAAAATCAGAAAAGTATCATTTGCGTAATAATTTGGAATGTGGTGTAGAGCTAAGGTACAACGCAGTAATATTTTGTGTAAAACTGTTGAAAAGACTTTTCCCGGTCACCAACAAGTGTTTATATACACCTTGAATCTTGTGATTCCCACCCCATAAAAATAAATTACTTCACATCGTGAGGAAGAGACTGGGGTTCTTTCTCAAAACTTGGCCGAAAGTAAATCAATAATTTCTAACTTTGTCATATAAAATAAAAAACAGAAAATTAATTGCATGTGGTGTAACTTTGAAAACTATCTTTCAAATGAACAACAGTCCCGTTTCACAGGTACCTGCATCATCATCATCTTATTATTATTCTTTGAGGGCTGAATGCAATGAGGTGCCACTTCATCTTGTTTTATGAACTTCTCTCATTGCCTCATGGTATTTCAGGCCGAGTCACTCTGATGTTTGTAGTTCATGTTGACATCATCTACTTTTTTGCCACTGACATAGCTGTCCTTTAATGTGCGGTGCAGCCCATTGTGTCTTATTATATGGCCAAAGTAACAGAGCTTCCTCTGTTTCACTGTATCAGTCAATATTTTTTTTTTGCCTTGGCTCAATAACATTCTCATTCAAGACCATATCTATCCAGCTTATATTCATCAATCGCCTGTAGATCCACATTTCAAAACTTGCCTTTTTTCCCTCATAATTTTCTTATTCATTGTCCAGGTCTCTGCATCGTATAGAAGAGTTGACCACACATAGCATTTCACTAGCCATTTTCCTGTCTCCAAGGTTAACTGTGTTGATGTTAACAATGACTTCATCTGACAGAAGCTGCTTCTAGCCATTTCTATCCTTCTTCTTATTTATAGTAAGTAAAAAAAAAGTCTTATCTGTCTCTATCTCTCTCAAGTTCTGTCGAGTCGTGTACGACCCCTGGTGACTTCACACACCAACTTTCTCCACCCTTCTCGATCCCTCGTCCTTTCCTTCAGGAGCACTAGTGACATTCCTGTGGCTTCAGTAATGCCTTCCATCTATCTTTGTCGCAGCCTTCCTCTTTGTCGTCTTCCATCGCACCTGGCCAGCATGAGACTTTTCTCCAGACTCTCGTCCTTCCTCATATGGCCAAAGTACTTGAGCCTCCCATTCACAATTTCACCTTCAAGAGATGTTTTAGGACTAATTCTGTCAAGTACAGACTTGTTGGTTTCCTTCCTGGTCCAAGGAATCTTCAGTACTTTCCTTCAGCACCATAGCTCAAATGCATCTATACAACATCTGTCCTGTTTCCCGATGGTCCAAGTCTCACATCCATACTGTATATGGCCACGGGAAACACAAGCGCTGTCACCATCTTGATTTTGGTCTTTTTGTTGAGTCTACTGCTTTTCATCAGGCGTTTGAGCTGTATCATAGCCATTTTTGCCAGGTCGAGCCTTTTCTTGAGCTTTGCAGAAGCTGTACTGTCCTTGGTGATCAAGCTGCCAAGGAAACTGAATGACTGTATAATTTCAGTGTTCTCCCCGTCCATCTTGAAGGCGCTTGTTTCATTAGTCATCATGACTTTCGTCTTTCTGATATTTAGATGCAATCCAGCTTTAATGATGATCATCCACTTCAGGTCTTGACTGTTCTCTGCAAGGATGGTAGCATCGTCTACATATCTTAGGTTTGTCAGCCTTTGACCGCCCACTCTGATTCCGGCACCATCTCCCTCCAAGTCAGCTGTTCGTTTGATTCAGCATATAGGTTGAAAATCTGTCTCTATACCTCTATTTATTTCTGCCTTTATATCCATGTTTACTGGGGCCAGCCAAAATTTAGAAGGGTCAGCAGCACGGAGCAGAACTGAAACTGAATGTCTCAGATGCTGGAAAGGTGGCTGTGTTTCTATTAGTCCAGCAATTTGAATCATATCTGACACAATATCTGGTACTGATACTGGATCAAATTTATGGCTAGTGAATATATTTAATGCCTAGTAACATTGGAATTTGAAACTGAAAAGTTAATGTCAATCTCAAGATACTGTACGTCCTTAAAAAAGACCAAATCCTTCCCACCCTGTCCTCATGTTAACTCAGTTTTCCAATAGAGACATTCATGATTGATGTCACATGGTAGGTGTGGATGACTTGGATATGAAAGGTTGGCAAAACACTGATCAGTCTCCACTGTTCTATATAGCTGAATGGTGATCACTGTGGAAATAATGGACAATTAGGCTAATTATTGTATACATTCTCAAAGATACACAGACAACCTGCTAACAACATGTTGCCCCAAGGGCAGCACATAACGTTTTAGCAAAAATTCATGTTCATTTCCCACATTTTATGACAGGCAGCGGTGCCCGAAGGGATACGTTTCACAGTAACAGCACCCCTCAAGTAAAGCCAGAGTGTCTGAAACACAATGCAGAAATCCTAAGCAGTTGTAGTGTAAGGTGTGTAATGTCTTTCTGTGCCATTCAGTTATTCTGATCCCCCGAACACCAGTCACCATGCTAGTTAATTAGCCTCACCCTGCGAGCTCCTGCGCAACATCTCTATAAACCTTTTCAAAATGCCAACAGGCTGCTCAGCCTTTAATTGAATAATTTTCTAAAAACTTGTAACGAAAAACGCCTTGAGTTGAGCAAACTCACCCCCCCACCCCTCTGTATAAATATGAAGTCAATCTGATCAGAAATGTAGAAGCTATATTGGTGACTAAAATGGACTAACAAATGGGTCAAAAACATTATACCAAACTCATTCATTGTATCAAATGCAAATTTGTTGCATGTTTTATAATAATGGACATAACCACAAGAAGTTACAATGAAAGCTGCATTAAACAGGCACCAGAACAATGCAGGTAGCAGCAGTCAGATATAGTCAATAGCCACACAAAAACACAATAAAACCAGACTGTCAATGACGGAGTAGCTCATTCGCGCTTGAAAAATCACCCCAAGAGTACTCAGATCACCTGGCTGTTGACCTTGAGCATAAACTGGTGTAGACCCACCTGTGGATCATTGTGAGTAAGTTTGGTGACCATTGGGGCAACTTCCTAGGATGGGGGTCAGCAACCCACTGCCCTTCAGCCCCCATGCTGTGGCTCCCTGCAGTTATATCTCAAAACACATGAAAATTAATGAAGCTCAATTTAATCATTTTATTTTTTAAATTATTATTTATTGCAGTTGGATGCATTTCTCAATGGAAACGCATACTTTTATGAACGTAAAATACATATATTTTAAATTATTTATGTTGTCAACCACGCGTGACTGTGTAACATCTGATGGCAGCTGCACAGAGAGCCGCTCAGCCTCTCTGTCCTCCGTCAGTGCATGTGGAGAAGCACAGACAGCAGCTGCTTCCTGCCACTCTCGGTAAGACATGAACAAATGCAGAAAAAGTAAAATCACAGAGGAAAATAGAGTGTTTAATTCTGCGTGGACAGATTAATTTGCGTTCATGTATGGTTGCGAGAACACAAGGAGAAAAACAGCTGCCTCTTTAGTGTCTACAGGTCCATAAAAAGTCTTAAATGTGATTATATAAAATCAATGCCTTAATTATCCTTAAAAATGAGAAACAATCCTTGAATTCCTGCTCAATAACCTTATAGTCGCCTGTGCTATAAATGCTGGAGTCACAGACATGACTGAAGGTCTGAATTAGTTTGAATTTTAATTTCACCGTCACAGTTCAATACTTCTGAGTGATGTAAAAATAAAAGCCCTCTACAGTGATTCAGTTTTCAGAATGGTTGTATCCGTTATGTCAGCGGTCCCCAACCTTTTTTGTAGTAGGGACCAGCTTCATGCATGAAAATTTTCCGCGGACTGGGTAGAGGTGCGGGGGTTCCATTAACAAAAGCCTTTGTCAGTTCAGAGCATGTAATCTGAAACAATTACACTTTATATTAGGCAATTACAATGATTCTGCAGCATAATATCAACTCACCATAATCAATGGGAACCCTGGCTTGGTTCCCCTGTAACTAATTGGTCCCATCTGGGGATGATGGGAGACGGAGACACTCGAATTGTGTTCCGTATATCCAGCCCTAGTCTTGTCTTGATGGCTGTCATTGCAGAAAACCCCGCCTCACAAAGATAAGAGGTTGGAAACGGAAGAAAGACTTTCAGTGCTTTTGTGGTGATATCTGGATATTCTGCTTTGACTTTAATCCAGACTGCAAAGAGGTTTGAAGTTGTCTCAAACATGGCTCGTAGGTCACCATCATTTGCAACCTCAAACAATTGTTCCTCTTCAAGTAGAGATAGGGTTGATTCACCTGGCTTGTTCACAAATGGGTTACAGATCCATTTCTTTCCCATTCCAGGGTTCAATGCATATGTCCTTGGTAGCAGGGAGAATCAATTCTTCCCCAATAGTAAAGGACTTCTTAGCTTTAGGAATGTGATCCGCAACTAAGGATGATGCCTTTAGTGCAGATACATTTGCTGAAGTATTGGCCCTCAATAACCGTTTTTGTCCTTCATGTTCACCTTTTTTCTTTCAAAAAAATTCCAAGGGCTTGTCCTTTAAAGTGGGGTGTTTTGTCTCAATGTGCTGAAGCAGTTTTGAGGGTTTCATGGCTTCATTAGCTAGTCAGTCACCGCAAATTACGCATAGCGGGTGTGGAGCTTCTGTGTCACCTGTTGCGATGAACCCGTAACTTAGGTAGGAATCATGGTATTTTCTTTTAGATGCAGCTTTCTTTTTGTAGGCAGTCTGTGACCCTCCTGCAGCCCCATCGTTTGCTCATTTCCTCCCAAAAAAGCTTTCTAGAGAATTTTGTTTTTGGTTCATTTTTTCAAGCATTAGCTTGTGTCACTGATGCGTGAAACGTTGTGCCAGAGTCAAAAGCAGTTGTGAGGCGAGGGCGGAAACAGTTGTTTTTCAAAATAAAATCTCTGGAAGACTAATGGAAAAAAATAGCTTTAATATTAACCACAATTTTTTTCTTTGCGGCCCGGTACCAAATGATCCACGGACCAGTACCGGTCCGGGGACCAGGGGTCGGGGACCCCCACGTTATGTGATTTTACTATGAAATGCTGTCAACCGGATATACTTGTCTGAAATCACAGCCGACAGTTTTACCTCGCAATCTGTAAACAAAAAAGAAAAAAAAAGAGAGAAAATTCTGTGACAGTGATGTAGAGGTGAGCACTTTTATTTTAAGGATGTTTCAGCTTTTTGTCTGCAGGATAACTGCTAGTTTGATATCTGTGGGGTTTTGGACAGTGAATTATATGTGCAGATTGTCTATTTGTGCCATGCATTTTTTTTAAATTATAACCAATATTTAGCTAAGCGGAAGAACATTTTTTTTTAAACATTTTTCCACTCTGTTGTACTTATTTCTAATTGGTTTAATTTGTACCAAATGATTTTTAAAGTTATATTATTTAGAAAGTTGTTAAGAATTCTTTTGTTTCATTCCAAAATAAAGAAGAATATCAGACAACCAATCCACTAGTTATCAAATTGAGATTCTGGAGAACAGGTGAAGGATACAGATTTATATTATATTAATATAAGTCTTCACAGCACTTCACTTTTTCCACATTTTGTTCTGTTACAGCCTTATTCCAAAAGGAATTAAATTAATTTTTTCCTCAAAATTCTACACACAATACCCCATAATGACAATGTGAAGAAAGTTGTTTTTTTTGTTTTTTTTTTAGATTTTTGCAAGTTTATTAAAAATAAAAAACTAAGAAATCACATGTACATAAGTATTCACAGCCTTTGCCTTGAAGCTCAAAATTGAGCTCAGGTGCATCCTGTTTCCACTGATCATCCTTGAGATGTTTCTACAGCTTAACTGGAGTCCACCTGTGGTAAATTCAGTTGTTTAGACATGATTTGGAAAGGCACACACCTGTCTATAGGGCCTTTTCCACTAGCACGCTTTAGCGCGACACGGGACGGCTCAGCACGCTTTGTACGCTTTTCCACAAGCCCCAACACGGTTTTAACAGCCGCGATTCTCAGCCCCGCTCCAGGGCAGGGTACAGCAGTGCTGAGCTGTGCCGTGTTGTGACGTTAACAGACTGGTCGCCGCTGATTGGTCAGGTCGTACCGGCGCTGATTGGTCAGGTTGTAACCGCCCCTCTCCACCACCTCTTCTACCGTATCTTTACGACCTTCTCAATAAAGTTTTTGAAAAAAAAAAAAAAAAAGAATCTCACGACCGCCATTACTCAGCACGCAACCACTGTTGGCGGTTTCTTTTCAGTGTATAGCTGTGGCTATTTTCATTTATTCTCTATCAAAAATGGCTTCGCGTAATAGGGTGTTCCAGGGCCAATAAGGAGTGCAGTGTCTGCTCACTGCATTGTCAGACGAACCGTATCCAGCATGCGAGGTTAGACGGAGCGCCCGGAATGAAAAAAGATACCGGGAGGGTCTCGACATCGGAGGCCTTTTAACGGTGGAGTTTTAATTTTTTTTAACTATTTTTCTTTTCTGTATATCTTGCACTTCGTGCTGTAATTTTATTGGGTGCATTTCCCCTTGTAGAATCATCCCACCACGTCCGCACGCCGACAGCCCGACCGGAGTAAATCAACTTGAGCCCTTCTGACCAGAGCTGGCAGAGACGGCTTCATTTAACCGAGCCTTGCTGACCCAGTTTGGGAAGCTGGTAGAGGCACTCAGTGGTCGGCGTGTATAAAATGTCGATTAACCTTCATGTTGTGTTGCAAAGTTTTTTTTTTATTTTAATATTTTGTATATAATAAAATGGAATTGTTTTGGAAAGTGTGGTTTGGCTGTTATAACAATGAATTATAAAACAGTATAATTACATAGAAATTCCATTGCCTAGTCTGATGAAAATGATGCTGATCATCCTGGTCAGGGGTCAACCATTGTAAAGGTAATGTAATTTTTAACTAGACCAAAAACAATGTTTTTGTAAGCTTTCTGTCTTTCTTTTTATTGAAATATCATAAAAAACTTAGCACCAAGTCAAAGTAGGTACAAGTATATGTAAATTGATGTTCTATCGGCATTCCAAATTCAGTGAATTACAATACTTTAGGAGTGTAAGCATCACTAAACGGAAATTAATAATACTGTCGATCCAAACGTTGACCTGAAGGTGAAAAACATGAATTTTTTTTATTCAGTACATCCAAAATGCCTAGGATGTAAAAAATAATACAATTTGGTGTTGGCCAGTGTGCCACTCTCATTATTAATACGAATAAAAACAAGTTTCAGCTCATTATTTCTAGGTCATTTGGCAGTTAATTCAAACAAAAGTGACTTGTGTTGTTGCAGGCTAATTATGAGATAAAATTAATTGTGAGATAAAACCACAGAGCGAGCAAGGCAATAATCCTTGGATCCTCCATTTTTTGTCTCGTGTAAATAAGGGACTCATCGGGTGCGTAACGTCACGGAGTGGTGGCCCCCGCCTCGCTGGGAATCTGCCGCCGCCCCGCTTCTAAAACCTCCTAACACAAACCATCACAGCACAAGCACAACACCGTGCTAATGGAGACAGAAGCATTCCGAGCCGTACTGAAGTGAATCGAGCCGTACCGAGGTGTGCTGGGCTAGTGGAAAACAGGCTTATATAAGGTCCCACAGTTGACAGTGCACGTCAGAGCACAAACCAAGCATGAAGTCAAAGGAATTGTCTGTAGATCTCTGAGGCAGGATTGTCTCGAGGCACAAATCTGGAGAAGGGTGCAGAAAAATTTCTGCTGCTTTGAAGGTCCCAATGAGCACACTGGGCTCCATCATCCGTAAATGGAAGAAGTTCAGAACCCTCAGGACTCTTCCTAGAGCTGGCTGGCCGTCTAAACTGAGCGATCGGGGGAGAAGGTGGGATCAGGGAGGTGACCAAGAACCCGATGGTCACTCTGTCAGAGCTCCAGTGTTCCTCTGTGGAAAGAGGAGAACCTTCCAGAAGGACACACATCCCTGCAGCAATACATCTATCAGGCCTGTATGGTAGAGTGACCAGACAGAAGCCACTCCTTAGTAAAAGGCACATGGCAGCCCACCTGGAATTTGCCAAAAGGCACCTGAAGGACTCTCAGAGCATGAGAAACAAAATTCTCTGGTCTGATGAGACAAAGATTGAACTCTTTGGCGTGAATGCCAGGCGCCATGTTCGGAGGAAACTAGGCACCGTTCATAACCACGCCAGTGGTGGTGGCAGCACCATACTGTGGGGATATTTTTCAGCGGCAGGAACTAGGAGACTATTCAGGATAGAGGAAAAGATGAATGCAGCAATGTACAGAGACATCCTGGATCAAAAACCTGCTCCAGAGCGCTCTTGACCTCAGACTGGTCCAACAGTTCCTCTTTCAGCAGGACAATGGCTCTAAGCACACACACAGCCAAGATATCAAAGGAGTGGCTTCAGGACAACTCTGTGAATGTCGCTGAGTGGCCCAGCCAGAGCCCAGACTTGAATCCAATTGAACATCTCTGGAGAGATCTGAAAATGGCTGTACACCGACGTTTCCTATCCAACCTGATGGCGCTTGAGAGGTGCTGAAAAGAGGAATGGGCCAAACTGCCTAAAGATAGGTGTGCCAAGCTTGTGGCATCATATTCAAAAAGACTTGAGGCTGTAATTGTTGCCAAAGGTGCATCACAAAGTATTGAGCAAAGGCTGTGGATACTTATGTCCATGTGATTTCTTAGTTTTTTATTTTTAATAAATTTGCAAAAATCTCAAAAAAAAACTTTTTTCACATTGTTATTATGGAGTATTGCGTGTAGAATTTTGAGAAAAAAAAATGAATTTAATCCCTTTTGAAATAAAGCTGTAACATAAAATGTGGAAAAAGTGAAGTGCTGCGAATACTTTCCGGATGCACTGTATAGAGCTTGACAGTTTTTTTCCCACTGCTGTAGTATGAATTCATTAATGCCGCATAATATTCACAGCTATGTATACAATAAAATCTTTATAAGCAGCATAATCTTTATTTCAAAGGTCAAATTGCCGTTGCGGCCCTTAGCCACTTCTATTTTAGTCTGAGACAAGCAAAATGCCTCTTTGGTTGGCAAAGGTTGCAGACCCCTGGCTTAGGGGGAGAAGCAATTCTCATGAAATTTGGACAGAGGACAAACCTTTCCATCACCAGAAAGGTGTCACAAAGACAGGGGTGTGAACCCTCTATAGATCCTTGCAGTTCCAGCAAACAAGCAGTCTTCACTTGTTCACCTTTACTTTTATTTGCGGATTAAAGTGCATGAATAAGCAAAAGCTATCATTGAAATGTGGGGGTTACAGAAGTTTAAAACTATTATGAATTCCACATATTTCTCATGTATAAATCATATTAACCTGTTGATCTGATACTGCATGGAATGGGTAATTGCTCATCTTAAAATTTAAGCTTTGCAGTTGCAATTCTGTCCATATTTCAGAGTTGTTCTAATGACAGCACTGATTCTATATTGGGTTTTCCTCCTCTTCTGCCAACATTTCTACTATGCATGCATAGAAAAAGAAAATCACAAGCATGTCTACAGGTGTCTTCTCTGTTCATGAAGAAATTAAAGGTTAATGCAGTACCCCCGTTTTCCACCAGATGTCAATGTAACCTCTAATGGAACTGTTTACCTGAATTACATCTACCCCTGCAGGTGCGTTGAGTCCATAATACCAAATAGGTCTTTTAGAGTTCACAAGAACAAAGCTGCTGTAACTTGACTATCATTTACGGCTGGCTCTCAGTCTTCCCTCTTTAAAGCGACAGAAGTAACCAACAATTCTTCTGGCTGGTTGTTCTTTTTGATCAAGGTGTTCCAGAGGCTGTGACATACAACTGAGGGGATTTATTACCTTTGTTTTGTCATCTACAACACGAAGACCATCTGCTGACACCGACAGCACAGCCCGTACTGGTTTCTTCCCAGCCTGCAAACACACAAGAGGAACAGGGAAGAGTCAAGAACAAGAACATTCCAAGAATTTCCTATCCTCCCCCAAGAGTAGCTCACTCTTTAGTATGGCATCTATCCATAGGGGAGGAGAAAAAAAATCAACACACACTCAAAGCACACCTGTGAAAAATATCAATAAACCAGCAGGTAAATGACAAAAAAGCAAGATAATTCAGAAGTTTCTTTTTCTTTTTGTCACAAAGCAAGACTCAAATTTCAAATAAACAAGAAGGTTGGTCTGAAATTTTTGTGCATTAGTGCAGCTGAAAGCGGTGACCCCGTGAACTAGAACAATAATAATACAAAAGGAAATGATCATTCACACAAAATGTTCATTGTTCCAGTCTTGGTTCATGGAAGAAGGGCTGAAGGAAGAGAAGACACGCTTGTTAATTCAAAACACACCACAAAACACAAAGGTGCTCCACCCCAGCCTGAACCACCTCACCTGCACACAGACACATGCATCACTGTGTTCATCTCTCTCCAGAGAGATTTCCCATGCCAATGAGTGCGTGTGAGTGTGTGTGTTTCTTCCAGTCTTCAGATGTGGTCAAAAAGTGAAATGTGAGAGAAGGGAAAAAATAATGGTGCTTATAATAAGAAGAGAAAAATGTACTCAGACACACAAAGCAATAACTTACTTTTTTAAAGAATCCTTTGAAGAATTTCCTGTCCTGGAAGTGGATATGGTAAAAAAAAAAAAAGGAGGGGGGGTGGGTAACAAGGAAGAGGTGGGAGGAGGAACAAGGCATGAAAATGTTACCTAGGATGTTTGAAAATTGTCTGGAGCCCAGAGAAGGGGATTTAATAATTTCAAGTTATTTTTGGTGAAGCTGGATTATGATCAGTGAGTGAGTGAGGCAATGGATGAGGTGTATGATTTTACTGTGACAGATGACTGGTAAGTGTTACTGGGTTTGATGATGATCACTGTTAGTACCAACACAGTGGAAGACAGTAGGTATGTTACTATTACCACCAGACCACCCTGACAGGAGGAAGTGACATCCATACATTCATGTGATTTAAATAAGCAAAATAAAACCCCTTCAAGGTGAGAGCAGTCTTGGCAGAGGAGACAGATGGCAGAGGTTCAGGTGTGTATATGTGGAGGGGATAAAGTCCCAATTAAATATTTTTCTTTTTGACCCAGACATGGTCCTTTCATGGCTGTTCAGCAGACAGAAACAAATTCCCACAGACATCAGTTTGACCTGCGAGTCAAACCCATGACTGTTCATTGGTCTGTCTGAGTCAGGGGTTAAGTTTAGGCTGACACAATCACATAAAAAAAGAACACAACTAGATCCAGCCTACTCTAATCCCCCTTTCTTTCAACCACTCCCTGAGAGTTCCTCTCCTCCCCATTAGCTGTGAGAAGGAGTACCATGCTGCTCCTGTTACACAGCCATGGTGGAGACAGCACTCCGAGCACCATGTTAATGCATGATTTAACGTGTTAACCAGCACTGGAGATTCATTTGGAATGAGCTAAGCTGTTGTTAGTGTGCGTCTTTGTGAGAACCACACAGACATGCAGATGATGGCAAAGAGTGCACTGCTTTGTATTAGTAAGCTATGGTGAGGTGGGAAAAATATCAAAAGGGTTAAGATAACTAGAATGAGAATATGAAGGGAGGGGTAGCTGGAGGCATTTCTCTGCAATAAAAACCTGCTTAAAGAGACAAAAAAGCACCAACAAAAGGTAATACAAAATTCAAGTTTACAATTTGTGAACAAAAGAGAAACTACAATAGGGGGAAAAGAGATTTCTGGTAGAAAGAGACAGATGAGTGTTTGATATACCAAGGTGATCCAACAGGGTAAAAATGAAACACCGAAAGCAGAAAACATCCTCAGAGGGTAAAACATCCTTACCAGCCACACATCTTTTACTGCTACAAGAAATAGTTGGCTTACACTTTTTCTACTCTCAAAACACTTGTAACCACTGGCAGGATGTGCACCAACGACTCACATCTTGTGCAACCTATGCTACATTGCTACTTTATGCAACAACTTACACTTGTCAATAAGTGGTACAAGATACACCAATGCAGAGTCGCTCATTATGGTCAAATGAATAATTAGAGCATGTTGCTATAATGTCATCTTTAATGACTTTTTATTGACAAATTAAGGGCATGATACTTTTATGATTTTGTTCCTAAATAAGGCACCTATTTCAGAAATAACTTTCTAAAAAAAATTATTTCTATTAAACAAAGTGACACTCCCTTGTTTTCATGCAAGCCTGCAGCTGATTTGGATCCATGTTTAAAGATGCACCTTAAGGCTACTGGGGGTTCAAGCTCAAATACACCTAAAACTTTTTCAGCTTGTCCTGGTGGGCAGCACCACCCAATCAACAGAGGAAAGACTCCAGGGCACAATGATCTCCTGACTAACAGCAAAAACATCCCCATTGCTAAAACTCTGAATACGACTCTTTGCCAGCGGCAGCAGGAAGTGATGTCACATTGACTGCTAACAAAAGAGGGCAGTCTAGAGGTTGATGATGCCGCAGTGCAGCCTGTTCCTCCAACTGCCTTCATCCTCCCCTGAGTCACAGGTCGAGAAGCAGTGAGAAAACTCTCATTACTGCCCCAAAGGCTGTTGGGAATACAGTGGAGTCAGCTCAAAGCTGTGGCTGTCACAAATACAAATACTCATGAGGTGACAGCTGGACAAGCAACATCCACTCTATATAAACATACAGGGAGACCTATTAATCTATTCATTCTTATTTATCCATTTATTTAGAGTGCATCAATTTACTGCCTCTCTTGGCTGCTTCAATTCAACACACATCACACTGTCACACTGTATTGGTGACATGGCTGCTAATTTATAGGAAACAAGATGCTCTGATTGGGCTACACTATGTATTAAGTGCCTACAGGATTGGATCCTCGTTCTTGACCAATTTAGTCATTAGAGCCGGAAATAGAGTTCATAATGAAGCAATATTAACTCTCATGTTCTCCATTGTATTTGTTGCCTGGCAACAATCAGCTTAATAAGAGTCAGGGAAGATGAATTTGGATCCATCAGGGCCTTGCTAATTCTGTTTTGTTTTTCTCAAAAGGTAACCATAGTCTGGTCTGACAGCTTTGCTTTGATGGGGATCACAAGTATCAGGAGTAAAGACTGTACAGACTTTAGATGCCATTAGAGCTGTACTCCTCTATCAGGAATACCTGTACACCGAGCATTATGGGATAAGAGCATGGTAAGTCACCAGCATAACAATTCTTCTCTTACCTACTAATTTCAAAGACATTTGACTGTTTTATGGTTCACAGGACTTTGCGATAACTACTGAATGGATTTTGATTAAACTTTTTGAAGGAGTGGGGTGTAAGACTTTTTTCTCTCGGCGCCACACCAGTAGGCTGCCTTTTGCAACAGCGGCTCGATTCCGAGTCTTTTTCCCTTCCTCTCTCTTTTGATCCGTCTTTTTTTTTCACCCCACTTATATCACGGACACACAGATCGTCCTAAATGTCTCCTGAGCCGGTGGACGGAGCCACTGTTTATAGCAGGATACGATACAGCAGAGAACAGCTGCTAGCATTCAACCGCCACCCGGTCCCATTGGAAAAACTCGACATACCGAGAGAACTGAGGCGAAAACGCCGCGGCTGCCGGGCTGGAGTAAGGCGGAGGACAAAAAATATAAGGTACAGACCCTCCCTTCCATCTGTTGTCATGGGAAATGTACGGTCGATACTGGGAAAGTTAGATGAGCTAGCGGCTATCTCCCGTTATGATAGCACATACCGGGAGTGCTCTCTCCTTTTGTTTACTGAGACGTGGCTAACTGAACTAGCAGCAGATGCTAACATTGAGCTGGAGGGTTTTCACATGATACGAGCTGACCGAACACCCAGACAGTGGCAAGGCTAGGGGCGGTGGAGTGATAATGTATGTTAACAACAACTGGTGCAGACCGGGACATATCACTGTTAAACAACGACACTGCAGCAAAGACACTGAGTTGCTAGCTGTTAGCATGAGGCCTACATATCTCCCGAGAGAACACTCACACGTGATCTGCATTGTTGTTTATGCAAATCCGACGGCGAACGCTGGGACAGCACGTGACGTCATCCATTCAGTAACCAGCAGGCTGCAGACAGAACACCCAGATGCTCTTCTCCTCATCTCAGGCGATTTCAACCATGTTTCACTGTCTCCCATTCTACCCACGTTCACCCAGTATGTCACATGCCACACTAGAGACAATAAAACACTGGATTTATTCTACGCAAACACTAAGGAGGCGTACACCTCATCACAACTCCCCCCACTCGGGAGATCGGATCACAACTTGGTTCATCTCCGGCCGGTGTACAAACCCCTAGTGCACAGACAACCTCCGGCCATGCACACTGTGGAGTTATGGTCTGAGGAGACAATGGACACCCTAAAGGGCTGTTTTGAAGCCACCGCCTGGAAGCAGCTCTGCGATCCACATGGTGAGGACATCGATGGCCTCATTCACACCTTCACGGGCTACCTCAGCTTCTGTGTGGACAAATCCGTTCCCACCAAGACCATACGGCGTCACTCAAACAACAAACCCTGGATCAACCCTGAGATAAAAACACTTCTGAGAGAGAAGAAGAGGATCTTCAGGTCAGGGAACAGGGAGATGCTGAAGTCCGTACAGAGGGAGCTGAGGAGAAAGATCAGAGAAGGCAAGGACAGCTTCAGGAAGAAGATGGAGGACAAGCTGCAACAGAGCGACATCAGCGGGGTCTGGAGAAACCTCAAAACCATCTCGGGGCTCCAGAATACCTCCCCCCAGGCCACAGGGGGCAGGGAGTGGGCGAACAACCTGAATCTGTTTTTCAATAGATTTGACCAACCGCCCTCCCCCCTGACTGCACAACAACCACTGCTGCCTCTAAAGAAATCAAGTCCTGCTGCCCACTCCCCACTCCACCAACACCCCCCCACTCCCAACACACAGCCCCCCATCCTGACCCTGACCAGGACCCAGGTGAGGACGGAGCTGAGGAAGATCAAGGCGAGGAAGGCGCCGGGACCGGACGGCATCAGCGCAAAGCTCCTCAAGTCCTGTGCAGACCAGCTGTGTGGGATTGTGACGTATATCTTCAACATGAGCCTGAAACTGGGGAGGGTACCACAGCTGTGGAAAACATCTTGTGTGGTACCTGTACCAAAAACTTCCCACCCCAAAGACCTGAACAGCTACAGACCGGTGGCCTTGACGTCCCACTTGATGAAGACCCTGGAGAGACTGCTCCTTGCTCATCTCCGCCCCCTGGTGGAACCAGCGATGGATCCACTCCAGTTCGCCTACCAGCATGGCATTGGGGTGGAGGATGCGGTGATCTTCCTCCTTCACCGTTCTCTGTCCCACCTGGAGAAGCCCGGGAATATGGTGAGGATCATGTTCTTTGACTTCTCCAGTGCTTTCAACACCATCCAACCGATGATCCTGAAGGACAAGCTGCTGCGCGCAGGGGTGGACCAGCACCTGTCATCATGGATCCTGGACTACCTCACGAACCGGCCTCAGTTTGTGAGAACCCGGGACTGTGTGTCCGACACGATCATCGGTAGCACGGGGGCCCCCCCAGGGAACGGTGCTGGCTCCCTTCCTGTTCACTCTTTATACTGCGGACTTCTCACACAACACAACACACTGCCATCTACAGAAGTTCTCTGATGACTCTGCGATCGTTGGCCTCATCTCCAATGGAGATGAAGCTGAGTACAGAGGGCTTATCCAGGACTTCGTGGACTGGTGCCATCGGAACTGCCTCCAGATCAACGCGAGGAAAACTAAGGAGCTGGTGGTGGACTGCCGCAGGCATGGGCAGCCCCTCACAGTACCAGTAAATATACAGGGAACAGACATCGAGATGGTGACATCCTATAAGTACCTGGGTATTCATCTGAACAATAAACTAGACTGGTCACACAATACTGATGCACTCTACAAGAAGGGACAGCGCAGGCTGTTCCTGCTGAGGAGACTCAGGTCTTTTGGTGTACAAGGGGCGCTGCTGAAGTCATTCTATGACACGGTGGTGGCATCAGCCATCACTTTTGGAGTGGTCTGCTGGGGCAGTGGCATTACTGCAGCCGATAGGAAGAGACTGAACAAACTGATTAAGAAAGCTAGCTCTGTCCTGGGGCAGCGCCTTGATCCGATGGAGGAGATAGGAGAGAGAAGGACGGTGGCTAAACTGTCATCTCTGCTGGAGTCCGAGTTCCACCCTATGCAGGACATACTGAATGCACTGAGGAGCTCATTTAGCAGCAGACTACATCATCCCAGGTGCACAACCGAGAGGTTTCGTAGGTCCTTCCTACCAACGGCTGTCAGACTGTACAACCTAAGCAGGGCTGCTCGCAGAGATAGCAAAAAGACGTAACAAACTAATAGTTTTTTGAATGCAAAAGATGCAATAGACTTACACAATGGTCCCCTCCGGCATACAACTAGGAACATACCGGTCGCTATGGAGGGTGAGAATATGTATGGGCACATAATCATACCATGTAGGATAACTAAGTAGACGGTTATGCTGTTTCATTCCATCTAGCAACAATGCTCCACACTGTGTGTGTTTATATATTTACATATTTATTCCATCTAGCTACAATGCTCAGCACTGGGTGTGTTTATATATTTATATATCTACATATTATTCCATCTAGCTACATTGCTCCGCACTGTGTGTGTTTATATACTTGCATATTTATTCCACCTAGCTGCAATGCTCCGTACTGTGGGTGTTTATATATTTACATATTTATTCCATCTAGCTACAATGCTCTGCACTGTGTGTTCATATATTCATATATTTATTCCATCCAGCTACAATGCTCTGCACTGTGTGTCTGTGTGTGTGTGTATATATATATATTTTATAGTAATACGTACATATGTATATTAGCTGCTCTTGCTTGCTTGTTTTTTTCTTGCCTTCTGATTGTTGCTCTGAGTGTTGCTATCCCTGTGCTGTTGCAATCCTGGAATTTCCCCGTTGTGGGACTAATAAAGGCTTATCTTATCTTATCTTATCTTAAGACAAGCAACTGTCTATTACATTTTGGTAGTTATCTGCCTCCAGGACTTTTCCAAGGGGGGAAATGCATTCCTTTGCTTGGTATGTTGATGGTCACCAGCAGAGGGCGCTGCCTGCTGACACCAACAGGCTGTTAGGAGAAATTAAAATAGGGGAAATGAGCTCCCCTGGAGGAGCTTAACAGATTCTATGTATTTTTTTTTTTATTTTTTTTTAACTGTAATGGTTAATATCTCAGTACAAACACTATGGGGAAGCTTTGGTAGGAAAAAAATATCCTCAAATAAATGGGTGCAAAACAAGGGGAAAGAAACAACTGAAGCAGAAAAAAAAAATCAGCTATGCACACATTTCTGACATTTGAATAGTCATGCTGTGATTGCGAGACAGGTTGTTATACCCAGCCTAAGAATCAAAGGAGAGACAGTGACGTCATTATGTACTTACTCAGAGAAAACAATTCTGGGAGTGTGCTGGGCTCAGTTGGTGCAACCTATTCCTATTCTTGGGCTCAACAAGAGCAACTTTACTTTACCAACAATTATAGTTGTATTTCTGGCCTTGGAACAACACATTACATCACCCTCTGTCTGAAACAAGCTGTTTAATATCCAAATTTCTTCTGATTTGCTACCAGTCACAGTAAGGTTTGAACTGCAGATGGATGGGGCTTCTACGTTCACATTCAGCTGAATAACTAGATGACAACATGAAGATTTTTCCATCTCTTTAGTGTTATTTGAATCTAAGAGGACAAAAAAAAATAAAGCCTGAGCTTCACTGTTAAAGTAGCAAATGCTGACTGCACATTTTAAACTTTGGTTGTTTTTACGATGATCGTTGGCCATTCCAACAAGAACAAAAATCAAAACTGATTTACATTAAATAATGCTAACCTAACACAGTTTGAAGCAAGCTAGTGCTCATCTCAAAACACTCAACAATTTTGAATGTATACACGTGTGTCTATAGAGGTTTACAAATAAGGCCTTATAGGGAGCAAGACAGCAAAGGAGCGCAGTTGTCAAGGAGAAAGGAGCAAACGTCCTTTGACAGGAGTCAGACAGTCACAGGCTGCAGGACGGGAGGCAGAAGCACCAGCCTCTCTTTTGGTTGGCTCCATTTTGAGCATCTTGTGAAAATGACAATAATGCAATAAGACCTCACAGCCTCAAAGTCTCAGTGTACCATATGACCTCAACAACACAAGTGTGCATGCATGTCTGTCTGCTGTGCTTCTAGCGTGTAACATGTACTGTAAAAATTAACCTTGAATGAGCTCCATTTCCATATGAAAATCAACATAATGTATTTGGCATTCGTTCCGTCATTAGCAACGTGTGTACAAGCAATTTTTTATAACCAGACCATCAACGATGAAGTAGCTCATTCTGGCCTGATGAACCACCACAAGATCGCTTAAACCCCCTGACCTTTGACCTTGACAGCTTGAGCACAACCTGGATGCAGACCCATGAGCATTGCGGCAACCACCTAGAGGCAACAGCGATTTCTGTGAAATGTGGACAGACAAACGAATGTAGCGCCATCACTTTTGCTCCTTGTGGCTTTGCCAGATGAGCTAATAAAATGTCATGTGTCATACTTACAAATGTCAGATTGTTGAAGCATGAAGATTGATTGTTCTATAAAAATTTAAGACCTGTGTCAATGGATAGTCTCCCGAGTGTTGTATATCAACAAGCATGAAGATTTCAACATTTCGGTCTGGTGAACTTAAATTACTCCAAACCACGTTTTTCCCCACCTTGAATAATCGCACTAGCAAATTGCTCTCACAGCTCAAGTAGTCCTCAACAGCTCATGAGTACAGCATGTAACAGGATGAAAGGGCCCTTAAAACAACTGCAAGAAGAGGTACTGATAACAAGAGAAACAGTGTGAATTTTCAATTAGTCTGAATCATTTCAAACATAAACTTATAGCCAACATCAGGAGTTTCAGTCCATTTGCTGGCACAGAACTCAAATATAGGTCAGTACTGAGACACGGACATGTTGAGCTAATCTTCCTGAAGAGAGATGCAGAGAAGCAAGCCCCAGCAGCAGACCTGCCGACTCAGGTTTGGCCCTTGAATACAGAGAATCAGCATCCTTTCACCCATGGGAGTTTATGACCTGGGTTGGGTCTTGGCAAACAACTGACAACATGGAAAAGCAATTTCTCCCGGTTTCCCAATTCCCCTCCCCCTGCTCCTCATAATGGAATTTGTTCTTTTTTTTTTAACGTAACACCGCTGGAATCTTCACCAACAGGAAGTTAACACCAGTTTTTTGAACTGAGACAGTGTTCGAAGAAACTGCCAGAAAGGACGTGTATGTCCAGAGAGAATTTAAGCAGAAGGGTACGCTAGCAGATGAAGGAGGGTTGCCACTAACGAGAGATTAAAGAGGAAAAAAGTATGGTGTGGGTAAAACAGAAACTTAAATGGAAAAAAGGGTATTAGAAGACAGGAAGCAGGATATCCTGAAAGTACAAAGAGGTTTTCTAGAGACACCTACCGTCTTCAGCCGCTTCACTGCATCCTCACAGATGTGCATGCCTCTGGATTCTTCAACTTCCACATGTCCTAAGTACTGTGGGACAGAGAAAAGCAGACAGACGGTAAGGGAGAGACTGAGTAATCCTGGGATAAATCTTCCCTGCAACTACTTCTGCTCAAGTTTAACTAAGGCCACAATAATAAACCATAGAATGAGACTGGGTATTTAAATGAGTCCAGATTGTCTAATCCCCTCTGGTACCCTAGCACTGGTGATTTATTCCCCTAATTAATTTTCATTTTGAGGTCAATTTCCCCCTAGTTAATCTTTAATTCTGTCTACGGACCAAATGTTAAACTGCTTCTGAGCAATGTGAATGGTCACGTGGGCTAACACACCAAGTGTGTGAGGGAAATAAAATAAAATAGAGTGAGAGGGGCTTACAAAAACACAGCGCAGGGCTGCATATTTTTCTTGTCATAATTTGTCAATTTTTGAGGTATGATATGCTTATGACAAGGGTTGCAAAATCTCTGGAAACTTTCCATGGGAAGTTGGGGAATTTTGAAAATATAATTTGGGAACTTTAATTCTTATATTGAACGACAAAAACCATGAATGTTGAATAAGAGAAACCCCCAACCCAAAGAAAAGATCCCATTCAAAATGTAAAGCAAAAAACAAAATTCAACTGAATTTGCATTAAATCTTAAAAAATATGGCGCAAAGTTTGAACTACATTTACTTTCACTGCTATAAGCTTGCCTGTAATTTTACACATTTCCATTTTATTCCCATTAATTTCCCATACGCTCCCTTTGAAAGATTCCAGCTTTGAAAATTCCCAGAATTTTGAAACCCTACTCATGACAACATTCCTAGTTAAAAGCAGAGCGGATAATCCTGTCTGTGTGCAACAGGAGCCAGGTAATTGTGCAATCATTTCTGGCAGAGGCTGCAAGTTACAGTTCCACAATATTTCACCCCAGGCTTCCCACAGTATACTGTAAGAGGTAGGCTGCTTCCAACAAAATATGACTGCCTATAATAACAATTGCAGTGTACAGAACAACTTTGTTATGTGAACAGTCCTTTACAGCTCATAGCCTTCAACATATATCCTTTCTAAACAGCATTCATGTACTGGCCCAGGTTTTTGCTAGTAATATTTCTGTGTGGTGGCACACCACGCCAAAAACTGAGCCACCACGCCAAGAAAAATTTAGCCCATACTATCTGAATAACATCATTAATCTAGTCATTGTGCCCCTGCATAAACAACACAGGCCTAATTTCATCTTCATGGATGACAATGCTCCAGTTCATCAAGGTTGCATCATTAGGGAATGGCTGCTGGAGGCTGGGGTACCTCAAATGGAGTGGCCTGCACTTTCTCCAGACCCGAATCCCACAGAAAACCTATGGGATTGGCTGAGTCACTGTGTAGAGGCTCATAACCCTGCACCCCACAACCTCAATGGCCTGAGGGCCACCCTTCAAGAAGAGTGGAATGCCATGCCTCAGCAGACGATAAGTCGACTTGTGAACACCATGAGACGTCACTGTCAAGCTGTAACTGATGCTTAAGGGCACATGACAAGTTACTGAGACACTGACATTTTTTGTTGTGGTATACCCACCACTGTTGTTGGCTTTTGTTTCAATAAATTGTTTGACATGAGGAAATCACCACTGCATGCTTCTACTTCAATGTCGTACTTTCATATTATATCACTGTAGCATGAACTTTTTACATTTTCTATCAATTTCACCTGAAAGCCAAATATCCCTCACTTTTTGTGAGTACTGTATATATATTTTTGCTAAGAAAATAAATGAAGGGATGCCACTCTGCAAGCGAACAATGCTCGTCAAAACAGTCACTCGTAGCATCAGGAGTTCGGGAGCATGCCACCTAAAAAACCGACAAAAATGTCTGGCTCTTGGCTCCTGGGTGGTGAAGATGGCAGCAGTAGCTCTCCTGCTCCGGGTCCGAGTAAGTAAACACATGAACACCATGATTGCTTTGATGCTGGCCGCTACTGATTAGACAAGAGTCACTGGCATTTTTACAAGTATTTAATTTTGTTGCCCCGTGTCAAAAGTGCAGATCAGTGGCTGTTTAGAAGACACGATCTATAGTTCAGTGGTTGCTGTTATTGTCCTCCGTTTTCACGAACTGGGTTGCAAAATGCACCCGACATAATTAGTCTACCGTATTTTTTTAATGTCAGCACTCAATAATTTATATCACAGGGTTACAAAAATAATTTTTTTGTAAGTTGTCTGTGTTTTTTCTACTGATTTAAGACAATTTTGCACCGCTGAATCTGAAAATGACATCCGTTTCTCTCGATCAGGTGCTAAGTAAAAACCTGTACTTACTTAGTACTTACTTAGTATTGTGCATGTACTTACCTTTATATAAAGTTAAGTACATGTAAATTGAATGTTACGTCATCATTGTTCAAAATTCAGAGAAGTTCAAGACATAAAAAAAGAATTCTGCATCATATAAAGCGAAAATACGTACATGTAAACAAAAACGTATAAAACAACATGTGGCCATAATTCAAAAAGTTGACCTGATTGAGCAAAACCAATGTGATTTTTGGATTCAGCACATCAAAATTGTCCTAAATCAGCTAAAAAACCCTTAAATAAATAAATCTGTATGTGTGTAAAGTTTGTTTTTTTGGGGGGGGTGGGGGGTGGGGGGCATCCCGGACAAAAAGAGTAGCAGAGGTGCCTGTTAATGCGGGGTGAACCGGGATGTAGAAACAAGCACAGAGCGGAGCTGAATAAGGATCGTGCCGAACCACTGTCTCCAGCAGACGGTCAGAGCACTGCAGACTTCACACAAGAGAGTGAAAAAGTGCTCTTTTTCTTCTTGCTCTCAGATGTGCCATTGTTTTTGTAATTGTGACATACACATTTGACTGCTGCAGCTTCAAAATTAATCTAATTTGGCAGATTTAGGGCTTCTGTTGGCAACATTTCTGCATGGTGACTCAAGAAAATAAGGAAAATAAATGAAGGAATGAGCTCTGCTAGCGTGCATACTAACAACGCACGTGACAGTCATCCGACGTGCAGTGCCCAAGGTACAGGAGAGAGAACGTGTGAGAGGAGGGATCATACCATTTGCATGGTGGGGGGTGTTTTCATTTTCAGTTTTAAAAAGTTTTAACGACAAACTACTGAATATGTTTTTAATGTTTTTTCAGCTTGTCAAAGACAAACCAAAATTTTATAATCACAACTTTTCTCACTCCAATTTTTAGGGGTGCCGAATTTAAATTTAAGGGTACTTACTTAGTACTTACACCTACAAGACCAACAAGACCAACCTACAGTCAATATGCACATTACAAAAAAGAGCTATAAGGATAATAAATAATGTAGGATATAGAGACCATACCAATTCGTTGTTTTTAAAGTCACATGTCATAAAGTTCATCGATTCATAAATTTAAGACAGCACAAGTAATGTACAGGGCAATTAACAATCAACTCAAAACTAATATACAAAAAATATTTAAAAAAAGAGACAATTATCATAATTTGAGAGGAGATTTAAACTTTACAAAACCCAAGATACGAACAACCAAGAAAAGTATGTGCATATCTGTCTGTGGGGTGGATTTGTGGAACAGTCTGGAGCCAGAACTGAAACTATGTACAAACAGAATTCAATTCAAAAAGAGGTATAAACATTATTTGCTGAAAGGATATATGTTAGAAGGGTAGTATTTATATGTATGATTCACTATGCTCACTCTGGGACACTGTGGAATGGTGGGTGGGACAGCACTGTGTATATCTGTGTTGTTTGAGGCTGGTTTTGATGTATGGACATCAATGTATGTTAGGATGGATGGGTGTTAATGTTGATATGTACAAAATACAGTTAATTGTTTACTTGGGGTCTTAAATGTGGTAATTTGTATATAATTCACATGGGTGTATTTATGGAAAAGAGGAGATGGAATTAAGTGTTCACTTTTTCCTTCTCCCTTTCGAACACTGTATACTGTTACTTTATTGCATTTGTCATTTGTTTTGTTTTTGTTATACTTTTTTGTTCAAAATAAAGTATCTATCTATCTATCTAAGGGTGCCACAGCACCCCTAAAAAAGGCCTAACGCCACCCATGTTCAAATGTACATGTCATAATTTTACAAGAGGAAATTACATATTTGAGGAAAATGGTTTCAAATTTAGATAAATTTATAGAGAAAAGTAGAAAACTATAAGAAAATTGTTCTAAATTTTGGAGAAAAACCTCAAACATTCAAGACTGAAGCCATAACTCAAGTTTTTATTTAAGTGGGTGCTTTTTGTACCCTTACTCAACTAGAAAATTTTGGGGTGTCTACTTTTAATTATTAATTTCATAACACTGCTTTTACATGAGTAGAATTTCTGGCTACTATACCCACCTGTGATCATATAATTTAAGTATGTGTGAGTAAATTATTATGAATGTTTTTTCCCCTTCTCTTTCCTACTCTCTCAATGGAAAAAAAGAAACACTATAACAAAAATTTTAAAAAATATACATATTTGTGTCATTTGTGTATATCATGACAAAAAAATCATGCAGGACAAAACACGACACTTGATATTTTCGAACCTGTTTCTATACCACCATAGACAGAAAGAGAACCTGAATAAGACAGAGCTCAGAGAGGGCAAGATGAGACAGAAAAGAGGAGCCAAGGAGAGGAAAGTGTTCAGGCAGAGGGTGCAAGAGAGGAAGGAGAGAAGGATAACACCAGTAAAAAGTCCAAACACAGGACGTCTGGGTGGGACCCCAACTGGGCCAATATTTCAACATTTAAGCATTGGTTGTACAATACTTCAAATGGTAAGCTCCATATGCAAAGATACTGTTCAAATTTTTTAAAAAAGAAGTAAATAGTATACAATTAACATATTGCAGTTACAATAGCATCATGTGTTTTCTGACCCCCCCCCCCCCCCCCTCCCCCGGAAAAAATGTTGCTACCGCGCCAAAGTCTTTAACTCCGAAATAACACTGCAGATTCTTTTCCACTCGGTTGCTGTGCTGCGAATGAAGTCTCTTCACCACTACAGTATTAAGTAATTTATGTTCATTTTTATGCATCTGGCAAGTTATAATGACCCAAACTCACAAAGTCAGTGATTTAAATCTGTTATCATCCCCCAGCCTTCAAACAAACTACACCTGCTAACAACTACATTTCAAAATATGGGTGGTTGTTCCTGTTGTCTGGTTGGTCAGGAGAGTTCTAAAAATTTTGAATATATAGAAATATAACAGGTCATTTTAGTTCATTTTATTTCATTAAATATAATTTTCTTAATACTTTCATATTTATTTGAAATAAGAGTTGAAATTATTCTATTCTGGCTCTGCAAAATTATGATTAAAAGTTTCAATTATGAGAAAAAATAAAAAAAATTTATCACAAACTTTAAAATTTATTAGAAAAACAGTAATTTCATTATAAAAATAGACAAAAATTAGCCATAAAATAATCCACAAATTAATGACAATAAAGTCTCAAATGTACAAGACGAGTTATAATTTTACAAGAGGAAATTACATATTTATGAGGAAAATAGTTGCAAATTTAGGTAAAAACAAATTTACAGAGAAAAAAGTAGAAAACTACAAAAAAAAATGGTTATAAATTTAGGAGAAAAACCTCAGACTTTCAAGACTAAGTCAGTACTCAAGCATTTTTTGTAAGTGGGTGCTTTAGTACCCTTATTCAACTTAACTAGTAATTTTTGGGGTGTCTACTCTTCATTATTAATTTCATAAGACAACACTGCTTTTACATGAGTACAACTTCTGGCTTCTACACCCAGCTTTGATCATATAATTCAAGTATGCATGAGTTAATGACTACAGTATTGTAGTCACCTGTACTACAGGTGTACTACAGTATTGTAGTACACCTGTACTACTACGTGCAGGCTGTACTGCGCCACCGTACAGCCTGCACGGTGGCGCAGTGGTTTAGCACTGTGGCAGCACAGTTTTACCCTCGGCCGGGGGATCGCGGGGATCATGAGATCGTGGGTTCGATCCCAGCCCCCGACCAACAGTGAGCTGTGTGGAGTTTGCATGTTCTCCCCGTGTTGCGCGGGTTTACTCCGGGATTTCTCCGGTTTCCTCCCGCACACCAAAAACATGTAGGTTTAGGGTGCTCGCGCATGCAGCGACCAGCAGCCGGTGGCTTGTCACCAGACTGCAAACCAAGTCTACCTACGGGTACAAATAAGTAACAAAAAAAAAAAAAAAAAAAAAAAAGTATTATGAATGTTTTTTCCTTTGGGTATCATGTGTTTTCTCATGTTTACACGTGCTTCACCTCCCCCCCCCCAAAAAAAAATGTTTGCACACACACGCACACACACACACACACACACACACACACACACACACACGGTGCCATCACACCAAAGTCTTTAAGCCAGAGGAAACACTGTGGCCTTACAGTGAAGTTGCTCCTTGGATGAGCCAGTTTTGACCTCTTAAGCCAATTTCATTTAAAAAAAAAAAAAAAAAAAAAAAGGCAATGCACATTCAAACACATTTAACATTGACAGGGGAAACAGCTATGCATTTAATGAGGAAATGGTTGAGACTATTACAGAGTGACTAATTAATCAAAAGATGAGATGTGTCTAGATCCGTCAAACTCAGGTCAGGAAGTTGCAACCAATGATCGATCACATTATACTTCTGCTCCAATTGCTACATTTCAAGGGGATAGCCTTCACCCCAACCATCAAATCAAATCAAATCAAATCACCCTTATTGTCATTCAGCTGTACAACCAATCATGTACAGCAGAACGAGATTGTGCTTTACCTATCTACAGTGTAACCATGTAAAATTAACACCAGAAAGCAAATGGAAATTCTAAACAGGTAGGTTTCAAAGCTTTTCTAGTATAACATCGAGCTGTGCTCAACCATCAGGAAATTTTGGGGTGTTTTCCCCCCCAGAAACAAGAAGAAGAAGCCATCTCTATTGTCATTTAATCCATACAGCCAATCATGTACAGTAGAACGAAATTACATTTCTCCTATATACAATGTTAATCACATGTACTGTCAAGTGAAAAAATTTGGACACCCCTTTAAATATTCATCTCTTTCTTAATGTTCACGTATCAATGTCTAACCTTGTTTTTGTTTTTATTTGCATTTTTTTAAAAATTTATTTTAACTATTTTAAGTGGGAATGAATGTGGGGGTGTCCTAAAAAAGATGGGGGGTATCCTAATTTATTCCTCACTATTTGTTTAGAATTATATTTTACAGAAAATCTGAAAAAAGTCTTTAATTAATTTTTAATTGTTTAGTTGTATTACGTGAATCTCCCAGTATTTTAACTTTGTGAGTGTGTATGGCGCACTTCTGCACCTATCAGCTGATCAGTCTACACAAAGCCTGTACAGCTGAATAGTGTGTGAAATGTACAAACCTTTTAACACCACTTGGTGGCTGAGAGGTGTGGCTTTTCACTTACTGTGAAAATTGGAAATGGTCCAATTCAATAAGTAGGTCAAATCAGCGTTTGAAGCCCGCCCCCTTTCATTCTGCTGTTTGACACGGAGGAAACAGGATGGCGAGGAAAACGCTCTCAGCTGAAGAGGTTTTAGTGTTGGTATTCGCCGCTCCTGGTTCAGAGGAAGAGCTTAGCCCTAGTTCGTCATCTGAGTTAGAGTCCAGCTCTGATTATGTGCCTTCGGAAAATGGTGCAAGCAGTTCTTGTGAAAGTGGAGACGGACACCTTGCGCACGACGCTGCAGCTGCGTTTTCTGTGTCCAGCTATGCCCAAAATGGCACAGGAGCCTCGTCTGCAGATTGTTCTGCTTTGCCAAACCGTGGTCGGGGAGCAAAAAGGTCCTGAGCAGCCCGTGGGCAACGTTTGGCTGGGCAAGAGCGCACTGCCGGTGTGCATCAAGGTGTGCCACATGTGTGCGCTGGCAGGACAATAGGTAGTGGCGATGCGGCGGGAGGTTTGGACATTGACGGCTCGGAGCTTCTTAGAGATGAAGAAGTTTATCAGCCGTGGCTGAAAGCATTTGAACAGCCAGTTGGATATTGTGGAGAGAAGGACCTTTTATCTGCGCCTGCCATTGATTTTGTGTCGCCTTTTTGGACTGTGGAATTCTGGATGCTTGTGACCGACGAAACAAACAGGTACATACAGACGTGGACAAAATTGTTGGTACCCCTCTGTTAACCACTTGCGCTCCGTTGTTCCGCGGGCGGGCAAGTCTCTGCGTCCTATGACGCACGAGGGCGCACGAGAGCGCCCTCGTGCGCGCTTGGACGCATGACGCATGATGGTGGTGATGGTGATGTAGTAGCGTCCAAGCGCCACTCAAAAAAAAACTGCAGAGACAGCCGCGAACAGATTAGTTCATCTGATTGACCTCTCATTCAACTAATAAGAGCCTTGAATTGGGTTTCTGAAACCTTGAGGAGCCAATGAATGAAAATCTAGGAAGGAGGACCCGCCTACTGTGAACGCAGGAGCCAATTGAAGCACAGAAATTCAGGCAGGGTGAAGAGAGATTTACTGTTGCCACAGATGAAAACAAAGGACGCTGGACGAATCTAATACAGACCCAGCAGCATGGAGAACACCCACAAGTGGGACCTGCACTCATTCCAGCAGAATAGACGGAGGCCGACGACAAAAGTTGTAAATCATTCGCCAAAACGGCAATAATGGAATTATGTTGATCGGGATCCACGAGTGGAGCAGCGTCGCGTTCGTCTGACGCGTGGGAAGAGATGTTCGCCACGACTCTGCTGCTTTGAAGAGGTAAGGTGTTATAAGCAAAATTATTATTTATCCCTGAAAACTGTAATCCAAAAATGACTTTTGACCGATCGGTAAATTACAACTGTACTGCGCACAAAGTACGAAGTGCGTGCGCCGCGATAAACGGTTCATTTGCCGTGTTCGGACCGTGAACGCCCCCCCGCTGCAGAAGAGGAGCGGGGGGGGGGGGGGGGGGGGGCGTTCACGGTCCGAACGCCCCCCGGTCCGCGGGGGGAAGCATATCAGTGTATTCCATCATGTAGCGATGGCCCTCTTCTGTAGCGAGGGGGGGGGGGGCGTTCACGGTCCCCCCCCCCCCACACAGTAGCGAGGGGGGGGGGGGGCGCTGTGAAAACATGCAAGGAGTGTAATTCGTCTGTAGCGAGGGCCGAAGTCGGTCCTTGGTAGCGGGGGGGGGGGGGGACGACCCCCCGCCCACACACACACACACACACACAGACACAGCCCTGAGTGTGACCTTTCATTAGAGCCTAAAATGAAGATTCTACATTGAATTATTCAAAAGTTACAGACGTTTTCCCAAACTGTGCCATTTGGCACAATTTGGCACAGTTCCAAAATGCCTGGGAACAGCCTGAGAACAAAGCTGTATAAAATATTCATTTTTTTGTGGTATTGTTACCAAATTTGGATCTCAGCTGGATAACACTTGGTTCTACATTTCTGTTGCATTTTCCAGCCGGATCGGACAGCTGTGTGTTATTTACAAGCATTTGCATCCCAAAAAAACACTGTGTCCAATTTTTTTTTCTTCAAGTTCAGTATGTTTAGATGACTAACTCAGTGGCCGGAGCACGTAGAGAGATTATGTTTTTTTTGCCAAAAAATTCAAAGTGTTTTCTTTTAAATGAGACCAACCCCATGAAGATGCTGCAAAGGGTTGAATAACAGCTTTCAATTTACTTTGGGCACGTTATTTTTTGGCATTTTTAGGAAAATTGCCTGGAGTGCAAGTGGTTAATGAAAGAAAAACCCACAATAGTCACAGAAATAACTTGAATCTGACAAAAGTGGTAATAAATAAAAATTCTATGAAAATTAACCAATGAAAATCAGATGATGCTTTTGAATTGTGGTTCAACAGAATTATTTTAAAAAACAAACTCATGAAACAGGCCTGGACAAAAATGATGGTACCCTTAACTTAATATTTTGTTGCACAACCTTTTGAGGCAATCACTGCAATCAAACAATTTCTGTAACTGTCAATGAGACTTCTGCACCTCTCAGCAGGTATTTTGGCCCACTCCTCATGAGCAAACTGCTCCAGTTGTCTCAGGTTTGAAGGATACCTTCTCCAGACGGCATGTTTCAGCTCCTTCCACAGATGTTCAATAGGATTTAGATCAGGGCTCATAGAAGGCCACTTTAGAATAGTCCAATGTTTCGCTCTTAGCCATTCTTGGGTGTTTTTAGCTGTGTGTTTTGGGTCATTATCCTGTTGCAAGACCCATGACCTGCCACTGAGACCAAGCTGTCTGACACTGGGCAGCACATTTCTCTCTAGAATACCTTGATAAGTCTTGAGATTTCATTGTACCCTGCACAGATTCAAGACACCCTGTGTCAGATGCAGCAAAGCAGCCCCAGAACATAACAGAACCTCCTCCATGTTTCACAGTAGGGACAGTGTTCTTTTCTTGGTATGCTTCATTTTTGCGTATGTGAACATAGAACTGATGTGCCTTGCCAAAAAGTTCCAGTTTTGTCTCATCTGTCCATAGGACATTCTCCCAGAAGCTTTGTGGCTTGTCAACATGCAGTTTGGCAAATTCCAGTCTGGCTTTTTTATGATTTGTTTTCAACAGTGGTGTCTTCCTTGGTCGTTTCCCATGAAGTCCACTTTGGCTCAAACAACGACGGATGGTGCAATCTGACACTGATGTACCTTGACCTTGGAGTTCACCATGAATGTGTTTAGAGGCTGTTCTGGGCTCTTTTGTCACCATTCGTATTACCAATCTCCTACTGCGGCCACGTCCAGGGAGGTCTGCTACAGACCCGTGGATCTTAAATTTCTGAATAATATGTGCAACTGTAGTCACAGGAATATCAAGCTGCTTGGAGATGGTCTTATAGCCTTTACCTTTAACATGCTTGTCTATAATTTTCTTTCTAATCTCCTGAGACAACTCTCTCCTTTGCTTCCTCTGGTCCATGTTCAGTGTGGTACACACCATGTCAACAAACTGCACAGTGACTACTTGTCACCTTTTAAATAGGCCGACTGACTGATTACAAGTTTGTAGACACCTGTGATGTTACTTAGAGGACACATCTTGGTTGAACATGTCCCTATGGTCACATTATTTTCAATCTTTTCTAGGGGTACCATCATTTTTGTCCAGGCCTGTTTCATGAGTTTGTTTTTTAAAATAATTCTGTTGAACCACAATTCAAAAGCATTGTCTGATTTTCATAGGATAATTTTCATAGAATTTTTATTTATTACCACTTTTGTCAGATTCAAGTCATTTCTGTGACCATTGTGGGTTTTTCTTTCATTAACAGAGGTGTACCAACAATGCTGTCCACGTCTGTATTTGTTGCATAAACTGTTTCATTTGCTTCATTTTAGTTTAGTGTGAAACAAATGTGCCATGAGATTTGCATTTTTTTTTTCATGATTTTTAGTAATTTTATCAATGGTGGAACAAAAGGCTATGTGGTGGCAGTGTGTGAAACAAAAATTGTCCATCCATCCATCTTCTACCACTTTTCCGGAGTGGCAGAAGATGAAGGAACAAATGAAGGGACAAAAGTACCATGTGTTGACAAAGTGTGAAACAAAAATTGTCCATCCATCCATCTTCTACTGCTTTTCCAGAATGGTAGAAGATGAAGGGGCAAATGAAGGGACAAAAGGCCATGTAGTGACAGTGTGACACCAAAATTGTTTTTGTTTTGAATGATTACCTCCGCCAGGAGGTTATGTTTTTGCCGGGGTTTGTCTGTCTGTTGGTTAGCAAGATAACTCAAAAAGTTTTGGACGGATTTCGATGAAACTTTCAGGCGTTGTTGGAAATAGTACAAGGAAGAACTGATTAAATTTTGGGGATGATCCCGATCACCGTCCAGAAGAAAACCGCCATTACAGAAAATGCCATTTTCGTGAATAACTACTGAAACACTAATCCTATCATTGTCAATCCAATTGCTAGTCATATGTTTTCATGGTCAAGGAATCTGAAAACGTACACACAAACACTGTATGGGGGGGAACTGTGGCCACCATTACGGAAAATGCCATTTTCGTGAATAACCACTGAACCACTAATCCTATCATTGTCAATCCAATTGCTAGTCATATGTTTTCATGGTCAAGGAATCTGAAAACGTACACACAAACACTGTATGGGGGGAACTGTGGCCGCCATTACGTAAAATGCCATTTTCGTGAATAACTACTGAACCACTAATCCTATCATTGTCAATCCAATTGCTAGTCATATGTTCTCATGGTCAAGGAATCTGAAAACGTACACTCAAACACTGTATGGGGGGAACTGTGGCCGCCATTACGGAAAATGTCATTTTCGTGAATAACTACTAAACCACTAATCCTACCATTGTCAATCCAATTGCTAGTCATATGTTTTCATGGTCAAGGAATCTGAAAACGTACACACAAACACTGTATGGGGGGAACTGTAGCGCTTGGCGGAGGTCTGCGCTCTCCGAGTGCTTTTCTAGTTATTAGTAATTTTACCAATGATGGGACAAAAGGACCATGTGGTGACTGTGAAACAAGAATTGTCCATCCATCCACCTTCTACAGCTTTTCTGGAGCGGTAATTAGGTCTTTCCAAGGTTCTAGGTTCCAAGGTTGTCATAGCCAGGAGCGGCACTGGGGTTAAGCTCCCAGTGCTCATAAAATGCTCCTTATGGCGTGCGTCTCGAAAAGCCTCTGACAACTAAGTCCAACTCCTAGCCTGCCCGTGTGGTTTAGTCTCTCAGCCCGGCGGAACTGCTTTTACTAATAGGAAGAAGGGGCGAGGGCGGATCTCTGGCGCCTTAAAACCAGATGCTTCGGGTAGATGGTGGCTCGTCAACCTGGGAAGGTAGCCCATCTAGTGGAAGGTAAACCCTGACTTCAAACCTCTGCTGCCTTGCGGCATACCCGGTCACGGGAAAGGCTTCGGGAGTCAACCCTGAGGAAAAATCCGGAGTCGGAGCCCCTAAGGCAGTTCTCTGTTGTGCTCAACATCGTTCTGGCAGCTCCTGCAATGGCGCTGGTGCCAAACTGTAGCAGCCTTGCTGTTCCTTTGGATTCATCAGTGACGTGGAGAGGGGGGACATGCTGCATGGGCAACATCTTGTCCTCCATATCTTCCTGCCCAGGCTTGAATCCTACCAACGCCCAACGCTGGAAGGGAGAACACTGGATCACTGGAGAGGACACTCCAGCTTCGCCTTTGGCGTAGACAAAACACGGGGAATGACAGTTACCGGTTATAAGCCACCGCTCAATTGACGTAGAGCGCGGCGCCAGGGGTTGCTCCTGACGGTGGGAGGGATCATCGGATCTCACTGGACAGCTACCGCCCGCCTCAAGCTGGGCAGCCCCCAGCCAATAAGGTGTTGTCCCGCCACAGCTTGCTTTCCTCATTGGGTGCATGGGGATGAGGAGAAGTCCGAACAGCAGGCTGAGAACCTTCGCACTAGGCAAGACAATAAAACAAAAGAGACCAACTCTAAAACTGGGAACTTGGAATGTCCGCACTATGATGACAGGACTCGCTGCTAACCTCAAGGACATCAACGACACCAGGAAGACTGCTATCATCAATAATGAGCTGAAGAGACTGGGAGTGGATATCGCCACTCTCCAGGAAACACGGTTGGCTGACGCAGGCACACTGAGAGAGAAGGACTACATGTTCTACTGGCAGGGAAAGGGCAGTGACGAACACAGGGAACACGGAGTGGGCTTCGCAGTGAAGAACACCTTGCTGAAGATGGTGGAACCGGGCAGCACTGGCTCTGCACGACTCCTCACCCTCCGCCTGAACACCACTCAAGGCCCAGTCACCCTCGTCAGTGTGTATGCCCCAACACTGACAGCCACACCAGAGGCAAAAGACGAGTTCTACGAGAATCTCGCAACAACTGTCAGGATCATCCCCAACTCTGAACAATTCATTCTTCTTGGAGACTTCAATGCCAGAGTGGGTGCTGACCATGACTCCTGGCCCTCCTGTCTTGGACCTTTTGGCGTGGGCAGAATGAACGACAATGAACAGCAGCTGCTCGAGTTCTGCACATATCACGATCTGTGCATCACAAACTTGTTCTTCAAGACCAAGCCCCAACACAAGGTTTCCTGGCAACATCCGCGCTCAAAGCACTGGCACCAGCTGGACTTGATCCTGACCAGGCGCACCTCACTGAAGAACGTGCTAATCACCCGTTCGTTCCAGAGTGCAGATTGCGACACAGACCATTCATTGGTGTGTTGCAAGGTCAAGCTGCAGCTGAAGAAATTCCATCATGCTAGACAGCCTGGAAAGGCACGGATTGACACCAGCAAGATGGCCCAACCAGAACTTGTTGAGCAGTTTGCCTCCACCTTTGAGAAGGAACTTGGTGTACCACAAGAAGGAGAATCTGCAAAGCAGAAGTGGGAAGAGCTGCGAAACACCATCCACCACACAGCCTTGGCTACCTTTGGGAGGAAGACCTCGAAGTCACAGGACTGGTTTGATGCCAAGTTGACCGAGATGACCCCCGTCATTGAAGCCAAGCGCTCAGCACTTGCTGAGTACAAGAAGTACCCAAACGAGAAGAATCTCCAGATTCTCAGGGCTGCGAGAAGCAAAGTTTAGCAGACTGCTCGGCGCTGTGCCAACGAGTACTGGACTCAGCTCAGCCAAGACATTCAAACCGCTGCCATAACAGGGAACATCCGTGGTATGTACGATGGCATCAAGAAAGCACTTGGTCCGGCTCAGAGCAAGACGGCCCCCCTCAAATCCTCCACTGGGGAGATGATCACAGAAAAGAACAAGCAGATGGAGAGATAGGTGGAACACTACTCCGACCTCTACTCCAGACAGAACACCGTGACACCGTCAGCCCTTGATGCCATCGACTGCCTGCCATCCATGGACGAACTTGACGCCGAGCCAACCATCGAAGAACTCAGCAAGGCCATTGATAGCTTGGCCACTGGCAAGGCACCCAGAAACAACGGCATACCCCCTGACCTGATCAAGCACTGCAAGACCGCCCTACTGCTGCCACTGCATGACGTCCTCTGCTAGTGTTGGAAGGAAGGTGCCGTACCACAGGACATGAGGGACGCCAAGATCATCACCCTCTACAAAAACAAAGGGGAGAGAAGCGACTGCAACAACTACAGGGGCATCTCCCTCCTCAGCGTTGTTGGCAAAGTCTACGCATAAGTTGTTCTCGTTCGTCTACAGAAGCTTGCCGAACGTGTCTACCCCGAGTCTCAGTGTGGCTTCCGCGCTGAACGATCGACGGTAGACATGATATTCTCCATCCGCCAACTCCAGGAGAAATGCAAAGAACAGAACATGCCCCTGTATGTCGCCTTCATCGACCTCACCAAAGCGTTTGATCTGGTCAGCAGAGAGGGCCTTTTCAAGATCCTGCCAAAGATAGGATGCCCACCAAAGTTGCAAAGCCTCATCGAATCGTTTCACACCAACATGCAGGGGATAGTGCAGCACGACGGCAACGTCTCAGAGCCATTCAACATATGCAGCAGAGTGAAACAGGGCTGTGTACTTGCACCAACCCTCTTTGGGATTTTCTTTGCTATGCTCCTGAGGCATGCCTTCAGCACAACAACAGAGGGAATCTACCTGCACACAAGATCTGACGGCAGGCTTTTCAACCTCGCCCGCCTGAAAGCCAGAACCAAAGTACGCGAGGCTCTAATCAGAGACATGCTGTTCGCAGACAACGCTGCAGTCGCAACCCACACACAGTAGGAGATTCAGACCCTGATGGACCGCTTCTCCCAGGCATGCAAGGACTTCGGGCTTACCATCAGCCTGAAGAAGACTAACGTCTTGGCGCAAGGCACGGAAGCACCACCAACCATCACCATCGACGACTACGAGCTGGAGGTCGTGAATCAGTTCACGTACCTGGGGTCCACGATCAGCAACAGCCTCTCCCTTGATACAGAGATCAACAAGAGGATTGGAAAATCAGCCTTCACACTCGCTCGCCTCACCACACGAGTGTGGGAGAATCCCAAACTCTGTCAAGACGAAGATGGCAGTGTACAACGCCTGCGTCATCAGCACACTGCTCTATGGGAGTGAGACGTGGACAACATACGCCCGGCAGGAAAAGAGACTGAACTCCTTCCACTTGCGCTGCATTCGCCACATCCTGGACATATCCTGGCAGGACAAAGTGCCCAACACAGAAGTTCTGTCCCGCGCCGGCCTTCCCTCCATGTTCACTCCTACTCAGGCAGCGCAGGCTCCACTGGCTAGGCCACGTTCACCGTATGGAGGATGGCAGAATCCCCAAAGACGTCCTCTACGGAGAACTGGCAACTGGCAGGAGAGACGTTGGCCGCCCACAGCTGCGCTTTAGAGACGTCTGCAAGAGAGACATGAAGGCACTGGAGATCAACACAAAGCCCTGGGAGGACCTTGCAACGGACCGCTCCAAATGGAGAGGCACCCTGACCAGACAGCTCAAGGCGGGTGAAGAGAGACTGACTGCTGCAGCAGATGAAAAAAGGACCCGCAGGAAGAACCGCCACAGACCCAGCAGCATGGAGACCACCCACAAGTGCGACCTGTGTGACAGGGACTGCCATTCGCGCATCGGCCTGTTCAGCCATGTGCTGTTCCAGCAGAGTAGACGTTTAGGATTCTCTTCCATGGTCATCATAGACCGACGGAGGCCGACGACGAATTAGGTCTTTATCTTATAATAAAATTTGGATTGTTGCAATATGCAAATTAGGTCCAATTATGCACTATGCATGGATGCAAGTTCACTTGGCAGACAATTGGGTTCCTCTGCAACATTTTTGTAATTGGGACTTTGCCTCTAACTATTACCGTTCTGAAGCTACTGTCATTTGAAAATTTGAGGTCAAACTCTGTGTTTTCCTGACAAAAATTCTACACGCTCAAAGGGTTAACATTGATATTAAATATCCATATGTTCAAATATATTAAAAAAAACCCACACAGGCTTATACAAGGTGTCCTAATTTTTTCATATGACTGTAGAATCAGAGGGGTCACTGCCATGCAAGGCACTGCCACAAACAACAACATCTAAATAAAAAAGGAAAGAGACAGGCACTTGGTTGTCAGTGGTCAGTGTGGCATAATAACAGCAGCATTTCCTCTACCACTGTACAGGCCTTGTGGACAACTGGGGCCAACAAGAGGTGCAGCAACCAGCCATGCCATGCACACTGTAATAATTTTCTTTAGAAGTGTTTTACTTGGAAATGCCCAACCAAATATCTTACATGTAATAAAAAGGGGCAACCAAAAATTTAGTATGTGCACATAGTCTATCAGCTCTTGCCACAGGGAAATGGCAAACTGCATGTGTTAAATGATCAGACAATTCTGAAGAACTGTTAAAAATGTGTGGTTTCATTTTAAAACCTGTTTTTCACAAGATATGCTTCTAATAAACAAACACGAAGCTTCACATATCACATACCGTGACTGTTCCAGAGGAGCATTAGAGTGCTAACAAGGGCTAAATGATTAACTGAATTTGCAGTAATATTACAATATAATAAAACTAGAATTACAATCAACAGAGATGCAGACACATGCCTTACAGCCTGTTGGAATGTCAAATAGTAGGGTAAATCCCTGGTTGACTTTCTGCTTTAATTCTGGCAATACACCATGATCTATTTTCAGACCTTACCGATCTTCAAGGTCATATGCAAGGACAAGGCCATTGGACGTATGAGGTATTCCACAACACCAGGTTGTAGTAAAATGCAGCAGTTCTATCCCTCATAATAAAGTCACTCTAAGCCAAAATTGATTTAGATCTTTTATGACCTTAGGTTAATTCAGATTATAGATACTAGTGCATGCCCATAGAAAGCAAGTATTCTTGTCTGAAAACAGGTAGGCCAATGAGGCTTTACAGGCCCAAATGTAAGCTGTGTTTGAAAGTGGAATACAAAGAGGTGTAGCCTATATGTAGGCAATCACACGTGTTAAGACTTTCACAAATATAAAAGGGTCTCAACACTAAGATTTATTTGATTGTGTGAATATCAATTACAGAATTATTGAAAATGAATGGGACATCCAATACTCGTGACTGTTTAAGAACCACTTACTTATTTGTTTGTCATACTTATTTGTGTGATCTTTTATGAGTTATATTCTTAAGTGTTGTATCTTGCAATTTGGGGAATAGGAGTTGTTCAGTCATCACTATAACTGTTTTAGTTTATATGTGTAGTTTATAGTCTATCGTCAATAAACTCATGCAGTACTACAACAGGACACGTTTACAAATATTTGAAACCCATTGTAATGCATCCTTTTATATTCTAGTAATAGTATAAGTACAAAACACCAAACATTATTATACACAGCAGAATGACCCATTTGGCTGCAACTGTTACACCAGTGTTGCCCATTTGTCAGTAAATAAAAAATGATTTATTTCGTTATTTGGGCATTTAGTCAAAGCGTGCATATGTGTCCACATATGGTATGCAATTGATCTGGCCATTCTGCCTACAATCATGCATCGGGAGTAGCGCCATGTTGAACCTGCGGTGCCGCAAAGGACAGCAGCGGCACACGGATGAAGTAGCGGCCGAGACTCCTATTAACTGGGCAGGCTGGGCTTGGTTCCCTGCCAAGGCAATCCAGCTGCCCCCCCCCCCGCACACCTTGTGTTCTCCACATATGCCAAATTATCCTTTAGAGCTACGCAATCACAGCAACATTATAGTATAATTTTTTAAGCATTAAATCCACAGTATTCTCTTTTTCTGGTCAAATTTGTCACTTTTCACTTCCTTGTTTTGTTTATGGAGCACTCTGGCGACTGGTCGTGATGCCGTGTATTATCCAATCAGTACGGAGTCAATCTGAAACCCCGCCCACACTTCTAGAAGCCAGAGCATGAGGAAACACAGTGGTGGCTAAACTTTTATTGATAAAAATTACATATTTTGACTGAGCAACTCCAAACTTGGGGATGCACACCCTTGTGATCTCAGCAAAGCACTTACAAAATCTGAGGCCAGTCTGATGAACGGTTTGGAAGATATCTGAGGAACACACACTCACACACACACAAACAGAGAGAGATTTGTTGCATTTATAGATAAGTCCACCACAAATAGCAAGTGCATGAGTATGTGCATCTTTGCAACATAAACAATACACCTGCTAGTATAAAACTGAAACCATAGAGTGCAACAAAATGATTGGCTCAAAAATGTCCCAGGTTGGCTTTTACATACCCCCCTGAAGTAAGGTTGAATTCCTGACACAGATTTCTAAAGAAGATATTTTTTTTGTGGACTCGTTCTTGCAGGGTCCCCCTTAAGCCTTATCCTCCCTACATTCTCTGAGCCTCTGGACCTGAGGCATCATATCCTGCTATGTGTCACTCCAGAGTCACAACCTTGACCGCCCCAGAACCCATTGTGCATGCTGGGCTGGAGAGGAAGTCCTTACCCCCCCCCACACACACACACACCAAGCATCACTGACCCACCCCTACCCCCCAGTCCCACTATTTTAAGACTGTGACGCAATTGCTGTGAGTCACACTACCACTGTATTGGGATATACATGTGTATGCATTCATGCACGTGAATACACAGAGAAGAGAACAAACACATAGGGTGTTAAGGACAATGCTGATGTGAAGAGGCAGCTGTGGATAGTGAAGATGGTGAAAGCAGCAGGGCTGCTAATGGGGGATCAGCCTGGAGATGTGGCAGAGGTGAGATGAGTAAATGCAGAGAAGGCTTGACATGTCACAATAGATTCTTCTTACTCTGTTAGTAAATAGCTGGCAGTAACAATCAGTAGGATTAAACATTCACTTTAACTAATGCACTCATCTAAAGCCACAAAATACTATCACCTGAACAGCATGCTGTGAATACATTGAGCAATTCAGTCGTGAAACCCTGATTTGTTTGAAGGCCCACTCCAGGATTAGTTTAATTTGATACTAATCCACTAGAAAAGAATAGGCCTTATTGTCATTGTACTGTTGTACAGTACAACGAAATTGTGGGTGTTCCACCAGGCTACTGCGCAATAAAGGGAAGGATTTGATAAAACACAGTTACAGAATACACAATTAATAGCCCACAGGTATATCCTCTTCCACTCTGTTCAACTTCCCTAAAAACGCCTAAAAATAACATGCCCAAAGTAAATCAAAAGCTGTTCTTCAACCCTTTGCAGCATCTTCATGGGGTTGGTCTCATTTAAAAGAAAACGCACTGAATTTTTTGGCAAAACAGTCATAATCTCTCTACGTGCTCCTGCCACTGAGTAACAATCATCTAAACATACTGAATATGAAGAAAATAAAGTTCGCCTGGGTGTTTTTTTTTAGATACAAATGCTTGCAAATAACATACAGCTGTCAGATACTTGCCGGAAAACACAACAGAAATGTAGAACCAAGTGTTTTCAAGCTCAGGTCAAAATTTTGTAACAATACCACAAAAAATGAATATATTACACACCTTTTTTCTCAGGTTGTAACAAGGCGTTCTTGAACTGTGCCAAATGGCACAGTTTGGAAAACTGTGTTCCAGAGTTCACTATCTCAGCAGTTTGCACAGTAAAACCAAGGGGTAATAACCCAGACATACACAGAACAGTTCTTGTTTGTTTGTTTTTTTACAGACAAAAATAGCCTACAGTGTAAGAAAAATTATGCTAAAAATTAGTACATTTCACTAAAGTATACACAAAAACAACCCTCCCCCCTCCAATTTTTCCAGAGTTCACTATCTCACCAGTTTACACAGATACAGGTCAACTGGACCCCTGACCAAGTGCGCACTCCAAGTGGACCACGGAATCCAATCTGTACATGTACAGGTGCATTCTCCATCCAGTGATTTATAAATACTGCCCCAGATGAAAACCAGTCTGTGGGACTATAATGCTCTGAATGAGGCTTTAGAAAATTATGAATCACTTTGTAAATCACTGGATTGAAAATGTACAGATTGAATACCGGGGTCCACCTGGGGTCCACACATCAGTGTGCTCACTTGGTCAGGGCTCCATTTCACCAGATCACGTTTACCACAGTAAAACAAAGGTATAATAACCCAGACATACACAGCACAGTTCTTTTTTTTTTTTTTTTTACAGGAAAAATAGCCTACAGTGAAATAAAAATTATACTAAAAAATTATTAAATTTTTCTGGAATATACACAGTAACAAATACCCCCCACACACACACACACACACGGCGCACACAAAAAAGTCGCCATGCGGGACCCTTGTAATTATCGATTGGTCAAAAGTTATTTTTATTACTATTTTTATCGATAAAGAATAATTTAGATTATAACACTTACCTATCTACAACCACACTGTCGCTGGTATTGTCTGTTGGCATCTGACGATCATCAGCTATTCCGTTGATGCAACCTCCATCGTTTACTGATTTGTCGTCCAGGTCACCCGATCCGGTCAAGCCATCTATGCTTTCATGCATGCCCTTTCGGTTTAATTTGTGACCCATTTTTCAAAACAAGTAAAATAATGGCTAATGTTACCCTGACCCTCCTGCACAGCATCACAAAGGACTGCGCATCACACAGCGCAGGGATGGCAACAGGAAATTCTGATTTCAGCTGAAATCTAATTTGGTCGATTGACTTATGGGGGGCCGGGGGGGGGGGGGGGAGGGGGGCGCAGCCCCCCTGAAGCTGGGAGGTTTTCAGTAAAACAGAAGTAATTTAGACTGAAAAAAATGATTAAAAAAAAATGAAATACTAGACTTAGATAAATCATTAAATTTAATGAAAAGTTAACTTACTTTTTCTTCAATGTTGTCTCACTGTCTTTAGTCCAACATATTTAACAGTTCTATAAGAGTTTATTACAATATTTACACTGGTCACCAAGTCACTTCTAATGTGAAACTTTCTTCCTTTTGGCAGCAAGCTGTGTCAGTCTCTGAACTTTGAACTTCATCTCCTTTTCTGGTTTCTTCAGAAATTGTCCGAGTGTTTCTGTTACCTCGTCAAACTTTGAGCCAATTTTCACCTTTACCGTCACTTTTCTCTCAAGCCAATTCCATCGGAACTTATTTTTGACACTTTTGTCTATTTCTAGCACTGATGACTCCTGATCCTTCGATAAAAATCTCATAATTCCGCTGAAAACAATACCGAAAGCTCAGAATTCCAACACGAACCAATGATATGATTTGGGGGTGGGGAAATTATCTGAAAATTTAGCAGGGGGTCTGGGGGACTGCGTGGGGTCCAGGGCAGAGCCCTGGTGGTGGGGGGGGGGCAAGGGGGGCAAAGCCCCCCGAAGCTCCTGGGTTTTTATGATTTTTAAGTACCAGAACTGTGCTTAAATGACATAAAACAAACAGCTGAATGCCACTTATTACTGTATAATATTGACTTATGTTCCAAGAAGATAGCATTCCTAAAATATTCCAACAAGCATTATCCATCACATTCTTTAACACTTGATCAAATCAAAATCAGTTAATTTTATCTATGCCAAAGTCCCCCAGTGTGTGACATCTTTGACTGCTTTATCTACTGTGGAAGATTGTTTCAAAAACACTGATCCCAAAGAATAGTTGCTCCGCCGAATGGCAAGGTAGTGGGCATGGTTTTTCACTTTTGATGCGTGGTCTGACAGCGCCACACATCCACGCGATCCATAGTTAATCAGCTCTTTACAATACACACAAAAAGCTTTTCCTGCCACGTCTGGTTTCTTCAAAAATTGTCTGAGTGTTTCTGTTACCTCGTCAAACTTTGAGCCAATTTTCACTTTTACCGTCACTTTTCTCTCAAGCCAATTCCATCGGAACTTTCTGACACTTCTATTTCTGCCACTGATGACTCCTGATCCTTCGATAAAAATTTCATAATTCCGCTGAAAATATTACCGAAAGCTCAAAATTCCAACGCCAACACACCGATGACAAAGCATACAACGAGGCATTTCATTGGTCCAAATTTGCAACTATCCAATCGCAGGGCTGTTTACACATAACATCCGGGTTTATCGCGGGAAACTCACCCGGGAAAACGCCGAGCGCTAATGTATTGTGTTGATTTTTGCTAAAATCGGTGACAATAAGGTACTTTACCATCCATCTTCCATCTTCTACCGCTTTTCCGGAGGTCCGGGTCGCGGAGGCAGCAGTTCAAGCAGAGAAGCCCAGACTTCCCTCTCCCCAGCCACCTGCTCCAGCAGCCATGACTTTTTTTGACAAAGCAACAACGAGCCATTTGATTGGTCCAATCATTTCCAACTATTCAATCGCAGGGCCGTTTACAGCAGTAGCATGAGTACATAAGGTTATCGCGGGAGACTGTCACTCAGGGAAGTGCCGAGCGCTTTTGTAATCATATTAATTTTTGCTAAAATCATAAATCGGCGGAAATCCGCGGATCGGCGGAAAATTGCCATCCCTGCACAGCGGCGGAGTCAAAAGAGATTTTACACATGGGAACGCATGGCATTTTACCAGAAATATAAACACGGAACCAGTGCATGCAGGGTGTCATTGAAGTCAGAAATTGATTGGCTAAACGACATGTCCATTGTCAGATTACTCAGCTTCAATTGGCTCGTTGTATTCGAGGTCGTTGATGGGCAGATCCTTCTTGCTAGGTTTTCGATCATTGGTTATTCAAGGTTTAAAAACCAAAATCAAGGCTCTTGGTTGGTCGAATGAGATGTCAATCTCATTCTAAACCAATCAAACACTCCTTTGGCTTTCTGTTCACGGCTGTGTCTGTACTGGAAGACCGGAAATACAGCTTTTTTTTTTCATTGCGCACTGAAACGCACTAAGACGCAGAGACGTGACCAGCCGCGGAATCACCGAGTTTAACCGGATATACACAGGTATGGTGGTGGCTTCACGGATGGAACTATGTACATAAGAGTGTGGAGTGCAGAACACACGATTGAATAAAATGGCCCAAGGATTATGGAAAATATACACAGGAATGGCAGTGGTTTCACGGATGGGTCAATGTACATGAAAGTGCGGAGTGCAAAGATAGGTGTGTTATTGTGATAATTAAAAAGGTCCTCAGTTCTATGCATGTGAGCATTCAGACGGAGGGGGTGGAGCCTCTGACTGACTGTACTCCGGATGGCCCAGGGGAAGAAACTGTGGGATGTTGTAACATCACACTAGTGGGATTTAATAATATTCAGCAATATTTCTCTTAACATACGGTACCTTAACTTTTTTCTTTTTAAAGAATCCATTTAAAAATTATTTTTACATGTTCCTGTTTCTGGGGTCAAAAGAACTATCATATTGATGACGAAAAAGAGCAAGCCTACAATACAGCACTTCGTAAGAGGGTAAATTAATTTCAACATGCAGCACTTTGGTTCTTTAAGAAGGGACAGTGGGCATTAATGAGTATGCAGGTATATTGGGTAAATTGACCTGTGTTTTAACCTGCCAGAAACTACAGAATTAAATTAGTCTATACATATATGGGATGAATGCCACGATGTCTTTGATTCAAATTTGGTTGGAAATGCTGAATATCTTTAATGGGTTTACTGTCCAAGATGCATCCATCCAGTGAATCTGAATGTTGACCATCCATCTTCTACCACTTATTTGGGGGTGCGAGTTGTAGGGCCCCAAACAGAGATGCCCAGACTGCGACCTGGTTCACATAATAATAATAATAATAATAATAATAACGGATTGCATTTATTGGCACTTTAAGGACTTGTACTTAGAGTGGTGTGATAAAGTGTTTGACCCTTCCTGATTTCTCATTTTTTTGTGTTTGTCACATACAAATGTTTCAGATCATGAAACAAATTTAAAGATAACACAAGTAAACACAAAATGCAGTTTTTAAATGAAGGTGTTTATTATTAAGGGTAAAAAAATTCCAAACCTACATGGCCCTGGGTGGAAAAAGTGACTGCCCCCATGTTAAAACATAAATTAACAGTCTTTGGAAAGCTGAATTCAATTTCTCTAGCCACACCCAGGCCCGATTACTGCCACACCTGTTCTCAATCAAGAAATTACTTAAATAGGACCTGCCTGACAAAGTGAAGTAGACCAAAAGATCCTCAAAAACTAAACATCATGCTGCGATCCAAAGAAATTCAGGAACAAATGAGAAACAAAGTATTTGACATCTATCAGTCTGGAAAAGGTTATAAAGCCATTTCTAAAGCTTTGGGACTCCAGCAAACCACAGTGAGAGCCATTATCCACAAATGACGAAAACATGGAACAGTGGTGAACCTTCCTAGGAGCGGCCGGCCGACCAAAATTACCCCAAGAGCGCAGCGAGGACTCATCCAAGAGGTCACAAAACTCCACACAGAAGGGTCACCGATGGTCAGGGAGTGGGATCGAACCCACGATGGTCAGTGCTAGAATCGATCCCATGACCTTCTTACTGTGCTGCCACAGTACTAACCACTGCACCAATGAGCTGCTCTTTTTGAATTTTTTTTTTAATGAGTCCATTATTCATTCACTCCACAGACAGACAATGGTAGCGGTAAGCTACTGCTGTAGCCACAAATGCCCTGGGGCAGAGTGAAGGAAATGTGGCTGTCAACCCGCACCAACGACCTCTCCGACCACAACTGAACATTTATACACATTCATACCCAATGTCATGGACACTGGAGGCAAGGTGGGTAAAGCGTCTTGCCCTGGGACGGCAGGATGGCTGGGGAGAGCGGGATTTGAACCGCCAACCCTCCAGTTATTGGATAATCCACTCTACCTCCTGAGCCACATAGCACCATGAGCCCCATGATCGCTCCTCCAGGTGATGAGCCCACTGGAGGGCGGACCCATGTGGCTCCTTTGGGAACACTGGATCCTTGATATACAGTGGGGCAAAAAAGTATTTAGTCAGCCACCAACTGTGCAAGTTCTCCCACTTAAAAGATGAGAGAGAGAGGTCTCCAATTTTCATTGTAGGTATACCTCAACTAACATTGTCTGATGTTTAAAGAATTTATTTGCAAATTATGGTGGAAAATAAGTATTTGGTCACTTACAAACAAGCAAGATTTCTGGCTCTCACAGACCTGTAACTTCTTCTTTAAGAGGCTCCTCTGTCCTCCACTCGTTACCTGTATTAATGGCACCTGTTTCAACTCGTTATCAGTATAAAAGACACCTGTCCACAACCTCAAACAGTCAGACTCCAAACTCCACTATGGCCAAGACCAAAGAGCTGTCAAAGGACACCAGAAACAAAATTGTTGACCTGCACCAGGCTGGGAAGACTGAATTTGCAATAGGTAAGCAGCTTGGTGTGAAGAAATCAACTGTGGGAGCAATTATTAGAAAATGGAAGACATACAAGACCACTGATAATCTCCCTTGATCTGGCACTCCACGCAAGATCTCACCCCGTGCGGTCAAAATGATCACAAGAATGGTGAGCAAAAATCCCAGAACCATACGGGGGGACCTAGTGAATGACCTGCAGAGAGCTGGGACCAAAGTAACAAAGGCTACCTACCATCAGTAACACACTATGCCGTGTAACACACTACGAGCATTTTGATGATCCAGAAGAGGATTGGGAGAATGTCATATGGTCAGATGAAACCAAAATACAACTTTTTGGTAAAAACTCAACTTGTCGTGTTTGGAGGAGAAAGAATGCTGAGTTGCATCCAAAGAACACCATACCTACTGTGAAGCATGGGGGTGGAAACATCATGCTTTGGGGCTGTTTTTCTGCAAAGGGACCAGGACGACTGATCCGTGTAAAGCAGGGGTGTCCAATCATGTGCCATGGAGGGCCAAGACCCTGCAGGTTTTACCTCCAACCAGTGTCTTCAACAGCAGATTTCACTGAACTTCTTCCCACTGATTGCTGATCAGTGAAAACACCTGCTGAAGAGGCTGGGTAGAAGAGAAAACCTGCAGGGTCTTGGCCCTCCATGGCACATGATTGGACACCCCTGGTGTAAAGGAAAGAATGCATGGGGCCATGTATCGTGAGATTTTGAGTGAAAACCTCCTTCCATCAGCAAGGGCATTAAGGATGAAACGTGGCTGGGTCTTCCAGCATGACAATGATCCCAAACACACTGCCCGGGCAACAAAGGAGTGGCTTCGTAAGAAACATTTCAAGGTCCTGGAGTGGCCTAGCTAGTCTCCAGATCTCAACCCCATAGAAAATCTTTGGAGGGAGTTGAAAGTCCGTGTTGCCCAGCGACAGCCCCAAAACATCACTGCTCTAGAGGAGATCTGCATGGAGGAATGGGCCAAAATACCAGCAACAGTGTGTGAAAGCCTTGTGAAGACTTACAGAAAACGTTTGACCTCTGTCACTGTCAACTAAGGGTATATAACAAAGTACTGAGATATTGACCAAATACTTATTTTCCACCATAATTTGCAAATAAATTCTTTAAACATCAGACAATGTGATTTTCTGGATTTTTTTTTTTTTCTCATTTTGTCTCTCATAGTTGAGGTATACCTGTGATGAAAATTGGAGACCTCTCTCATCTTTTAAGTGGGAGAACTTGCACAACTGGTGGCTGACTAAATACTTTTTTGCCCCACTGTAACTTTTTCATAGGGATTTACTGGACTGCTCTTGGTCTGGCTGTTCACCCTGGACTAATTTGTCTTGAGAGACCCTACCAAGGACAAGTTTCCCCCGACAACATAGCTCCAGGGATCATTAGACCACGCAAACCACTCTACCACAATAAGGTGGTGATCCACGGTGGGGCGAATGGTGACCTCAAAATGAATATAGGTCTAGAACGTAGTATGAACCAACTATTCCTGCAACAACTTTGGTCTTGACATCTGTAGTTGCTCTTGTTTTAAAGTCTGGAAAAGCAGACAAAGCCCTGACAATCCTGTGATCTTGGCCTTTGACCTTTTGACCCTTAAAATGAATGAATGTCTGGAACTTTGTATGTACTCTTCCTGCCCTAAGTTTGATGATGATACTGTATCTGCAGCTGTTCTTGTCTCTCTGCCATCTATAAAAACTTTAACCTCAACATTTTCCCCTGCTGATGCCAACTGACACCAGGGTAAGCACATGAGATTGCTTCTAAGCCTATCAACTTTGTTATTTACAGTGGGGTAAGAAAGTATTTAGTCAGCCACCAATTGTGCACGTTCTCCCATTTAAAAGATGAGAGAGGTCTCCAATTTTCATCATAGGTATACCTCAACTATGAGAGACAAAATGAGAAAAAAAAAATCCAGAAAATCACATTGACTGATTTTTAAAGAATTTATTTGCAAATTACGGTGGAAAATAAGTATTTGGTCAATAACAAAAGTTCATCTCAATACTTTGTTATATACCCTTTGTTGGCAATAACAGATGTCAAACGTTTTCTGTAAGTCTTCACACGGTTTTCACACACTGTTGCTGGTATTTTGGCCCAATCCTCCATGCAGATCTCCTCTAGAGCAGTGATGTTTTGGGGCTGTCGCTGGGCAACATGGACTTTCAACTCCCTCCAAAGATTTTCTATGGGGTTGAGATCTGGAGACTGGCTAGGCCACTCCAGGACCTTGAAATGCTTCTTACGAAGCCACTCCTTCGTTGCCCGAGCGGTGTGTTTGGGATCATTGTCATGCTGAATGACCCAGCCATGTTTCATCTTCAATGCCCTTGCTAATGGAAGGAGGTTTTCACTCAAAATCTCAAGATACATGGCCCCATTCATTCTTTCCTCTACACAGATCAGTCGTCCTGGTCCCTTTGCAGTAAAACAGCCCCAAAGCGTGATGTTTCCACCCCATGCTTCACAGTAGGTATGGTGTTCTTTCTCCTCCAAACACGACAAGTTGAGTTTTTACCAAAAAGTTCTATTTTGGTTTCATCTGATCATATGACATTCTCCCAATCCTCTTCTGGATCTTCCAAATGCTCTCTAGCAAACTTCAGACGGGCCTGGACATGTACTGGCTTAAGCAGGGGGACACGTCTGGCACTGCAGGATTTGAGTCCCTGGCGGCGTAGTGTGTTACTGATGGTAGCCTTTGTTACTTTGGTCCCAGCTCTCTGCAGGTCATTCACTAGGTCCCCCTGTGTGGTTTTGGGATTTTTGCTCACCATTCTCGTGATCATTTTGACCCCACGGGGTGAGGTCTTGCGTGGAGCCCCAGATCGAGGGAGATTATCAGTGGTCTTGTATGTCTTCCATTTTCTAATAATTGCTCCCACAGTTGATTTCTTCACATCAAGCTGCTTACCTATTGCAGATTCAGTCTTCCCAGCCTGGTGCAGGTCTACAATTTTGTTTCTGGTGTCCTTTGACAGCTCTTTGGTCTTGGCCATAGTGGAGTTTGGAGTCTGACTGTTTGAGGTTGTGGACAGGTGTTTTTTTATACTGATAACGAGTTCAAACAGGTGCCATTAATACAGGTAATGAGTGGAGGACAGAGGAGCCTCTTAAAGAAGTTACAGGTCTGTGAGAGCCAGAAATCTTGCTTATTTGTAGGTGACCAAATACTTATTTTCCACCATAATTTGCAAATAAATTCTTTAAAAATCAGACAATGTGATTTTCTGGAATTTTTTTTCTCATTTTGTCTCTCATAGTTGAGGTATACCTATGATGAAAATTGGAGACCTCTCTCATCTTTTAAGTGGGAGAACTTGCACAATTGGTGGATGACTAAATACTTATTTGCCCCACTGTATGACTCAAGATTGCGGGGGTCCGACTTGAACAGGAACAGCAGAATGAGTTCAGAAACTAGAAGGAGAACCAAGACAAGGTGGAACTTTGTATACATGCAAGCATGAACCATATCAGTCATCTACAAAGATCCGAGTCTAGTATGCCTGGTGTGTCTTCTTTAGATGAAACATACTAGAACTAACTAAACTGCACTTATATAGCGCTTTTCTAGTCACAAAGACCACTCAAAGCGCTTTCACTAATACTAACCCTCTATTCTAAGGGCCTATAGGAAACCGATATCTAGGGACACTTTAGAACAACCAATTAACCTAACATGCATGTCTTTGGATTGTGGGAGGAAACCGGAGCCCCCGGAGTAAACCCACGCAGCACAAGGAGAACATGCAAACTCCACACAGAAAGATTCCAACCCCTGCCAACCTGGGGATTCGAACCAGGAACCTTCTAGCTGTAAGGCAACAGTGCTAACCACTGCACCACCGTGCTGCCCCCTATATAATTACACAGTGCACTAGCCATGAATCAGAATAAAGTTAAAAAAATAAGGAAAAGAAAATTTCTTGTAGATTTATTACAAGGTATTCACTATAGACAGCCTCACAATCTCTTCCTTGGGTAAAACTCATAAGCAGAAAAGCATCTTATCCCTCATCCATCTTCATTTTTCAGCAATCTCATGACATCGACATTTTCATTTCCAGCAAGTTTACACTTATAATACCCTTGACAACTGTCTTGAACCCTGAAATATTGTCTAAAAATATTAGTTTTAATACAAAGAAACTCATGCATAAGTGTAAAGAGATCTAATGCTCCTTAAACCAGAGTGGTGGCTCAGTTGGTAGAGCATCCGCCCCACACCTGGGAGGCAGGGGTTCAAATCCCGGCCGGGTCATGCCGAAGACCATATAAAAGTGGAACTTCCTGCCGTCCAGCTTGGTGCTCAGCAATAATGGAATGGAGGAGGGAAATCTGTGAAATTCAGCCAGGCAAGAAATTCAGCCAGTCCCACCTTCAATGAAGGCAAGTGTGTGGGCACATTTTGTTCTCTACAACATTCCGAGAAAGAAAGCACTATGCCTGACACATGCAATATGTAAAGTTAGCAAAACGAAAGTCAAGTACTTTGGTAACACCACAAATGCCGGGGCTCACATTAACCGCCATCACCCAGAGTTGAAAGAAGTGCAAAAAGTTATAAGTCCTCCTGCTGAACAACACACACTGCACCACTTTAACAAGCTCCTAGCAAATTATGAATGGGTAAAAAAAATAAATAAATCATGAACTCTTGTGACAATACTTGTATAACTTTAATTTGTTTTTTTAAGTCTCCGAAGAATTTAGATACTCAAGTTTATATTTGTGCAGGTTTAAAATTAATGTTTCTTATCTTATGCATTAATTGCATTCAGTTCTTATTGAATTTACTCATTGCATTAAGTTACTGTATAGGTAACTGTACACTGACTGTATACAGACAGGTACCACGACTATTTAAATGGATGTTCAAAGTATTTGTGATAGAATTTACTTTTGTTTTTAAATGAATAGCCTGTATTCCTAGAATGCTGGAGGGTGACAAAACCAACACACTGTGGAAAAGCTGTTAGGAGTGGTGATATGCTGATAATGATTTTCAAAAATTTATTTCACTTGTGAACAATTTCATTTTTGAAACTCACAAGTTTTCAAGAAATAAAAAAGCAGTCACTAACCTAAACCTACTTTTTTCTTTTAACAGTATTTTATTGCAAATCAATTGATATAATTTTTTAAAAATATAATCCCCCAAAACATCAACACACTGAACTCTGCTTTCAAGCTTACCTCAGCATTTTTTGCAGTGCAGTGGACTTTTTTTTCTGAGATTAGTGGGTTTTCATACTGAAATGAGGGCCAAATGCAAATCAAAAATCCTTTTGAATTGAATGGTGACCGCAAAAATCAGAATCGAGTTGAATCGTGTGACCTCCAAAGAATCAAAGCCCTTCTATCTACTATGTACAGTCGTGTGAAAAAGTGTTTGCCCCCTTCCTGATTTCTCTTTTTTTGTATGTTTGTAACACTTAAATGTTTCAGATCATCAAACAAATTTAAATATTCAACATAGATAACACAAGTAAACACAAAATGCTGTTTTAAAATGAAGGTGTTTATTATTAAGGGGAAAAAATCCAAACTTACATGGCCCTGTGTGAAGTGATTGCCCCCTAAACCTAATAACTGGTTGGGCCACCCTTAGCAGCAACAACTGCAATCAAGCATTTGCGATAGCTGAGAATGAGTCCTTTACAACACTGTGGAGGAATTTGGGCCCTCTCATCTATGCAGAGTTGTTTAATTTAGTCACACTGGAGGGTTTTCGAAAGATGTCCTCTATGGAGAACTGGCAACTGGCAGGAGAGACGTTGGCCGCCCACAGCTGCGCTTTAGAGACGTCTGCAAGAGAGACATGAAGGCCCTGGAGATCAACACAGAGCGCTGGGAGGACCTTGCAATGGACCTCTCCAAATGGAGAGGCACCCTGATCAGACAGCTCAAGGCGGGTGAAGAGAGACTGACTGCTGCTGCAGATGAAAAAAAGGACCCGCAGGAAGAACCGCCACAGACCCAGCAGCACGGAGACCACCCACAAGTGCGACCTGTGTGACAGGGACTGCCATTCGCGCATTGGCCTGTTCCGCCACAGGCGGTGCTGTTCCAGCAGAGTAGACGTTTAGGATTCTCTTCCATGGTCATCACAGACCGACGGAGGCCGACGAATGGAGGGTTTTCGAGCATGAACCGCCTTTTTAAGGTCATGATACAGTATCTCAATCGGATTCAGGTCAGGACTTTGACTAGGCCACCCCCAAGTCTTCATTTTGTTTTTCTTAACACTAGAAGACCCAGAAAGGGGCCATTTGGCCTTTTTGGCTAGAAAACCCATAGGGGGACCATCAAGTGGCCACAAGAGGGCTAATGTCTGGGTCTCTAAGCCATTCAGAGGTGGACTTGCTGGTGTGTTCTGGATCATTGTTCTGCTGCTTGTTCTGCGCTTCAGCTTGAGGTCACGAACAGATGGCCGGACATTCTCCTTCAGGATTTTTTGGTAGACAGCAGAATTCATGGTTTCATTTACCACAGCAAGTCTTCCAGGTCCTGAAGCAGCAAAACGGCCCCAGACCATCATACTACCACCACCACCATATTTTACTGTTGGTATGATGTTCCTTTTCTGAAATGCTGTGTTACTTTTACACCGGATGTAATGGGACACACACCTTCCAAAAAGTTCAACTTTTGTCTCGTCAGTCCACAGGGTATTTTCCCAAAAATCTTGGAGATCATCAAGATGTTTTCTGACAAAACTGAGATGAGCTTTTATGTTCTTTTTGTTCAGCAGTGGTTATTGTCTTGGAACGCTGCCATGCAGGCCATTTTTATCCTCTTTCTGATGGTAGAGTCATGAACACTGACTTTAACTGAGGCAAGTAAGGCCTGCAGGTCTTTGGATGTTGTTGTGGGGTCTTTTGTGACCTCTTGGATGAGTTGCCACTGCGCTCTTGGGGTAATTTTGGTTGGCCAGCTACTCCTGGGAAGGTTCACCACTCTTCCATGTTTTCGCCATTTGTGGATAATGGCTCTCACTGGGGTTCGCTGGAGTCCCAAAGCTTGACGTCTAGTTTTTGAGGATCTTTTGGTCTACTTCACTTTGTCAGGCAGGTCCTATTTAAGTGATTTCTTGATTGAGAACAGATGTGGCAGTAATCAGGCCTGGGGGTGGCTAGAGAAACTGAACTCAGCTTTCCAAAGATGTGATAAACCACAGTTAATTTATGTTTTAACGGGGAGGGGAGGGGGGCGGCAATCACTTTTTCACACAGGGCCATGTAGGTCTGGATTATTGTTTTTTTACCCTTAATAATAAACATCTTCATTTAAAAACTGCATTTTGTGTTTACTTGTGTTATCTTTGTCTAATATTTAAATTTGTTTGATGATCTGAAACATTTAAGTGCGACAAACATTCAAAAAAAAAAAAAAAAAAAAGAAAAATCAGGAAGGGGGCAAACACTTTTTCACACCACTGTACATCAGATGCAACAATGACCATCACTCAAAAAAGGCTTTATTTGGTGGTAAAAGAGTTCAAGCATTAATCACCAGTTACCTCAAAACCCCGTTTGACGCCATCAATGACGGAGCAGCTCAATCCTGCCTGACAAACTCACCCCAGGAGTGCTCAGATCTCCTGACCATTGACTTTGACCCCAAGTACAGCCTAGATGCAGACCCATCTAGGATGTGATTGAAGTCAAGGTCAGTGGTCTAGGAGGAGTATCATTTTTTTGTAAAATCATAAATGTCCAGATCTCCTGACCTTGGACCGTGAGCACAACTTGGATGCAGACCCACCTGAGGATCATTGTGAGTGAGTTTGTCAAATATCGAGGCAATGTCCTAAGAGGAGTAGTGACTTTTCTGAAATCACATACAGTAAGTGCCCAGATCTCCTGACCTTTGACCATGACCTTGAGGATAACTTGCATCTCTTCTCTCTAATTATAATTCTCTCTCTCATTATAATTGAGTTTGGTGAGCACTGTCACAAATGCCTTGGAAGAGTAGCGCTTTTTCTGAAACTACATAAGTGCCCAGGTCTCCTGACCGCTAACCTTGAGCGCAACTTGGATACTGCCCAAATGAGGATCATTGTGGGTAAATTTGTGGACCATCGGGGCAAATACCGAGGAGGAGAAGTGAAAATGTGGATGGACGGACGAACCGGTGGATGCTACATCATCGCATTAGCTCCTTTCAGCTTCACCGGAATGAGCTAAAAATTGTGTGTGTGGGGAGAGGAGGGGGGAGGCGGTCAATTATGTCTGTTGTGACACCTGAGGTCCATTATTTTGTGTTCAGCTGCTTAAAAATTAGGCAATGTTTACTACAAGAGTAAAGTTGGACAATGAAATGTATCAATATTGCAAATAATATTATACTTAAGTCAGTATGCCTTGCCCATCTGTTTGCACATGGAGTATTTCTGGCCGTACTTCTGAGATTTTCTGGAGAATATTCTGAATAGTTTTTGTCATAATTTTGACATAATAAACCTGTAGTTGCAGAAAGCAAGCATACAGTGCTGTGAAAAAGTTTTTGCCACTTCTCTGGGGCAGCAGTGGCTCAGGAGGTAGAGCAGAGTCATCCAATAACCGGATGGTTGGAGGTTCGAATCCAGCTCTCCCCAGATACTCCACAATTGTTATTCACGCTGGTGTGAATAACAATTTGTTTTTTTCGCTTATTATTCAGACATCCAAAGGCTTTACATTCCGCCATGTTGTGATATCCATATCGCATTGTATGTTTTTGTTTTTACAAGAGCACCGAGTGTCTGCTGCTCTGTATAATATCCCCGAAGCCGCTGCACATCCGGGTACTCAGATCGCAGTTTTATAATCATCGTCATTTACGAGCTCAGATCAGAAAAGACGGCTCGCTGAATTTAAACATTTATTTATTTATTTTCTACTCGTTTCAGTTCTGCATTTAATATGAACCCTGAGTTTGAAATAAACGTTTGAATTTGAATATCCCCGAAGCCGCTGCACATCCGGGTACTCAGATCGCAGTTTTATAATCACCGTCATTTACGAGCTCAGATCAGAAAAGACGGCTCGCTGAATTTAAACATTTATTTATTTATTTTCTACTCGTTTCAGTTCTGCATTTAATATGAACCCTGAGTTTGAAATAAACGTTTGAATTTGAATATCCCCGAAGCCGCTGCACATCCGGGTACTCAGATCGCAGTTTTATAATCATCGTCATTTACGAGCTCAGATCAGAAAAGACGGCTCGCTGAATTTAAACATTTATTTATTTATTTTCTACTCGTTTCAGTTCTGCATTTAATATGAACCCTGAGTTTGAAATAAACGTTTGAATTTGAATATCCCCGAAGCCGCTGCACATCCGGGTACTCAGATCGCAGTTTTATAATCACCGTCATTTACGAGCTCAGATCAGAAAAGACGGCTCGCTGAATTTAAACATTTATTTATTTATTTTCTACTCGTTTTAGTTCTGCATTTAATATGAACCCTGAGTTTGAAATAAACGTTTGAATTTGAATATCCCCGAAGCCGCTGCACATCCGGGTACTCAGATCGCAGTTTTATAATTATCGTCATTTACGAGCTCAGATCAGAAAAGACGGCTCGCTGAATTTAAACATTTATTTATTTATTTTCTACTCGTTTTAGTTCTGCATTTAATATGAACCCTGAGTTTGAAATAAACGTTTGAATTTGAATATCCCCGAAGCCGCTGCACATCCGGGTACTCAGATCGCAGTTTTATAATCATCGTCATTTACGAGCTCAGATCAGAAAAGACGGCTCGCTGAATTTAAACATTTATTTATTTATTTTCTACTCATTTCAGTTCTGCATTTAATATGAACCCTGAGTTTGAAATAAACGTTTGAATTTGAATATCCCCGAAGCCGCTGCACATCCGGGTACTCAGATCGCAGTTTTATAATCATCGTCATTTACAAGCTCAGATCAGAAAACACGGCTCGCTGAATTTAAACATTTATTTATTTATTTTCTACTCGTTTCAGTTCTGCATTTAATATGAACCCTGAGTTTGAAATAAACGTTTGAATTTGAATATCCCCGAAGCCGCTCCACATCCGGGTACTCGAGGCTCAGCCAATACTGATCTAGATCGCGGTGTCAACGAAATTACATCACAGGAAGCGTCCTGGAAGTCCCTGTAGCCGCTAGTATGGCTGTACCCATGTTTTGCTGACATAGCTGAACCAGCAGATCAGCAATGGATTTATATCAAATTGCTTTGAACGTGAATTTCAACTTAAACTTGAACTAGAACGTGAGACAGGGGCTCAATATAATATCTTTTTTTTCACGACCACCACAGGTACGCTTTAATGACATCCGTCTCTGGCAGTCGGAAGTCACGAAACTTAATGCAGAATCGGTGTGTGACTTTGCAAAAACGATGTCTGCCACTGTAATATTCTCTGGGCCCCTCCCCAATCTGACCAGTGATGACATGTTTAGCCGCTCATCATCCTTCAACCGCTGGCTGTCTGTGTGGTGTCCTGCAAATGACGTGGGCTACATTGACAATTGGAGCTCATTTTGGGGAAAACCTGGTCTTATGAGACAAGACAGCATTCATCCCACTTTGGATGGTGCTTCTCATTTATCTAACAATCTGGCATCTTTTTTATCCAAATTTCCAAAACCTTGACTACTCAGAGTTGGGACCAGGAAGCAGAGTCGCAGTCTTACACACCTCTCTGCAGCTCCTCTTCATCCGCCACCCCTCAACTTAGCTCCTGTCTTCCCCATCAGAGAATCATTGTCTGCTCCCTCCAAAGTAAATAAAAATATAATATATAAGCATCCCAAAGTGATTAAGCAAAATATTGGTAAAACTCAAATTAAACATAAAGCCTCTAAATTGAATGATTTGGCCTCTGTTCCTCCTCATAATGTAAAAATTAAATGTGGTTTATTAAATATTAGGTCTCTAACTCCCAAGTCTCTGTTAGTCCATGATCTGTTAATTGATCATCAGATTGATTTAATATCCCTTACAGAGACTTGGTTAGGGCAAGAGGATTATGTTGGTTTAAATGAATCAACTCTCTCTGGTTATTTAAACTGTCAAAATCCCAGAAGTTCTGGTCGTGGAGGAGGAGTAGCAACAATTTACCATTCCAAATTACTAGTTAATGTAAAGCAAAAAACATGTTATAATTCCTTTGAGGGCCTGGTCCTCAGTATTGGGCACTTTAGCAATTTTAGGTTAAACCCAATTTTATTTGCCATAGTTTATCGTCCTCCATCAACCTACTCAGAATTTTTATCCGAATTTGCTGATTTCTTAGCTGATTTAGTGCTGAAATCTGATAGAATAATTATAGTAGGGGACTTTAATATACATGTGGATGTAGATAGTGACTGCCTTAATGTGGCATTTAATTCAATATTAGACTCGATTGGGTTTTCTCAGAAAGTAGGAAATTCTACTCATTACCTCCACCATACATTGGACCTTGTTTTGACATATGGCATAGAAACAGAAAATCTGGTAGTGTCTCCTCATAACCCTGTACTGTCAGACCATTGTCTGTTAACCTTTGATTTTACTATTTCTGACTATTTGGCTCCTAAAGAAAAATATTATTACAGTAGATGCCTCTCAGATGATGCTGTTACCAAATTTATGCAGATTGTTTCCTCTATGCCATGTGTCAACACAACGGAAATAAGCTATAGACAGCTTGCTCCTTCTCTAATTGATAACATGGTGGATAGTGTCACAGCTTCTCTGCATCAGACTCTCGACTTGGTGGCCCCCTTAAAAAAGAAAAAGTCTAATCAGAGATTTCTAACTCCTTGGTTCAACACAGAAACTCGTAGCTTAAAACAGAAGACTCGTCAATTAGAAAGAAAATAGCGCTCCACTAATTTAGATGAAATCTATTTAGCTTGAAGAAATCATCTTTTAATTTATAAAAAATCTCTTAGAAAAGCTAGAACGAGTTATTATTCTGCATTAATCGAAGAGAACATGAATAATCCCAGGTTTCTTTTCAGCACTGTAGCCAGGTTGACAAAGTCGGGACTCTGTCAATCCTAGCATTCCCTTAGAGCTTACTAGTCAGGACTTTATGAACTTTTTCAATAATAAAATTTCATCCATCAGAGATAAAATCAATCAGATTCTTCCCACAGTTAACTTAAATACTGTAACTACTACAACACCTTCAACTGATGTCTGTCTTGATGAGTTTACTCCAATCGACCTTTGTGAGTTAGACAAAATTAGTTTCTTCATCCAAACCTTCAACTTGTCTTTTAGACCCTATTCCTACCAGGTTATTTAAAGAAGTCTTCCCACTTATTGGTAGCTTTATTCTTCATATAATCAATTCTTCATTAACTTTAGGCCATGTACCGCAGGCTTTTAAAACGGCTGTAATTAAACCCTTACTCAAAAAGCCAACGCTAGATCCAGGAGCTTTAGCTAACTATAGACCAATCTCTAATCTCCCTTTCATTTCAAAAATCTTAGAAAGAGTTGTTGCTACGCAATTATTTGACCACCTGCAGGAAACAGCCTTAGCGAAGGTCACTAACGACCTCCTCATCGCATCTGATAATGGACTGGTTTCTGTACTTGTCCTTTTAGACCTTAGTGCAGCTTTTGATACTATCGATCATAATATTCTACTTGATAGATTAGAACACTATGTTGGACTTAATGGAACTTCGTTGCAGTGGTTTAAGATCTTATTTATCTGATAGGTTCCAGTTTGTTCATGTAAATAATGAGTTTTCTTTCAACTCAAAGCTTAGTCATGGAGTTCCACAGGGATCTGTGCTAGGCCCGACTCTTTTTAGTTTATATATGCTTCCGTTAGGCAACATTATTAAAAAGCACTGTATACATTTTCATTGTTATGCAGATGACACACAATTATACCTGTCAATGAAGCCAGATGATAGCAATCAATTAGCCAAATTAGAAGCCTGTCTTAAGGAAATCAAAGCTTGGATGACTTGTAATTTCCATCCATCCATCCATCCATCTTCTACCGCTTTTCCGGAGGTCCGGGTCGCGGAGGCAGCAGTTCAAGCAGAGAAGCCCAGACTTCCCTCTCCCCAGCCACCTGCTCCAGCTCTTCAGAGGGGATACCAAGGCGTTCCCAGACCAGCTGGGAGACATAGTCTCTCCACCGAGTCCTGGGTCTGCCCCGGGGTCTCCTCCCAGTGGGACGTGCCTGAAACACCTCAAGTGGGAGGCGTCCAGGAGGCATCCTAATCAGATGCCCATACCACCTCAACTGACTCCTTTCAATGTGGAGGAGCAGCGGTTCTACTCTGAGCCTCTCCCGAATGACTGAGCTCCTCACCCTATCTCTGAGGGTGAGTCCAGCAATCCTACGGAGAAAGCTCATTTCAGCCGCTTGTATCCGCGATCTCGTTCTTTCGGTCATTACCCAAAGCTCGTGACCATAGGTGAGAGTAGGAACGTAGATTGACTGGTAAATCGACAGCTTTGCCTTAGAACTAAGCTCCCTCTTCACCACAACAGACCGGTACAATGTCCGCATCACTGCAGATGCTGCTCCAATCCGTCTGTCGACCTCTCGCTCCATTTTCCCCTCACTCGTGAACAAGACCCCAAGATACTTAAACTCCTCCACTTGGGGCAGGAGCCTGTCCCCAACCCGGAGAGGACAATCCACCTTTTTCCGGCTGAGGACCATGGACTCGGACTTGGAGGTGCTGATTCTCATCCCAGCCGCTTCACACTCAGCGGCAAACCGTCCCAGCAAGAGCTGTAGGTCATTGCTGGATGAAGCCAACAGGACAACATCATCTGCAAACAACAGAGATGAGATCCTGTGGTCACCAAGCATGACACCCTCCATTCCCTGGCTGCGCCTAGAAATCCTGTCCATAAAAATTATGAACAGGACTGGTGACAAAGGGCAGCCCTGGCGGAGTCCAACTCTCACTGGGAATGACTCCGACCGAGTGTTGGCAATGCGAACTAAACTCTCACAACGGTCGTACAGAGACCGAATAGCTCGTAACAACAAGCCCGATACCCCATACTCCCGAAGCACCCCCCACAAAAATCCACGAGGGACGCGGTCAAATGCCTTCTCCAAGTCCACAAAACACATGTAAACTGGTTGGGCAAACTCCCACGAACCCTCAAGAATTCTCGAGAGGGTAAAGAGCTGGTCCGATGTGCCACGGCCAGGACGAAAACCACATTGCTCCTCCTGAATCCGAGGTTCGACCAACGGCCGGACTCTCCTCTCCAGTACCTTGGCATAGACCTTCCCAGGGAGGCTGAGGAGTGTGATCCCTCTAAAGTTGGAGCACACCCTCCGGTCCCCTTTTTTGAAGAGAGGAACCACCACCCCGGTTTGCCATGCCAAAGGCACTGCCCCCGACCTCCACGCAATGTTGCAGAGGCGTGTCAACCATGACAACCCAACAACATCCAGGGCCTTGAGGTACTCGGGGCGAATCTCGTCCACCCCCGGGGCCCGGCCACCAAGGAGATTTTTAACCACCTTGGCGACCTCAGCCCCTGTGATAGGCGAGTCATCCCCCTCGTCCCCAAACCCTGCTTCCTCTGTGGAAGGCGTATCAGTGGGATTGAGGAGATCCTCGAAGTATTCCTTCCACCGCCCGACGATATCCCCAGTTGAAGTCAACAGTGTCCCATCCGCACCATACACAGTGTGGACGGGGAGCTGCTTTCCCCTCCTGAGCCGCCGAACAGTTTGCCAGAATCTCTTTGAAGCCGACCGAAAGTCTTGTTCCATGGCCTCACCGAACTCCTCCCATACCCGGGTTTTTGCTTCAGCAACCACCCGAGCTGCACTCCGCTTGGCCTGCCGGTACACCTCAGCTGCTTCGGGAGTCCCACAAGCCAACCAAGCTTGATAGGACTCCTTCTTCAGCTTAATGGCCCCCCTCACCACTGGTGTCCACCACTTGGTTCGGGGGTTGCCACCACGAGATGCACCGACCACCTTGCGGCCGCAGCTCTGGGCTGCCGCTTCAACAACAGAGGTGGAGAACATGGCCCATTCAGACTCCATGTCTCCAGACTCCCTCGGAATGTGGTTGAAGTTCTTCCGGAGGTGGGAGTTGAAGACCTCCCGGACAGGGGCCTCAGCCAGACGCTCCCAGCACACCCTCACTATACGTTTGGGTCTACCAGGTCTGAATGGCTTCCTCCCCTGCCATCGGATCCAACTCACCACCAGGTGGTGATCAGTTGACAGCTCTGCACCTCTCTTTACTCGGGTGTCCAAGACATACGGTCGCAGGTCTGATGATACGATAACAAAATCGATCATCGACCTGCGGCCTAGGGTGTCCTGGTGCCAGGTGCACATATGGACACCCTTATGTTGAACATGGTGTTCGTTATAGACAGACTGTGGTTAGCACAGAAGTCCAATAACTGAACACCACTCGGGTTCAGATCGGGCAGGCCGTTCCTCCCAATCACCCCCCTCCAGGTTTCACTGTCGTTGCCCACGTGCGCATTGAAGTCCCCCAGTAGGACAATGGAGTCTCCAGGAGGAGCACCCTCCAGCACCCCAGTCACAGACTCCAAAAAGGGTGGGTACTCTGAAACATCATTTGGTGCATAGGCACAAATGATGGTCAGGACCCGTTTCCCAACCCGAAGGCGCAGGGAAGCAACCCTTTCGTCCACCGGGGGAAAACTCCAATATAGAGGCAGCAAGGTGGGGCGATACAAGAATACCTACCCCTGCTCGTCGCCTCTCGCCCGGGGCAACTCCAGAAAAGGCCAAGCTCCAGCCCCTCTCCAGGAGACTGGTTCCGGAACCGGAGCTGTGTGTTGAGGTGAGGCCGACTATATCTAGCCGGTATCGCTCAATCTCGTACACCAGCTCAGGCTCCTTCCCCACCAGAGAGGTGACATTCCACGTACCAAAAGCCAGTTTAGAAAGCTTGGGATCAGTCCGCCAAGGTCTCCGCCTTTGACTGCCACCTAATCCACATAGCACCGGACTTCCATGATCCCTCCTGCAGGTGGTGAACCTACTGGAGGGCGGACCCATGTAACTCCTTCGGGCTGAGCCCGGCCGGGTCCCATGGGTGGAAACCCGGCCACCAGACGCTAGCCTTCGAGCCCCTCCCCCAGGCCTGGCTCCAGGGTGGGGCCCCGGTAACCCCATACCGGGCGGGGTACACTGAATCCTTGATATACAATTTATCATGAGAGTCTGTTGGATCGTTCTTCGTCTGGCCCTTCACCCAGGACCAGTTTGTCTTGGGAGACCCTATCAGAGGCAAATTGCCCCGGACAACATAGCTCCTGGGATCACTGGGGCACGCAAACCCCCCCACCACGATAAGGTGACGATCCATGAGGGGGACTTGTAATTTCCTGCTATTAAATTGGGGACTTGTAATTTCCTGCTATTAAATTCAGATAAGACTGAAGTCATTCTTGTTGGTCCAAAAAACCTTAGAAATACCTTTCCAAATCAAACTTTCAGTTTGGATGCGGTTACTCTCTCTCTTTCTCCTACCGAGTGGGGTCCGATCAGACCCCCCACATATGTTCTTATGCACAACACGGACATATTATCGATCACAGCTATCATGCTTTCTGACTTTGTCATCATCTGTGAATCACAAAAAATAAATCTGATTTAAAATACAGTTTTATTCTGTACTGTCAATTCAGATTTTTCATTGGGGTCTGATCGGACCCCAGGGAAAAATATGATGTTAATGATATTAAATGTATGAATTTTGTGTTATATTTCAGTGAATGATGGCTCAACGAGGTAGACTTTGGTCAGAGAAAGAAGGAAGACCTATCTTTAGTGCCACCATGTCGCGAACTAGGTTCACCGGAAGTGTTTTTCAACCACTTCCGGCTACTCGTGCTGAAGGGCAGGCAACCGACAAACTAGCCCCATTCCGGGATTTTTGGATCATGTTTCAAGCACAACTCTTTGTTTTAACCAAATAAAACATTTTAAGTGAAAAAAATACTTTGGTATTGCTTAATAATCCAATTAACAGTTAAATTTTGTGTGGGGTCCAAACGGACCCCAGTTGGTACTATTTGTATGTAAAATATGTTGGTAGGATGAGGGTTAATAGCTCTGTGAGGAACCTTGGAATTATTTTTGATCAAGATCTGTCCTTCAATTCACATATTAAATTTGTTTCTAAGACTGCCTTCTATCATTTGCGTAATATTGCCAAGATTAGGAGCATCTTGTCTCAGAGTGATGCTGAGAAACTGATCCACGCTTTTGTTAGCTCGAGATTAGATTATTGTAATTCTTTATTATCAGGCTGTCCTAAAACATCTTTAAAAAGTCTTCAGCTGATCCAAAATACTGCAGCAAGAGTTTTAACAGGTACTAGAAAGAGAGATCATATCTCTCCGGTTCTGGCCTCCCTTCATTGGCTTCCCATAGAGTTTAGAATTAAGTTTAAAATCCTTCTTCTTACTTACAAAGCTCTAAACAATCAGGCTCCTTTTTATTTAAAAGATCTGATACTACCGTATAATCCTAACAGAGCACTACGCTCCCAAAATGCAGGATTACTTGTAATACCTAGAACAGGGGTGTCCAACCATGTGCCATGGAGAGCCAAGACCCTGCAGGTTTTACCTCCAACCAGTGTCTTCAACAGCAGATTTCTGTGAACTTCTTCCCACTGATTGCTGATAAGTGAAAACACCTGCTGAAGAGACTGGGTAGAAGAGAAAACCTGCAGGGTCTTGGCTCTCCATGGCACCTGGTTGGACACCCCTGACCTAGAATCTCCAAAAGTACAATGGGAGGCAGACCCTTCAGTTATCAAGCTCCTCTCCTGTGGAACCAGCTGCCAATCTGGATTCGGGAGTCAGACTCGATCTCTGTTTTTAAGAATAGGGCTAAAACCTACCTTTTTGATATAGCCTACAATTAGGGAGGGATCATGTGTTTCTGAACCCTCCCTTAGTTATGCTGCTAATAGGTTTAGTCAGCCGGGGGACCTCCAATAATGCACTGGGCCTCACTCCTTTCCTCACTCTCAATGAAATTTTTTTTTTGCTGGTCATTAACATCCGTTTGTTCTCTCCCATAGATTGAGTCCCCATCGTGCTGTTTGCTCTCTACATGTCTGTTCTTTTCATCTTCTCTGTCCCCTCACCCCCCAGCCAGTCGCAGCAGATGACTGCCCCTCCCTGAGCCTGGTTCTGCTGGAGGTTTCTTCCTGTTAAAAGGGAGTTTTTCCTCTCCACCGTCGCCAAGTGCTTGCTCACAGGGGATCGCCTGATTGCTGGGGTCTTTCTGCAACTGTGGGGGTTTCCCCTACAGTTGATAGTGCTATGAGATGACTGTTGTTGTGAAATGGCGCTATATAAATAAAGTTGAATTGAATTGAATTAGATATCCTGCCGTTGTGTCCCTGGGCAAGACACTTTACCCACCTTGCCTCCAGTGTCCATAACACTGGGCATGAATGTGAATAAATGTTCGGTGGTGGACAGAGAGGCTGTTGGCGCGGAGTGGCAGCCACGTTTCCGTCAGCTTGCCCCAGGGCAGCTGTGGCTACAGTCGTAGCTTGCCACTACCATTGTCTGTCTGGATTGAATGAATCATGTATCTATTTGTAAAGCGTCTTTGAGTGTCTATGATAAAGCGCTATATAAATCTGATGCATTATTATTATATTTTTGCGAACCTGTCACAATTAAATGTTTCAGATCATCAAATAATTTTAATGTTAGACAAAGATAACTGCAGTGATGTAAAAGACTCACTGCCAGTTATCGCAAAAGCATGATTGCAGTTGTTGCCGCCAGGGGTGGCACAACCAGTTATGAGGTTTCGGTGGCAATTACTTTTTCACATAAGGCCAGGTAATTCTGGATAGCTTTTCTCCATAAATAAATGAGATCATCATTTTAATAAAAAAAAAAGCATTTTGTAGTTACTCGGATTATCTTTGTCTAATCTTTTTTTTTTTTTTTTTTTTTTTTTTTTTTTTTTTTTTTTTTCCTCTCGGCGCCACACGAGTCGGCTGCCTTTTGCAACAGCGGCTCGATTCCGAGTCTTTTTCCCTTCCTCTCTCTTTTGATCCGTCTTTTTTTTTCACCCCACTTATATCACGGACACACAGATCGTCCTAAATGTCTCCTGAGCCGGTGGACGGAGCCACTGTCTATAGCAGGATACGATACAGCAGAGAACAGCTGCTAGCATTCAACCGCCACCCGGTCCCATTGGAAAAACTCGACATACCGAGAGAACTGAGGCGAAAACGCCGCGGCTGCCGGGCTGGAGTAAGGCGGAGGACAAAAAATATAAGGTACAGACCCTCCCTTCCATCTGTTGTCATGGGAAATGTACGGTCGATACTGGGAAAGTTAGATGAGCTAGCGGCTATCTCCCGTTATGATAGCACATACCGGGAGTGCTCTCTCCTTTTGTTTACTGAGACGTGGCTAACTGAACTAGCAGCAGATGCTAACACTGAGCTGGAGGGTTTTCACATGATACGAGCTGACCGAACACCAGACAGTGGCAAGGCTAGGGGCGGTGGAGTGATAATGTATGTTAACAACAACTGGTGCAGACCGGGACATATCACTGTTAAACAACGACACTGCAGCAAAGACATTGAGTTGCTAGCTGTTAGCATGAGGCCTACATATCTCCCGAGAGAACACTCACACGTGATCTGCATTGTTGTTTATGCAAATCCGACGGCGAACGCTGGGACAGCACGTGACGTCATCCATTCAGTAACCAGCAGGCTGCAGACAGAACACCCAGATGCTCTTCTCCTCATCTCAGGCGATTTCAACCATGTTTCACTGTCTCCCATTCTACCCACGTTCACCCAGTATGTCACATGCCACACTAGAGACAATAAAACACTGGATTTATTCTACGCAAACACTAAGGAGGCGTACACCTCATCACAACTCCCCCCACTCGGGAGATAAGATCACAACTTGGTTCATCTCCGGCCGGTGTACAAACCCCTAGTGCACAGACAACCTCCGGCCATGCACACTGTGGAGTTATGGTCTGAGGAGACAATGGACACCCTAAAGGGCTGTTTTGAAGCCACCGCCTGGAAGCAGCTCTGCGATCCACATGGTGAGGACATCGATGGCCTCATTCACACCTTCACGGGCTACCTCAGCTTCTGTGTGGACAAATCCGTTCCCACCAAGACCATACGGCGTCACTCAAACAACAAACCCTGGATCAACCCTGAGATAAAAACACTTCTGAGAGAGAAGAAGAGGATCTTCAGGTCAGGGAACAGGGAGATGCTGAAGTCCGTACAGAGGGAGCTGAGGAGAAAGATCAGAGAAGGCAAGGACAGCTTCAGGAAGAAGATGGAGGACAAGCTGCAACAGAGCGACATCAGCGGGGTCTGGAGAAACCTCAAAACCATCTCGGGGCTCCAGAATACCTCCCCCCAGGCCACAGGGGGCAGGGAGTGGGCGAACAACCTGAATCTGTTTTTCAATAGATTTGACCAACCGCCCTCCCCCCTGACTGCACAACAACCACTGCTGCCTCTAAAGAAATCAAGTCCTGCTGCCCACTCCCCACTCCACCAACACCCCCCCACTCCCAACACACAGCCCCCCATCCTGACCCTGACCAGGACCCAGGTGAGGACGGAGCTGAGGAAGATCAAGGCGAGGAAGGCGCCGGGACCGGACGGCATCAGCGCAAAGCTCCTCAAGTCCTGTGCAGACCAGCTGTGTGGGATTGTGACGTATATCTTCAACATGAGCCTGAAACTGGGGAGGGTACCACAGCTGTGGAAAACATCTTGTGTGGTACCTGTACCAAAAACTTCCCACCCCAAAGACCTGAACAGCTACAGACCGGTGGCCTTGACGTCCCACTTGATGAAGACCCTGGAGAGACTGCTCCTTGCTCACCTCCGCCCCCTGGTGGAACCAGCGATGGATCCACTCCAGTTCGCCTACCAGCATGGCATTGGGGTGGAGGATGCGGTGATCTTCCTCCTTCACCGTTCTCTGTCCCACCTGGAGAAGCCCGGGAATATGGTGAGGATCATGTTCTTTGACTTCTCCAGTGCTTTCAACACCATCCAACCGATGATCCTGAAGGACAAGCTGCTGCGCGCAGGGGTGGACCAGCACCTGTCATCATGGATCCTGGACTACCTCACGAACCGGCCTCAGTTTGTGAGAACCCGGGACTGTGTGTCCGACACGATCATCAGTAGCACGGGGGCCCCCCAGGGAACGGTGCTGGCTCCCTTCCTGTTCACTCTTTATACTGCGGACTTCTCACACAACACAACACACTGCCATCTACAGAAGTTCTCTGATGACTCTGCGATCGTTGGCCTCATCTCCAATGGAGATGAAGCTGAGTACAGAGGGCTTATCCAGGACTTCGTGGACTGGTGCCATCGGAACTGCCTCCAGATCAACGCGAGGAAAACTAAGGAGCTGGTGGTGGACTGCCGCAGGCATGGGCAGCCCCTCACAGTACCAGTAAATATACAGGGAACAGACATCGAGATGGTGACATCCTATAAGTACCTGGGTATTCATCTGAACAATAAACTAGACTGGTCACACAATACTGATGCACTCTACAAGAAGGGACAGCGCAGGCTGTTCCTGCTGAGGAGACTCAGGTCTTTTGGTGTACAAGGGGCGCTGCTGAAGTCATTCTATGACACGGTGGTGGCATCAGCCATCACTTTTGGAGTGGTCTGCTGGGGCAGTGGCATTACTGCAGCCGATAGGAAGAGACTGAACAAACTGATTAAGAAAGCTAGCTCTGTCCTGGGGCAGCGCCTTGATCCGATGGAGGAGATAGGAGAGAGAAGGACGGTGGCTAAACTGTCATCTCTGCTGGAGTCCGAGTTCCACCCTATGCAGGACATACTGAATGCACTGAGGAGCTCATTTAGCAGCAGACTACATCATCCCAGGTGCACAACCGAGAGGTTTCGTAGGTCCTTCCTACCAACGGCTGTCAGACTGTACAACCTAAGCAGGGCTGCTCGCAGAGATAACAAAAAGACGTAACAAACTAATAGTTTTTTGAATGCAAAAGATGCAATAGACTTACACAATGGTCCCCTCCGGCATACAACTGGGAACATACCGGTCGCTATGGAGGGTGAGAATATGTATGGGCACATAATCATACCATGTAGGATAACTAAGTAGACGGTTATGCTGTTTCATTCCATCTAGCAACAATGCTCTGCACTGTGTGTGTTTATATATTTGCATATTTATTCCATCTAGCTACAATGCTCAGCACTGGGTGTGTTTATATATTTATATATCTACATATTATTCCATCTAGCTACATTGCTCCGCACTGTGTGTGTTTATATACTTGCATATTTATTCCACCTAGCTGCAATGCTCCGTACTGTGGGTGTTTATATATTTATTCCATCTAGCTACAATGCTCTGCACTGTGTGTTCATATATTCATATATTTATTCCATCCAGCTACAATGCTCTGCACTGTGTGTCTGTGTGTGTGTGTATATATATATATTTTATAGTAATACGTACATATGTTTATTAGCTGCTCTTGCTTGCTTGTTTTTTTTCTTGCCTTCTGATTGTTGCTCTGAGTGTTGCTATCCCTGTGCTGTTGCAATCCTGGAATTTCCCCTTTGTGGGACTAATAAAGGCTTATCTTATCTTATCTTATCTTATCTTAATATTAACATTTGTTATAAGAAGTCAGGAAAGGTGCAAATACTTTTTCATAGCACTGTATTTGTCCACTCCCATGCAAAAATTATGAAAAAACTTGAAAAATGACCATTTTAAGGTACATTATGTACAGTGGTGTGAAAAAGTGTTGGCCCCCTTCCTGATTTCTCATTTTTTTTGTGTGTTTGTCACACTTAAATGTTTCAGATCATCAAACAAATTTAAATATTAGACAAAGATAACACAAGTAAACACAAAATGCAGTTTTTAAATTAAGGTGTTTATTATTAAGGACAGGAAAAAAAAAATCAAAACTCACATGGCCCTGTGAAGAAGTGACTGCCTGCCTGCCCGCCTCCCCATTAAAACGTAAATTAACTGTGGTTTATCACATCTTTGGAAAGCTGAGTTCAGTTTCTCTACCCAGGCCTGATTACTGCCACACCTGCTCTCAATCGAGAAATCACTTAAATAGGACCAGCCTGACAAAGTGAAGTAGACCAAAAGATCCTCAAAAGCTAAGACATCATGCTGTGATCTAAAGAAATTCAGGAACAAATGAGAAACAAAGTAATTGAGATCTGTCAGTCTGGAAAAGATTATAAAGCCATTTCTAAAGCTTTGGGACTCCAGCGAACCACAGTGAGAGCCATTATCCACAAATGGCAAAACATGGAAGAGTGGTGAACCTTCCCAGGAGTGGCTGGCCAACCAAAATTACCCCAAGAGCACAGCGTCGACTCATCCAAGAGATCATAAAAGACCCCACAACAACATCCAAAGACCTGCAGGCCTCACTTGCCTCTGTTAAGGTCAGTGTTCATGACTCTACCATAAAGAGACTGGGCAAAAATGGCCTGCATGGCAGAGTTCCAAGATGAAAACCACTGCTGAGCAAAAAGAACATAAAGGCTCATCTCAGTTTTGACAGAAAATATCTTTATGATCTCCAAGACTTTTGAGAAAATACTCTGTGGACCGACGAGACAAAAGTTGAACTTTTTGGAAGGTGTGTGTCCCATCACATCAGGTGTAAAAGTAACATAGCATTTCAGAAAAGGAACATCATACCAACAGTAAAATATGGTGGTGGTAGTATGATGGTCTGGGGCTGTTTTGCTGCTTCAGGACCTGGAAGACTTGCTGTGGTAAATGGAACCATGAATTCTGCTGTCAACCAAAAAGTCCTGAAGGAGAATGTCCGGCCATCTGTTCGTGACCTCAAGCTGAAGAGCACTTGGGTTTTGCAGCAGGACAATGATCCAAAACACACCAGCAAGTCCACCTCTGAATGGCTTAAGAAAAACAAAATGAAGACTTTGGAGTGGCCTCGTCAAAGTCCTGACCTTAATCTGATTGAGATACTGTGGCATGACCTTAAAAACCCTCCAATGTGGCTGAATTACAACAATTCTGCAAAGATGAGTGGGCCAAAATTCCTCCACAGTGCTGTAAAAGACTCATTGCCAGTTATTGCAAACGCTTGACTGTATGTAGGTTTGGATTTTTTTTTTTGCCCTTAATAATAAACACCTTCATTTAAAAACTGCATTTTGTGTTATCTTTGTTGAATATTTAAATTTGTTTGATGATCTGAAACATTTAAGTGTGACAAACATACAAAAAAATGAGAAATCAGGAAGGGGGCAAACACTTTTTCAAACCACTGTATATAACATAAAATATGCAATTAAAGTGGGATTAATCGTGGGTTAACTGAATTTCAAAATATGTATCGCGATTAAAAATTTCAATCATCTTTCACTGCTCGTTTTTTCGAATGTGAAAATTGCCATTATTAGAACAATGAAACATATATTAACTAAAACCAACATCTCCACTGAACGTCATATCAATGAGAACACAAAAAGAAAATAATAATAGAATAATATAGGTTAAATAAAGAATAAATAAATTTTGGCTCAAGAAGATTCATACATGCTTTCTGAGCAATTTTAGAACCTCACAGGGACAGTGAGGAAATCAATATCAGCATGCAAGCTACATAAAAACGATTTTAAAAAAAACAAACAAACATGAAAATGAAGACAGAACATTTGCTGCTTCACAAAAAACAAAAATACAAACAAAAAATAACCCCCAAAAAAGTTCTGTTAAACCCCGTGGCTCCAAGGGGGGGTTTCTTTTTCTTTAAACTTTGACATCAATAGCTAACAATCGTCCACTGTGGCTTCAGCCATTAATTCCGACACTTGTTGAAAGAGGCTGTAAGATAAATCCTGAACTTGTCCAAAAATTAAATTTTTGTCGAAGTGTCTAAAAATAGTCACTGATTTTTAAGTATTAATTTGAACTGGAGGACAAAAGGGAATGAAATACAGTGATCCCTCACTTATCGCGGTTAATGGGTTCCAGAACCGACCGCGAAAAGTGAAAAACCGCGAAGCAGCGTCACCCCTAATGACGTCACCCATAAATAATACGTACGTTCATTCTCTCACTCTCTCTCTCATATGATACGTGTGTGTGTGTGTGTGTGTGTAAGTGTACATACATACGTAGATGTAAATAAAGTGTACATAAATATGTTTTTAGAACTCTTTTATTCTTATAACAAGATACGTAACTCAAGATGAAGATGATTTACTGCACAGGTTAATGAGAGCTTTACTGCTCCTCAGGTGACGCCTCATCGTCAGGTGCTAGAGGCGCAGCATCGTCGAGGGCAGCTTCCGATAGAGCTGGAGAAGCTGCAGGAGGCGGCGTAGTGGCTCGACGGGAAGACTATTTCGCACAAAAAGGTACAAGAGAACAGCGAAAAGTTCCACGCGGCGAGACTAAGCAACACGAGCGATAAAGAACAATGCATGCGGTCTTCCTTCGCTGGGTATGGGCACTCGGCAGGGAGAGAAGCTGGGTAAAACGTCTCGGCCAATCAGCTTGTGAGATTCCCGAGCCGAGCCAACACGAGAACAGCGGACAGAGAGGTGGATTTTGAGTTGTGCGGGCTCTCCGTGTTGATACCTGATGTTCTAATGTAGTCTCCCTGCCTTCTGCTAGCGCCCGCCCATTTTTTCTCAATTTTGAATTTTTGATGAATATTTTTGAAAAATCCGCGATGCACTGAGGGCGCGAAAGGTGAGGCGCGAAGTAGCGAGGGATCACTGTATGCTAAAATGTGCTCAAACAAAGTGATTTTAAATTAACCGAGACAATTGGGACATTTGATAGCCGATCCCGAATAAAGTGTCTCAGCATTTTTAAAGACAGAAGCTTTGTGACTTAGTTTCTAATCTGCTTATTGTTCTATTTTTCCTGACCAATCATGCTTTTATTAGATTCAATTAAACAGTCTGTGTGGAGAGCGAAAAAGGATTAGATTTCTTAAAATACACTGAATAAGAATTGGCCATCAGAGATTCAGCTATTTATTGGCACATTTAATTTACCCGTTTTTGTGAACTGGGACATGTCAAGTTCTCACAGGTGCTTGAAGCCAAAACATGCACTAACAATCCACATAAAAATCTGGATTTGTTGAAAAGCCAGCTCATTCATGACTCCCATGTCTTCAGTTCCCTTATGTCCAGCCCAAGTTGGGAAACTGGACCCATGTGGTGAAAGGAAGCACCATTGCACTTCTGTTTACAAAAGTGGAAGCTTTTATTGCCAAAACACTGTGAACTCTCCAATCCATCAGTAGCAACACAACAGGTCTGAGAGGTATTTCTGCACTGCCCTACTGCAGAGACCACTGTGCTCCCAACTTGTGCCGTTTGTTTGTAAAAATGAAATGCATTTCAGGTTTGTATATTTCACTGGCATCTACAGCCAGAAATCAATTGTGCATGCACATCCCATGGGTTTGGAAGGCTACAGTAGATAAACTTGGAACCTAGATAAAAGCTGCAGTCACACTCTGAATGCTTATGATTAATTACAAGCGTCGTCCTTGGGGAGGAAGGTGGTATGAAAAAAAGTTTCTCAGAGGTAGAACTGTGCCAGAGTAAGGTCAGTGGGGTCTGGATGTGTGAGACTGTGTGTATTCAGGTGTGTTTGTGTGTAAGAGAAAGGAGAGTCACCTTGACTGCAAAGCTGCATTTGCCACTTCGGACCGCCTCCTCATCAGTCTGCCACTGGTGCGGCCGACTCGACTCCGGCACGTAAACGTCTTTTTTTCTGCGGAAGCTCTGCCGTAGTTTATTCATCGCTGAGCTCCCTGTGAGGGGAAAAATACTCATATTAAAGGGTAAAACTGGACTGTCAGCAGCAACATAAAAAGACAGTTCAGGGAAGTGCTGGTAACTTCTGTAGCTTTTCAAGCAGAGGTGATAGCATATTTTGATAAACATGGTCAAATACCTGCATTTAATAAGAACTAGGCTGGGTGATATCTCGATATTAGTACATAACTTCTTCTTCTTTCGGCTGCTCCCTTTAGGGGTCACCACAGCAGATCATCTGCCTCCATCTCACCCTATCCCTTGCATCTTCCTCTGGAACACCAACCCTCTCCATGTCCTCCTTCACTACATCCATGAATCTTCTCTGTGGTCTTCCTCTTTTCCTCCTGCCTGGCAGCTCCATCTTCAACATCCTTTGTCCAATATATCCACTCCTCCTCCTCTGCACATATCCAAACCATCTCAACCTCGTCTCGCTTACTTTGTCTCCAAACCGCTCAACCTGAGCTGTCCCTCTGATATACTCCTTTCTAATCTCGCCCCTCCTAGTCACTCCCATTGAAAATCTTACCATCTTCAACTCTGCCACCTCCAGCTCCACCTCGTCTTTTGTCAGCGCCACCGTCTCCAAACCATACATAATAGCAGGTCTCACTACCGTCTTGTAAATCTTCCCTTTCACTCTTGCTGCTACCCTTCTATCACAAATCACCCCTGACACTTGTCTCCACCCATTCCACCCTGCCTGCACTCTCTTCTTCACCTCTCTTGTACATTTTCCATTGCTTTGGACGGTTGACCCCAGGTATTTAAACTCATCTACTTTCACTACCACTACTCATTCTAACTTCACCATTACACCTGCCTCCCTCTCATTCACACTCATGTATTCTGTCTTGCTTCTACTAACTTTAATGCCTCTTCTCTCCAGAGCATATCTCCGCCTCTCCAGGTTCTCTTCCACCTGCTCCCTACTCTCACTACAGATCACAATGTCGTCTGTAAACATCAGGGTCCACACAGACTCCTGCCTGACCTCGTCTGTCAGCCTGTCCATCACCATGGCAAACAAGAATGGTCTCAGAGCCGATCCCTGATATAATCCCACCCCCACCTTGAATCCATCCGTCACTCCTACAGCGCACTTCACCACTGTCTCGCTGTCCTCATACATGTCCTGCACCACCCTCACCTACTTCTCTGCCACTCTTGACTTTCTCATACAGTATCATACTTCCTCTCTTGGCACCCTATCATATGCTTTCTCTATACCCACAAAGACACAGTGCAACGCCCTCTGATCTTCTCTATACTTCTCCATCAGCACTCTTAAAGCAAACATTGCATCTGTAGTACTCTTTCTTGGCATGAAACCATACTGCTGCTCACTGATTGTCACCTCTCCTCTTAACCTGGCTTCAACAACTCTTTCCCATATCTTCATAGCATGGCTGATCAACTTTATGCCCCTGTAGTTACTACATACTTGTATGTAGTATATAGTTACTATATATTAATATATATACAGTATACTCATATAATAATTAATATATTACAATGTATCATATTATGGATGTGCGTTATTGATTAATCCATTAATCATTAGTTGATTCACCTTATCGATCAATTAATGATTAATTGATAAGCGGGGGGGGGGCTTGGCATCATCTACTTTTTTTTTTTTTGTTTGTTTAGGTTGGACGGTGGCAATGGGTGAGCATGTGCACCCCCACCTGGATGGCAACACCACTACATCTCACTGAATAAAATCCCATTGAAAAGGACTGCAGTGTTATCAATTAACTGGCAACTACTTTAATTTAGTCGACCAAATTCTTATCGACAATTAATTCAAAGTAGATTAATCATTAACATCCCTAATCAATAGTTTCACTCATGACACAGGATGACCCAGTATCGTTTGTATCGATACTCCGTCTGTTTTCTCCTTTCCATCTTCCCCACATGCCTTCACCTTTTCTCTCTTGCTCTGAACACACAACACCTCACCCACCCACTTCCGACCCACGCCCAGTGAATTTCTGCCCCCCAAAATTCACTTTTTATAGAGCAGCAGCCCCCAACCATTTTGCTTCACAGATTGGTAACAAATTAAAATAAAACTGGGGGTAAAAATGAATGGAATAAACCCGCAAGTAGACCTGACAAGACCTGCAAGCTATTCCATGCCGGGGGAGCTATTCCATGTCAGGGGAGGCCCGCTGCAACAGTGCACCAGTCTCCATTTTCCCCAAGACCACCGGGGAATATATAGCTGCAGTGGTGCATAGGCTGCATGTCCACCAAGCGGGTTCCCCCCGAGATACTGACTAATTATATTAAGATATGATGTTTGATCCATATCGCCCAGCCCTAAAAAGAACAGTTCTTTTTTTTCCCAAGAAGAATTTCATTTTCTGGTCATCACTTCCAGCAAATTCATTGATCCTTACAACCATGTACTCAAAGTGGGGAATAAGCACATGTGAGCAACAAAAGATTATTAAATAATATAAAAATGTTGTCAACAAATAACAGAACAATGGCTGTCTCTGTTCCTCTTCAGTAGTCCACAACAACAGAACTAGGGACACAGAAAATTCAGTTTCAGTTGATCCTGTCCCTCCTCCTTAGTGTTTTCGTTGTGTTGTATTCATCCAGACAAGATTTGGCTTCCTCTTCAAACAGTGAAAGGCAAGTCAATCAGTAAATTTATAACTTGTTGCCCTGAGTGGTCTTTTTGCCTGGGAGGTTCCCAAAGTAAAGCCTGATGAAAACAGTCAAGCTAATTACTTCAATGTTAAAATGTGAATTGATAATTAGTTTTTATTTAAAATAAACACTTTTAGACAATTAAAATCAGGTTTTACCACATTGTTTAAATTACAAAAAATCAAGCACATACTTGCCAACTAAAGAAAAACAGAGTGGTTAGCCTTTCACTGCAACCTAATCAACCAATCAAGCTTAAATGTGCAATCATGCATAAAAGGCCCTTTCAGGGCCAGGACAAAAAAAAACCCCTGAAGCATCAGAGTTGGCTTAACTCCTGTAACTCCATTTCTATCAGAGTTTTGGGGAAAAAAAATTAACTCTTCAGGAGTATTGGGTCTTGTTTTTAAGTTTAAGGTTTAAACGGCTAAATTATCAGGAAATCACCCTAACAGCACATCTATATCTTCTTGGCTTTAAGAGGGGGATTAAGAGGCACAAAAAAGCAAAGACCCAATTAAAAGTTGCTGATCCAAACTAGAGCTGAGAGGTGCACAGCTACCCAGCAGCTCATAACTGTGGACCAGAAGTCATTCACCCATGCAGTTCAGATTTTTAGCATGTGAGCACAGCATACTCTTTCACAAACAAGTTGTATCCACCAACTTCTGAGCTGAAGGGGATCTGGCAGGATTAAAGGTCCTTAATCCAGGAGATCTGACAGTCCACACACACAGAACAAGCAGCAACATAGTAGTATGAACTTACAAACCCCCATTTGCAAGACTCTGGCTTTTTGCATAATAACACCTGTCCAGGGAGGAGAAAGTGTGCTTAAGGTGAGCCGCTCTTATCTATGTGTAGCAGGCTTCAGCTCTGTGGGCAGAACATGACTAAACATTCAGCCTTGGCCAGTCCACTAAAATGCACATAAAGGCTAAACTTTACCTCCAGGTTAAGCAATTTTACAAGTAAGATAAACTCCTGATGACTATTCATATGGTCAAAAGTGTGGTTGTGAAACCAGGCCTACAAACTACAAGCTTATTTCCAACAGTGGTTTAGGCTGATGGATTTTTGTTGTCACCATGAGCTTTGTGACCGAAACTGCATTTCAATCATTGAGCAACACTGTACATGAAAGTGAAGTCCTTAATGGGGTAGAAACATTGACTACATTTTCATGCACACCAATACAGCTAGAATAATAGTCCAAATAAGGTGCTTACATGCACAAAGGCCAAGCAAATATTTCCCAGCATACTAGAAATAAAGCACTAGCAGTAGCATTGACAGAACAAGCAACTTTGTCCATGAAAACAAGGCCAAAGCAAACAGCTGTTTATCTCTACTGACAAAAAAATGACAATGACTAAATATGCACATATGTAAATACTAAATGCAAACTAGATTTATATGTCAACCTGTCACAATAGTTTATAAAAGGAAGCAAACAATGAACATGCAATGAAAATACAGAACAAATAAATTAATCACTTCACCAATTAAATAATCCAAGGACAACTGTTTAGTTCAAACCATGAAAGAAAATAAATTCCAAAATAATATGTGCCTTTTAATAAAATAAACTGACATTTAAACCAAATAATGCCACATTTAAGTATTTATTCAATTACTGATTTATATTTTCATTTTTTATTTCAAATAATTAATGCAACATTTAATAAATTCATGACTTTTTAGTTCCAATTTGAAATAATTATTCAGTTGTTTATGGCGTCGCCTTGCATGGCAGCGGCCCCTCTGATTCTTGATGTGATTAACATTGTAGGTAGGAGAAACATAATTTCATTCTACTGTATATGATTGGCTGTAGGGACTGAATGACAATACAATTGGCTTCTTATTTAAAGAATTATTTGCTGATGCACATATTTATTTCATTTTGGCACTTCTGGCCCTCCATACTATGAGCCTACTTATGCTATAAAACGTACAACAAAGACTCAGGTCGGCATACTCCACACGTTTTAACACAAATATGACCTTATTCTGACTAAGACATTCAGAAGCCACTGTTTACATGCCGTTGTCTTAGACACAGCATGATTTAATTTTCGTTAAGTTGGGAATGTTTGTGGGAATGTAAACATAGTCAATGACAGAAAAAAAAAATGCAAAGCAGCTGCTTAAATGCTTTTTAAGTTTCCGCTTCATAACAAAAGTCAAATACCTCTGCAGGTGTCACATTGTAGAACCACTTGGTTAATCTTTAGCTTTTATGTCTGCATTGAGTACACAAAGAAAAAAAACCTGTGGTCTGCGTAAGAGTGAAGTATTTGAAAACAAGACAACTGCGCGAGGAGAAATAAAAAAAATACTGCTTCATCCCACACTCCGGCTCTCTTAACACGCTGGTGTATTTAGGTCATATGATGTTTTGGGCTCACTGCAGTGCCAGTGACAGGCTGCAAGCTTCTAGCATACAGAGTGAAGAGGAGGAGCAGGAGGAAAACAGATTTGCCTGCACCTCGTCTTTGGTGCAAGCATTTGTTTCTAATACACTAATGTAAATGCTGTCCTGCTGAATTCATTTTTTTTCTTTGGCAACATACTCAGCACACCATCATGTGTATGAGATGTGCTAGCAGTGGTGGCATTTCCTTAATTTGTTGAAGAAGCAGAGTTTTATAAAACGAGAAGTCTTGCCCTTAAACTCCTACCAAAATGTAAAACAGATGTCGTTTGACTGTGATTACATGCTTACAAATACTGAAACTGCACATTAACAAAAACTATGATGGCAGGGTCAGTTTTAATGCAGCAAAGGCTGACGAGTACAGATTTGTCCCTCAGCATTTAGTTAATCGATGAGTTAAGTGTATGTTTTTAGGGTTTTTTTTATATTACATGATCTAATAAAAGAAAAAAAACAGAGGAACAACAAGAGAGCCGTCAATTTTTAGCTTATTCCAGTTAATGTCGTGGTGCTGTGTCTGTCGTCCGCCAACATTTAATGAGCATTATTACACTTCCTAGCTAATTGCCCAGGTGCTCACCATACTCACGTGCAACTAGAGGGTGCTCAGAGATCGCATACCTCCACTGTTGACAGACGGACGATCACATTACATTGCGAGATAGGGCCTTGGTGGAGGTATGCACTCATGGATCCCCTCTAAAATCTAATGTGTTCATCTGTAGCCCAAGTGCCACCTCTGGTGAAAATTTCATCAAAATCCATCCAGTAGTTTTTGAGTTATCCCACTAACATAGTGCAAGAAGACAGGACCTTGGTGGAGGTACATACTCTGGGATTACTTCCAAAATCTCATAGGTTCATCTATAACCCAAAGGCCACCTCAGGTGAAAATTTCGTCAAAATTCATCCAGTAATTTTTGTGTAAACCAAACAGACAGACAAACTGCCTTGATCACATTACCTCCTTGGCAGAGGTAATAATTCTCAGGTGGGTCTGTGTCCAGGCTGTGCTCAAGATCTAGGTCAAAGGTCACAAGCTACGGATATGTGTAATTACAGTTTTGAGTAGCCCTAGGCTACTAGGCAGAGAGAGAAGTGAGGACTCTTAGTTATCTCAGGTTGTGTTCGTCAAACCAGAATGAACTACTCCATTATTGATGGTCCGGTCTTATTACAAAAATAAGAAAAAACTAATATTTTGGTAGATGCTATGATGAGCAAATTTTGGAAGGCTTTACTGATCAAAACTGTAAATGAGTGCTTTGGGGTTTCTTCTATATGAAGACCTGATAGCTGGGTTGAGAGGGTTCACACCACACTGGCATACACGTGCTTTCTTTCCCAACATTCTGACGCCCATCTCTCCGGCACTACACAGAAGGGAAAATATTAGAGGAAAAGGGTTCACAGGTTTTACCTCATCACACAGCATCTTACTAAACTCACCTTCTAAATCACTCAATATTTAGTGCCAGCTTACAAAACACAAGCACACTGCACCATAAACTGCATCATGTACAGAGCAGGAATATAAGTGAGTGAATGTATTCATAAGCGTGGGGGGAGGGAAAAAAGCATACGCTGAATGCGTTTGTGTATACGGCACCTCTGGTGTTCAGCCAAGCATGTGCACCCAAGGAGTGAGTGTACAACATTTATCACATTCCTGCAAGTCGTTAGGTGAGAAGACTTGGCAAAACATTTGAAATGAGCACCGACAAAAAAAAAAAAAAAAAAAATCCCACCAAAATGATAAGGAGCTCCTGCCAGTGTCCTCTGTGCTTTCACACAGTTGATTATCCTCCTGCCAACGTGAGGTTCAGTGACAGTTATAAACACATTTTGGCTATTTATAGTGTGAAAGTAAGGTATAGACCAGAGGCCATCAACTACATTTGTCCAAGGGCCAGAATTTTTCTCGACAGACACCATGAGGGCCAGATTCTGTCAAAATAAAATTATTGTATCCTTAGTATATTATTATTTGATATATTCAGCGCGGTGGCGGAGTGGTTAGCACTGCGGCAGCACAGCAACTCACCCTTGGCCAGGGGATCCCAGGTTCGATCCCAGCCCCCAACCAAAGTGAACTGTGTGGAGTTTGCATGTTCTCCCCGTGTCTGCGTGGGTTTACTCTGGGATTTCTCCGGTTTCCTCCCACATGCCAAAAACATGCAAGTTAGGTTAATTGGCATCAATTGGGGATTCTAAATTGTCCTTAGGTATGACTGTGAGAGTGAATGGTTGTCTGTCTCTGTGTTGGCCCTGCGATGGACTGGCGATCTGTCCGGGGTGTACCCTGCCTCTCGCCCAAAGATGCTGGGATAGGCTCCAGCCCCCCGCGACCTGAAAAGGATTAAGCGAAAGAAGATGGATAGATGGATATTCGTTTTCCTTTCAAATCTATGGGGTTTTTTTGTTTGTTATTTTTAGCCTTTGTCAGTCAGTATTAACAGATTCATTACCTGTATTGCAGCAAGCCACTAGCGGGTAATTGCGGTATTTAAGGCTTCATATTTGTAAGGCTGTGAAGCTGTTCATCACTCTCACATGCAGCATCAGTTTGTGGAGAACACTGGCAGGAGAAAGGCCTTCTGAATATATTTCAAGCATGAAAAATGACACTCTCAAAGAGCCTTAAGTGGAAAGTTGATGCAGAAAACCACAGTTTTAATTAAGAGCGGATTGATAAGTATGTATTCATTGTGCCAACCTTTAGAAATGCTGTACTTGGGCAGGGTAACTTGACCTTAAATCAGCATCACGGTTATTCAAAGCTTTCATTTTGTTTCCTCGCTCCTTTTCATGAGTGTGGCATCAACGAACATAATATAATAAAGAATGAGATCGTTGTCACCCTACACACATACAACCAAACTAAACACTATATGATAAGATAAGATAAGATAAGCCTTTATTAGTCCCACAATGGGGAAATTCCAGGATTGCAACAGCACAGGGATAGCAACACTCAGAGCAACAATCAGAAGGCAAGAAAAAACAACATCTAGTAAACATATGTCCATATTACTATAAATGTATATATATAGACACACAGTGCAGAGCATTATGGTTGGTTGGTGAATGTGCAGCAGAAAGTCTAAGCTCTCTCTCCGCGGATGCGGCGGGCCAGCTGGAAGTCTTTGGGCATGATGGTGACCCCCTTAGCGAAGAAGAGACCACCAGGTGGGCCTCGCTGGTCTCCTGCAGAGCCATGACGGCGAAGCTCAGGAAACGCAGGACGGTCTTGAAGTCCTGAGCGATCTCCCTCACCAGGCGCTGGACGGGCAGCTTACGGATGAGCAGCTCCGTGGATTTCTGGTAGCGACGGATCTCTCTCGGAGCCACGGGCCTGTGACGGCGAGGCCTCTTCACTCTGCCGGTGGCCGGAGCGCCTCTCCGAGCAGCCCTGGTGGCTAGCTGTCTCCTGGGGGGCTTCTTTCTCCAGTAGATTTTACGGGCGGTCTGCTTGGTTCTTGCCATCGCTCTTTATTATTCTGTCTTATATTTCTTGCACGCCGCCTAAACTCCAGCCCGGCACCCGCGTCGTTTTCGCTACAGCTCCCGGTATGTCAAGTTTCCCATTAGCACCGGGCGGCGGCCAAGTGCTAGCTAGCACTAGCTCCTCCCCGCTGTAGCGTCTCCTGCTGCAAACCGTGGCTCCGTCCGCCGACCCGGGAGACCCCCGGGGCGATCCGTGCGTCCGTGATATATATACAGAGTGAAAGGTGTAGAAAGAAGAAGGAAGATAAAAAAAAAGGCTGTTGCAACGGGCAGCCGACTCGTGTGGCGCCACCGGTCCGGCGGAACCGGAAAATATGGTGCAGAAGTCTATGTCCACACATACCTCTTGAGGGCTGGTGGCCAGCCAGCCACTCTATTGGAGCCCTTCAGGCAGCCACAACCATGCCACCACCTCACAGGAACTACGACTCTCTGATTGGGTTCTTAAATATAAGCCTCCTTCCTGCAAAACGGCTGATAACATGGACAGCAGTCAGAGGTCAACAGAACCCAGCCTCAGCTCACAAAAGCCAGCCTCTGCCGATCCCTCTCACACCCTCCCAGCATCCCCAGATGAAACAGAGTCAGTCATCTCATACTATGTGGATGACGCTGACTGTGCTGTCACTGCTACCAGGTTGTGGAGTTGCAACCATGCGTGCAACTAGTGTTAAAGAGGCAGTACATGAAAGGTCTATCCACACTCACAGAACAAGAAGAAAGGAAGAACTGAAATAACCAACATGAGCAAGATTATGTCAGTTCCATGTCTTGATGGTCAGTTTCGGTTTGAATTTGGTTAATTGCCCAGCCCTATGCTGCACCTAGAGATGGGAATTGAGAACCAGTTCTAAATTTTTAGAGCCCCTGGAATCATACACCGCTGATGTTATCAATTCCTGTTAAAGATGCTGCAAGTTTAAACCCTTCCGAGTTTTTTTTTTTTTTTTAAATGGCATGCGTCATGACATCACACGCTGCCGTTACCAGGCAAACACCATGACGCCGTTGCTACCGCGGGATAATGGCAGAATCGTATGGTAAGCATAGCCGCATGGCATATGATAAACGTGAGTTGAAACATCTCTTGACGTGGCAGCATGGGATAAAATGAAAGACTGCAATGTGTTCAGTCTACAAAGTGTGCCTGCACCTGACTCCCAAACAGTAGCACCTCCGTTAGTGACAGTAATATTAGCTTATTTTTAGTAGTATATTAGCACGATGCTAGCAGCCTTGCATGCTAAGTTTAATCCAATTTTTTTTATCTCACAAAACCCAACTAAAAATGTCTGATATTGAAATATGATCTTATTCTTTTTAGACGATGACAGCAACAGGTAGCTCTGAGGTTTTACCAACCTGCTCATCCTCCACTCCTTGCCAGGAAAACGCACTGACACTAACTGCACAAGGAGCTGTGAAGTTTGTAGTGCAAGGCTCGCATCCATTCATGACCGTAGAGCAGCTGGAGTTGGGGTAGGTGGTATGTGTTATGTAGGTTACAGATTAATACTGAATTAAGACACTTTCCCAAAATGAGTCATGTCTTGAGGTTTTACCAGTATGTTAATATACAATTATTTTATGCATGTGTGGGTGTACAGTATATACACTGTGCATATACTGTATACTGTATACAGTATATTTAAAAAAAAACATGCAAAAATTACACCCAAGTACAGCATCTGTATTTTGTGATTACTAAAATAACATAATTGAGCAGTCATTTTTAATTGCTTCAGTTTAGAGCCCCAAAGTCACGCCCCCTCTACTTCCATATATGGGCTCTTAAATCAGAAAAAATCTCCATTGAAATAAATGGCAAGAGCAAAATAATCTTTTGATCCCAATCAAATTTTGCCACAAGTTACACATATGTTTGTCAATTTAAAAGATAAGTTTCCACATAAATAACGGCGTAGGTTGTTGTCTGTTAAGGTATAAGGTTGTGAAAATACATAAATTAAAAAGACTACAGACTTACTTTACTACTTTAGTTACGTCATCGCTTTCAAAGCGCACCCAAGAGGAAGTAACAGCCCTCTGGATCAGCTCCAGCTCTCAAAATACAAAACAATACACTTGTGTTGCTTTTCTCCTCTTTGAACTGAATCCTCCTTTCACTGGTCAGGAAACAGGATGTGAGCTTTGAGAAGGAAACAGTCATGCTCCTGTTTGGTGATGTGGGATGATGGGAGATGCAGTCTGTTAAATGTATTCACAAAACCTAAATATCACTGTTCTTATACAGCAACCAACAACTTGACTTACATGGAGAATTATCATCACTCTATATATAATTCAAGAAATGTGTGTGTGTGTGTCTGTCTGTCTGTCTGTCACGATCACAGGACTCGCTAAAGGATCATAGGACCGCCTATGATGTTCCTATGATGTCTACATGATGTCCTATGATGTTCATAGGACTCGCTAAAAGATCATAGGACCACCTGTGTTGTTTTTAAAGAGATGCTGACACAGTAAAAATGTGTAACCTTGAAGAATGGCAGTCTACACTACAAATGTGTAAAATGCCAAGCAAAGTGTGGATTTTCTCCGGGTGCTCTGGTTTTCTCCCAAATTCCAAAAAATAATCAGGATGTCCATTCACCACTGAACGAGTGGTAAGACATTAAAGATCATAGCGAGTCCTATGAGGACATCATAGAACATTAAAGATCAAAGGCAGGCATCACTCACGATCATAGGACTCGCTATGACATCATCAAAGAGCAAAGGCAGGCATCACTCACACTCACTCACGATCATAGGACATCAAAGATCAAAGGCAGGCATCACTCACGGTCACAGGACTCCCTATGACATCTTCAAAGATCAAAGGCAGCCATCACAGATCAAAGGCAGTCATCACTGAACGAGTGGTGACATCAAAGATCAAAGGCAGGTTTCACCATGGTTACTGTTGCCATGGTAACAGTAACTTTTACGGGCATGCAGAAATGCTTGCTTACACTTGCTTTCTACGGGCATGCACGGGTATGCACTAGTCTTTTAAACTGACAAACATATGTGTAACTCGTGGCAAAATTCGATCAGGATCAAAAGATAATTTTGCTTTTGCCCGACCAACAGTGATCTGTGTGGAGTTTGCATGTTCTCCCTGTGTCTGCGTGGGTTTACGCCGGGATTTCTCCAGTTTCCTCCCACATGCCAAAAACATGTGTTAGGATAACTGGCACCAAACTGGAGATTCTAAATTGTCCTTAGGTATGACTGTGAGACTGAATGGTTGTCTGTCTCTCTGTGTTGGCCCTGCGATGGACTGGCGATCTGTCCAGGGTGGACCCTGCCTCTCGCCCAAAGATGTTGGGATAGGCTCCAGCCCCCCTGCAACCCGAAAAGGATTAAGCGGAAGAAGATGGATGGATGGATGCATCCATCCATTTCATTTCATTCATCCATTTCAATAGAAATTTTTTTCCCGATTTTAAGTCCCATGTGCAAAAGTAGAGGGGGCATCACTATTCCATTTATACTGCTTTTTATTCACATTGCTTTTTATAATTTAAACATAACCAATGTCGCAAGGCATAAACGCCCTTTTTTTCTACATGTTTACAATCTTTTACATTTGATTTTATTATATTTTTTAAGAGAAGAAGCATTGTTTAAAGTCAGTCAAAATAAAACTGCATTGACGCTGAAATCCTGTGAAGGCCTGCTTTTTTCCCCACACATGGAAAACTGATCAAGATTTGATAAGGGAATCGATAAAGAATCAGACTGATAAGCAAAATCGACAATGCCATTGGTACTGACAAAATCATATCAATTCCCATCCCTAGCAGTACCTGTATGTCTCATTCGTAACAAAACTATTCCTGAATTCAGTAATATTCTGGGGGCCGGATGGAAAGCTCTGGTGGTTGGATGTGGCCTGCAGGCCTCTAGTTGACATTCACTGGTATAGACTTTGGTAACTCAAGCTTTGTGTTTACATTCATTGTCTTGACTCCTTTTGACTTGTCACATTTGAGCCAAAGGCAGACTTTGGCTCAAATGTGGCAAGTCAAGTCAAGAAGGCAAACAAAAGGATTACATTTGCCAAAAAATTTTTCGGTTTTATGTTTTTGTAATAATGTATCTTCATTTGTAAATAATGACTAGCACTTTCAAAAAAAAAAAGTGGCTGCAACAGCTACTAAGTACAGCCAACAGAGTTATAGGTCATAGGGAAAATCCATCAGCATTAAAGCTCATCATGCCACTTTTCTCCAGTATAATACAATACAGAGAAAACAAAATTGTGCATTATTTAATCATGCCTGTGTCCTTGCAACTGATCTGATCTGCAGGTGAGAGCATCTGTGTTGCTTTATAGCTGAGGTTACCCTGGTCTGCAATTGGTCAGCTTTGTTATATTTGTAGATTCAAGACATCAGAAATTCTACCCTTACCATTACCAAATTTGCCACCCTTTACTGTGATTTAACTGCAGCACCATCTTTCAATAATTTGATCAAACCAGTGCTTTGTTCAGTAAATATACCACACTTATATTATAGAGACGTGTACTCAACTTTATGCTGCAAAGAGTGTCAAACTGAAAAAGAAAACATGGATTAACTTATAAAAGCTGACAGAAAAGTCAACAGGGTGGAACACATGTTCACCGATCCCCGATCCACCGTCAAACATTGCACACTGTGTATGGAATTTGTATTACCCACAGCATGAGGTAATTGTGGTGAGCGGTAATAAAGATGGAGGCCAGGCAGTGAGGGCCAAAGAGAATGAAGCAACGACAGAGCAGCAAGGGGAAAGTCTAGTTCTCCTGGTTCAGTGAGCTGCATGCGAGGTACTTTTAGCCTCTTATTTGGCCGTAAACCAGAAAGAGAAAGGCAAGTTGTGAGGGTGAGGTGGGAGAGGAAGACGGAGCTGAAATTTCCAACAAGGAAGGATTGATAAGAAAGATTTTTTGCAAAGCTAAAAAGAAGACATTAAGAAAGACATATACCACAGAGTAAGGTGGAGGTGGTTGATGTAAGAAATTAAACAGTATAGCAACATTAATAACAATGAATGGGATTAATGAACCCCTCTGTGGATTGCCACCTAATTGTGATAGAGGGGATTGCGTGCCCTAATGGTCCTAGAAGCTGTGTTGTCAGGGCAATGTGTCCCCTGGTAGGGTCTCCCAAGACAAAACGGCCCTGGATAAAGGTTCCAGACTAAGAGGAGTCCAGTGGATCTCCATGTAAAAAGTATTAACATGGGCCCAGTGTACCCAAAGGAGCCACATGGGTCTGTCCTCCAGTGGGCTCACCATCTGCAGGAGGGATCCTGGGGATCACGGTGTTACATATATGAATTGGGTGGCAGTTTGGGCTGCTCTGTTTAGACTGCTGCCCCTGTGACCCGGACCCCCGGATAAGCAGCATAAGATACATGGATGGTATTAATGAACCATCAAGTTCCAGTTTAGACAAGGAATTGCAAACGCTCACATTTTGCAACTTTTTCTATTAATTGGAAACAAATTTAGCGGTCCTCAGGCAACAGGGAAATGTGTTGTGGCTACAGTGCATTGTGGCCATTTTTTTGTTTTCTACTGTGTCATTAGCGTATACTGTATACAACCCTCCTAACTTTCACTACAAAAAAGTATCACAAGCATTTAAGGACACCACTCCAAAAAGTAAGAAATTATGGGTATGTTTTTAAAAATCAATATCCATCCAACAGCAAAAACTGCAAGGCTGTATTACTTAGGAATGATTTATTTTTAAAATTTATATTGTAGACTACAATATACAGTATTACTCTTCTGATTGATTTCTTTACTCTGAAATGCCACCATCTTCCAGTGTATGCAGTCCAGGCTTGTGACTTAGAGCCTGTTATTTGCTGGTGTGTTTCTGGGGAGTCTTTGCACATCCTTCACATTGTGTACAATCTGCAGGAGTAGACTCCTCCCTCTATGGATCTGATGCTTAAGACTTGTTCTTTTGTCGGCATGATGACCGCCTCTTTGGTATCCTTCAGCCCAGGGTAATATGAGTTAGGGGTGAAAATGGTTAATTAAGAGTCACCAAAATATAATTTGTGGATTATTTTCAAATTTTCAGCCTTGCACCAAGTTGGTTGCTACCATCCTGTCTGCTACAGCTACACCAGGGGTGCTTAACCTTTTTATACTTGAGATCTACTTTTAGATTTTTCAGCATCACAAGACCTACTGGTCAAAAAAGTCAAAAATTTACAAGAAAAATCTTCAAATCTGGTTAGGAGTTAATTTATAAAAACAAAGTTGTAAATTTACAAATAAATGTAATGAAAATTAATGAGAAAAAGTTGCAAATTTATGAGAAAAGCTGCAAATTTTAAGGAAAACTAGAAAAGCACTCGGAGAGCGCAGACCTCCGCCAAGTGCCACAGTTCCCCCCATACAGTGTTTGTGTGTATGTTTTCAGATTCCTTGACCATGAAAACATATGACTAGCAATTGGATTCACAATGATAGGATTAGTGGTTTAGTAGTTATTCACGAAAATGGCATTTTGCATAATGGCGGTTTTCTTGTGGTCGGTGATCCGGATCACCACCAAAATCTAATCATCTGTAGGATACCGCATTTCTGACAATCTGTGAAAATTCCATGAAAATCCGTCCATAACTTTTTGAGTTATCGTGCTAACAGACAGACAGACAGACAGACAAACAGACAAACCAACGCCGATGAAAACATAACCTCCTTGGCGGAAGTAACAATGCATTCATGCTTAGCATTGGTCCTTCAAATGCATTTGTTCACTTGTGAAGCATGATATGGGGGGGGCAATCTCTTTTTTCCAGGTTTGGCGACATGTCCCCTGTACTTTCCTTTATTTTGCATATGGTATGCATGTGCTCTCAAATCAGAGGAAAATGTGTTTGGCTTTTTGACATAAAAAAAAGCACCATACACAGCCTGACTGCGCATTCAGCCATGGCACAGCATGGTGGTTTGGGTTGGTGGGGAAAAACGGCACTGTTTTCTTGCAACCAAAGCACTGGACCACCACAGCGTTCTGTGGATGGTTCTCTTCGGAATGGTCATGCTTTGTCTCATCGTGATATTTTGCATTGATGGAAGGCATCTGTAAACAAAACTGAGAAGAAATGGCTGAGTGAGGGGCACTCCCATGGCGGGCCTTGCAGTTTCTGGAAGATCATCACCTTTTGGCACAACAGCTGTGTGTGACGGGCGCGCTCACACAATAGTGTCGCTTGGCTCATACACAATGCTGGCATGTTTGGACGCTTTGGCAGCACAACAAAGTTGGTGGGCACAGCGAGGCACACACCTTAATGTAGCGCACGTTTGGATCCAGACTGATTTGCGATCAGCCTATAATCAGGTCAAGATCGACCAGTAGATTGCGATCGACTGGCTGGGCACCCCTAAACTAGTCTGGCCAGTGTCTCAAACTATGGTTATTTTTTGTTTGTTGTGCTCTGGATATGCTTTGGAAGTTTAAAAGAAAGCTGTTCATGTGTCATTACAACCAGTTACCCAAGGCTGAAGAACATGAATATCTATACAGTGTAAATATAGCTGCAAACTATAGCTGTTATATACAGCATGATGGCCATAGTTGAAAAGGAGCCCATTATTGCTCCTAGTCAGATTTACTGCTACACATTTACTCCATTACTGGCATGAAGAGGGTGTAAATGTGACTCCTTTAGCCCATCCCCAGCGCAGGCACTGGGGTCTGTACCCCTCCAGGGAAAGAACAACTGAACAGCAAACAAAAGCATATTAGTGTATAGTAAATTAAGGTGCACTTCCTTATACCTCTATAAGACATGTAAACTGAGGGTAAAGAGGCATGGAGCTTGGACAGGAGACAAAAAGGATTTGGGGGAGGTAAAGGCTTTTTAGAGGCTGGTGCCATGAGGATCCATGACTGCTTTCTTCCCAGCACTAATGAGGACAATTACACAACAGTCATTTACACTCTGCTGTGCTGCTGTGATATACACGGAGACTAGCAATAGTGGATGGCAAAAAGCAGTGTCTCTCCAAAGACTCACATGGAATATAATAAACATGCTCTCTTGGAAATTACAGACAAAAGCATGCACATGCAGAAATCAAAGAAGGCAGCATATAAAGAGCTACATGGTCAAAACAAAAACAACAAAAAGTAAAAGCAGACAAATGCAGAGGGTATTACAAAGAATAAGTGGGACATGTTAGTCAAAGAAGAACTGCTGGTCGGGAAGGAGGAACATTAACAGGGACTGCTACTTCTGGTTGTGGATGTAACAGTACTTAAATAATCTCTCCAGGAATGGAAAACTGATTAATCCTTGCAGAACGATCCTACGGATGAGCACAGTGGTTGGGTTTCAAAGAAGAGGTCGACTCAGGGAGGGAGGGGAAACTAGAGGACAGAAGGGGAGAGACGCACACAGATTGGGCAGCAATTCAAGACAAAAGCCCCCACTGTCTTCTGTCATGATTTGCCCAAAGCACTCTGCCAGCGGATACGCTTCATCCAATTTTATATTCTTCAGTTCAGCAAATTCCTTGTTATATGCTTAAAGTCAGTTTACAGTTTGGAGAGCAACAATAAGACAGTAAAGCCGAGAATCAATAAGAGCAGTCATGTGTAATGCAAAGCACGCCTGCAAAGCATAGTTACACAGAACTGTTATCAGAGAGCTGACCAATTTAAGGTGACAGTGCCTGTGTTCTGCTTCCAAACAGCCATATGAAGAGAGAATTTGAAAAATGCAGTTACCGTGGTAATCCAATTTACAGGGCCCAGTTTGTGGCTTGGCATGCTTATATAAAAAGGGGGTTTGGAAAAAAAGTAGTATAATGTGGGAGAAACTGTGCTGTGTGTTTACAAAGAAAAGCCAACCTAGTAGCACACATGGGAAAAGGATGAGACTCCAACAGGTCTGCAGACTGTCAAAGGTCAGAATAGTTCCCCAGCATAGATTTCTAGGACATGCATAACATCCTTTCTTATTAGCATGTTAAGATGCAATGCAGTGAGAGGGGATGTTCGAATTAAAGCTGGAGTAGGCAGATTAATCTTGCTCAAATTTGAAAATAAATCAATTAGCATCGTACAGCTAATTGTAGTGCAAGTGATCTGACAGGACAACTACACCACAGCACCTCTCCTCTGCTCAGCCTGCAGACCCTCTTCCACTTTTAGGTGTTTAACATAATCAATGACAGGCAACTAGAAGGCCCTCAGAGAGCGCATACCTTCACCAAGGAGTTTGTCTGTCTGTCAGCAGGACAGCAGACAGTAGGGGTGGGACTCGTGAGGGACCTCACTATTCATTTCAATTTGCGATACTTGGGTCACAATTCAATCCCATCACAATTCAACCATTATCACGTCATCAAGTATCACAATACCATCTATTTCAATTTTTTGTCACCTTATTCAACCTCAAAATCATGTTCCATTGGTAAAACTGCTGACATCTCTTTCTACAATAGTCCAAATGGGCAGCAACCGCACAATTTCACAGTAAGTTTTTAAATTAAATGCAAAAACAAACGTTCTTAAAATAAATGTTCAACTGATAATAAAATATAGTCTTAAATAAAATAAATAGTAATCAGTGAAGTAACGGTGAGATGAAATCATATACCTGGGCTTCACATACCTGACCAACTCTTCTGGCAGTGGGAAATGAGTCAATAGACAATTACTGGCCCCTCTGTGGATTGCCACCTTATCGTAGTGGAGGGGTTTCAGTGCCTGAATGATTGCAGGAGCTATGTTGTCGGGGGCTACTTGCCCCTGGTAGGGTCTCCCAAAGCAAACCAGTCCTGGATGAAGGGCCAGACTAAGAGCCGTCCAGTAGATCTCCATGAAAAACCTTAGATCAAGGACCCAGTGTACCCAAAGGAGGCACATGGGTCACTCCAGTGGGAAGGATCATGGTGCTATGTGAACCAGGCAAAAGTCTGAGCTACTCTGTTTGGACCAACATCCCCGCAAACCAGATCAGATAAGCGGCAGAAGATGGATTAATGGATGGATGGAAAATTATTGGGTCTATTCACGTTTATAAAGCCCACAAATGCAGGCAAATTTTGTGTGAAAGGAGTACAGTATGTGAATACAAATGCATCAGACAGGAAAGAGGACAAGCACAAAGAAATGAAACAATGAAACACTAGTTTTTATGGTGTTTATGAAGATCTATGTTTTCTCACACATTTTTTTTTTTTTTTTTTTTTTTTTTTTTTTTTTTCTCTCGGCGCCACACGAGTCGGCTGCCTTTTGCAACAGCGGCTCGATTCCGAGTCTTTTTCCCTTCCTCTCTCTTTTGATCCGTCTTTTTTTTTCACCCCACTTATATCACGGACACACAGATCGTCCTAAATGTCTCCTGAGCCGGTGGACGGAGCCACTGTCTATAGCAGGATACGATACAGCAGAGAACAGCTGCTAGCATTCAACCGCCACCCGGTCCCATTGGAAAAACTCGACATACCGAGTGAACTGAGGCGAAAACGCCGCGGCTGCCGGGCTGGAGTAAGGCGGAGGACAAAAAATATAAGGTACAGACCCTCCCTTCCATCTGTTGTCATGGGAAATGTACGGTCGATACTGGGAAAGTTAGATGAGCTAGCGGCTATCTCCCGTTATGATAGCACATACCGGGAGTGCTCTCTCCTTTTGTTTACTGAGACGTGGCTAACTGAACTAGCAGCAGATGCTAACATTGAGCTGGAGGGTTTTCACATGATACGAGCTGACCGAACACCAGAGAGTGGCAAAACTAGGGGCGGTGGAGTGATCATGTATGTTAACAACAACTGGTGCAGACCGGGACATATCACTGTTAAACAACGACACTGCAGCAAAGACATTGAGTTGCTAGCTGTTAGCATGAGGCCTACATATCTCCCGAGAGAACACTCACACGTGATCTGCATTGTTGTTTATGCAAATCCGACGGCGAACGCTGGGACAGCACGTGACGTCATCCATTCAGTAACCAGCAGGCTGCAGACAGAACACCCAGATGCTCTTCTCCTCATCTCAGGCGATTTCAACCATGTTTCACTGTCTCCCATTCTACCCACGTTCACCCAGTATGTCACATGCCACACTAGAGACAATAAAACACTGGATTTATTCTACGCAAACACTAAGGAGGCGTACACCTCATCACAACTACCCCCACTCGGGAGATCGGATCACAACTTGGTTCATCTCCGGCCGGTGTACAAACCCCTAGTGCACAGACAACCTCCGGCCATGCACACTGTGGAGTTATGGTCTGAGGAGACAATGGACACCCTAAAGGGCTGTTTTGAAGCCACCGCCTGGAAGCAGCTCTGCGATCCACATGGTGAGGACATCGATGGCCTCATTCACACCTTCACGGGCTACCTCAGCTTCTGTGTGGACAAATCCGTTCCCACCAAGACCATACGGCGTCACTCAAACAACAAACCCTGGATCAACCCTGAGATAAAAACACTTCTGAGAGAGAAGAAGAGGATCTTCAGGTCAGGGAACAGGGAGATGCTGAAGTCCGTACAGAGGGAGCTGAGGAGAAAGATCAGAGAAGGCAAGGACAGCTTCAGGAAGAAGATGGAGGACAAGCTGCAACAGAGCGACATCAGCGGGGTCTGGAGAAACCTCAAAACCATCTCGGGGCTCCAGAATACCTCCCCCCAGGCCACAGGGGGCAGGGAGTGGGCGAACAACCTGAATCTGTTTTTCAATAGATTTGACCAACCGCCCCCCCCCCTGACTGCACAACAACCACTGCTGCCTCTAAAGAAATCAAGTCCTGCTGCCCACTCCCCACTCTACCAACACCCCCCCACTCCCAACACACAGCCCCCCATCCTGACCCTGACCAGGACCCAGGTGAGGACGGAGCTGAGGAAGATCAAGGCGAGGAAGGCGCCGGGACCGGACGGCATCAGCGCAAAGCTCCTCAAGTCCTGTGCAGACCAGCTGTGTGGGATTGTGACGTATATCTTCAACATGAGCCTGAAACTGGGGAGGGTACCACAGCTGTGGAAAACATCTTGTGTGGTACCTGTACCAAAAACTTCCCACCCCAAAGACCTGAACAGCTACAGACCGGTGGCCTTGACGTCCCACTTGATGAAGACCCTGGAGAGACTGCTCCTTGCTCACCTCCGCCCCCTGGTGGAACCAGCGATGGATCCACTCCAGTTCGCCTACCAGCATGGCATTGGGGTGGAGGATGCGGTGATCTTCCTCCTTCACCGTTCTCTGTCCCACCTGGAGAAGCCCGGGAATATGGTGAGGTTCATGTTCTTTGACTTCTCCAGTGCTTTCAACACCATCCAACCGATGATCCTGAAGGACAAGCTGCTGCGCGCAGGGGTGGACCAGCACCTGTCATCATGGATCCTGGACTACCTCACGAACCGGCCTCAGTTTGTGAGAACCCGGGACTGTGTGTCCGACACGATCATCAGTAGCACGGGGGCCCCCCAGGGAACGGTGCTGGCTCCCTTCCTGTTCACTCTTTATACTGCGGACTTCTCACACAACACAACACACTGCCATCTACAGAAGTTCTCTGATGACTCTGCGATCGTTGGCCTCATCTCCAATGGAGATGAAGCTGAGTACAGAGGGCTTATCCAGGACTTCGTGGACTGGTGCCATCGGAACTGCCTCCAGATCAACGCGAGGAAAACTAAGGAGCTGGTGGTGGACTGCCGCAGGCATGGGCAGCCCCTCACAGTACCAGTAAATATACAGGGAACAGACATCGAGATGGTGACATCCTATAAGTACCTGGGTATTCATCTGAACAATAAACTAGACTGGTCACACAATACTGATGCACTCTACAAGAAGGGACAGCGCAGGCTGTTCCTGCTGAGGAGACTCAGGTCTTTTGGTGTACAAGGGGCGCTGCTGAAGTCATTCTATGACACGGTGGTGGCATCAGCCATCACTTTTGGAGTGGTCTGCTGGGGCAGTGGCATTACTGCAGCCGATAGGAAGAGACTGAACAAACTGATTAAGAAAGCTAGCTCTGTCCTGGGGCAGCGCCTTGATCCGATGGAGGAGATAGGAGAGAGAAGGACGGTGGCTAAACTGTCATCTCTGCTGGAGTCCGAGTTCCACCCTATGCAGGACATACTGAATGCACTGAGGAGCTCATTTAGCAGCAGACTACATCATCCCAGGTGCACAACCGAGAGGTTTCGTAGGTCCTTCCTACCAACGGCTGTCAGACTGTACAACCTAAGCAGGGCTGCTCGCAGAGATAGCAAAAAGACGTAACAAACTAATAGTTTTTTGAATGCAAAAGATGCAATAGACTTACACAATGGTCCTCTCCGGCATACAACTAGGAACATACCGGTCGCTATGGAGGGTGAGAATATGTATGGGCACATAATCATACCATGTAGGATAACTAAGTAGACGGTTATGCTGTTTCATTCCATCTAGCAACAATGCTCTGCACTGTGTGTGTTTATATATTTGCATATTTATTCCATCTAGCTACAATGCTCCGTACTGTGGGTGTTTATATATTTATATATCTACATATTATTCCATCTAGCTACATTGCTCCGCACTGTGTGTGTTTATATACTTGCATATTTATTCCACCTAGCTGCAATGCTCCGTACTGTGGGTGTTTATATATTTACATATTTATTCCATCTAGCTACAATGCTCTGCACTGTGTGTTCATATATTCATATATTTATTCCATCCAGCTACAATGCTCTGCACTGTGTGTCTGTGTGTGTGTGTATATATATATATTTTATAGTAATACGTACATATGTTTATTAGCTGCTCTTGCTTGCTTGTTTTTTTTTTCTCTTGCCTTCTGATTGTTGCTCTGAGTGTTGCTATCCCTGTGCTGTTGCAATCCTGGAATTTCCCCGTTGTGGGACTAATAAAGGCTTATCTTATCTTATCTTACAGTTGGGCCCAAAAATATTTGGACAGTGACACAAGTTTTGTTATTTTAGCTGTTTACGAAAACATATTCAGGATACAATTATATAATCAATATGGGCTTAAAGTGCAGACTCTCAGCTGCAATTTGAGAGTATTCACATCCAAATTGGAGCAAGGGTTTAGGAATTACAGCTCTTTAATACGTAGCCACCTCTTTTTCAAGGGACCAAAAGTAATTGGACAATTGACTCAGAAGGCTGTAAAAAAAATAACAAGGCTGCATGGGCTCTTCCCTCGTTAACCTGTCATCAATTAAGCAGTTAAAAGATCTGGAGTTGATTCCAGGTGTGGCGTTTGCATTTGGAAGCTGTTGCTGTGAACACACAACATGCGGTCAAAGGAGCTCTCAATGGAGGTGAAACAGACCATCCTGAGGCTGAAAAAAAAGAAGAAATCCATCAGAGAGATAGCAGAAATGGTAGGCGTGGCCAAATCAACAGTTTGGTACATTCTGAGAAAAAAAGAGTGCACTGGTGAGCTTGGGAACTCAAAAAGGCCTGGACGTCCACGGAAGACAACAGTGGTGCATGATCGCAGAATCACCTTTCCATGGTGAAGAACATGGTGAAGAACAACCCCTTCACAGCATCCACTCAAGTGAAGAACACTCTCCAGGAAGTAGGTGTATCAGTATCTAAGTCTACCATAAAGAGAAGACTTCATGAGAGTAAATACAAAGGATTCACCACAAGGTGCAAACCATGAATCAGCCTCAAAAATAGAAAGGCCAGAATTGACTTTGCCAAAAAACACCTGAAGAAGCCAGCCCAGTTCTGGAACAGCATTCTTTGGACAGATGAGACTAAGATCAACCTGTACCAGAATGATGGGAAGAAGAAAGTTTGGAGAAGAATTGGAACAGCTCATGATCCAAAGCACAGCACACATCTTCTGTAAAACACGGTGGAGGCAGTGTGATGGCATGGGCATGCATGGCTTCCAATGGCACTGGGTCACTTGTGTTTATTGATGATGTTACAAAAGACAGAAGCAGCCGGATGAATTCTGAAGTGTATAGGGATATAAAAAATAAATAAATAAATATATATATACTGTATATATATATATATATATATCTTTCTGCTCAGATTCAGCCAAATGCAGCAAAGTTGCTTGGACGGCGCTTCACAGTACAGATGGACAATGATCCAAAACATACTGCAAAAGCAACCCAGGAGTTTTTTAAAGCAAAGAAGTGGAATATTCTGCAATGGCCAAGTCAATCACCAGATCTCAACCCAATCAAGCAAGCATTTCACTTGCTCAAGACAAAACTTAAGGCAGAAAGACCCACAAACAAGCAACAACTGAAGACAGCTGCAGTAAAGGCCTGGCAAAGCATCACAAAGGAGGAAACCCAGCGTTTGGTGATGTCCATGGGTTCCAGACTTCAGGCAGTCATTGCCTGCAAAGGATTCTCAACAAAATATTGAAAAGTAACATTTTACTTAGGGTTATGTTTATTTGTCCAATTACTTTTGAGCCCCTGAAATGAGGAGCGTTTGTATAAAAATAGCTACAATTCCTACATGTTTAATCATATATTTTTGTTCAACCCCTTGAATTAAACCTTAAAGTCTGCACTTCAATTCCATTGTAGTTGTTTCATTTCAAATCCAACGTGGTGGCATGCAGAGCCCAAATCATGAAGATTGTGTCACTGTCCAAATATTTCTGGGCCTAACTGTAATTTTACAGTATAAGTAACAGTATTACATTACAGTAACAACAGTAAGAAGTTTTTTCCACATAGTGTTAGTCCAATGCAATTTTGAGAATCTGCAGAATACAATGTCCTGGTATGCAACTGCTACAATGTCCAACAGCAAACTACTCAACAACTGTATGTCTGCAGGGAAATGAGTCAGTATTTCTAGATTTCTAAGTTTGGAGATTTAAGATGTTTAGCTCTCATTCCCGTATTACATGCACTTTAGAGACCAAATGACTGGGATGCAGTACAAATGGGTGGTACTCCAGAGAGGAAGGAAATGGTAGGAATAGGATGGCTGGCTGGCTACTGTCTGCATTGCTGACTCTCTCTCCCTGTCTGCCACTGAATGATTTCAGAGTGCTTCAATGTGCTATCTGCACCCAGCAAAAAACGATGGCCCCCTGTTTCCTGAGTACACATGATTAACTGGGGCTAGGGTTTAGACAATGAAAGAAAATAGAGCCCAGACTGCTGCGGCTTTCTGTGTGTGACCATGCTTGGGAATTACTAAAGAAAATACCCCTTACCAAACTATTTCCACAGTTTCCTATTTTACTACGACCAGACTAGTGTGGTCATTACAGTGTCAGTCCTTTATATATGGCACTGGGCAAGCAAGTTGACCAGTCACCCAGGCATTCAATATTAAGAGCCACACATCACTTGCAGCAACAGCTGAAGCCACATATAAATGGTCAGAGAAGTGCCCTGGCACTGGGAAGCAGCAAATCACTGTCACTGTATCATCTCCCTTCAGGCGTGCCCAAAGAGTGACTCAAACTGAATCAATAGCCAGGGTCTGGCCTGGTTTCCACCACAAGGCCTCTCATGCCATCAAGGAGGCATCCTTCATATTTATGCATTTGCCCCAAAACAGCATTTTGCACTTGTTTAAAAACTTGCCTGAGGAGATGCAAATGGAGAGGAGCCTGATTTAAATAAACTGTGTTGTGAGCACTGTAGTAGTGCTATGGAGAGGAGGTTGCTGACTGAAAGTGGTGCCTGCAAGAGGGAGTTTGATGATTCAAACGCTCCAAACGCCAACAGTTGTGGTCTTTATTGCATGCTGCCTCTCTGAACAAGTACTAGCTCACATGGCAACCATGGGAAGGCGTCTTTATAAAGTTACTGCAAATGTGCGCACAAGCTAACATGCTGGCTGTTGGTCTGTAGACCGGCTGAGACAAAAAGCTGTTTTTTTTTTTTAATGTATGTTCAATTAAGAAGTCTGACAAGGCTGACAAGGCTTGTAATTAAGCAATATTACACAAGAGTGTAGTATCATATCACTGTGGTGGGGTAGGAAATGAGCCTAATATATTCAAGACCAGACCTATTGCCATTTCACACAAAATATACACTGTCCAGTGTTTACAACACACACCTCTTAAGGGTTTGTGGGTCATGTCACTAAGCAGTGGTTAATTAGCTTGTTAGTCGTGTTGGGAGAGTCCTCTACGAACCAATAATTGTTACCACCACAGTGATTATGAGTCTCTTATCAGATTCTTAAAGGGGTCATTGACTGAAAAATGGTGAGTTTGTAGGATTTAACTGTCTGAAATGAGTCTACTGGTCACCTAATTATCCAACAAACTTCAAAACGGTCAATTCTCTTAAAAAAAAAAAAATACACAGCCTTTATCTCATTTTTCTCTCCTAGAAATGTTTTTGACTCTTCTGTGGAACTCTTACATATCACGACTAGAAAAAGCCAACCCATTGCCGTCCTTGAGACCAGCTCACTGCTCGATTATTGGCCTGCCTAGCTGGCTGTCATGTAGATGGAAGGGGTGCTAAAGGTAGTCTATCAGCCCCTGAGCTATTAGCCCCCAAGCTAACACTGATAACAGGAAGCTCGAACCGGGCGTGGCTTATATTGTTATTTTCTTCATATCTTAGTCACCCTAACAGCTATCACTGCTACCACCTGGTTCACCAGTCCGTAGTCCACAATGTACCTCGCATCACTCCGGTCCGTCTTCCGGTGGTTTCACTGTGGTTTTGCAGCAGGTCACTGGCGTGCCAGTCACTGGGAGTTGGCAACCGCCTGCGTTGTGCCCCAGGGCTGCTGCCTGGAGCTGCTGGCTCTCATGGCCAGCTCCCTCACCGTCCTCCGGGCATACTCTCGTGGGTAGTGTGGTGGAGCCGCATCATGACGGGGCATCCCCCAGCTGGCTGTGGGACAGAAGCGGAGTACCGCAGAGCAAGACAATGCCCTTTGAGATCCCGTGGCTCGGCCAGTGGCCTTGCGTTGCGGTGATCGATGGATCTCCAGGCATGCAATGCTGGCAATTTTGTTGTGGCATCTCGGTAGGGTTGTTGGGGGGTGGGGTGGGGGGGGGAATGCGAGATGCACCAACGACTGTGGATCGGTGAACCAGCACTGCTCATCCAAGCTAGGAGGCTAGAAGTTACAAGTTACTCAGCTAATGGCTAACTAATGTAAGAGGGAGGGCGGAGTTGAACAGCTGAAGGATGTTTCTTAAAGTGACAGGCTTTAAATCAGGGTGTTTCAAGAAAGCCAAGAAAAATTTAAAAAAAAACAACAAAAAAACCAAATTTGCTTCAATAATTAAAAATTTAAAGAAAATGTGAACAAAATATGTCAAACATTTCATTAAGACATGAGTGAGCTGTTAAAATGTGGAAAAAGTGCAGTCAATAACCCCTTTAAAGACGCACTCCAGCAGCTCTAAAAACCACCTCAAAATTATTATATGTCTGCATATTCCTTAATGGAAGGTTTAAGTTGTACAATTGCACAAACTAAAACACTTTTGTTTTGTATTTACAGATTTACCACACCTGGATGATGAGGGAGAACAATCCAGACCCGTGGTTTGCAGCTCACCTTCGCCAGCACCAAGCTTGTCCTCCTCCTGCTCTTCCTCCTCTTCTCATCAGGCTAGATTAGGTAATATATGTTCAGATCATGACCCATTCACACAAAGGAGTGAATTAAACCAATTATACGCTTGAAATGAATGTTCTCATGCACTAACAGTAAATGGATGTTGAATAGACACATTTAATCTTGGGTTGACGATTCCTGCGTTTTTCAGTGTGTGGTTATTTTATATTGCTTCTTATTTTTGCACTTTAGAACAGGGAAACGGAAGCTGGACACAAACACGGACCTCCTTCTTGTCTACCTGGAGAGGTCAGATGAGAGACGCCGCAAGCAGAGTAGGAAGGATGAGCAGCTGACCTCCGGTTTGCTGCAAAGCATCCATCATCATCATCGGCGGTCACTCATAGTCAAGTATGACTGTCCTCCCTCTTGGTCCTTGTGGGTCTTCAGGTGGGCATAGAGGCCAATTCTGGACCCGATTATTCTGCTGCAATGTGGGGAGGAGAATGTAATAGTGGTGGGTTTGGGTTGGTCCTGATTGTTGGTTGCTCTCTCCTTCCTGAGTCTGCGTTTGTCTTGTGCAGCATGATGGAGGTCAGCGTTGTACTGTGCGGCACCCTCACGGACAATGTTTCTCCAGGTCGCCCTGTCGGTTGCCATATTTTCCCAAGCTTTTAGGTCTATGTGGCACTTCTTTAGGTTTGTTTTTATGTTGTCCTTAAATCTCTTCTTCTGGCCTCCTGGAGCCCGCTTCCCTTCAGCTAGCTGGGAGTACAGGACTTGTTTTGGGAGGCGAGAGTCAGGTATTCGGATAACATGGCCAGTCCATCTGAGCTGGTTTTGGGCAATGGTGACAGTGATGGTGGGAAGGTTAGCCTCCTCCAAGACGCTGGTGTTGGTGCCTCTATCCTCCCAACTAATCCTGAGGATTTTTCGGAGGCATCTCTGATGGTGTGCCTCAAGTGCCTTTAAGTGCCTGCTGTATGTAGTCCAGGCTTCTGATCCATACAGGAGAGTGGGGAGCACCACCGCTTTATAAACCAGGATTTTGGTATTCACTTGGAGATCGCGGTTCTCAAAGACTCTCCTCCTTAGCCTTGAGAAAGCCCCACTGGCACTGCTGAGGTGGTGGTGTGGCGGTTCGTTTTAACCCCACAACAGACTAAGGACACTCAGCCCTCTTTTCTCTGTTTTTCTGCTGCATTACTGAGAAGCAATGTGCCATTCATGTATTTGTGATGCAAACATGCATGTGTTGTGATGTAATGCGCCATTCTGTATAGTGTGCATATGGCTTGTCCTTACTGTGCTTTTTCTGAGCATCTTAGATGTGCTTTGGTGTATTAATGTCTACAGGTAGACGAGTTTCTTCTGTCTCACCTATGTGATGTTAATCGATGCCTTTCATCCTTTGTACTCATGCGTCCTGTCCTTACTGTGACCTAGAGACTCAGATCAATATGTAGATGTGCTTGTTAGCCTCTTTGTCTTGCACTTAGAGCGAGGTCTAGCTAATCTGCCCATTGTGATGTATGGCTTACAAATGCAAATACCTCCTGCCTGTTCTGTTGTCCCTTTGATCATTCTAGACTGTGGGGTATGTCTTTTTGATGTATTGTTATGATCAAGTATTTAAGGTGCAACTCTGTAACGCAATCTCTCTCTCTTACTCTCTCACTCTGATCCTGCAACAGGTGGACACACTGTGTCCGCCTCTCTTTCTCTGAGAGCCTAGGGATCCCTCTCCGGGCTGCTCCACTATGCACCGGAGAGAGGATCCCGTGAAGGCGACATGATTAATAAAACCTGCTCAAAACCACAGCACTGCTGCTTATTTTTCCATGCCGCTTCACTGGTGACCCCTCGAACACGCACACGTTTTGTGCGAAAGCAACCTTCCGAGCTGGACAACCACACAGCTGCGTTGGTGGCCCCTTGAAGATGCACACGTTTTGTGCAACGCAGCCTTCTGTTTTGGATGGCCACGCTGGCGAACCGACGCTGAAAAAAACGAGCGGCCAGCGAACGCAACACCCGGGCATGAATGCTCCGTCGCCTGAGATCTGCACAACCACGCTGGACCGGCCGCTCTCACTGGGAGCGCACGCACCTCGTCCTCTCTCCACGACGGCAACCTCCAGGGCCGACGGGGAGCGCAGCGCGTGGAACTGAACGCACCATGGCCGCACGAGCGACAACGATCGTCTCCTCCCACTCACCGCTCCAACGCAGCTGCACGAGCCCGGGGCACAAAGATCGTCTATTGCCTCGCACCGCTCCAACGCGCCTCCCCGAGCCCGAGGGACGGAGATCGTCTACTTCCTCACACCGCTCCAACGCAGCTGCATGAGCCTGAGGAACAAAAGATCGTCTATTCCCTCCCGCCGCTCCAACGCCTCTGCACGGGCCTGAGGGACTAAAGATCGTCTATTTCCTCTCAACGCTCCAACGCACCATGGCCAAATCTACAGCAACAGCTCAACCTGGATTTTATTGGCGCCGTCTGCGCTGATCTCCGCCAAGTTTCTGCACCCTGACTCACCACTCCAGCGGCCCACCCACGCACTGAACCCCCGCGCACGCATCGGGGAGTTACAAGGACGGCGCATCACGCATGGGACAAGTAATGGCTCCACAGACTGCCTTCCTCCTTCGCCGCTGCCTTTCAGGGCTGCTCGCTCACCTGAGGCACGCATGCAGCATACTGGAAGGATTTGTTAACAGTCTCAGCCACGCCACAGACCGTCATCGTCCTCCGCCGCTGCCCACAGAACCTTCAGGGTTGCTCGTTCACCTGAAGCAAGCACGCAGCTCGCCACTGGATTTTTTAATGGTCTTAGCCACGGCACAACGGGATTTCAGCCGTCAGCTGTTCCCGGGAGCTTTGGGGTTGCTTCAGCACCCAAAGCCAACAGTCCCTATGTTTTGTTTACTTTTTTTCTTACAGCCGCCCCTGCTTTTCTTCATGGCCACGAGAGGAGTCAGAGACTAGTTTTTCTTCTTGTGATCTCCGCACGTGCAACGGGACAACCCCTCGACGTCACGGAGCAGCAAGCAATTTTTGCGCGGCTCAGGACGATTTCACAGCTCCTGCCGGCACTTACCACCCCTCCCCTCCCTCCCCCTCCGCCTGCAGCGAGCTTCTCCCACAGCTCGCTCACACAGATGGATTATCGAGGTCGCGGCCCCCTGCCGCGTCCTCTGGGGGGGAGCGTGTGGCGGTTCGTTTTAACCCCACAACAGACTAAGGACACTCAGCCCTCTTTTCTCTGTTTTTCTGCTGCATTACTGAGAAGCAATGTGCCATTCATGTATTTGTGATGCAAACATGCATGTGTTGTGATGTAATGCGCCATTCTGTATAGTGTGCATATGGCTTGTCCTTACTGTGCTTTTTCTGAGCATCTTAGATGTGCTTTGGTGTATTAATGTCTACAGGTAGACGAGTTTCTTCTGTCTCACCTATGTGATGTTAATCGATGCCTTTCATCCTTTGTACTCATGCGTCCTGTCCTTACTGTGACCTAGAGACTCAGATCAATATGTAGATGTGCTTGTTAGCCTCTTTGTCTTGCACTTAGAGCGAGGTCTAGCTAATCTGCCCATTGTGATGTATGGCTTACAAATGCAAATACCTCCTGCCTGTTCTGTTGTCCCTTTGATCATTCTAGACTGTGGGGTATGTCTTTTTGATGTATTGTTATGATCAAGTATTTAAGGTGCAACTCTGTAACGCAATCTCTCTCTCTTACTCTCTCACTCTGATCCTGCAACAGGTGGACACACTGTGTCCGCCTCTCTTTCTCTGAGAGCCTAGGGATCCCTCTCCGGGCTGCTCCACTATGCACCGGAAAGAGGATCCCGTGAAGGCGACATGATTAATAAAACCTGCTCAAAACCACAGCACTGCTGCTTATTTTTCCATGCCGCTTCAGTGGTGTATTTCATCATCGATGACGGCTTTTGATGAGAGGAGGCTGCCAAGATATAAGAAGTGGTCCACATTTTCCAGTCGGATGTTATCAATGGAGATGTTTGGGAGTATGGCGAGTGTACTGCAGTTTGATGATGGCTGGTGGAGTATTTGTGTCTTTTTTATATTGACGGCCACACCAAGCTGTTTGTATGCTTTGGCAAAGGCAGACAAGATGCACTGAAGGTCCTCTTCTGAGAGGGCTACGAGAGCATGGTTGTCTGCATACTGCAGCTCCATGATGGATATGGTGGTGGTTTGACCTTTAGCTCTAAATCGGTTGATATTGAGAAGTTGACCGTCGATTCTGTACGTGATTTTGACCCCCGGGGGCAGATGTTGGTTCGTGAGATGGAGAATAGCAGCAATATAGATGGAGAATAGTGTTGGAGCGATGACACATCCCTGTTTGACTTCCGTGTCAACCCTGAAGGGTTCTGTTTCGTCTCCACTACCACTGAGTACCGTGGCAGACATACTGTCATGCAGCAGCCTCAGTACCCGGATGTATTTTTCTGGGCAGCCAATCTTTGCCAGAACCAGCCAAAGGGCCTGACGGTTTACTGAGTCGAAGGCTTTGGTAAGGCCTATGAAGGCCATGTATAATGGTAGACTTTGTTCCCGGCATTTTTCTTGCAATTGGCGAGCAATGAAAATCATGTCTGTGGTGCCTCTGATTGGGCGAAAACCACTCTGGGACTCGGGAAGAATGCTCTCTGACAGGGGGGTGAGAGGCAAAGCATCCAGAAGATGGAGGACAGTACCAATACCCTTGATGGACTGATGGGATGTGTTGTGTCTGTGCTTGAGGGACTGCAAAAAAGTAACTATCACAGCACTGATATTTTTGGCTGTGTGTACATAATATTTTCATATGTAGCCATCTTACATTTTTGCACATTTTGTAAATAAAAGCCGTCTTTCCTTAAATGTTTTTTTCCTGCTTCTACATTAAGTAATTGTTAAGCTCACAAAAACATATGCATGAAATGTCAAGCTATTTGGGATAAACAATGCAAATCAATATAACATTACAGTGGTGGGAAGTGAACGTACAAGTACTGAATTACTGCACTTAATTTTTTCAGGTATTTGAAAATATATCAGGTATTTGTGGACTTTACTCACATGTTTTTGACAACTTTTTTTCAAATTTTCTAAAGAACGAGCATCAACAAGCTTTAACTCTATGGACTTTTTCCACGGAAAATGTTCCAAGTTGCCTGCTTCAAAAATAATAAATGAGCTCATATTCCCCCCCCCCCTTTTTTTGTATTTTGAATACTTTATTAATCCCCAGAGAAAAATTCAGGGCATCCACTTGAATGGATGAGGCAGCTACGGTACAGTGCCAATCCCTTCGCTATTCACACACACATTCACACCTAGAGCCACTTTAGAGTCTTTAATTAACTTAACTTGCATGTTTTTGACCTATGGGAGGAAACTGGAGTACCCAGGGTAAACCCACGCAGACATGGGGAGAACATGCAAACTCCACACAGAAGGGTCACCGATGGTCAGGGGGGTGGGATTGAACCCAAGATGGTCAGGGGTGGAATCGATCCCATGACCTTCTTACTGTGCTGCCACAGTGCTAACCACTGCGTCCCCGAGCAGCCCAACAACAACACATCATATGACATTCTGTCAGCTCTGGACAATATAATTTCTGGGACAAGTACTTTTAACTTGTACATTTTAGAGTTTGTCTCTTTTTACCCCTACATGAATAAAAACTTGAATCAGTACTTTAATCAGAGTAGATTTTTACACATTTAAGTATATAAAGGTGTATATCACCCCCCCCAGCCAGTCGCAGCAGATGACTGCCCCTCCCTGAGCCTGGTTCTGCTGGAGGTTTCTTCCTGTTAAAAGGGAGTTTTTCCTCTCCACCGTTGCCAAGCGCTTGCTCACAGGGGATCACCTGATTGCTGGGGTCTTTCTGCAACTGTGGAGGTTTCCCCTACAGTTGAAAGTGCTATGAGATGACTGTTGTTGTGAAATGGTGCTATATAAATAAAGTTGAATTGAATTATACCTTTAACAACTCTGTAAATGTGCCTATAAAATATATAAATACACCATAAATACTTCAAAACAGAGTACACTCAGGACCGATTGTCACCTGAATTTTTTTTATTTATTAATGCTTTTGCACTATTTCACATACGTTACATTTTGTAAATGATATGGCAGGCACTAAACAGGTCATTGCTCCTCACTGTTCAAGTACTCCATTAAAGCTGCCCTAATGTCATTCCCCTCTACACTGGCATGGTCAGGTAGTGGTTGAACTGGAGGCCGACTGTGATCATGTGTGTCTGGGAGTTCAAAGCTGTCACCATGTTCCTCACAAATATTATGATATATGCAGCAGGTGAGTACCATTTTCTTGCTCAGCTCCAGTTTGCAGTAATTCCTTTTCAGGAGGGACCTCCATCGTCTTTTCAAGCGGCTGAAAGCCATTTCCACAGCTGAACGTGCACGGCTCATCCAGTAGTTGTAGTCAAGTTGTTCAAGGGTAAGTCTGCCTGTGTCCTAAAAGGGTTTCATCAGCCACTTCTGCATGGAGTAGGCTGGATGGTGAAATCCGGTATCGTGCCAGAAAGTGGTCACTGGCTACAGGAGCCAGGAGTGCCTGCTTGTTAAAGGTGTACTGGCTGTTCTCAGTCCACCTACAATGTGTCTGTAAATGTTTTGAGGCTTTATCGTGTCTGAAAAATTATAGTGTTGGCCAAAGTGTTTGTAGTTTGGATAACAACGTATAGAGTTTATGAGATTGCAACTGATTCCAATATTTATGTGCAAAAACCTCACTGTTGTTTAGAAGCTACACTGTAATTGTCCATTGTTGACACACAGAATATATATTTATACGTATCTACTGTACATGTATATATCAAGTAAATTTACAGTATGTATTTTTCCATGTAACCTTGTGACTGTGTGGCGGTTTGGGATATCCCCCACAACAGATTAAGGACAGTCAGCTCGCTACTTCTGGTTTTTTCCGCTGCACTGCTGTGATGTAATGTGCCATTCATGCACTGTGATGTTAATGTGCCATTCATGCATTGTGTTCATGCGTCCTGTCCTTACTGTGACCTAGGGACTGAGATCAATATGTACAGTGGGGAAAAAAGTATTTAGTCAGCCACCAATTGTGCAAGTTCTCCCACTTAAAAGATGAGAGAGGTCTCCAATTTTCATCATAGGTATACCTCAACTATGAGAGACAAAGTGAGAAAAAAAATCCAGAAAATCACATTGAAGGATTTTTAATGAATTAATTGTTAAATTCCTCGGTAAAATAAGTATTTGGTCAATAACAAAAGTTCATCTCAATACTTTGTTATATACCCTTTGTTGGCAATGACAGAGGTCAAACGTTTTCTGTAAGTCTTCACAAGGTTTTCACACACTGTTGCTGGTATTTTGGCCCATTCCTCCATGCAGATCTCCTCTAGAGCAGTGATGTTTTGGGGCTGTCGCTGGGCAACACGGACTTTCAACTCCCTCCAAAGATTTTCTATAGGGTTGAGATCTGGAGACTGGCTAGGCCACTCCAGGACCTTGAAATGCTTCTTACGAAGCCACTCCTTCGTTCCCCGGGCGGTGTGTTTGGGATCATTGTCATGCTGAAAGACCCAGCCACGTTTCATCTTCAATGCCCTTGCTGATGGAAGGAGGTTTTCACTCAAAATCTCACGATACATGGCCCCATTCATTCTTTCCTTTACACGGATCAGTCGTCCTGGTACCTTTGCAGAAAAACAGCCCCAAAGTATGATGTTTTCACCCCCATGCTTCACTGTAGGTATGGTGTTCTTTCTCCTCCAAACACGACAAGTTGAGTTTTTACCAAAAAGTTCTATTTTGGTTTCATCTGACCATATGACATTCTCCCAATCCTCTTCTGGATCATTCAAATGCTCTCTAGCAAACTTCAGACGGGCCTGGACATGTACTGGCTTAAGCAGGGGGACACGTCTGGCACTGCAGGATTTGAGTCCCTGGCGGCGTAGTGTGTTACTGATGTAGCCTTTGTTACTTTGGTCCCAGCTCTCTGCAGGTCATTCACTAGGTCCCCTCATGTGGTTCTGGGATTTTTGCTCACCGTTCTCATGATCATTTTGACCTCACGGGGTGAGATCTTGTGTGAAGCCCCAGATCGAGGGAGATTATCAGTGGTCTTGTATGTCTTCCATTTTCTAATAATTGCTCCCACAGTTGATTTCTTCACACCAAGCTTCTTACCTATTGCAGATTCAGTCTTCCCAGCCTGGTGCAGGTCTACAATTTTGTTTCTGGTGTCCTTTGACAGCTCTTTGGTCTTGGCCATAGTGGAGATTGGAGTCTGACTGTTTGAGGTTGTGGACAGGTGTCTTTTATACTGATAATGAGTTCAAACAGGTGCCATTAATACAGGTAATGAGTGGAGGACAGAGGAGCCTCTTAAAGAAGAAGTTACAGGTCTGTGAGAGCCAGAAATCTTGCTTGCTTGTAGGTGACCAAATACTTATTTTACCAAGGAATTTACCAATTAATTCATTAAAAATCCTTCAATGTGATTTTCTGGATTTTTTTTTTTCTCATTTTGTCTCTCATAGTTGAGGTATACCTCTGATGAAAATTGGAGACCTCTCTCATCTTTTAAGTGGGAGAACTTGCACAATTGGTGGCTGACTAAATACTTTTTTGCCCCACCGTAGATGTGCCTTGTAACCTCTTTGTCCTGCAGCTGGAACAGAGGCCAGCAATCTACCTATTGATATGCATGTCTCTCATATGCAAATGCCCGTACCAACTGCTGTGAATGCTCTTTCATGTATTGTTTGTAACTGGGTATAAATACCGCACATATTCTGTAACTCACTCTCTCTTCAACTGCTGCTGCTGACACACACTGTGTCCCTTTGCTGGAGAGCCTCCGGGCTTGCCCATTGGGCGAGCCTCGTGAAGGCGGTATGATAATAAACCTACTTAAAACCTTCACTTCGCTGCTTATTTTTTATGCCGCCTCACTGGTGACCCCGAAGATGCACATGCTTTGTGCGACGCAACCTTCTGGTCTGGACAGTTACGCTGGTGACCCCGAGAATGCAACCTTCTGGTCTGGACAGCTATACTGGTGACCTGATGCTGAAAAAAACACGCTGCCGGCGAATGCAGCACCCAGTGGTGATGCTCCGATGACAAGCGAACGCAGCAGCTCCCTTCTGCTCCAGGGAACTCTCTGGACATCACCCACGACCGGGAAAGCCGCAGCAAACTTCATGGTGGGATCTGCACGCCTAGATCGGCACATCCACGCTGGACCGGCCGCGCTCACAGCTCCTCCACACGAGAGCGCATGCACCTCGTCCTCTCTCCACGACGGTGACCTCCAGGGCCGGCGGAGAACGCAGCGCGTGGACCTGAACGCACCTTGGCCGAGCGAGTGACAAAGATCGTCTCCTCCCTCTCACCGCTCCAACGCATCTGCACGAGCCCGAGGGACAAAGATCGTCTACTTCCTTTCACCGCTCCAACACATTGAACAGGGATGATTAAGCTCCCTGACCCTGGCTTTTCCTCTCCAGCTGGCCCACCCACGCACGGAGCCCCGGCACACGCACCGGGGAGTAACGAGGACGGCGCACCACGCACGGGACAAATACGGCTCTACAGACCGCCATCAGCCTTCGCCGCTGCCCACAGAACCTTCAGGGCTGCTCACACACCTGAAGCACGCAAGCAGCTCGCTCACAGGATGGTCACAGCCACGGCGCACAAGGGGATTCAGCCGTCAGCTTTTCCCGAGGGCTTTAGGGCTGCGCCCGCACCTAAAGTCAACACACCAAGTCCCTCTGCTTTTGTTTCTTTTTCTTACAGCCGCTATGCAGCCTTGCCGCTCCTGTTTTTCTTCATGGCCGCGAGAGGTGTCAGAGACTAATTTTTCTTCTTGTGATCTCCGCATGCTCAATGGGACAGCCCCTCGACATCGCGGAACAACAAGCAATTTTTGCACGGCCCGGACGATTTCGCCGTCCCCGGCTGTCATTTACTACCCCCCACCCCCCTCCACCTTCGCCTGCACAGAGCTTTCCCTGCTCGCTGCCAAAGCTGCACTATCGAGGTCTCGGCCCCCTGCCGAGCCCTCTGGGGGGGAGCAGTGTGGCAGTTTGGGATATCCCCCACAACAGACTAAGGACAGTCAGCTCGCTACTTCTGGTTTTTTCCGCTGCACTGCTGTGATGTAATGTGCCATTCATGCATTGTGATGTTAATGTGCCATTCATGCATTGTGTTCATGCGTCCTGTCCTTACTGTGACCTAGGGACTGAGATCAATATGTAGATGTGCCTTGTAACCTCTTTGTCCTGCAGCTGGAGCAGAGGCCAGCAATCTACCTATTGTTATGTATGTCTCTCATATGCAAATGCCCATACCAACTGCTGTGAATGCTCTTTCATGTATTGTTTGTAACTGGGTATATATGCTGCACGATTCTGTAACTCACTCTCTCTTCAACTGCTGCTGCTGACACACACTGTGTCCCTTTGCTGGAGAGCCTCCGGGCTTGCCCATTGGGCGAGCCTCGTGAAGGCGGTATGATAATAAACCTGCTTAAAACCTTCACTTCGCTGCTTATTTTTTATGCCGCCTCAACTGCATTATTTTAATTGCTTTTAATCCTAGATCAAGTTTGTTTCGAGTTCAAAATGCATCTTAAGTGTTAAATATACTGCACCTTATTACACCTAGCTCAGTACTGTTTACTTGTTGAAGAAATATATATTTTACGGCTAATATAACCCCATAACTACAATATGGCACCTGGCAATCATTTTTTTGGCAGCTGATCACTTTTTGGCACAACACCAGAACAATGGAGTTCCACCAGTTTCGTGACCGTGGATGTGGCCACGTAACAGCCGACCTCCACCTCATAATGCGCCGCAACACCACCTATTACAGAACTGACAAATATTACATTTAAAAGTGTAGTCACTGCTAGCAAGCTGAGCTACAGACTTGAGCTAACAACGGCTGATAACTGAAATACTGATAATTACCTGTCTCCCTAAACGTAGTCTCCGTTCTCTGCGATTAAGAATAAAGCCATTTCTGGATGGTAATACAAGTTTGGAATAATAAAAGCAGCACTCCCAAAGAGACAACAAGCTCCTCCATGTTGATAAGTTAGCACTTCTTTTTCTCCTCCTTTACCTTCTTCTTTTGTGGTGTTCTGTGGGGTTGTGTAAAGACGCTTTACACTGCGTAATGGCGTAGCCCTGACATAGCCCCGACTAGCTCCGTGATGGTTGAAAACCAACTGGTTCTTACGAGGCACGACAACTGAAGTGGTTGAACACCGGCACCGGAACCAAACTAGTACCGGTTCTTTTATGGTGGAAAAGGGTATCTGTCGAGCTAAGAATGCTAACATTAATCGGTTTATGGACCCTTAATGAGGCACAAGTCAACTTCCAACTAGCCAGCATACCGCGGCTGCCAGTTCTACCCCCCAAGCGGTCGAAACCAAAGAAGAAAGAAACAAATTCTTGGTACGTGGAATGTACACACACTCATGGACAGAGAGGCTTCCTCGAGGCCTGAGAGAAGAACAGCCCTCATTGCAAGAGAACTGGCCCACTACCGCATTGACATTGTGGCCCTCAGTGAGACCAAACTAGCCGAAGAAGGATCTGCGGCTGAACTAAAAGGCGGCTACACCTTCTTCTGGAAAGGCAAGGCCAAAGATGAAGAGAGGATCCATGGAGCAAAACTGGCCATCAAGACTTCGGTTCTCAAGCAACTTCCTGACCTACCAACGTCAGTTAATGAACGGCTGATGAAACTCCGTTTCCCCCTCAACCGTAACCGGCACGGTACCCTCATCAGCGCATACGCCCCAACTCTCACCAGCAGCAATGAAGTGAAGGAAGCCTTTTATGAGGAGCTCAGCACCCTCGTGAAGGGCACTCCTCCCAGTGATAAACTCATTCTGCTAGGCGATTTCAACACCAGAGTCGGAACGCACTGCTGTAACTGGAAAGGTGTGGTGGGGCCACACAGCACTGGAAAACTGAACTCCAACGGCTTGATGCTCTTGAGCCTTTGTGCTGAAAACCACCTCGCTATCACAAACACACTGTTCTGGCAAGCAGACAAATATAAGACAACATGGATGCACCCAAGATCCAAGCAGTGGCATCTGATAGACTTTGCCATTTGCTGTCAGAGAGACATCCGTGACATCAGGGTCACCAGGGCCATGCGCGAAGGAGAGTGTTGGACGGACCACCATCTAGTCAGATCCATCCTATCCCTGCATATTGCCCCAACACACTGCAATACGCCGAAAGTCATCAGGCCAGTGTTCAACGTCGCCAAACTTGAACAACCTCAGCGACATAGTGAATTTGCAGAAGATCTGGACGGCTGACTGATTGCCCATGGACCCCTAACTGACTGTCCAACACAAAGGTGGGAACAGTTTAGAGCACTGGTGACGGAGTCAGCAAAAACTACCATTGGCCCCAGGAAACGAGTGCATCAGGACTGGTTCAATGAGAACAATGAGAGCATCAAGACACTCCTGGATGACAAGCAGAAGGCCTTTGTTGAGTGGCAGAATGACCCTACTTCCATTTCCAAGCGTGATCGCTTCAAGCACCTCCAGAGACAGGCACAAGCAGTGCTGCGAAAGATGCAGAATGAATGGTGGGAGAAGAAGGCAGATGAGGTGCAGAGATACACCAACATGCAGAATTCCAAGATGTTCTTCAGCGTCATCAAGGAAGTATATGGACCTGCCAAGCCATGTACTACCCCACTCCTGTAGGGAGACTGTTCAACTCTGCTGAAGGAGAAGAGCAGCATCAATGCACGATGGAGAGAGCACTTCAACTACCTGCTCAACAGGCCCTCCACTGTAGACCACCACGCCCTCGATCTGATCCCACAAAAATCCACCATCCACTGCCTCGACCTCCCCCCTACAATGGACGAAGTCTTGAACGCGCTTAGGCAGACCAATTCAGGCAAAGCACCTGGGATGGCTGGAATCCCGGCGGAAATATTCAAATCAGCCGATCCTGTGGCTCCTGAAATCTTCCATTCCCTCCTCACCTGCATCTGGGATGGAGAACAACTGCCCAAAGACTTCAGGGATGCCACTGTTGTCTCCCTGTTCAAGAATAAGGGTAGCAAGTCTGACTGCGGCAATTACCGAGGTGTCTCCTTTCCATCCATTGCCGGAAAAATACTGGCCCGGGTCCTCCTCAACCGACTGATTAACAACATCTCTGAAGGGAACCTGCCAGAAACACAGTGTGGTTTCCGCCCAAAATGCAGCACCGTGGACATGATCTTCTCCATCCGCCAAGTGCAGGAGAAATGTCTAGAACAAAACATGGACTTATACGCGGTCTTTATTGACCTGACTAAGGCCTTCAACATGGTGAACAGGGAGGCCCTCTGGATCATCCTATCCAAGCTTGGGTGCCCAGACAAGTTTGTAAACCTCATACGTCAGTTTCACGACAACATGACTGGGCAGGTTCTCTCAGGTGGAGAGGTATCGGAGCCATTCAATATCAGCAACGGCATCAAGCAGGGGTGCGTTCTGGCCCTAGTCCTCTTCAACCTCTTTTTCTCTTGCGTCCTCAACCATGCCTTCAGGGACTTGGACCTTGGGGTATACCTGCGATACTGACTTGATGGCTCACTGTTCAACCTCCGCCGACTCAAGGATAAGACCAAGGTTGCAGAAAAGATTGTCCTGGAAGCGCTTTTCGCTGACGACTGTGCCCTCATGGCCCACACGGAGTTTGATCTCCAGATCATCGTGAATAAGTTTGCAGAAGCCTCCTGCCTTTTTGGTCTTACCATCAGCCTCAGCAAGACAGAGGTACTGTTCCAACCAGCACCCGCCTCCACTGTCCCTCCCCCCTCCATCTCCATCGAGGGTACCCAACTGAAGATGGTAGACGACTTTAAGTACCTCGGCAGCACCATCAGCAACAATGGCAGCCTGTATAAGGAGATCAACGCCAGAATCTGCAAGACCAGTCAAGCTCTCGGTCGTCTCCGAGCTCGCGTCCTGAACCAGCACAACATCCAGCTGTCCACGAAGCTCAACGTGTACAGGGCTGTTGTCCTCACCAGCCTTCTCTACGGATGTGAGATGTGGACCGTGTACAAAAAACACCTGAAGCAGATGGAGAAGTTCCACATGAGAAGCCTACGGATGATCATGAACATTCACTGGCAAGACCGGGTCACAAACCTTGAGGTTCTGGACAGAGCTGAGATGACCAGCATCGAGGCCATGATTCTGAAAGCCCAGCTCCGATGGGTTGGTCATGTAATCCGGATGGATGGCCACAGGCTGCCCAAGCAGCTCATGTACGGTGAACTCTGCTCTGGGAAGCGGAACCGAGGCTGACCACGCAAAAGATTCAAAGACTGCGTGAAGCTCAACATCAGACACACTGGCATCCTTCCCAAACAATTAGAGCTGCAGGCTATGGACATGCCAGGCTGGCGTGCCCTCACTACCCAGGCGCGAGACTACTTTGAAGAGAAGAGGCGAGCTGATGTAGCTGAAGCACGGGCACGAAGAAAGGCGTTATTACCTGAGCAGTTTCCTTGCCCCTAATGCAGCTGTGTCTGACGATTGAGGATCGGCCTAAACATCCATCTCCGTGCACACACAAGAAGAGGACTTAACACATGAGGGATGGTCATCATCGGATCGATGGACAGCCAAGACTGTGCTAAAATAAGAAAATAAAACTGTAAACTTCACCAGCAGTCAAGACCATTACCATCACATTATGGGGATCTGTACACGCAGTATTCACTTTTTTTTGTGTGTGGCTAAATTTTGTTGTTCACTTATGTGCCGCTATTGATTATTAAATAAATTGTTAAATGTTAAGTGTATTTTTATTGCCAACAGTATGTTTGCACTAGGTATTGTGGAAACTTCCACAGCACCGGGTGCTGCCGCCACCAGCACCGTATGGGGCACTCTCTCCAGCAGGCAGTTAGTGACGGAAACGTTTGGACGAATTGCTAAATACAGCCGTGGCAGTGAGCACTGAAAGCACACAAAGCATGTTATTTCCTTCCGAGCGGAGTGTTTATGATCCTGACAATTGAGCTTTAAGAGCAAAACAACTACTGCATAGTGCATTGCTTGTTTGAATGTGATTTTTCAGACAGCAGCAAAAATCATGGAGACAAGAGCCACACAGGGTCCTGTATGGAAGCTGTCCTGTTTAAATAAGCTGAATGTTGCTGCGGTCTCCAGCCAGTCCACACACCCTGTAGTTAAAATACTGGAGTTGCCGCCACTGCTTTATGAAAATGATCAATTTTTTTTTTTTTTTTTTTTAACAAAATCAGCACTTCATGCCTGTAGGAAGTAAAGCCGGGCGCTCCGCACAACTGTCGCACACGCACAAGTTGAGAGCAGAGCCGCAGCGAGTTTCTCACAGCTTTCATCTTTTGCCACGTAAGTGATGAACATGTTTAAATCATGAGACCACAGGGTCCTAAAAATATATGCAATACCACATATCACAGTGTTGAGCTATCCACCATCACTGCAGGAGAAATTCCTCCACCATGACAGCCCTACAAACAGGTGTGGTTTGGCTTCATATACAGGCTTCATACAGTATGTAGGCTTCATATGTAGAGAAAGGCAAGAGTAACTGATGACTTGCTGAGGATTTACTTCACCAGCCACTATGACCGATCCATCTATAAATGTAGCAAATCTCTGTTTGTGTGTGTCTGTCTGTGTTGCTCAGATATCTCTCAAACCGTTCGTCAGACTGACCTCAGATTTTATAAAGGCTTTGCTGAGGTTATGAGGGTGTGCATCCCCGAGTATGGAGTTGCTCAGTCAAAATATCTAATTATTATCAATAAAACTTTTCACTTCTACCAATGTTATTATTCTACGATGTAGTGGCGTCACCAGTCCACACGGGGGGGGGGGGGGTAGTAGTCATTCATTGTTGTTTGCCAACTGCCATGTGCAGTACCCTGCAAACTGGAAAGTTTCTGTGGAAGGTTAAGTGCATTTAACAAACTGTTATACTGTTATTTGTTTTATCCGCCTGTTTCTCCTCCTTCATTTTGTCTGATCCTCTTTTATCCGCTGACCAGAGCCGTTTTAATCAGAAGTGAAGTCATGTTAGCCGATTAGCCAGTGGAGCTTTTCTGTGGAAGGTAAGTGCATTTAATGGACTGTTATAATGTTATTTGTTATACCGGCGCATTTTCCCTCCTTCATTTTGTCTGATCTTCTTTTTACCCGCTCCCATTTACCGGGCATGCTCACACATAAGGGCAGCTGACCGGAGCTGTTTTAATCACCGACGTGAAGCCACAATGGGTGATTAGCCAGCGGAGCTGACATCAAAACAACCGTTCCTTGCATTAAAGTGATGTTCAGTCTAAGATGGACCAGGTGAAATCAAAAGCACCTTAAAACCCCCTATTATGCAGGTTAATGTTATAATAAGCCTTCTAAAGGTTAGTGCCAGCAAACTGGAAGTAGCTAAATCCCCGCCACTGGGGAACATGCGCCATTCAGAGGCTGCAGAAGTCAGGAGAGTCTGTGGTCTGACAACATAAACATGACTCATAATCTACCTGTTAATACAAGGAATGTGTGTTCCTCACATATTTCTCAAACTGTTTGTCAGATGGTTTGTCAGTTTGATACGTGATTTGCCCAGGTTACAAGGGTGTGCAAACCCAGACTATTGTTACAAGTTTCGTCATCGCTCTGGTGCACTACCTCAGGGGTGTCAAACTCATTCCATGGAGGGCCAGGACCCTGCAGGTTTTACCTCCACCCAGTGTCTTCAACAGGTGATTTCACTGAATTTCTTCCCAGTGATTGCGGATCATTGAAAACACCTGCTGAAGACACTGGGTAGAGGTAAAACCTGCAGGGTCTTGGCCCTCCATGGAATGAGTCTGACACCCTTGCACTACCTGTTTCTGCCTGTATACTGAAACTATGTTAAAAAAAAAAAAAGGAATATGTAGCTACTTTAACACAGAGGAAGGTGTGACGAGTCAGTGTATGTTTAATCTCATGTGCATGACAAACTTTTAGAAAATGTATGGTTTGTGTGGTTTATTTATCATTCCCTTATAATAACTAAGCCATCAATGGATAGGCTGTCCACTTGATTTGCCTGTATACAATACAGGTCTATGTATTCTGCATGGTATGCAAAAGTCACTAACATTTCTTTTTGTGTGCAACATTACTTTCATTTGACATGCCAATACTAAATTATATCCTACTGATTAAATCTTTTGCAGTTCATCATATTGACCTACTGTGGATGCTAACATGCCTAAAAATATTCTTGCACAGAGAGAGAGGAAATGTGAGGCAGTGCACCACACATGTGCCGCTGAGTCAGTCGAAGCCCGAAATGCCCGCCAAGCGAGCAATGCAGCACGCCAGCTAAGGCAACAAAAAGCTAAAATGGAGGAGATGGGGAATAGTCGACTGACCGCCAACGCTGCACATCAGACAAGGCACAGAGAAGCTGAGATGGAAGAGATGTGGAACAGTCAACTGACCGTCAACACTGCATGCCAGGCAAGGCACAGAGAAGCTGAGACGGAGGAGATATGGAATTGTCGATTGGTGAGGGACAGTGAATGCCATGCAAGGCACTTACTTTACATATTCTCTTTGTCCCAGGTGGGACATAAGGCCGCAACAAGCAATCTCTACTTTGCCCTGTCCTTTGCCATGCAAGGTACAGAGAAGCTGAAACTAAGGAGATGCGGAATAGTTGACTGACCGCCAACACTGCATGCCAGGCAAGGCACAGACAAGCTGAGACGGAAGAGACACATAATTGTCGACTGGCGAGGGACAGTGAAAGCCATGCAAGGTACAGAGAAGCTGGACCTGAGGAGATGCGGAACAGTCGACTGACTGCCAACGCTGCATGCCAGGCAAGGCACCGAGAAGCTGAAACTGAGGAGATGTGGAATAGTCAGCTGACTGCCAATGCTGCACACCAGGTAAGGCACCGAGAAACTGAAACGGAGGAGGTGCGGAGCAATAGAGTGAGGAGAACTGCTGCACGCCAGAAAAGACAAAAAAAGCATGTCAGATGCATGACTGTGAACAACACAGCCATCTGAGAGAGAAGGAGACCCTTCAGTAGCATAGGGTACGACAGACAAAAGATGCCTTGAGCCATCAGGAAATGCATCGTGCACGTCTGGAACAGGCACACAAAAATAACCATAATCTCGCTCGGTGTGATGATACAGACTTCTTCCAAGAGGAACTTTATGGCGATTACAGACACACAGAGTAAGACCTCACTGTTTGAGTGTCCATGCTCACATTGTGGTGCCTATACATGGAAAGAGGAGAGGAAAGAATTTTGTTGCATGTCCGGAAATATAGACCTCACCTACAATGCCACAAAATTCCAAGCCTGGCTCAATCCCACCACAACCACCAGATGCTATCAAGGACCTTTTCATTAATCAAAACTTTGTTAAACAAGCAAAACAATACAACAATGCATTGGCAACGGCAAGTATTAGCATTAAGGAGATCCCCATGCCTGGCTTCAACCCAGGCATACGTATTCAAGGTAAAGTTTATCATTACATGGCTGCTCCTCTTACTGAACAGGGTCAAATGCCACTCTTTGTTCAGATCCATTTTCATGATCCTGCCCATGAACTGGAAGTTCAACGCGCCCATGCCTCAAACAGTGGTCTGAATGAAGACTTTTTGCTGAAGGCACAACAGGCTATTCATGAGTCCAACCCATATGTGCAACAGTTTCGATCAGCAATTGAGTATGTGACTCAAAATGACAATGCCAATGAGCTGAGAATTGTCCTCACAGCTCGCACTCAACGTTGTGACCTTCATCGCGTCACTGTGAATCTTCTATCACTAGATGTTGCTGTCATTGCTCCAGGGGCACCTCCTACTGACCAGTTTGGGAAGCTGGCTGTCACCCTGCACCTCAGAGGAGGATGACTTCAAACAATCGATGCCATGCACAAAGTTTCCTCTGGTAACATTTCTGGGTGGCAGCCCACCACGCTTGAATTTATCCCATCACTCTATGAAGAAATATAAATTTAAGAAAAAATATGAAGGAATGACGGTCCGCAAGTGCACACACAAACAACGTACAGTACATGACCATCATCCACACGGAACTCAGAAGCGCCCTGCCCGCGTGACCACTACAGTCGCCAGGCAGACTGTCTCGGTAGTATCACTGTCTGAGAGAAGCATGAGCTTATTAAAGTGCTTTAAACACAGAAAAAATCAGAAGAGGGTGTGTAAGCACCGGAGGCATTTATCATGGTTTTAGCCCGCTGGTAACAACAGCAATAATGGAAGAGTCACTTAGCTAACAGATGTGGTTAGGAGCTTGAGTAAGTTCATTTTGTCTTTTTTTAAATTATTAGTTTTTTGTTTTTATTTCAGACAAGAATAAGGCTGCATTCACACCAGGATAGTCCGGGGGTCTCGGTTCGACTCGGCGGAGAATGCCAAGAATTTTCACACCTTCGTCTGGTTTGGTTTGCATTCACACAGCACTTCAGTCAAGCAGACCTAACTGCTTGGACAGCGTCACGCAGTTACAACAGCTGCTCGCTTGTGGCGCTGTAGCCGAAACAACCACTGACCAGGAAGAAAAAAATCTCGGCAAAGAAGAGAAATCTGGCTCATCAATTGGCCACGACCGAAAAGGGAAATCCGTTCCCTTCAGCCGGGTTGTCATTGTACAGTAGTACAGTACAACAAAATTGTAGATTGGGCCACTAGTGCTCTTGCCATAATTTGCATGAACATCCTGTGTTACCATCGTGTCGCTAAATGTCTTAAAAACAATGGTATTCTTGTGTGTAGCCATAAGCAGCTGAGAAATCTGGTCCTCAGACCAAATATCTATCAGAGCCTGCATCTCCTCACTACTCCAAGTCTGTCCACAAGACATTTTTTTAACTTTTCTCCTCGGCTTTCTAAAAGTAGTTCTTGGATCCGCGCGGTTGTCTTTATCGTTATTTTCTACCCAAAATGGAGGCTGAAGGACCAAGAGCTCTTCAGCTGAATTGGGATGTTGGATTCATTTACCTATGGATTCCTGCCACGGACGTGCTAACAAGGCTAGCAACGGAAACACGAATCAAGTTTTCAAGAGAGGGACAACTTTTTCAGGTGAGTGGAAACTTCGCCGGTCTGCATCTCACCCAGACGGTGAATTTATGTCTTTTCATGCATTTACATTGAGTTATAATGTAATCTTGCTGTGCGAAAAATTTGCCTGTTCGCAACTGGTGTGAAGGCACCTTTACAGTAAACACCACTTCCTCTTCTCACTACGTGTTGCTGTGGTTACACAAATGAGAGGGGCAGGTCCCCCCTTTGGTCCGCTGGATAGTTTGCATACACACAGCAAGCAAAGCACACCAGACTTCGTTTGCAAGCAAACCAAGACCCCTGTTTTCAGGAGGACCAGACTTCGCTTGTTTGGTGCTGTTAAAGAGTTCCAATGCACATTCAGATGGCACGAAACAAACCAAACTATCTGCAGTATACATTCTTTGGTCCTTTAGTCTGGAGCAAACAGTGGCCGTCTGAATGCGCCCAAGAAAGATGTTTTTACCGTTACTTTAGTTAATATTAACTAATTTATGTTCATTATTATGTACCTGGCAAGTTAAGATGAACAAAATTCACAAAGTCACTGAGGAGCTCATTTAGCAGCAGACTACATCATCCTAGGTGCACAACCGAGAGGTTTCGCAGGTCCTTCCTACCTCCGGCTGTCAGACTGTACAACCTAAGCAGGGCTGCTCGCAGAGATGGCAAAAAGACGTGACAACCTAATAGTATTGAATGCAAAAGATGCAATAGACTTACACAATGGTCTCCTCCGGTATACAACTAGGAAAATACCGGTCGCTACGGAGGGCAACAATATGTATGGGTACATAATCATACCATGTAGGATAACTAAGACGGTTATGCTGTTTCATTCCATCTAGCTACAATGCTTCGCACTGTGTGTGTTTATATATTTATTCCATCTAGCTACAATGCTCCGCACTGTGTTTATATATTTATATATTTATATGTACATATGTATATTCGCTGCTCTTGTTTTTTCTTGTCTTCTGATTGTTGCTATCCCTGTGCTGTTGCAATCCTGGAATTTCCCCATTGTGGGACTAATAAAGGCTTATCTTATCTTATCTTAATCCGTCAGCAGCCTTCAGACAAACTAAATGTGCCAACATTTGGATTTCAAAATAAGGGAGGTTTTTCCTGCTGTCTGGGTAGTAAGGAGACGTCTAAAAAAAAAAAAACAACTATAAATATATAGAAATATTATAACAGAAATAACTGCATCTTTGGTCATTTAAGTTAATGTATTTCATTAAATACAATTTTATTAATATTTTTTCTTTGAAATCAGAGTTAAATTACTGTTCTGTTCTGGCTCTGCAAAAGTATGGTGAAAAATTATTATAAGGAAAAAGTTAAAAAAAAAAAGCGCCACAGTCTCTTTCAAATTTATAAAAAACAGTAGCCATAAAATCCATCCATCCATCCATCCATCTTCTACCACTCTTCCGGAGGTCCGGGTCGCGGAGGCAGCAGTTCAAGCAGAGAAGCCCAGACTTCCCTCTCCCCAGCAACCTTCTCCAGCTCTTCAGAGGGGATACCAAGGCGTTCCCAGACCAGCTGGGAGACATAGTCTGTCCACCGAGTCCTGGGTCTGCCCCGGGGTCTCCTCCCAGTGGGACGTGCCTGAAACACCTCAAGTGGGAGGCGTCCAGGAGGCATCCTAATCAGATGCCCATACCACCTCAACTGACTCCTTTCAATGTGGAGGAGCAGCGGTTCTACTCTGAGCCTCTCCCGGATGACTGAGCTCCTCACCCTCTCTCTGAGGGTGAGTCCAGCAATCCTACGGAGAAAGCTCATTTCAGCCGCTTGTATCCGTGATCTCGTTCTTTCGGTCATTACCCAAAGCTCGTGACCATAGGTGAGAGTAGGAACGTAGATTGACTGATAAACCAACAGCTTTGCCTTAGAACAAAGCTCCCTCTTCACCACAACAGACCGGTACAACGTCCGCATCACTGCAGATGCTGCTCCAATCCGTCTGTCGATCTCTCGCTCCATTCTCCCCTCACTCGTGAACAAGACCCCAAGATACTTAAACTTCTCCACTTGGGGCAGGAGCCTGTCCCCAACCCAGAGAGGACAATCCACCTTTTTCCGGCTGAGGACCATGGACTCGGACTTGGAGGTGCTGATTCTCATCCCAGCCGCTTCACACTCAGCGGCAAACCGTCCCAGCAAGAGCTGTAGGTCATTGCTGGATGAAGCCAACAGGACAACATCATCTGCAAACAACAGAGATGAGATCCTGTGGTCACCAAGCATGACACCCTCCATTCCCTGGCTGCGCCTAGAAATCCTGTCCATAAAAATTATGAACAGGATCGGTGACAAAGGGCAGCCCTGGCGGAGTCCAACTCTCACTGGGAATGACTCCGACCGAGTGTTGGCAATACGAACCAAACTCTCACAACGGTCGTACAGAGACCGAATAGCTCGTAACAACAAGCCCGATACCCCATACTCCCGAAGCACCCCCCACAAAAATCCACGAGGGACGCGGTCAAATGCCTTCTCCAAGTCCACAAAACACATGTAAACTGGTTGGGCAAACTCCCACGAACCCTCGAGAATTCTCGAGAGGGTAAAGAGCTGGTCCGATGTGCCACGGTCAGGACGAAAACCACATTGCTCCTCCTGAATCCGAGGTTCGACCAACGGCCGGACTCTCCTCTCCAGTACCTTGGCATAGACCTTCCCAGGGAGGCTGAGGAGTGTGATCCCTCTAAAGTTGGAGCACACCCTCCGGTCCCCTTTTTTAAAGAGAGGAACCACCACCCCGGTTTGCCATGCCAAAGGCACTGCCCCCGACCTCCACGCAATGTTGCAGAGGCGTGTCAACCATGACAACCCAACAACATCCAGGGCCTTGAGGTACTCGGGGCGAATCTCGTCCACCCCTGGGGCCCGGCCACCAAGGAGATTTTTAACCACCTTGGCGACCTCAGCCCCTGTGATAGGCGAGTCATCCCCCTCGTCCCCAAACCCTGCTTCCTCTGTGGAAGGCGTATCAGTGGGATTGAGGAGATCCTCGAAGTATTCCTTCCACCGCCCGACGATGTCCCCAGTCGAAGTCAACAGTGTCCCATCCGCACCATACACAGTGTGGACGGGGAGCTGCTTTCCCCTCCTGAGCCGCCGGACAGTTTGCCAGAATCTCTTTGAGGTCGACCGAAAGTCTTGTTCCATGGCCTCACCGAACTCCTCCCATACCTGGGTTTTTGCTTCAGCAACCACCCGAACCGCACTTCGCTTGGCCTGCTGGTACACCTCAGCTGCTTCGGGAGTCCCACAAGCCAACCAAGCTTGATAGGACTCCTTCTTCAGCTTAATGGCCCCCCTCACCACTGGTGTCCACCACTTGGTTCGGGGGTTGCCACCACGAGATGCACCGACCACCTTGCGGCCGCAGCTCTGGGCAGCCACTTCAACAACAGAGGTGGAGAACATGGCCCATTCAGACTGCATGTCTCCAGACTCCCTCGGAATGTGGTTCATTTTAGCCATAAAATAATACACAAATTTATAATAAAGTCTCAAATGTACAAGGAAAGTCAATTTTACAAGAGGAAATTACAAATGTGAGGAAAATGGTTTCAAATTTAGATAACTTCAAAGAGAAAAGTAGAAAACTATAAGAAAATTGTTATAAATTTTGGAAAAAACCCCCTCAAACCTTCAAGACTGAAGTCATTACTCAAGTTTTTAAGTGGGTGGTCTTTGTACCATTAACTCAACTAGAAATTTTTGGTCGTCTACTTTTAATGATTAATTTCAAAGCACTGCTTTTAAATAAGTACAATTTCTGGCTACTATTCTGACCTCTGATCATATAATTTAAGTATGCATAAATAAATTACTATTATGAATTTTTTTTCCCCCCTTCCCTTCTCTCTCAATGGAAAAAAAAGAAACACTAGAATAAAAATACAATACACATTTTTTTGTCATTTATGTAAACCATGACAAAAAAAATCCTGCAGGACAAAACAAGACACTTGATATTTTCTAACCTGTTTATATACCACCATAGACAGAGAGAGAACCTGAATTAGACAGGGCTCAGAGAGGGCAAGATGAGACAGAAGAGAGGAGCCAAGGAGAGGAAAGTGTTCAGGTAGAGGGTCCAGAGAGGTGAAGGCAGAGGGAGGAAAGAAGGATGACACCAGTAAAAAGTCCAAACACAGGACGTCTGGGTGGGACCCCAACTGGCCCAATATTCCAACATTCAAGCCTCAGTTGTACAATACTTCAAACGGTAAGTTCCATATGCAAAGTTACTGAGCAAAATAAAAAAAAAAAAATAGTATAAAATTAATATATTCCGGTTACAATAGCGTCATGTGTTTTCTGCTCCCGCCCCGAGAAAAATATGCTGCCAGTGTGCCATGGTCTTTAAGCCAGAGGAAACACTGTGCGATAATTGAGTATCATGATCCCATGTACAATATTTCAAATTTTTTCACCTTATTCAACCTCAAATCATGTACCAAAGTAAAATTATTGACATCTCTTTCATATAATAGAAGTATTTTCAGGGCTTCATTTTCTGGGTGATACATCTCTGTACACAGGAAGGGTGGTGGATGGTGCCATTTGGAATAGACTCCCACTCCAGATACGTTTAGCCGACTCTGTGGACTCTTAAAAAGCAGCTGAAAACTTTTTTGTTTAACAATGATTTCTGTTGAGTTTCAACTGCTTTTTAATGGTAAGTCAGATATTTTTAAATTATTTTAATCTTGTGTTTTAACTTGTTTTTGTATTTCTAAAATAATTTTTATCTATCAACTTCCTTTTATTCCATTTTATTGTACAGCACTTTGTGACTGTATATCTCTGAAAAGCACTTCATAAATAAACTTTACTTACTTGGCAATCGGAGAAAAAGCTCCATGCTGGTGTCTCTTTAGTTTAGCCATTGCTAATGCTGCTCCAAGACATGTGTGGCCTGCTGTATTCTGAGTGGGGTTTTTTTCGTGCAGTGCTCCTTGCAGGTTGTGAGTCATCTCAAAGTCTTTCTGATAGAAAAATTTCATATTTGTCTTATATTTGTATTTGCTTTGTCTCAGAGTCTGTGTAAAAGTGTCAAGGTTGCAGCTGCAGTAGTTATCATCTTGTTTTTAGTCCATTCTGTGTGGCTCTCGGGTGACTGGTACTGAGTGAGCGTCATGGTTCATGAGAAAAAGATAATCTGTACACCAAGTTTTGATCAGATGTACTGGACCAATCATGATGGACAATTTGCCCCTCCACCTCTCAGATAACAGAGGGCTTAAAGAACTGAGTGATATGTGTTTGAGTCAGAATGGTGTGCAAATAGGCTCAGACTATTTCTGTATTGTTCTCCACTGGCCAGTGTAATTAAATTTGCTGAAACTCTGATCCAGCCTGGTTTTTGACTGAAGGTTTAGAAGAATTTTTCTAACATATTTGGCGCCCAAATCACAGGGACTCCAAATATCTCTCCTTGGACTTCCAGCGGTTCTGGACCACAGACGGCTGTGCACGGCTGTGGAGAAAGCCCTCTCCCATGTCCCCAGTGGGTCAGCTTTGTGGAAGTGAGGCACGGTCCTGAGACATTGGGAGCCGAAGAGTGATGGAGCCAACCCGCAGGCTTTAAAAAACTTATCAGTATGTCTCCTGCCCAACCAGGCGAAAAAAGACATTGGACCTGTGCTATGGATCCATTGAGAGGGCCTATAAATCACTCCCCCTTCCTCTTTTAGGATCCTCAGATCACAACTGTGTACATTTGCTGCCCACATATAAAACTGCTCTCAGAAGAGGCAAGGTGGAGACGAGAGACACTGATGTGTGGACAGAGGATTCAGTGCACAGCCTCCAGGAATGCTTTAACTGTACAGACTGGGAGGTTTTCACACTGTCCTGCGGGGATGATTTGGACTCTTTGGTGGACGTCACATGCTCATACATGGCTTTCTGTAAAAATATGATCGTTCCACGTAAACGTGTCAAAATATATCCCAACAACAAGCCATGGGTTACAAAATCAGTTAAATCCTACTTACAGAGGAAAGCACTTGCCTTTAAACAGGGGTCTGTTTCTGAGCTACAGGTTGCCACAAAAGAGCTGAAGGCCGAAATTTTAAGAGCAAAACAGAATTATAAATCAGAATTGGAAAGTAAGATGGCAACAAAGAAACTTGGTTCAGCCTGGGCCAGTATGAAAACTATTGCAGGCCTTCAGAGCACAGAGCGCAGTAATCTTGTGTTTTTAGATGGTTTTAATTCAGACACAGAGCTGGCTAATGCTCTTAATTGTTTTTATGGTTGTTTTGACTCCTTTGATTTTAGCACAGAAACCCAAGATTTGAAACAGAAACTCAAAGACAATCGGCACTTTAATATTGAGGTGCAGGATATTAAAAGGGAGTTCTGCGCTGTAAAAGTGAACAAAAGTCAGGGCCCTGATAATATATGTGGGCGCTTGGTAAAGTCCTGTGCACATGAACTGAGTCCTGTATTTCATTACATTTTCAGTAAGTCCCTACAGACACAACATGTGCCCAAGATCTGGAAAGATGCCGTGGTTGTTCCCGTTCCAAAATCCAGCTGTCCTAAAACGGTAAACGACTTTAGACCAGTTGCTTTGACTTCAATTTTAATGAAAATTTTTGAAAAACTGGTCAGATGTGAGGTCCTAAAGCAGACTGAGCATGCATTGGATCCTTTGCAGTTTGCATATAGGCCTCACAAAGGAGTGGAGGACGCCACTGTCACTCCGTTTAACATGCTTTTTAAACATCTGGATTTTAATGGGACACAAGCCAGGCTTAGATAAACCCACAGTTTTTTGAAGGGATGGCAAACCCCCCTTGACAGCTTCAAACTAAACGGTCATGAGACAGAACGTGCTTACAGAAAAGTTTTAAAAGTTGATTGTGTGTAGTGTCGGGTGATTGGAGCTCAAAAGACAGCACAGGTAATGTTTTGCCTCCAACAAATGCAGAGATACAAGAACAGGTGAAACAATTAAATGACCGCATTGGGAACAAATGGCAAGTAAAGCATGACTGGACCAGAATTCAAAATACAACTCAAAATAAAGGTGAAGGTGTGGAAGCTTACAGGAGTAGATTGCAAGACATTTTTGATAACCATTCCGGTTTAATTAAGCCCACTAATGATACAGGTGCAGAACCTTATTGGCAGCATTTGAAAAGTGTTTTCTTACAAAACATGCACCCACATTTGGCACACTACATCCATAAACATCTGGTTACATATCACACTTGTGGATTTGGTGATGTGCTAACATATGCTAAACATACAGAGCGATTGGAAGAGGAGAAGGTGGAAAAGGAGGAAAAGAAATCAAAGACACAACCAACCCCTGTTCACATGATTGCTGACCCCACGGGGGGAGCCAAGTCTTCCCCCACCTCTGTCTTTTACCAGGGTCCACCACGCAGGGGAGGAGGACGAGGGCAGAGGAGAGGGCGTGGTTGCGGAGCAACCTACCCATAACCAGGCTCAGGGAGGGGCAGTTATCTGCTGTGACTTGCTGGGGGGTGAGGGGATAGAGAAGATGAAAAGAACAGACAAGTAGAGAGCAAACAGCACAATGGGGACTCAATCTATGGGAGAGAACAAACAGATGTTAATGACCAGCAAAAAAAAAAATAAAAAAAAAATAATTGAGAGTGAAGAAAGGAGTGAAGCCCAGTGCATTATTGGAGGTCCCCTGGCTGTCTAAACCTATTAGCAGCATAACTAAGGGAGGGTTCAGAGACACATGATCCCTCCCTAATTGTAGGCTATATCAAAAAGGAAGGTTTTAACCCTATTCTTAAAAACAGAAATCGAGTCTGACTCCTGAATCCAGATTGGCAGCTGGTTCCACAGGAGAGGAGCTTGATAACTGAAGGCTCTGCCTCCCATTGTACTTTTGGAGATTCTAGGCATTACAAGTAATCCAGCATTTTGGGAGCATAGTGCTCTGTTAGGACAATACGGTAGTATCAGATCTTTTAAATAAAAAGGGGCCTGATTGTTTAGAGTTTTGTAAGTAAGAAGAAGGATTTTAAACTTAATTCTAAACTCTATGGGAAGCCAATGAAGGGAGGCCAGAACTGGAGAGATATGATCTCTCTTTCTAGTACCTGTTAGAACTCTTGCTGCAGCATTTTGGATCAACTGAAGACTTTTTAAAGATGTTTTACGACAACCTGATAATAAAGAGTTACAATAATCTAATCTAGGGCTAACAAAAGCGTGGATCAGCTTCTCAGCATCACTCTGAGACAAGATGCTCCTAATCTTGGCAATATTACGCAAATAATAGAAGGCAGTCTTAGAGACAAATTTAATATATGAATTGAAAGACAGATCTTGATCAAAAATAACTCTAAGGCTCCTCACAGAGCTATTAAGAGAAAGAGTAGAGTATCCAAACTAAAAGTTTGATTTGGAAAGGTATTTCTAAGGTTTTTTTGGACCAACAAGAACGACTTCAGTCTTATCTGAATTTAATAGCACGAAACCGCAAGTCATCCAAGCTTTGATTTCCTTAAGACAGGCTTCTAACTTGGCTAATTGATTACTATCATCTGGCTTCATTGACAAGTATAATTGTGTGTCATCTGCAAAACAATGAAAATGTATACAGTGCTTTCTAATAATGTTGCCTAGTGGAAGCATATATAAACTAAAAAGAGTAGGGCCTAGCACAGATCCCTGTGGAACTCCGTGACTGAGCTTTGAGTTGAAAGAAAACTCATTATTGACATTAACAAACTGGAACCTATCAGATAAATAATAAGAAAAACCACTGCAATGAAGTTCCATTAAGTCCAACATAGTGTTCTAATCTATCAAGTAGAATATTATGATCGATAGTATCAAAAGCTGCACTAAGATCTAAAACGACAAGAACAGAAATAAGTCCATTATCAGATGTAATAAGGAGGTCATTAGTGACCTTCACTAAGGCTGTTTCAGTACTATGATGGATTCTAAACCCAGATTGAAACTCTTCAAGTAAACCATTTCCCTGCAGGTGGTCAAATAATTGCGTAGTAACAACTCTAAGATTTTTGAAATGAAAGGGAGATTAGAGATTGGTCTATAGTTAGCTAAAACTCCTGGATCCAGCATTGGCTTTTTGAGTAAGGGTTTAATTACAGCTGTTTTAAAAAGCCTGCGGTACATGGCCTAAAGTTAATGAAGAATTGATTATTTGAAGAATAAAGCTACCAATAAGTGGGAGGACTTCTTTAAATAACCTGGTAGGAATAGGGTCTGAAAGACAAGTTGAAGGCTTGGATGAGGAAATTATTTTGTCTAACTCTAAAAGGTCAATTGGAGTAAACTCATCCAAACAGATATCAATTGAAGGAGTAGTAGTAGTTACTGCATTTAAATTAACAGTGGGAAGAATCTGATTGATTTTATCTCTGATAGATGAAATTTTATTATTGAAAAAGTTCATAAAGTCCTGACTGGTAAGCTCTAAGGGAATGCTAGGATTGACAGACTCCTGACTCTTACTTGGCCTGGCTACAGTGCTGAAAAGAAACCTGGGATTATTCTTGTTCTCTTCTATTAATGCAGAATAATAACTCGTTCTAGCTTTTCTAAGAGATTTTTTATAAATTAAAAGATGATTTCTCCAAGCTAAAAAGATTTCATCTAAACTAGTGGAGCGCCATTTTCTTTCTAATTGACGAGTCTTCTGTTTTAAGCTATGAGTTTCTGTGTTGAACCAAGGGGTTAGAAATCTCTGATTAGACTTTTTCTTTTTTAAAGGGGCCATCAAGTCTAGAGTCTCATGCAGAGAAGCTGTAACGCTATCCACCATGCTATCAATTACAGAAAGAGTAAGCTGTCTATAGCTTATTTCCGTTGTGTTGACACATGGCATAGAGGAAACAATCTGCATAAATTTGGTAACAACATCAAACCGCATTTAATTTTTAAATTATGAGAAGGAACAGAGGCCAAACCATTCAATTTAGAGAGTTCATGTTTAATTTGAATTTTACCAACTTTTTGTTTAATCACTTTGGGATTCTTATACATTATATTTTTATTTACTTTGGAGGGAGCAAATAATGCCCGCGACCCGAAAAGGATTAAGCAGAAGAAAATGGATGGATGGATGGATGGGAGCAGACAATGATTCTCTGATGGGGAAGTCAGGGGCTAAGTTGAGGGGTGGCGGATGAAGAGGAGCTGCAGAGAGGCATGCAAGACTGCAACTCTGCTTCCTGGTCCCAACTCTGAGTAGTCAAGGTTTTGGAAATTTGGATAAAAATGATGTCAGATTGTTAGATAAAAGAGACGCACCATCCAAAGTGGGATGGATGCCGTCTTGTCTAATAAGACCAGGTTTTCCCCAAAATGAGCTCCAATTGTCTATGTAGCCCACAATGTTTGCAGGACACCACAAAGACAGCCAGCGGTTGAAGGATGACAAGTGGCTAAACATGTCATCACTGGTCAGATTGGGGAGGGGCCCAGAGAATACTACAGAGGCAGACATTGTTCTGGCAAAGTCACACACCGATTCCACATTCATTTTTGTGACTGCCGGAGTCGGACATCATTAATGCCGGCGTGGATAACAACTGTGGAGTATTTACAGTTACTTTTAGCCAGCATTTTCATATTTGACTCGATGTCGCCTGCTCTGGCCCCAGGAATGCATTTGACTATGGCCGCTGGGGTCTCTAGGTTCACGTTTCTGACTACAGAGTCACCAATGATCAGAGTTTTTTCCTCAGCGGGTGTGTCGCTGAGCAGGGAAAAACGATTAGAAACATGAACAGGTTGGTGATTAACCTGGGCTTTGCGACTAGGCTTCCTTCTCACTGTCACCCACCCAGTCTCCTTGCTGCTGAGGAGGACTGGAGGACCGCTAGCAGGCCGCCCTACGCTAGGAAGCTCCGCTGCAGCTAAGGGACATCCGTCAAGATTAACTGGCGCAGCAAGGCAAAATCCTCAGGAGAATGAGGAGCGCTAACCAAAGAGCAAACCACAGACAGCCAGCAACACAGGAAGTGACGATACGTTACCACAGGAAGCCATGTGTTCACGATCATCATGATCATCATGATCATGATGTGAAGTTGAGATGTTGATGTTCAACATGATGAACATGATGTTCAAGTTGAAAGTTGAAACTTGTAAATACATTTATGAAGTTTGAAGCATTACTTTTTTGTTTTTTATTTCCATTTTTACATGACATCATTACACTTTATTATGATTGTTTTATTTTATATCGTTTTGTTTTATCCTGTTTTTCTATAAGCTGCAATGGCAAGTAACTATAACACACATATACCCTTATTATATTATTATTTTATCATAATTTTGCTTTCACCGTTTTACTATTAATGATTTTCCTTATTGATTAATGACTTTGTTGTTTCATTTCTCCTCCTAAAGGACTAAAACGTTAAGCCAGTGCCTGGGGCAGCAGGGCCGATGGCGGACTTTCCCCGTCGATAGCTAGTTCGGATCTGTTGCACACAAATGCATTGGAGCTTAGCATAGCTGCCAGATGAGGTTTTAGATGCCATAAACTGTTCTTTTTTGATACCTTGCATGGCATCAAAGGGGGGAGAATGATAGAAAACTTTCACATTTGTCTTATATTTGTATTTGCTTTGTCTCAGAGTCTGTCTCAGAATCTGTGTAAAAGTGTCAAGGCTGCAGCTGCACTAGTTATCTTGTTTTTAGTCCATTTTGTGCGGCTCCCATGTGACAGGCACTGAGTGAAAGTATATGTGGGCGTATTTTTTTTAATAAAAATAAAAAGTAAAAAAATAAAAGATCGATCCATGTGTTTATGGATCGATGCATTGTCGCCAGTGCCAAGTATCGCAATCCATCACTGAATCAATCTTTGTTCCCACCCCTAGTATATACACTAAACACAAAGCTCATGGAAACACACTAAAATCCTCATCCCACAGTTTCTTTGGGGCCCAGAGCCAAAGTGGCTCTATTATTAAGCTTTGATATTTCTGAGTGAAGTAAAGTGCCAGTAGGAGAGTAGCTTTAGCAAGGTGAAGAACTGAGCCAAATTGTACACACTGGGTAATCCTCCCCAGCACAGCTCTGACATGAGGAAACACAGCCTCAGCAAAATGTTGGTTAATGTCTAATTTATTAAGCCTTCTTATGGTTGATTTGCAACAAAAAGGTTAGCATTAGCACATTTTACAGAATCTCTGAGGAAGAATGCTGATCTAAGATAGCAGTTTATATCCCTGGGCTGTGTACAACCCCCACCCCGGTGTGTGTGTGTGGGTGTGGGTGTGTGTGTGTGTGTTTAACTAATCCAGCAGTACTCCCACTGACCAAACACTGATGGGTTCCACTTCTGGATGGGTATTTCTTTTATTATATTGTATACCTGGTGCAAACTGAGCTTGGAGTTAGTGGAAAACACATTGCCTTGTGCCAACATCCACTCTGTGACAGAACACACAAAAAAGTCAGGGTGAATTGCTGACAGGTTAAGACAAGCTGAAGAATTAACCATATCTGGAGGAGCTATTTTAATCTGAGTTGCTTGAACTGTGTTGTATAAAAACTAACGCAGACATATACCCAGTTCCTGTCAAGTTAAACAGAGATTGTTGTCCCACTGTCAGGACACAAGAACAAAAACTTCCTGCAGAACTGCTGATACAGAAAATTAAAAAAAAATTATCACAAGTTGTGTGGGTGTGTGTTTGAGCCCCTTGTTGGCAGGTTTCACACATAGTTCAAGTACTGGACAGTTGACATTCAGCTCTTCCCTGTCATTTTTAATTTAACAACAGCAGGCCAAGTGACAGTCTGTAGTTGGGATTTGAAACACAGTCATCACTGCTGACACATACAGGCTGCTACCAACCCCCCACTTGCAATAGTTTAAAAAGGGCCTTCAATTAACACTTATCCATTTTGAAACTTAACTCTAAAGGTAGTTTCTAAAAGGCAGTTTTAGTGTATAAGGGCCTAATAGTACATAACTTGGGAGGAATGAAAGCTGTTTTCATCACCAGAGTGGTGGCCTAGTTGATAAGAGCATCCACCCCACAACCGGGAGGTTGGGGGTTCAAGTCTTGGCCAGGTCATACCAAAGACCATATTTATTAAAAAAAAAAAAAAGGTACTTCCCACCTTCTAGCTTGGTGCTCAGTGCAATAGAACAGGGGAAGGAGAAGTTGTTTGTGGCGGCAGTGACCCCTCTGATTCTACATGTGATTAACATTGTAGAGAGGAGAAATGTAATTTCGTTGTACTGTACATGATTGGCTGTATGGACTGAATGACAACAGAGATTGATGGAGACCAAACACATTTTTTGACATCTGTGCACAGATTTAGAATCTCCCACGTATGGCTATGCAGCCGGAATAATTATTTTCCAAACCCCTAGTATGCATCCATCTATAAATTCAAGTGATCTCTGTCTGTGTCTCAAACTGTTCGTCAGACTGACCTAAGATTTTAAACATGTTTTGCTGAAGCTACAAGGTTGTGCATTCCCAAATATCGAGTCACTCAGTCAAAATATGTAATTTTTTATCAATAAAAGTTTAGCCACCACTGTGTGACCACTCTATATCTTCACCCCCCTGGCTTCAAGAAGTGTGGGCGAGGTTTCGGATTGACTCCGTGCTCACTGGAGAATACACTGCATCACGACCATGCTGACTGGATGCCACACAGCATCACGACCTGTCAGTCACCACAGTGTTCCCAGGACAAAACAAGGAAATGAAAGTTAGAAAGACAGAAAAAGGTAATACTGAGGATTATACTATAAAGATGCCCTGATTGCGTAGGTCTAAAGCAGGGGTGCTCAATATGTCAATCGCAAAGGCACTGCAGGTAGCTCACATGACATTAAAAAAATTGTTTTTTAAAGTTTTTAATTCCATCACCTATCCTCCCATCTGTCCTCTTATTGGCATTTACCATTTGATTGATGTACAGGGCAGCCAATCAAGAGAGGTCCTGTCCTCTATGTGTCATAGGTCACCCTGCATGCGCAATCAAACACGCTAGCTAGCTGCTGCTAAACTCCAGTGAGCTGTGACCGTGTTAGCGCTTCCAATTTCTATCAACTAAAGAAGGGATATTAAAAATGAGTGGGGGAGCTGAACCCAGTAAGAAGACAAAAACTTACCACTTCCATGCAGAATGGGAGGAAGATTTTTTTTTTCACAATGTCATTTTCGAAGTGTATTTGATCTGTCAATTTATCGTTACGTGTCCAAAGAAGGGAAATGTGGAGAGGCACTTTCGAACCATTCATAAAAACTACAACACTAATTTTCCTCCGAAAAGTGAGCTGAGAAAAAGAAAGATGAAGGAACTGAAATCTCAATTAATTGGACAGCAGTCATTTTTCACACAGCTGAATTCGAAAGCAAAAGCAGCCACAGAAGCATCGTTCCGGGTGAGTCATTGCATTATTAAGCATACTCCAGCAGCTACTGTCTGGAACTATGCAACCCTGGCTGACTCCATCCAGTGCAAGTCATCAGAGTAAGGTAATGATGTGGGGTAACCCCCACAGCCACGGACAAGCAGAGCGCACAGCTGGAGCAATTAGCAGAACAATGACCGATATCAATAGGCAGCCTCTCTTTTGTCTAGCTTCTTCCTGCCAGTAATCTGCTTTGATATGTGTGACTCAAATGCAGGTGTTCATGCTTCCTGTTCTGTGATGCTAGTGTGCCTTTCATGTATTGTCTGTAGTTGGGTATAAAAGCTGCATTGCTCTGTAACTCACTCTCTCTCTCTCTGACTACTGCTGCTGACACACGCATTCTGTGTCTCCTCACGAGAGCCTGAGGACCCGCTCCAGCCCGCCTGCACAGGGCTGGAGTGAGTTCTATGATGGCGGTATGATTAATAAACTCCCTTTTAAACTCTCAGTTCGCTGCCTATTATTTCCTACCGCCACATTGGTGACCCCGAGAAAGCACACGCTTTGTGCAACGCAACCTTCTGGTCTGGACAGCTACAACTGGTGACCCGACGACAACGAACGCAGCACCCGGCGGTGATTCTCCGACGACAAGCGAACGCAGCAGCCTGACGCAAATTGGCTGCACGGTGGCGCAGTGGTTTAGCACTGTGGCAGCACAGTTTTACCCTCGGCCGGGGGATCGCGGGGATCATGAGATCGATCCCAGCCCCCGACCAACAGTGAGCTGTGTGGAGTTTGCATGTTCTCCCCGTGTTGCGCGGGTTTACTCCGGGATTTCTCCGGTTTCCTCCCGCACACCAAAAACATGTAGGTTTAGGGCACTTGTGCACGCAGCGACCAGCAGCCGGTGGCTTGTCACCAGACTGCAAACCAAGTCTACCTACGGGTACAAATAAGTAACAAAAAAAAAAAAAAAAAAAAAAGATCTGCCCTCCCTTCTGCTATAGGGAGACCTCGACGCAGAGCCTTCTCCCTCTCACTGCTCATCTGACTAGACGCATCACCTGCTTGCTGACTAGAGGCACAGGGCTCGCTCCTGCGCGCACTCACAGCGCAGGGGCGAGTTTCGCCGTGCCGCTCGGGGTCCCTTATTTCATGCCGCCACACTGGTGACCCTGAGAAAGCACACGCTTTGTGCAACGCAACCTTCTGGTCTGGACAGCCACATTGATGACCCCGAAGAAAGCACACGCTTTGTGCAGCAACCTTCGGACCTGGACATCCACGCTGGAACCGGCCGAGGGACACAAAGATCGTCTACTCCCTCTCACCACTCCAACGCATCGACACGAGCCCGAGGGACAGAGATCGCCTACTCCCTCTCATCGCTCCAACGCATCTGCATGAGCCCGAGGGACAGAGATCGCCTACTCCCCCTCATCGCTCCTCCGCATCGACACGAGCCCGAGGGACAGAGATCGTCTCCTCCCTCTCACCGCTCCAACGCATCTGCATGAGCCAGAGGGACAGAGATAGTCTCCTCCCTCTCACCACTCCAACGCATCTGCATGAGCCCGAGGGACAGAGATCGTCTCCTCCCTCTCACCGCTCCAATGCATCCGCACGAGCCTGAGGGACAGAGATCGTCTCCTCCCTCTCACCGCTCCAACGCACCATGACCCGACACAGTGAACGACGCAACAGCTTACAGGGATGACCATCGGCGCCGATGACGCTGATCTCCATCAAGCTCCCTGACCCTGACTCGCCTCTACAGAGGACCTGCCAAGCACCGAACCCCGCACGCACACCAGGGGGTTACAAGGACAGCGCACCACGCACGGGACAATAATGGCTCCACAGACCGCCATCGTCCTTCGCCGCTGCACACAGAACCTTCAGGGCTGCTCACACACCTGAAGCACGCACGCAGCTTGCTCACAGGATTTTGTAATGGTCTCAGCCACGGCGCACAAGGGAATTCAGCCGTCAGCTGTCCCCGAGGACTTTAGGACTGCGCGCGCACCTAAAGTCAACACGCCAAGTCCCTCACAGCTGCAGCTCCTTTTTTTTTTTTTCTTCATAGCTGCGAGAGGAGTCAGAGACAAATTTTCTTCAAACAGCTGCTGTGGACCTCCGCACGTTCAACGGGACAGCCCCTCAACATCGCGGATCCACAGGCAATTTTTGCGCGGCCCAAACAACTTCGCCGTCCTGGGCCGGCACTTGCTACCCCCCACCCCCTTCCCTCCACCTCCGCCTGCACAGAGCTTTCCCTGCTCGCTACCAAAGCCGGACTATCGAGGCCTCAGCTTCCTGCTGAGCCCTCTGGGAGGGGAGTGTGTGGGGTAACCCCCCCACAGCCTACAGACTAGCAGAGCGCACAGCTGGAGCAATTAGCAGAACAATGACTGATATCAATAGGCAGCCTCTCTTTTGTCTAGCTTCTTCCTCCAGTAATCTGCTTTGATATGTGTGACTCAAATGCAGGTGTTCATGCTTCCTGTTCTGTGATGCTAGTGTGCCTTTCATGTATCGTCTGTAACTGGGTATAAAAACTGCATTGCTCTGTAACTCATTCTCTCTCTGTCGACTGCTGCTGACACACGCATTCTGTGTCTCCTCACGAGAGCCTGAGGACCCGCTCCAGCCCGCCTGCACAGGGCTGGAGTGAGTTCCATGATGGTGGGATGAATGATAAACTCCCTCAAAAACTCTCAGTTCGCTGCCTTAGTATTCATGCCGCCACACTGAACTATTCTTCTGCCACAATGATCGTAAATGTACTGAATTGTATTGTGCCATAAGGGTTCACGCAGTGATATAATGTACAGCGTACATTGTACGCCAACATATATTGCCATATTTGGCATTTTTTAAATGTAGGTAGATCATTTTGACCTGGTCATTTTAAAAGTAGCTCACAATCCAAAAATGTGTTGGCACCCCTGGTCTAAAGGATAATTCGCCATATGTGGAGAATGAGGTGCGTGAGCAGACTGGGTGGAGCGTCAGTGGGGACCAGGTCTGACAAATCAACACAGAACATGCCGGGAGAAGCCCCCCCACCGTGTTCTCCATGCTGAATTATCAATCACAGCAACTTTATGCTATATATTTTGACTGAGCAATGGGAATCTGCTGCTTTACCCATGTGCCAGTGATGTCCTTTGCGGCACCACGGGTCCCCGCCAGCGCGAATGCAGGACGCATCAACCATACGTTGGATAAAATTTCAGCATGGGGCACATATTTTTTCCAGTTTATAAAATTTTTCTCTGGGTCTAAAGTGTGTGTGAAAAAAAAAGAGGTTTTGGTTAACATTTACAGGGTCAAAAATGCAACTAGGTGGAATAATAATAATGTGGCGGTTTGGTGTAAACCCCCACAAACAGACTGGACAGACAGCGCTCGGCTAGAGCAATTAACAGAACAGTGAAATGTGTATTAATGTCTACAGGCAGCCCCGCTTCTTCTGGCTCACTTCTGTGATGTTAATGTTGCCTTTCATGCATTGTGTTCATGCGTCCTGTCCTTACTGTGACCTAGGGACCGAGATCAATATGTCTCTCAAATGCAAATGTCTCATGCCTGTTCTGTTATCTCTTTGATCATACCAACTGCTGGGGGAATCCTCTTTGATGTATTGTTGTAGTTGGGTATATATGCTGCAACTCTGTAACTCAAACTCTCTCTCATTCTGATTCTGCAACTGCTACTGCTGGACACACACACCGTGTGTCTCCTCTTCTCTGAGAGCCGCTTGGGCTCGCTCCCAGCGCGCATGCACGGCGCCGGGAGCGGAGCTCGTGATGGCGGTATGATTCAATAAAACCAACTTAAAACTCCATCGCTGCCTTTATTTTATCATCCGCCTCAATAATAATAATAATAATAATAATCTCGCACCAATAAAAAGCAGACGCTTACAACAGAGCGGAGACGCTCCGTCTTTGCCAGTCAAGCCCTCAAGGATCAGATCATTATTTGGCCTCAGTATCGCCCCAGCGCAATGATATAACCACGCCTCAATCTTAGCGTTAAAGTTTTAAAAAAAACCTTTTAATAAAATATTGCTAAAACATAAACTAATCCACTACAATGGGTCTCAAATATTTGTAAACGTGTCCTGTTATAGTACTGCATGGCTGTGACCAATCGATACACAGAAGAAATTCAACATTACGCTGAACTCCATCACTGAACAGTGATATAAACTAAAATAATTATAACTAGAAAAGCACTCGGAGAGCGCAGACCTCCGCCAAGCACCAGTTTCCCCCATACAGTCTTCAGATTCCTTGACCATGAAAACATATGACAAGCAGTGGTTCAGTAGTTATTCACGAAAATGGCATTTTCCGTAATGGCGGCCACAGTTCCCCCCATACAGTGTTTATGTGTACGTTTTCAGATTCCTTGACCATGAAAACATATGACTAGCAATTGGATTGACAATGATAGGATTAGTGGTTCAGTAGTTATTCACGAAAATGGCATTTTACGTAATGGCAGCCACAGTTCCCCCCATACAGTGTTTGTGTGTACGTTTTCAGATTCCTTGACCATGAAAACATATGACAAGCAATTGGATTCACAATGATAGGATTAGTGGTTCAGTAGTTATTGACGAAAATGGCATTTTCCGTAATGGCAGTTTAGCGCCACAGTTCCCCCCATATAGTGTTTGTGTGTACGTTTTCAGATTCCTTGACCATGAAAACATATGACTAGCAATTGGACTGACAATGATAGGATTAGTGGTTCAGTAGTTATTCACGAAAATGGCATTTTCCATAATGGCGGCCACAGTTCCCCCCATACAGTGTTTGTGTGTACGTTTTCAGATTCCTTGACCATGAAAACATATGACTAGCAATTGGATTGACAATGATAGGATTAGTGGTTCAGTAGTTATTCACGAAAATGGCATTTTCCGTAATGGTGGCCACAGTTCCCCCCATACAGTGTTTGTGTGTACGTTTTCAGATTCCGTGACCATGAAAACATATGACAAGCAATTGGATTGACAATGATAGGATTAGTGGTTCAGTAGTTACTGACGAAAATGGCATTTTCCGTAATGGCGGTTTAGCGCCACAGTTCCCCCCATACAGTGTTTGTGTGCACGTTTTCAGATTCCTTGACCATGAAAACATATGACTAGCAATTGGATTCACAACAATTGGATTGACAATGATAGGATTAGTGGTTTAGTAGTTATTCACGAAAATGGCATTTTGCGTAATGGCAGTTTTCTTGTGGACGGTGATCCAGATCACCACCAAAATCTAATCATCTGTAGGATACCCCATTTCTGACAATCTGTGACAATTTCATGAAAATCCGTCCATAACTTTTTGAGTTATCTTGCTAACAAACAGACAAACAAACAAACCAACGCCGATGATCACATAACCTCCCCCTTTGGCGGAGGTAATGATGACTGAACAACTCCCATTCCCCAAAGTGAAGATACACTATTACCTTGAGTATAAGTGATAAAAGATTACACAAAGAACTGATCTGACAAACAAACAATCTGAAACAGTCATTAATACTGGATGTCCCATTCATTTTCAGTATTTAGGTATTCTGTAATTAATAGTCACACAATCAAATAAATCTTAGTGCCATTTACTCCTTTTTATAATTGACAAAGTCCAACATGTGATTGCCTACATATAGGCTACACCTCTTTGTATTCCACTTTCAAACACAGCCTACATTTGGGCCTAGAAAGCCTAATGGGGATACCTGTTTCAGACAGGAATACTTGGTTCTACAGGCAATACAACAGTCTCTATAAATGCAAGAAATCTGTCTGTGTGTCTGTCTGTTCCATGCATATCTCTCGAACAGTTAGTCAGACTGGCCTCAGATTTTATACGTGCTGTCCTGAGGTTACGAGGGTGTGCATCCCTGAATTTCCGCCTCCCCGGATATGCGGTAGTTTAGGAGGGGAAGCTTTAATGAACATCCATAGGGGCGCTATGGCCATTCATAGCTATGACATCATCGACACACAGATGTTGCCATGGTTACTGTTGCCAGGTAGACACATCATCAAAGATCAAAGGCAGGCATCACTAAACGAGTGCTGACTTCAAAGATCAAAGGCAGGTTTCACCATGGTTACTGTTGCCATGGTAACCATGCCAAAGATCAAAGGCAGGCATCACCATGGCTACTGTTGCCATGGTAACAGTAACTTTCGATAGCCATGCAGAAATGCTTGCTTACACTTGCTTTCCATGGGCATGCAGAAATATTTGCTTATACTTGGTTTCTACGGCATACACGGGTATGCACTAGTTAAATTAAAGCACTACATGAATTAGCCTTAAGATGTAACAGCATTAGCAACTACCATACGTGTGGTAATGAACCACTAACTTACAACAAAAGGACAGACTTGACAACCACAGGCAGATACACTACTTATTTAAAAAAACAAACAAAAAACAAACACTGAATAAATGAGGAGGACTGTTATGTGATTAGAAACTCAAAAGAAGAAAGCCTAGTTAGTCATCTGAGGACAAACAGAGAAATAAATGCAGTGAAATAAATGCAGTGATAAGAGTGGATTCTTTCAGTCCTGGATGAATTTACCTACATGTGGATGATTTTCTTTCTATGGGTTATACAAACTGTAATAAAGGAATGTTAAATTTGATGTTAGTGTGTAATTTAACCTCTTGCACTTCGGGATACCGCGGGCGGTCACGTCTCTGCGTCCTAGTGCGTCCTCGTGCGTCCTAGTGCGCACTGTGCATCTCAGAGCGCACTGAAAAAAAAAAAAAAAAGCTGCATTTCCGTTCTTCCACTACAGACACAGCCGCAAACAGAAAGCCAAAGGAGTGCTTTGATTGGTTTAGATTTGATTGACCTCTCATTCAACTAAGAGCCTTGAATTGGGTTTCTGAAACCTTGAAGAACCAATGACTGAAAACCTAGCAAGAAGGACCCGCCTACCAACGACTGCGAATACAACGAGCCAATTGAAGCAGAGGAGTTCGACGATTGAAAGCGTGCATCCCGTGCATAAAATCTGTTTTGTGTAAGCCGCTGTGTGTAACGGTAGCGTTCGCCAGTCTTTTTTTATTACTACTGTTCTTATTTGTTTTAAAAAATCGTTCGCCAAAACCGCAATCATGGAAGCGCAAAACCGCAATAATGGAATCATGGTTTGACCGGGTCGCGTGACCAGAACCACGAGTCGTAACAAGCGGACCAGCGTCACGTTCGTCTGACAATGAGGAACAGATGTTCGCCAGCGACACTGCTGTTGTGGACAGGTAAGTGTTATAAGCTAAATTATTCTTTATCACTGAAAATAGTAATCAAAATGACTTTTGACCGATCAGTAAATTACAACTGTGCGTCATTGCCACATGACGGGTCCGTGCGCCGCACTCCTCTGTAGCGGGGGGGGGGGGGGGGTTGTTATCCTGTACATTGCAGATATTTTAGTATAATTTTTATTGCACTGTAGGTTATTTTTTCTTGTAAAAAAAAAAAGCCACACATTTTTTACGTGGCATGCTTCTTTGTGTGTGGGGGGCTTGTTTGTTCATTCACTCATTCATGAATGAATAAACAACCCCCCCCCCACACACACACACACAGAGCCCTGAGTGTCACCTTTCATTACAGCCCAAGATGAAGCTTCTATATTGAATCATTCAAAAGTTACAGACGTTTTTCCAAACTGTGCCATTTGGCACAATTTGGCACAGTTCAAAAACGCCTGGGAACAACCTGACAAAAAAGCTGTGTAATATATTCATTTTTTGTGGTATTGTTACAAAATTTGGACCTCAGCTGGATAACACTTGGTTCTACATTTCTGTTGCATTTTCCAGCCCGTATCTGACAGCTGTGTGTTATTTGCAAGCATTTGTATCTAAAAAAACACCCAGGCGAACGTTATTTTCTTCAAGTTCACCATGTTTAGATGACTGTTACTCAGTGGCAGGAGCACTTAGAGAGATTATGACTGTTTTGCCAAAAAATTCAAAGTGTTTTCTTTTAAATGAGACCAACCCCATGACGATGCTGCAAAGGGATGAAGAACAGCTTTTGATTTACTTTGGTTACGTTATTTTTAGGCATTTTTAGGGAAATTGACCAGAGTGCAAGGGGTTAAACAATAGGGGTGGGTTCAAAAGATCAATATATCGATATGGATCGATACATGTTTGACTGAGCCGATATCGATCCACAAAATCCGCGGATCGATCTTTTAATATCAATATGTTTTAATATAATATTTTTACGTTTGTGAACGTCTGCTGAGTATAATCGGGTCGAAACCGGGTCAGTGAGCCAGGAACAACAGCCGAGACCAATAAACAACCAACGCGCTAACGGAGCTAGCAAGCTAACGGATATGCTAGTTCTTCTTCTGTGGTGTTAAAACGGTTCTCATCCGGCAAGAGTTTCCTGCCGCGTGTGCTCTTTCGTGTTTACACGAGCGGAGATAATAACGTGCGTCTCTTAATTTAGCAACAAAAGTCACCGTAAAGATTGTCCTCAACAGCTTCTGAATATTTTTCATAAATAAAACTTCTGTGTTCCCTGCGGCGCGGGCACACGTCTTTTGTGTTTACATGACGCGGAGATAATAACGTGCGTCTCTTAATTTAGCAGCAAAAGTCACCGTAAAGACTGTCCTCAACAGCTTCTTAATATTTTTCATAAAGCGGGGATAAACGGACTTTTACTCCATGCAGCACTGTGTTGGAATATAAAGTTGACGACTGATAAAGGGAAAATGCGCAGAGGCTGAAACCCGTGAAGCAGAGACTTGGAGCTGCTGAGACTAAGTATAATATTTGTTTCTTTTAACGTTTGTGTCGTCAATTAATAATTTATCCGGCATGATGGTTTCTTTTACAAACTATGGACACAGAGAGAACTGTTGGTTAAGCGCTGTGAATAAATGCAGAATTAAGGTATATTTTATGAGATTATGGACTTCTGCCACTTAAGCGATGTGAAGAGAATAAATCACAATAAAATTAATAAAGGCTGCAGTACAACAAGCTATTTTTACTCAGTAGAACTAAATTGAAATGAACAAACCTTCTCAGGAAATGAACTGAAACCCCTTTTCAACATTGAAAGTTAATTTGTAGTTAAAATATAAAAAAAAACCCTAAATTATTAAACCCTACTGTGGTGTGGCGATCTAAAAATATGAATGTTAATTTTACTGTGAAATCTATTCTTTTTATCTGCCTTCAGATGTGTGAAGACTGGAAGCTTCATCCTCACTGAGACCTTCTGAAGGTCAGAGGTCATCAGTGGAGGAGCATCCCTGCTTCATGTGGATTTCAGCACAGAAGAAGACCTTCAAGATTCAAGGAGGTGCTGCCATCACTTTCTCCACACTAACATGCATTCAATGCAATTTAGTTGTTGTAATGACAAATTCTTTTATTTCTTTTTTTAAAGTTCTCAGCAAGAACACAATATTGGTCATTTTTTTTTTACAATTTTACTGAGCATTTAATTCTAAATAAATCACTGTTTAACAAGAAATTTTTGGCAATCCTGTACTTTTCTTGTGGTGTTACGTAGAATAGCATCACTGTAAACTATGGCAAAAGCAGCTGCTTTAAAATTTGTACTTCCTCACACAACTGAGTGCAAAAAAACTCTAAAAGTGCCATAACTTTTTGGAAAAGCTCCCACAAATCCAGGCTTTTTGGGCCACAACAATCACAAAAACAGCTGACAAAATCCTGGAGGGACTGAAATACAATGAGATTATGAATGTATGGTTCATGCATTGAATTTGTTTACTTACTCTGGGTGGTGAACTTGACACGACACACCCTTTGCACTAAAGAAAGCACCTGTGAGCACTTTATGAAATGATAAGTTAAATAATAAAAAGTGCATTATTGTAACTGATTTTGGGTCAGTTCTATATGTGATAATTTATGTATTAACAAAGTTAGAAGATTCTTGGTACAATTTCCAAAAGCATTAGGTCTAGAAGATTTTTGTTTCATGGGAAGTAAAATGGCTATTAAAATGGTAATTCCCCAGATTAAATTGGGATCGGATCCAATCGGGATTGAATCGGAATCGAATCAAATCGATTCAGAATCTCAAGAATCGAATCGATTCTGGAAATTAGGGATCGTTCCCAGCCCTATTAAACAACCTGTTACAATAGCACTGCAGTTGCTGGGTGACTAAAAGCTGGCCCTTTTTTGTTGTATCATCATTACTATCGGCAGTCTTGATCACAATTTATAAAGCTAACAGAAAAATTTAGAGCACCAAATTAGGTTACTGTACAACATGCAAATGAGCTTTTGTATGTGGGCCAATCAAAATATAAACTGGAGGGGGGGGGTGATTTCCAGAGAGAAAACATGTAAATTTAGTTTAATTTATGTGACCAGAATGATAATTTAGTCCGGCTATCTGGGTGTGAGGGATGACTGAAGGTGCATTCAGATGGTCACCGTTTAGTCCGGACCAAAGGATCAAACAGTGGATTCCGTGGATATTTCAGTTTGTTTGGTGCTGTCTGAACACGCGTTGGAACTCTGGTGCGCACCAAACAAGCAAAGTCTGATCCCCATGAAAACGGGGGTCTCGGTTCTCTTGCAAATGAAGTCTGGTGCGCTCCATTTGCAGTGTGAATCCAAACAGACTATCCAGCGGACCAAAGAGCGTAAGTGCCCCTCAGCGTTCGTGTAACCATAGCAACACATAGTCTGAGAAGAGGAAGTGGCATTTACCATAGTACATTTTGGGTGCATCTAGGTGGATGCCCTGAATTTCCCCTCTGGGGATCAATAAAGTACACAAAATAAATAAATAAATAAAAATAAATGTCAATCTCAGACACCTGTCATAATTAGTTTGCCGGGTGAGCCCAATTAAAGGAAAACTACTTGAGAAGGTTGTTTCACATCATTAACCACTAGAGCATGCCCATAGAAATCAAGTATTCTTGTCTGAAGAAAGCCTTAGCGAAGGTCACCAACGACCTCCTCATCGCATCTGATAATGGACTGGTTTCTGTACTTGTCCTTTTAGACCTTAGTGCAGCTTTTGATACTATCGATCATAATATTCTACTTGATAGATTAGAACACTATGTTAGACTTAATGGAACTTCGTTGCAGTGGTTTAGATCTTATTTATCTGATAGGTTCCAGTTTGTTCATGTAAATAATGAGTTTTCTTTCAACTCAAAGCTTAGTCATGGAAGTTCCACAGGGATCTGTGCTAGGCCCTACTCTTTTTAGTTTATATATGCTTCCGTTAGGCAACATTATTAGAAAGCACTGTATACATTTTCATTGTTATGCAGATGACACACAATTATACCTGTCAATGAAGCCAGATGATAGTAATCAATTAGCCAAGTTAGAAGCCTGTCTTAAGGAAATCAAAGCTTGGATGACTTGTAATTTCCTGCTATTAAATTCAGATAAGACTGAAGTCATTCTTGTTGGTCCAAAAAACCTTAGAAATTCCTTTCCAAATCAAACTTTCAGTTTGGATGCGGTTACTCTTTCTCTTAATAGCTCTGTGAGGAACCTTGGAATTATTTTTGATCAGGATCTGTCCTTCAATTCACATATTAAATTTGTTTCTAAGACTGCCTTCTATCATTTGCGTAATATTGCCAAGCTTAGGAGCATCTTGTCTCAGAGTGATGCTGAGAAACTGATCCACGCTTTTGTTAGCTCGAGATTAGATTATTGTAATTCTTTATTATCAGGCTGTCCTAAAACATCTTTAAAAAGTCTTCAGCTGATCCAAAATGCTGCAGCAAGAGTTTTAACGGGTACTAGAAAGAGAGATCATATCTCTCCGGTTCTGGCCTCTCTTCATTGGCTTCCCATAGAGTTTAGAATTAAGTTTAAAATCCTTCTTCTTACTTACAAAGCTCTAAACAATCAGGCTCCTTTTTATTTAACCCCTTGCACTCCAGTCAATTTTCCTAAAAACGCCAAAAAATAATGTGCCCAAAGTAAATCGAAAGCTGTTATTCAACCCTTTGCAGCATCTTCATGGGGTTGGTCTCATTTAAAAGAAAACACTTTGAATTTTTTGGAAAAAAAAACATGATCTCTCTAAGTGCTCCGGCCACTGAGTTACAGTCATCTAAACATAGTGAACTTGAAGAAAATAAATTTGGCCTGGGTGTTTTTTTGGATACAAATGCTTGCAAATAACACACAGCTTCAGATCCGGGCTGGAAAATGCAACAGAAATGTAGAACCAAGTGTTATCCAGCTGAGGTCCAAATTTTGTAACAATACCACAAAAAATGAATATATTACACAGCTTTGTTCTCAGGCTGTTCCCAGGCATTTTGGAACTGTGCCAAATTGTGCCAAATGGCACAGTTTGGAAAAACGTCTGTAACTTTTGAATGATTCAACATAGAAGCTTCATCTTGGGCTCAAATGAAAGGTCACATTCAGGGCTGTGTGTGTGTGTGTGTGTGTGTGGGGGGGGGGTTGTCCCCCCATCCCCCCGCTACAGAGGACGGAGATCGGCCCTCGCTACATGACGGATTACACTCGGATGTGGCATGTTTCCACAGCAACGCTGTCACTGCAGCTCCTCCCACCCCCCCGCTACAGAATCGTAGCGGTGGGGGGGGGGGGTGTTCACGGTTCGGAGGCAGCCAAGAACCGTGTAACGCGGCGCACGCACTTCGTGCGCCGTACAGTTGTAATTTACCGATCGGTCAAAAGTCATTTTTTGATTACAATTTTCAGGGATAAATAATAATTTAGCTTATAACACCTTACCTCTTCACAGCCACATTGTCCTGGCGAACTTTTCTTCTCCATTGTCAGACGAACGCGACGCTGGTCCGCTCGTGGATCCTGGTCAAAACATAATTCCATTATTGCGGTTTTGGCGAATGATTTACGACCTTTGTCGTCGGCCTCCGTCGGTCTATGATGATGGAAGAGAATCCTAAACGTCTATTCTGCTGGAATGAGTGCAGGTCCCACTTGTGGGTGGCCTCCGTGCTGCTGGGTCTGCAGCAGGTTCTTCCTGCATCCTTTTTTTTTTCCATCTGTGGCAGCAGTAAGTCTCTCTTCACCCAGCCCGAACTTCTGTGCTTCAATTGGCTCCTGCATTCACAGTAGACGGGTCCTCCTTTCTAGGTTTTCATTCATTGGTTCTTCAAGGTTTCAGAAACCCAATTCAAGGCTCTTATTAGTCGAATGAGCGGTCAATCAGATGAACTAATCTGTTCGCGGCTGTGTCTGCAGCTTTTATTTTCAGTGCGCGCTTGGACGCCACACCACCTACATCACCACCATCAGGATCATGCGTCCCGAGAGCGCACGAGGGCGCACGAGAGCGCCCTCGTGTGCACTAGGACGCAGAGACTTGCCCGTCCGCGGTACAACGGAGCGCAAGAGGTTAAAAGATCTGATACTACCGTGTTATCCTAACAGAGCACTACACTCCCAAAATGCAGGATTACTTGTAATACCTAGAATCTCCAAAAGTACAATGGGAGGCAGAGCCTTCAGTTATCAAGCTCCTCTCCTGTGGAACCAGCTGCCAATCTGGATTCGGGAGTCAGACTCGATCTCTGTTTTTAAGAATAGGGCTAAAACCTACCTTTTTGATATAGCCTACAATTAGGGAGGGATCATGTGTTTCTGAACCCTCCCTTAGTTATGCTGCTAATAGGTTTAGTCAGCCGGGGGACCTCCAGTAATGCACTGGGCCTCACTCCTTTCCTCACTCAATGAAATATTTTTTTTTTGCTGGTCATTAACATTTGTTTGTTCTCTCCCATAGATTGAGTCCCCATCGTGCTGTTTGCTCTCTACATGTCTGTTCTTTTCTTCTTCTCTATCCCCTCACCCCCCAGCCAGTCGCAGCAGATGACTGCCCCTCCCTGAGCCTGGTTCTGCTGGAGGTTTCTTCCTTCCGGCTTTTCACTTCCGCCCTCCAAAGAGAGCAGACGCCTTTTTCTTCTCTCCTGCTCTGACTTATCTCCTTCCTCCCCTAACTAACTGGATCCCAGCTTGCTATCGTCTGTCTCCATGTCTCTACTGCTGATTATCGAAAGAAATTATGGAATTAATAAGCTGGGCTTTGAACACAATTGACACTATTTTTTCAACGAGGAAAAGTGCCCCGGGGGAGGTTGTTTGCCCCGCAGGAACGGCTGCTGCGGGCTATTTGAGGGACACAAGTAATTGGAAACTCTTGTGCCTGTCTGATCTTTCCATCGAAGATGTAGAAGATTTGTACATCTTCGTAGTAATGGTGATTGGGATCGTTCTGATTGGATCTGGGATTGTCCTGGTGTACCGTAAATTGATGAAGATGGACACAACCTATCAAAATGCTGGCAAAGCGAGGTTTAACCATCAAATTGAAAAAATGGAGAGGACTGACAGCGGCAAATGGAGAACTGTCTAGGAAGGTGGATTACATCATGATTACGCTGAGAGCCGTCCATGAAGGATTCAACGCCCAGCAATGAAGGATTAAGTACTGAATCTGTAAGAGAATATAGTTTTTTTCTCTCTGGGATCAGTACTATTCGACTAATCTGACTCCCCTCACACAAATCCTCCAGATCATCTGCAGTTTTTTGTTTTCAAAACATTGAGCTTCACGGCCTTCACGGACAGCCAGCTGCATGGCCCAAGGACAATGCCAGCAGCTAGACAAAACATCTCCTGCCAAAGAGACCTTGTTGTTCTTAACTGATACAAACACCTACACTCAACACTACATCCACACTGACTCAAAAAACTGATGAAAAAGATTACTCACTCACTGCTCTCTCTGTGTCCTTGTGAACTTTTTTGTCTACTAACTGTGCATTGAGGGCTTTTTTTTCTTGTAATCATAATATTGATCATATATGACCAGTATTCTGACAATCAATGGTTTTTTTGCTCCTTCCTATTGTATTATTCTTTCTTCCCTATGCATCCTGTACCCATCTGATGACAGGCGCGTTCACAGATGCTGCCGTGTCACCGGAAATGCAGGTCGTTTTCTGTGTCAAGTCAAATCCCTCGTATGTTATCAGTTGTCATATCTGTTAATGTACTTGGCAATAAATCTTTTCTGAGTTCTGTTAAAAGGGAGTTTTTCCTCTCCACCGTTGCCAAGTGCTTGCTCACAGGGGATCGCCTGATTGCTGGGGTCTTTCTGCAACTGTGGGGGTTCCCCCTACAGTTGATAGTGCTATGAGATGACTGTTGTTGTGAAATGGCGCTATATAAATAAAGTTGAATTGAATTGAAGCAGGTAGGCCAATCAGGCTTTACAGGCCCAAATGTAGGCTGTGTTTGAAAGTGGAATACAGAGGTGTAGCCTATATGTAGGCAATCACACATGTTAGACTTTGACAAATATGAAAGGGACTGAACTGAGATTTATTTGATTGTGTGAATATTAATTACAGAATAACTGAAAATGAATCTAATATTTAGAGCATTATATGCTTATGTAAAATTTTAATGGACAATTCTGCTGATTACATACTTTTATCATACTTGTGTAACACTGAATCCTCTCTGAGGAAGGTTATCTGTACCTTGAGGTAGATAATTGTTGCGTACCGAGTAGTTCAGAATAGTGAAGCTGATTAGAGGCTGAATGCATATGAACATATTGATAAAGGAAGAACAGCTATGCACTCAGAGAAGTTTATAAGTACAAAACACTGATATTATACACAGCAGAATGACCTGTTTGGCTGCAACTGTTGCATCAGTGTTGCCCATTTGTCAGTAAGTATTTAAATAAAAATTAGTTATTTCGTAATTTGAGCGTTTTTGTGTCCAGTTTGGTGACGGTCATCGTTTAGTCAAACCGTACATATAGCCGCATATGACATGCAGTTGATCTGGGCATTCTGCTCCACAATTATTAACTTTTAATTTTTAGATAGCCATGCAAGCACACTGAGAGGAGTGCCATCGGTGCCGGTAAGTCATGATCCTGCAAAGGGACTTCCATCTACCGCTGACCAGGCGGGCTGGGCTTGCTTCAATGCAAAGGACTGTGTTCTGCAGTAGAACGGTGCTACTAGAAGATGTTCTCTCTCTAATCAGGTTTGGGTGGCATCTGCAAATCGACACCCCAAACTCTGAGTGTGTTTGAATATCAACACCCTACTGTCCGTCTGTTTGGCTCCATAAGAGAAAAGGCAGACACATTCTGCCTGCTGGATCTGCTGGCATTCCCCAAATTATCCTTTAGACGCACGCAATCATGGCCACACTACAGTATAATTTTTTTAAGCATTACATCTTCACTATTCTCTCTTTCTTGTCAAATTTGTCATTTTTCACTTCCTTTTTTTTGCTTGTCAAACGCTGTGGTGACTGACTGATCGTGATGCCGTATTATCCAATCAGCATGGTCGTGTTGCCGCGTATTATCCAATCAGCACAGAGTCAATCCGACACCCCACACACACTGAAGGGCATGAAGAGACAGAGCAGTGGCTAAACTTTTGATAAAAATTGCATATTTTGACTGAGCGACTCCGTACTCGGGGATGCACACCCTCATAACCTCAGCAAAGCACTTATAAAATCTGAGGCCAGTCTGACAAACGGCTCAAGAGATATGCAGGGAACAGACAGACAGATAGACAGACAGATAGATAGATGCCACAGGTTTCAAGCAATATGGGAAAGAAAAAGGATCTCTCTGCTGCCCAAAAGCGCCAAATAGTGCAATGCCTTGGACAAGGTATGAAAACATTAGATATTTCAAGAAAACTTAAGCTTGATCATCGTACTGTGAAGAAATTTGTGGCTGATTCAGAGCACTGACGGGTTCTTGCAGATAAAAAGCATAATGAGGAAGGTTTCTGTCAGACAAATTCATCAGATTAAGAGAGCAGTTGCTGAAATGCCATTACAAAACAGCAAACAAGTATTTGAAGCTGCTGGTGCCTCTGGAGTCCCGCAAATCTCAAGGTGTAGGATCCTCCAGAGGCTTGTAGTTGTGCATAAACCTACTATTCGGCCACCCCCCTAACCAATGCTCACAAGCAGAAACGGTTGCAGTGGGCCCAGAAATACATGACAACTAATTTTCAAACAGTCTTGTTTACTGATGAGTGCCGTGCAACCCTGGATGGTCCAGATGGATAGAGTAGTGGATGGTTGGTGGATGGTCACCATGCCCCAACAAAGCTGCAACGTCAGCAAGGAGGTGGTGCAGTCATGTTATGGACCGGAATCATGGGAGAGAGCTGGTAGGCCCCTTTAGGGTCCCTGAAGGTGTAAAAATGACCTTGGCAAAGTATATAGAGTTCCTGACTAAGCACTTTCTTCCATGGTACAAAAAGAAGAACTTCATTCACTCCAGACAGACAATGGTAGTGGTAAGCTACTTCTGTAGCCACAGCTGCCCTGGGGCATACCTCTGTGTCATTGGCTGCTATGGGCATAAAAGGAGAGAAACTCATGGTGTGGCCTCCAGCCTCCCCTGACCTCAACCCTATTGAGAACCTTTGGAGCATCCTCAAACAAAAGATCCATGAGGGTGGGAGGCAGTTCACATCAAAACAGCAGCTGTGGGAGGCTATTCTGACATCTTGCAAAGAAATTCAAGCAGAAACTTTCCAAAAACTCAAGTTCAATGGATGCAAAAACTGTGAAAGTTATATCAAAGAAGGGGTCCTGTGTTAACATGTAACTTGGCCTGTTAAGATGTTTTGATTGAAATAGCTTTTGATTTCAGTAAATATGACCTCCTAATGCTACAAAGTCAACAAATGACCATTTTCAGTTCTTTACAACCAATGAAATGTTTTGAAACTCTGTTGTCCATAATAATTTGGAACAGTGTATTTTGAGTTTTTTTTATCTTTGCAAAAAAATTGTTATCATTGGGAGGTTTGTTCAATAAAATTTAAATTATGCTCCAACGGCTGATGACTTGAAAATTATACTGACTGTCATTTGCATCGACTATTTAGGAAAATCAGAGACAAATATTATTTGCATAATAATTTGGAATGCGGTGTATGAGTAAAACAGAGGATGGGCACTTTGTTCCCATATCTGGTCCTCTCATCTATCGAGTCTCCTCTGGGGAGGTAGAATTAGGGGTGGGCAATATGGCTAAAAAATATTGCGATATTTCTGTGAATTTTCACAATAATATTCTTGCCGCCATCACAAAACGCTCTTAAATTTTTTATTTATAAAGGATCATTTCATAGGAGAGTTTGCTTAAACTGCAACTAACTGCTATTGCATAAACAACAGCACAGATTGTGTTTCAGTTATTTTTTTAAAAAAATTCTGTATCAAATACTACAAAAAAATGATATAAACTGCCATATCCTACATGCACTTTTAGATGTGGGTGCTTACAGTATATGCTGTATCACTTTGCCTTGTTAGAAGTCAGCCACGTTTACATGGGCAAAATTTCTTCAATCTGATTACAATTCTGATCAGAACTTCACCATCTACATGGATCCTGAAAAAGTTGATCCGATTAGGACGTGCATTTCCATGTGTCACACGTTTGTACGGACTAAATCATTTTGATATGCGCAGAATAAGCGACTTTTGCATCTCGGCTCACGCAAAGCATCATGGGAACATGGCTACCAAACATGCTCTATCGATACATTTAATTTATGGAAAGTTCCTGATCTAGAGCATATTGTATGCATAGGGATCATCCCGGTTGTACCCGCAAACGCAAGGATAAACTAGTTGTGCGTGTTCGCGGCCATGTTGCAGAAATTGACCAAAATGGCCCCTCTGTATGTATGCTGACATAGCAGATTTTTTGTTGTCAAAGGACCAAGCACCCTTACTTGCGAGACTCTGAAATGACTACAAAGAAGGTAAGCGAGTGGTTTGACAGCTCAACTTTGGTTTTGTCATTTTGAGTAAATTTCACTAAAAGGCATAGCCTGCTTACTTAGATCTATAGGTCGATACTACTATAGTTTAAGTACCACACGTTTTCAATGATTTGCAATTTTATTTTATACCAGCCTACTTATCAATGGCCTTAATTACATGTGTGTATAGCTCAAGTTTCATTAGCAATATACAAAGAACTACGTATATCCTAGATCCAGGCCTGCCTGTCCGTACCTACTACTTCAGGGTTTAGACTCGTGTCAGTTAGGCTAGAACTTGAACAATACACAACACTATTTAATTATGTTATAATAGACTTACTGCTTTAATCCAACAACTGCATCCGTCCGGATCCTTCATCTCCGTGAGGAATGTATATAATGTGAATGGCGGCAGACATGTGCACACGCTGGTCCTGAAGTTACATGCATGTATGGTGCAAGTTTGCTTTTTCCACCGCTCTAGACGATACATGCCATTCCCACACTTCACTACGGCACAGTGTGCACCTGGCATAACGGAGATTTAACGGAGATTTAACGGAGATTGGTGTATCCCTCTCGGCGCCACACCAGTCGGCTGCCTTTTGCAACAGCGGCTCGATTCCGAGTTTTTTTTCCCTTCCTCTCTCTTTTGATCACTTTTTTTTTTTCACCCCACTTATATCACGGACACACAGATCATCCCAAATGTCTCCTGAGCCGGTGGACGGAGCCACTGTTTATAGCAGGATACGATATAACAGGGAAGAGCTGCTAGCATTTAACCGCCACCCGGTCCCACTGGAAAAACTCGACATACCGAGAGAACTGAGGCGAAAACGCCGCGGCTGCCGGGCTGGAGTAAGGCGGAGGACAAAAAATATAAGGTACAGACCCTCCCTTCCATCTGTTGTCATGGGAAATGTACGGTCGATACTGGGAAAGTTAGATGAGCTAGCGGCTATCTCCCGTTATGATAGCACTTACCGGGAGTGCTCTCTCCTTTTGTTTACTGAGACGTGGCTAACTGAACTAGCAGCAGATGCTAACATTGAGCTGGAGGGTTTTCACACGATACGAGCTGACCGAACACCAGAGAGTGGCAAAACTAGGGGCGGTGGAGTGATCATGTATGTTAACAACAACTGGTGCAGACCGGGACATATCACTGTTAAACAACGACACTGCAGCAAAGACATTGAGTTGCTAGCTGTTAGCATGAGGCCTACATATCTCCCGAGAGAACACTCACACGTGATCTGCATTGTTGTTTATGCAAATCCGACGGCGAACGCTGGGACAGCGCGTGACGTCATCCATTCAGTAACCAGCAGGCTGCAGACAGAACACCCAGATGCTCTTCTCCTCATCTCAGGCGATTTCAACCACGTTTCACTGTCTCCCATTCTGCCCACTTTCACCCAGTATGTCACATGCCACACTAGAGACAATAAAACACTAGATTTGTTCTACGCAAACACTAAGGAGGCGTACACCTCATCACAACTCCCCCCACTTGGGAGATCGGATCACAACTTGGTTCATCTCCGACCGGTGTACAAACCCCTAGTGCACAGACAACCTCCGGCCATGCACACTGTGGAGTTATGGTCTGAGGAGACAATGGACACTCTAAAGGACTGTTTTGAAGCCACTGCCTGGAAGCAGCTCTGCGATCCACATGGTGAGGACATCGATGGCCTCATTCACACCTTCACGGGCTACCTCAGCTTCTGTGTGGACAAATCCGTTCCCACCAAGACCATACGGCGTCACTCAAACAACAAACCCTGGATCAACCCTGAGATAAAAACACTTCTGAGAGAGAAGAAGAGGATCTTCAGGTCGGGGAACAGGGAGATGCTGAAGTCCGTACAGAGGGAGCTGAGGAGAAAGATCAGAGAAGGCAAGGACAGCTTCAGGAAGAAGATGGAGGACAAGCTGCAACAGAGCGACATCAGCGGGGTCTGGAGAAACCTCAAAACCATCTCGGGGCTCCAGAATACCTCCCCCAGGCCACGGGGGGCAGGGAGTGGGCGAACAACCTGAATCTGTTTTTCAATAGATTTGACCAACCGCCCTCCCCCCTGTCTGCACAACAACCACTGCTGCCTCTAAGAAATCAAGTCCTGCTACCCACTCCCCACTCCACCGACACCCCCCCCACTCCCAACACACAGCCCCCCATCCTGACCCTGACCAAGACCCAGGTGAGGACGGAGCTGAGGAAGATCAAGGCGAGGAAGGCGTCGGGACCGGACGGCATCAGCGCAAAGCTCCTCAAGTCCTGTGCAGACCAGCTGTGTGGGATTGTGACGTATATCTTCAACATGAGCCTGAAACTGGGGAGGGTACCACAGCTGTGGAAAACATCTTGTGTGGTACCTGTACCAAAAACTTCCCACCCCAAAGACCTGAACAGCTTCAGACCGGTGGCCTTGACGTCCCACTTGATGAAGACCCTGGAGAGACTGCTCCTTGCTCATCTCCGCCCCCTGGTGGAACCAGCGATGGATCCACTCCAGTTCGCCTACCAGCATGGCATTGGGGTGGAGGATGCGGTGATCTTCCTCCTTCACCGTTCTCTGTCCCACCTGGAGAAGCCCGGGAATATGGTGAGGATCATGTTCTTTGACTTCTCCAGTGCTTTCAACACCATCCAACCGATGATCCTGAAGGACAAGCTGCTGCGCGCAGGGGTGGACCAGCACCTGTCATCATGGATCCTGGACTACCTCACGAACTGGCCTCAGTTTGTGAGAACCCGGGACTGTGTTTCCGACACGATCATCAGTAGCACGGGGGCCCCCCAGGGAACGGTGCTGGCTCCCTTCTTGTTCACTCTTTATACTGCGGACTTCTCACACAACACAACACATTGCCATCTACAGAAGTTCTCTGATGACTCTGCGATCGTTGGTCTCATCTCCAGCGGAGATGAAGCTGAGTACAGAGGGCTTATCCAGGACTTTGTGGACTGGTGCCATCGGAACTGCCTCCAGATCAACGCGAGGAAAACTAAGGAGCTGGTGGTGGACTGCCGCAGGCATGGGCAGCCCCTCACAGCACCAGTAAATATACAGGGAACAGACATCGAGATGGTGACATCCTACAAGTACCTGGGTATTCATCTGAACAATAAACTAGACTGGTCACACAATACTGACGCACTCTACAAGAAGGGACAGCGCAGGCTGTTCCTGCTGAGGAGACTCAGGTCTTTTGGTGTACAAGGGGCGCTGCTGAAGTCATTCTATGACACGGTGGTGGCATCAGCCATCACTTTTGGAGTGGTCTGCTGGGGCAGTGGCATTACTGCAGCCGATAGGAAGAGACTGAACAAACTGATTAAGAAAGCTAGCTCTGTCCTGGGGCAGCGCCTTGATCCGATGGAGGAGATAGGAGAGAGAAGGACGGTGGCTAAACTGTCATCTCTGCTGGAGTCCGAGTTCCACCCTATGCAGGACATACTGGATGCACTGAGGAGCTCATTTAGCAGCAGACTACATCATCCCAGGTGCACAACCGAGAGGTTTCGTAGGTCCTTCCTACCAACGGCTGTCAGACTGTACAACCTAAGCAGGGCTGCTCGCAGAGATAGCAAAAAGACGTAACAAACTAATAGTTTTTTTTTTTTTTTTTTTTTTGAATGCAAAAGATGCAATAGACTTACACAATGGTCCTCTCCGGCATACAACTAGGAACATACCGGTCGCTATGGAGGGTGAGAATATGTATGGGCACATAATCATACCATGTAGGATAACTAAATAGACGGTTATGCTGTTTCATCCCACCTAGCAACAATGCTCTGCACTGTGTGTGTTTATATATTTACATATTTATTCCATCTAGCTACAATGCTCTGCACTGGGTGTGTTTATATTTATATATCTATATATTTATTCCATCTAGCTACAATGCTCCGCACTGTGTTTTTATATATCTACATATTATTCCATCTAGCTACATTGCTCCGCACTGTGTGTGTTTATATACTTGCATATTTATTCCACCTAGCTGCAATGCTCCATACTGTGGGTGTTTATATATTTACATATTTATTCCATCTAGCTACAATGCTCTGCACTGTGTGTTCATATATTCATATATTTATTCCATCCAGCTACAATGCTCTGCACTGTGTGTCTGTGTGTGTGTATATATATATTTTATAGTAATATGTACATATGTATATTAGCTGCTCTTGCTTGCTTGTTTTTTCTTGCCTTCTGATTGTTGCTCTGAGTGTTGCTATCCCTGTGCTGTTGCAATCCTGGAATTTCCCCGTTGTGGGACTAATAAAGGCTTATCTTATCTTATCTTAAAGCTTGAAGCAGACTTCAAACGGCAGTTGTTCAGGTGTGACAGTACTGTCTCTATACAAAAGCAAGGCGGCTACCGGAATGTTTGGTAGTCATGAACTTTGAACTTACATAGTCCGCACATGCGCACTCGTAATGCGAAAGTCACTTATTGTCTGACATTTCAAAAATAGTAGAAGAAGCAGCAACTTCCGCTGTACAAAAAAAAAAGCCTGCTTCGTGTCCCTCTTTTTAAAATGGACCCGTTTTATGTTCTTCAAACTGTACTTTTGCTTCTGTTGGTCTCCATCATGAAACTACAAGCCCAGCAGTACATACTGCTGAATATGACAAACAGTGAGAGACAGCAGGACGATACTCATTTCACCACATTAAATCTAATCCCCCTTCCTCCTCCACGGACAAGGAGTCACTGGATGAAGGTGAGAAGAAAGATTGGTGGGAGAGGATTGTTCTCTTGGAGTTTACTGATCAAGAGTGGAAGCAAAATTTTCGCATTACACAACCGTCATTCATGAAACTTTGCACATTAATGGGGAGTCATATGGCCCCAGAAGATGTCATCGTGAGAGCTCCTGTTCCACTCGTCATGCGTATTGCAGTCGTACTGTACAAAGTGGGCAGCTGTGTGGAATATAGAGTTGCGGCAAACCAATTTGGAATTAGCAAGAGCAGCGTCAAAAAGTTTGTATATGTTTTGTAAAAACATGGTACAAGGGCCAATTAAACAACTGATCCATGCACCAACTGATGAGGAGGCAGGGGAGATTGCCAGAAATTTTGAGGCATCACATCATATCCCTCAGATTATGGGGCTCATTGATGGAATGCACATTCCCATTCTTCCTCCCTCAGATGGCTATAAGGACTTTGTTAACCGTAAAGGATGGCCATCCTACATACTACAGGCTGTTGTTGATGACAAATTCTGGTAAAGTAACACTGAATTTAAACATAAAATCAAAATATCACTAGTGCTGGCAAGAAACCATGTGCAAATATACTGTATTTTTTTCATAGTTTATTTCACAATTCTCCCTCCCATCCAGTTTTTGGCACATCAGCTGTAAAATGCCAGGCAGTGCACATGATGCAAATGCCCTCCACCAGTCAGATCTCTTCCAAAGGGCTCATCTGTTGCCCAGGGTAAGTAATTTTTTTTTTTTTTTTTTTTTTGGTTGAGGGGAAAATACCTGCAATGTGTGTATTATTGCATGCATTTCAGAAACAAATTGTAGGTGTCAAAATGTGCTTGAAAGCTAAAAATTGAACCAAAAATAACTGAATTTTCCTTTTCTTCAACAGAGTGTGAACACCACTGATGGAAAAGACACCAACCTCCTAATTGTTGGAGACCCTGCCTACCCACTTCTTGACTGGCTGATTAAGGGATACTCAAACTCACCTCGCCTGACTCCTAAGCAGGAGTCCTTTAACACCTACCTCAGCTCAGTCAGGGTGGGAGTAGAGATGACCTTTGGATTGCTCAAGTCAATGTGGAGAGTTCTTCTAAAAAGTAGTGACTTTCATTTCACTTTTGCACCAACCATGATTGCCACCTGCTGTGCACTCCATAACTTCTGTCAGAAGGAACTAGATCATGCCAACAGCAGCTGGTTAGAAGAGGCTTGTGATCAGACATATTGTTTCCCTCAACCCAACCAGCCAGTTAATCTTCAGTGCAGTAGCGGTGGGAGCAGCATAAGGGAGGTGTTGACAACATATGTGGCCAAAAATTTCCCATTACGCACAAGGCGCCAATGTTAGTCGTTTCTTGGGTGCAGTTTAACAAAAAATGTTTAATGATGATGGTTTGTCTTAAATTGTTTTTCACAAACACCGTTTGAAGTATTGTTTATATTGTTTAGGCATGTATATTGTATAGCACTAGGAAAGTAGTACAGCATTTAAAAAAAAGCCATTAAAGTAACTGAATGTTCTTTATTACACCCATTATTGTAACAAATATAACAAAGTCACTTGTTGGCACTTGACTGCTAGTGCTGTGCAAAAAAAGGTTCCAGAAATTCACTATTTTCTAGGACATTTAAAGTGTAACAACTTTGCAAATACACTGCCTTTTATAAAACATTGGAAATTGAACTAAACAAGTGTTTTGACATAACAGCATTTTTTTTCCTGAGTTATTCTTTTAGAATACTAAGAACAAAAGTTGGCACTTAATTTCTTGTGCTGTGCAAATAAACCTTGTGCAAAAATAAACTCTACAGAACTTCTCTATTCTGTAAAAAACATAAAAAGGTTGGCAAATACACTGCCCCTTACATAGGAGGTTTAAGTAAAAAAAAAAGTTCTGACCTGAAATCACAATTTCCCTGAATTATGCTAATGTAACCCAGTGTTAAAAACGTGACTAGAATTATGAATGTCGATACCGCTTTAAGAAGAAGGGGGGACACTCATTTCCCGATGGGAGTGGATACTTTGAAGATGGGTATATAAATACAACATAAGTTCATAATATATATTCATACATAGTTAGGAACATTTTCTGGAAAGTTTTGATAAGGTTCCAAACGTTTTTATTTGGCATTTTGAGCGACCAATGGCTGCATCGTTTGTTGGGCAGCAACAGCCAATGGGGTCCTGCCAGCCAACGGGGTCACGCACTCCCTCTCTTGGTCTGTGTGTAATCCGCAGAGCGCTGTCAGTGGCAGCAGACATCGACCGAGAGAGCGCGTTTCTTTATGGAGATGGTGAGCTAGCGTGCTGATAGCAGTCTTTGCCTTGGACAAAATTTGAGACTGGTAAGCCTGAACAAACACCTGCAATGAGACGTTGCTGTATTAGCAAATTCTAATGCCCCGTTTGTTAAATTTTAAGATTGGGATACAAAGGCTGTTGACGCCGTTGAGCACGGGAACCCCCATGACGCACGAGCCACTTAGCATGGTGAGTGCTATCTATTCATTGCGTATGTGGATGCTAACCGCTAGCTTAAAATGCTAGCCGCTGATGCTAATCCCGGCTAGGTTTTTCATTAGAAAAAGTCATTTTTCAAAGCTGTAATGGTTAGCAAAGGTCCCAGTTCCCTTGCCATTGATTGCTGCTTAGTGGTGAATGTTGGACCTGTGGTTTGTGTGTGTTTTAAAGTGTCAATTTGTAATAAATTGTTGTGCTAGCTGATATGCCAACTTGGTGCAGCATACTGCACAATTATTCCTGTTGATGTCAAGTGTTCCAAATGCACTTACGCATTGTTATGGCACCATTTTGATAAATTTGAATAGTAAATGTGTTTAATTTAAGCACATTTAGTGATTCAAGAAATTTGAATTATAGTTTAAGCTTTTTGTTCTGACCTATTTTATAGGTCAGGTTTTTTTTCTTTGGACTGGTTTGACCAGAACATGGATTCCCCAGATCTGGATGGCGAGCCGAAGCCCGAACCCTATTAACGGCTAGAGGTGATTCAACAGGTCACCTGGAACGCACACTAGAGAACTGTGAATCTTGTAAATATATTTTGGGGTATGATTGTGACAAGTGTGTGTTTTTTTTTTTTAATTAAATGTACATATTTGTAAATTATACACATTTGTAAAAAGAAAAATATATAGTTGCAAGTTCTATATATTGGTGTGGTGTCATCTGTTGCTACACCCTCCAGGCTCCTACGAACCTAAGGTCTACTTGAGCTGGTCCAATTATCCCTTTTGCCCAGGTAGAAAAGTTAAGGTAACTACATTGCCATAACACACCACTACCAAAAAGGGTACTACACCTAAAGTGAGTAGGTGTTAGTGGGTGTTACACTAAACATAAAACATTTTCCATAAAACATTTTAGAATACTTGCATCAAACAATTAGCAGAACAAAATTTAAGATTGTGAACATCTTCAATGAACAACTGAATATGTTAATTGTTTCATTAACATCTGAAACATATTTAGCTCAGATCTTGGCGAGTATAGTCAGAGCTGTACTTTTCACTGTAGTTTTGGTTGTGCTGGGCAAAGTTAGCAGACCCACTGTAGCTGCAGTAAGGATGCTGAGAAGATGATGGCATTGGAAGTGGGGGAGGTGGAGGGACGATGGCCCTTAGACCATCCAAAAGGTGGCCAATGAGTCGCTCAATTGACCGGGAACTCTCTTCTATGAATCGTGAGAGAGACGCTCTTCACTTTGCATACGTCTTTCCTGCTGTTCTAAAAGCCACTTGTTTTGGGACTCTTGCATCCTTTCCAAAAAAGCTTGTTGCTCAGCTGACCAAATGCTCAGAGCTTTGGCATAACCAGATGAGTTGGGTCTTTTTCCTACAAAGTTACAAATAATGAGTTTGAAATATAGACAACAGAATAACTGTTTCCACAAATTGAATATAGCAAAAATTATTAGCATTTCACCCAGGAAAAAAAAACAAATCAACAATAATTAAGGCAAACTAAAAAAAAAAGTTACAATAATAACAGTCTCATTTAACAGTTTAACAAATAAGTACTTGTGACATCTAACCAAAAGAAACCATTCTAAAGTGCTACCATCTTCACCAAACCCCTCAAAGAAGTTAGACTTTTTTCATGTCTCTTAATAGATAACTTACTCTTCTTGGTAGTCTCTGTAGACAGATGAGAACTGTCTCCTGTCTCTGTTTTGTTTTTTTCCCCTCAGAAACAAGTAATAGTATTGCGTTAAGAAGTGTAAGTAATGTAAATTTTGTAAACTTACCAGTAATGCTATCTTCTGTAGCACGAGGGCTTTGGTCCACAGGTGTGCTGAATCCATCCTCCTCGAACCTAATATCCACGCCATTGCAAAGCACATTAGCCAGCGGTCGATCTCCCAACAAGTCATCCATCAAACTGTAAAACTGAAAACTTGCAGGGCCAGAACCGCTTTTGCCGTTGTGATTCTTGGCTTTATAATAGACGCTCTTCAAACTTTTCCAGCGTTTTTTTTATCTGCTCAGTGCTTTGGTTAATTCCGGCTTCCTTCAACTTCTCATAAACTTGAATGAACAACTTGGTGTTTCTAGCCTTTCTACCATCAAGTCGTTCAACAATTCTAAGTTCTTTTAATATTTCTAGTAGTGTATTTGTGTCAGGTACAGACCAGTTTTGTTTAAGTTCCAGTGCCGCCATGTCTTTTGCTAGGTGCTATAAAGGCTGAAACACGTCACATCAACGTGTGGCTGACGTACAGACACGCGCAGTAAACATATTTTCTGCCCAACCTTCAGAATAAATGTTTTCATGTGCACCAATCCGATTAACAATCGGCATAACCCACCCGTTTCAATCGGAATGAAATTTTGATCCGAATGAGCGTGATTGGGTCAGAATATTCAGGCTGGCGTGTTTACATGAAGCATTTTTATTCTGATCAGGCTTTTAATCCGGTTACTTGAGTCCATGTAAACATAGCCAATGTTGCATGGACTTCTCAGGCTTTATGGTTCTCATTGCACTGAACAATGTGTTTTTTCCTTGGGGTGGCTGAATCTGTTTCGGCCATTTCAAGTAAAACAAAAGTGAAAATAGCTCTCCGTATACCGGCAACTTTACGACATAGCTATGTTGGGGAAAAATTTGCGGGCAAATCCAGGGCTGGGAATGACCCCTAATTTCAAGAAGCGATTTGATTCCAATTCTCGAGATTCTGAATCGATTCAATTCCAATTCGATTCAATCTGGGAAATTACCATTTTAATAGCCATTTTACTTGCCAGGAAAAAAAAATCTTTGAGACCTAATGCTGCAAACTGTACCAAGAATAATCCAACTTTGTTAATACATAAATTATCACATAAAGAACTGACCCAAAATCAATTACAATAATGCACTTTTAATTATTTAACTTATGATTTCACAAAGTGCTCACAAGCGCTTTCTTTTGGTGCAAAGGGTGTGTCGTGTCAAGTTAACAACCCAGAGTAAGTAAACAAATTCAGTGCATAAAGCATGTATACATATTCTCACTGTATTTCAGTCCCTCCAGGATTTCGTTGGCTGTTTTTGTGATTGCTGTGGCCCAAAAAGCCTGAATTTGTGGGAGTTTTTCCAAAAAGTTGCAACATTTTCAGAGATTTTTTTGCACTGAAAGTCGTGTGAGGAAGTAAAGATTTTAAACTAGCTGTTTTTACCAGTTTACAGTGATGCTATTCTGTGTTACACCACAAGAAGAGCACAGGATTGCCAAAAATTTCCTGTTAAACAGTGATTTATGTAGAATTAAATGCTCAGTAAAGTTGTCAAAAAATAACCAATATTGTATTCTTGCTGAGAACTTAAATTAACAAGAAATAAAAAAATTAGCCATTACAACAATTAAATTGCATTGAATGCATGTTAAGCGTACAGAGAAAATTATGGTAGCACCTTCTTGAATCTTGAATTTGAAAACCAAGACCCCAGAAAAATTTGAGGTCTTCTTCTGTGCTGAAATTCACAAGGAAGCAGGGATGGCTCCTCCAACTGACAACCTCTTCCCTTCAGAACGTCCCAGTGCAGGATGGACCTTGGAGTGGAAACCCAGTCTTCATAGATCTGAAGGGGAGGTGAAAAGAATAGATTTCAATGTAAAATTAATAATCATATTTTTAAATCCCCACACCACCGTAGGGTTTAATAATTTAGTTTCTTTTATTTTTGTTGTTTATATTTTAACTACAAATTAACTTTCAAATTTTGAAAAGGGTTTCAATTTATTTCCTGGGAAGATTTGTTCATTTCACTTTAGTTCTACTGAGTGAAAATGGCTCGTTGTACTGCAGCCTTTATTAATTCTGCCATTTTCATTTTATTGTGATTTATTATCTTCAAATCTCTCACTTAAGTGCTAGAAGTCCATAATCTCATAAAATATACCTTTATTCTGTGTTTATTCACAGCGCTTAACCAACGGTTAACTACTGTATCCATAGTTTGTAAAAGAAAACACCATCATGCCAGATAAATTATTAATTTACGACAAAAATGTTAAAACAAACAAATTATATTTTACTTACAATTTCAGCAGCTCCAAGTCTCCCTCTGTTCATGAGTTTCAGCCAGTCTCCGTGCGTTTTCCGTTGGAAGTGTTTATCAGTTGTTGACTTTATGTTCCAACACAGTTTTGCACGTAGTACAAAACCGTTTATCCCCACTTTATGAAAAATATTCGGAAGCTGTTGAGGATAGTCTTTACAGTGACTTTTGTTGATAAATTAAGAGACACGCACGTTAACAACTCCGCTCATGTAAACACAGAAGTAAAGACGTGCGCATGCGCTGCAGGGAACTCTTGCCGGATGAAAACAGTTTTAACACCACAGAAGAAGAACCAGCATCTCTCATCCTCTTAGCTTGTTGGCTGTTAGCGTCATTAGCGTTTCGGGTGTTTCTGGTTCTTCGTCACTGTTCCTGGCTCACTGACCTGATTTCGACCCGATCAGACTCAGCGGATGTTCACAGATGTAAAAGCATTATATTAAAAGATCGATCTGTGGATTTTGTGGATCGATATTGGCTCAGTGAAATGTGGATCGATCCAGATCGTTGTATCAATCTTTTGAACCCACCCCTAGGCAAACCATCTGCACTGCCATACCGTTTTGTAACATTGCAGCAATCTGAACAGCCTTAAAACTTTTTGTTCTTTTTTTTTTTTTTTTTCCACACCACCAGATCCAGTTTCAGGTAACTCCAACCAGGAAGCAGCTGCTGTCTTCTCCTAAGCCACGTTTCTTTTGCCATGCAATCATCGAAACGCACAATTTACATGAACAGCGGAACAGTGTGACGTCATTACGCAGCCAAATTAGAATATTGCAATATTAACATTTACCATGGGATCAAATTTTAAACCGTGATATTTCGACCGATAAGATATGGCACACCCCTAAAACACACCAATTTATGTCACACAAAGAACTGCACCTTTAATCCTACCAGTATTATTTGAAATTGAAACACATTGCCACTGGTCAGTGGCCCTCACAGTCTGTGTGAGTGTGTGTGAGTCAGTAGCAGTATTTGTCTAACAGCAGGAGTGATGAGAGGAAAGAGTAGAACAGGAACTTCCTGCTGAGTGAACAGACATGCAATCACTACACTGACCCTCTGGCCAGGCTGACACACACAGAAACTCACATTAAATACACACACACAAATTATTTTGGCTTCACCTCCCCTGCCGTACAGACTGGGTGAACCAAGCTTCAAATACGCTGAATAACGACAAGTTAAAAGACACACTCTGGTGGCTATAAATCCCCTATAAAAACAAATCTACATTCTCTAAAATGGTATCTTATGCCCTTTTTTCTACAAACAAAACCTTTTAGTGTCTTACAGTTTTGTGTCAAAATCTTTTCACTTTCCCCCCCTCCTTCAAATGCCAGGGTCTGTGATTACTAGGCCCACCTACATCCCACAAGGCTAACAGTGGCTAGCACTACATTATCAGAATAAATCTTGCCATAAAAAGATTTCCGGATTGAAGAAAATACCCAGTTGCATGTACGGTGGCCCAGGATAATGACTGAAACTGCATCAGTCTTTAAAAGCACTTTAATGGTAAAACCCATCTTAATTTGGGTCAAGTTTTCAAAGCATCTGGTTAAAAAAATGCTAACTAGCCTGGAGGATAAGATAAGCCTTTATTAGTCCCACAATGGGGAAATTCCAGGATTGCAACAGCACAGGGATAGCAACACTCAGAGCAATAATTAAGAAGATACGAAAAATATAAATAGTACACAAATATATAAATATATATACAAAGTGCGGAGCATTGTAGCAAGATGGAATAAACAGCATCACCATCTACTTAGTTATCCTACATAGCATGAATAGGTACCCATACATATTGTCACCCTCCGTAGCGACTGATATTGTCCTAGCTGTATACTGGAGGGGACCATTTGTGTAAGTCTGTTGCGTCTTTTGCATTCAATACTATTAGGTCGTCACGTTTTTTTGTTGCTATCTCTGCGAGCAGCCCTGCTTAGGTTATACAGTCTGACAGCCGTAGGTAGGAAGGACCTGCGAAACCTCTCGGTTGCGCAACTAGGATGATGTAGTCTACTGCTAAATGAGCTCCTCAGTGCATTCAGTATGTCCTGCATAGGGTGGGACTCGGACTCCAGCAGAGATGACAGTTTAGCCACCATCCTTCTCTCTCCTATCTCCTCGACTGGGATAGTTAGAGTCTTGATTGGCTCAACACTACAGATGTGCCAGCGCCATGCATAGTTACGTCACCAAAAACGCTCCATCTAAACTCGCCTTTTTTCACGGGGCAGGGCTTGATGGAAACTTTAAAGCAAAAAACAGAGACACAAGACATTTGAGTGATTTAGCTCTTGATATGTCTTGTAAGTAGGGCCGGGTGATATGAAAAAATTCCAGTCATGATAAACAAAAAAATTCATATTGATCAATACTGATCATACTGCGATATGAATCAAATTACTAATTCTGTCAGGCTTAAAGGTTCCTTTTTACTCCTAAGTGAGATGTGAAACTATAACAAGATTAATTTTAAATATTTATTTTCTGTCAGAAGTTGAACCTGACAAATGTAGTGTAGAACATTATACAACTGCATAACAATTATAAAGCATAAAATAATTATATAACAGAAAATATAAATATTTTATAATATTCTGCTCATCCTGAGTGAAGTACATGCCCAAAGCACTGCAGCCATGTCCACTTGTTTAGTGAGGTGGCCTTCACTATATCTATCCCATGGTCTGTCGTGATGCAGACTTGTCTTCACTCAGTCTCCAGGATGCAAGTGCTTCGGTCAGTCCTAAAGCAATGACTTCACCTGTATGGTCTTCAGGAAAGTTTGAAGACATTTGCTTTTCAAAATCCAATCTTGATCAATGAAGTGGGCAGTGAGGCTCATATATGGTTCAGATGTGCGACTTTGCTGTTTTTAAAGTGGTGTTTTTTAAGGACAGTGCAAGCTGATTAACACTGATATCAATGTAAACTTGCCAAATTGTAGCCAGTGGCTAATTTCCATCTGTTGTCCGTGGGTTATAATGAATTTTTTCTTCCCTCGTTCTTTTATGCTGAGTACCAAGCTAGAGGGCAGGAAGTACCATTTTATATGGTCTTTAGCATGACCTGGCCGGGGTTTGAACCCATGACCTCCCGGCTGAGGGGCAGATGCTCTACCATAAAGCCACCACTCCGGACTTGACAACAAATCTGACGCAGAAGTGAAGTATGGCGCACTTTGCAACTCCTTTTCAACAATTTCTCTACATTCCGTAAACAGCTGGTGAAACTCCATCTGGGAGAAATATTTGTGGCCAGGGAGTTGGTAACGAGGGTCAGTTACTTTAATCAGCCTCTTAAATCTGACATTGCTTCAGATGGTAAAAAAAGATTTGTAGTGTTACCTGATTTTGTGGGAACGTGCTTGTGACAGTTTGTAGTGCATGCTAAGCTGCTTCTTGTCAGACTTTAAATAGCCAAAATACCTCCACACTACTGAATTCCTGGAACCCTTCTTTTCAACACTCTCCTCGTCTATTCAGCACTGGGCGGCGTCTGTTTCAATGTCTTCTTTGGAAATGCCATCACTGGACTTTTCATTGTTTTCCGTCATCTCCTACACAGCTGCGCTACCCAAACATTAGTAGGTGTGCTAAGGCTACAGCCCCGGCTGCGTGCTGGTCCTACGCACCTACACACGCTTTTGTGTGTGTCAATCGAACGTGACTTCCAGCCACATGATTGGTTCAGTGCGGTGTATTCTCATTTTCATTGGCTTTTCGGGTTGTCTGTCAAAACACAGAACAAATGGGTTCGATAGAAGTTCTATTGAAAATGTTTTAGGTCGCTATCAAGGAAAAGTTATTTCGCGATAATTATCATTATCGTTTTATCGACCAGCCCTACTTGTAAGTCATACAAAAAACATCTTAGACATGTTAACAAGGAAAACTAGAGGGTACTCAGAGAGCGCATACCTCTCTGCCAAGGCTCCGTCCCTCCCTCCCTTTGTCCTCCCCTCTGTCCCTTTGTCCATCCATATTGCCATCCATCTGTACACTGCGAGATACCATTGGTGGAGGTATGCACTCACAAATCACCTCCAACATCTAATGAGTTCATCTTTGGGCCAAGGGCCACCGCTGGTGAAAATGTCATCCATATCCATCCAGGAGTTTTTGTGTGATCCTGCTAACAGACAGTAATGGCAGCAAAAACAAGACTACATTATATGACTACATCTATCTATAAATGTAAGAAATCTCTGTCTGTCCGTCTGTGTGTGTGTGTGTGTGTGTGTGTGTGTGTCTCTCCCCCCCCCACTGGCCTCCAGAGTTGTTCAATTCAGTACGAACCGAACAACTCCTTATATGGTCATGTGACCGAGCACTGCACTAGTCTTATCTATAAATGGAAGAAATCTCTGTCTCTCTGTGCATGTGTGTGTGTTTGTTCCTCGCATATCTCTCAAACCATTTGTCAGACTGACCTAAGATTTTAAACGTCTTTTGCTGAGGTTACGAGGGTGTGCATCCCCGAGTATGTTGTTCAGTCAAAATATATCATTTTTAATCACTAAGAGTTTAGCCACCGATACGTCTCATGCCCAGGCTTCTAGAAGTGTGGGCGGGGTTTCAGATTGATTCTGCACTGATTGGATAATACACAGCATTACGGCATCAGTAATCACAGTGCTCTGTGAGCAAAACGAGGAAGCAAAAAGCAACAAATTTGACTAGAAAAAGATAATACTGAAGATTTAATGCTTAAAAAATTATACAATAAAGCTGCTGTGATTGTGCAAGTCTAAAGGATAACTTGGCATGTGTGAAGAACATGAGGCACGCAAGCAGACTGGGAAGAGTGTCAGCGCGGACTCTGGTCTGACAAAGAACACTGGTGTATCCAACACAGGACACACTGGGAGAAGCGGCAGCCCGACCGGGCGGACAACAGTCCTTTGAGGGGAGGCATGCCCAGCCTGCCTGGTCAGTGGTAGACGGGAGTCCCAACTGCTGCTTTACCCTTGTGGTACCACTGTCCTTTGCAGGAAAGTGAGTCCCCCCTCCCGTGTGAGTATCTAAAACTTAGAAACTTAATAATACCTCCACGATTGTGGAGCAGAATGGCCAGAATGACTTAACAACCAGAGGACACAAAAACACCCAAGTAAGGAAATAAATAATTTTTAGTTAAGTATTTACTGACAAATGTCTTGCACTGATGCAACGGTTGCAGTCAAACAGGTCCTTCTGCTATGTATAATAATGTTGGCTGTTTTGTAGTTAATTCGACTGAGGACAGTTTTAACCGGAGTGGTGGCCTAAAGGTAGAGCATCTGCCCCACAACCGGGAGGCTAGGGTTCAAGTCTGGCCGCGTCATGCCAAAGGCCATATAAAAATGGAATTTCCTGCTGTCCAGCTTGGTGCTCAGCAATAATGGAACGGAGGAGGGACATGTTGGTTACCCAGCCACATGAGGTGCACAAGCTAGTGTACTCCCTGTGCTGGTCCCAAGCCCGGATAAAATGGGCAGGGTTATGCCAGGAAGGGCATCTGGCATAAAAACCCTTGCCAAATTTTAAATGACTCCCCCCACCCTTTGCACTGCAACTTTCAGCTTCTTCCCTCAAGACGGAGGTTTGCTGTCCCAAAAAGCAAAACCCAGTGCTACAAAAACAGCTTTGTTCCTGCTGCTGTCAAAGAGTTGAACAAGTTGTAACAATATAATGCATATAATTTAGGTACCTATTTATTAACTCCATTTTATATTTACTTATTTTTGTAGGATTTTATTTGGGTTCTAAATCTTTTATTGGGTTTTAGACCTTTGAGTTTTTAACCTCTTTGACTAGTCTTTAACTTTTTAACATGACCCTTCTCTCTTATCTCTGGTTTTTCTCTCATCTCTTTGTCTTTATACCCTGATTGATGGAGCCTTGAGTATTTTTATCATGTTTATTGTCAGCTTTATGTGTGCCTGTGTTTGTGTTTATGTTGAATGTATTTGTGGCTTGTAAATATAGATGTCACCAGACTGCAAAACAAATCTACCTACGGGTACAAATAAAGTAACCTGAACCTTCCCTCCAGATGGAGGTTTGTTGTCCCAAAATGTAAAACCCAACGCTACAAAAACAGCTTTGTTTCTGCTGCTGTCAAAGAGTTGAACAAGATGTAGCAATATATTCATATAATTTAGTTATCTATTTATTAATTTTTATTTTATATTTATTTATTTTTGTAGGTGTTTTATTTGGGTTTTAAATCTTTTATTGGGTTTTAGTCTTTTGAGTTTTTAATCTCTTTGACGTAGTTTTTAACTTTTTTAATATGACCCTTCTCTCTTCTCTCTTTGTTTTTTCTCTTCTCTCTTTGTCTTATGTCCTGATTGGTGGAGCCTTGAGTACTTTCATCGTGTTTATAGTCAGCTTCATGTGTGCCTGTGTTTGTGTTCATGTTGAATGTAATTGTGGTTTGTAAATATGTGTTTAAAAAGACCTGACTGCAAAACAAATCTACCTACAGGTACAAATAAAGTAACCTGAACCTGAAATCAACACGCGGATCATTGCAATACAAGGTGATGATACGCTGTGGCGACCCCGAAAGGAAGTTGCCAAAAAAAAAAAAAAAAAAAAAAAAACAGTTTTAAAAACCTTTTCAATAACAAAGTATAGCTGCAATACAAAATGATGCACTAAAATATTTGTAAACATACTGCATGAGTTTATTGACGATACAGAGAAGAAATTCAATATTACACTTAACTGACCCGTGTGGGTCATGTGGCTGCAACAACATCCTTGTCTGCCGGCTGGAGTTACGTCCACACGCACTCCAAACCCTGTCTTAAACCACACACTTTTCTTGCTTTTTCTTGGTGTCTTCAGATGAAATAATGTCAATCATACTATGTGGATCAAGATGACATTCGTTTTTGTTCCAAGTCGTTTTATACTTTTTCTGCAGTGTTTGGTTTCCAGGTTGCGGAGGTGTATGGCCCTATGACATGGCTAAGCACGTAACTCAATGGACATGTCTTAAAGGGGCAGTACATGAAAAGCGCAATATTAATATAAAAAATAATTTTCAAAATATTCCTGGATCCAGATGGTGATCCGGATCACCACCAAAATCTAATCATCTGTTCCCCATGCCATTACACACCTTTCCTGAAAATTTCTTCAAAATCCATTTACAACTTTTGAAGTAATGTTGCTAACAGGCAGACCGGCAAACCAACAAATCAACAAACAAACCAATCAACCAACCAATGCCGGCAAAAACATTACCTCCTCCCTTGGCGGAGATTAAAAAAAAAAAAGAGAGAGATTTTTGGTGGAGTGTCGCTTTAAGAGTAAAAGAAAAAAAAAAGATTCCTTTACAAACACATATTTGGGTCCATGAAACACATGAACACATGCAACTGACTCAAAGATGAGTCTACATGCTGAAAAGTGGGTTGTACTGACATCAGGACACCGACCAAACAGGTCTTGTGTACATGGATACAAACGCAGCTGTAGTATTCAGTGCAGCTGTTGAGCTGCTTAGATATTTCTGGAATTCTCTGCACGTACCTGAGTTCCTCTCTTTGTTTCCTGCTTGGGCCATTTGTCAAGTTGAGAGTGACTGTAGAATACTAAATTACACAACTGATTAAACCAAACTGCTGGTGCTGCCTGACTATTTACCCAGCAGATTTATGGTACAGCTCAACTCGATCTCTCTCTCTCTCACACACACACATATTATATATATAAAGGCAGAGTAGCTCTTTTTTAAAACCTTTGTCCACCTCTTAACAATATATCATGTGGCTTAGCAATATTGTCCTGCCTGGTTTCCTGGTTGGCTGGTCAAGAAAAATGAACACGTTACTGTCTCCGGAAGCATAACGATAGTTTCACTCTTTGCTGATTTTATAGCTTGAGGTATATAAGGATGGACTATCCACCCTTGATAATAAAAATGAGATCATATTACACAAAGTTCTGAACTGTGATACTAACATCATAAAGACTACTGACTACGTAAGCAAACACCGCATGTCTAAATAGGAAGGCATCTAAACAACTGCATACATTTATTCAATTCCGGAGAGTTATTGTAAAGGATTTCAAAGCAAATGGCAGTAATGTGAACCAAGGAGAGAATTTAAAAAAGTTTATATCGGCTACAAAACCATCCAGGCAGTCAAGGTCCTTCTTGTGAGTCAAAGTTGGACATCAGACCAGAAAACTATTTGATATTTTTAGACTATGGCAAACATTTCTTACAAATTTGCAAGGCAGCCCCATAAATAATGTTTGATGGGTTAAACCAGAGTTGCAAAGACTTGAATTCCTTAAATTCGGATAAAATGAAAATGTACATGGCACAATTTCAAATACTTTTTTCAGGGTCACAACAGTGTATCATCACCTTATATCGTGATGATCCACATATTGAATTTTTTGCTCTTCCTGACGCACCCCTCCTCATTTACCTTGGCTTGGGACTGGCACTCCCTGTTTTTTTTGTTTGTTTTTTTTAACAGCACATGGAGCTGAACTGTTATAAAATAGCGGTCACTGAAAAAAAAAAAACAAAAAAAAAACACTTATTCAGCAACTACACCATTTATTCATAATACTGATTGTTTTCACACTGGTTTTGTTGTTTAGTTTTGCAGAGGAAGGATGAGGTAAAACTCGCTAAAAACTCCCAAGTCCCAACATTTCTCGCCCGCAAATGGTCACAGCGAACTGTGCATGCACCCAGAAACTCCCACCACAGCGAAGTACTGAGTAATCCGCCAATATTGGGTGAACAAATGTCCAGCTTTTTGCCCGTCCGTTTTCTTCCTCTGCCACTAAACAGCAAAAGCTCCTGTTCGTCTTGTCATTGTATTAACATACCTCCATCGCCTCCGCCATTTAAAACGTCTGCCACTGTGCTCTTCTTTTGTTTGGATTGCAGCTGTTCAAATCAGTTTTGTGGCTCTTGGCTGCCACCGACAGTACGGGCATTTGAACTGCAGATGATTTTCACTGCACATGCGTGTACTCCAAAACTACTGGATGGATTTGGACGAAATTTTTACCAGAGGTGGTCCTTGGGGAGAGAGGAACCCATAACATTTTGGTGATGATCCCAGAATGCATACCTCCACCTAGGCTCTGTCACCGAGGCATCAGCACCTTGGGTGCTTTCATTTCCAAAATCGATTCAATTCAGATTCTTGAGGTGCTGAATTGATTTGATTCCGATTCGCTTCGATCCCATCCCGATTCAATCAGAAAATGTACCATTTTAATAGCTATTTTACGTGTGAGGAAAAAAAAATCTTGGAGACCTAATGCTGCAAACTGTACCAAGAATACTCTAACTTTGTTAATACATACATTATCACATAAAGAACTGACCCAAAATCAATTACAATAATGCACTTATTATTTAACTTATGATTTCACGAAGTGTTAACAAGTGCTTTCTTTAGTGCAAAGGGTGTGTAATGTCAAGTTAACAACCCAGAGTAAGTAAACAAATTCAATGCATGAAGCATGCATTCAAAATCTCACTGTATTTCAGTCCCTCCAGGATTTTGCCAGCTGTTTTTGTGATTGTTGCAGTCCAAGAAGCCTGAATTTGTGGGAGCTTTTCCAAAAAGTTGCACTAAAATAGGCAACATTTTCAGAGGTTTTTTGCACTGACAGTTGCGTGAGGAAGTACAGATTTTAAAGTACCTGCTTTTTCCATAGTTTACAGTGATGCTATTCTGTGTTACACCACAAGAAAAGCACAAGATTGCCAAAAATTTCCTGTTAAACAGTGCTTTATTTAGAATTAAATGCTCAGGAAAATTGTCAAAAAATGACTAACATTGTATAAATAAGCCTTTGTTAGTGGTTGTTTGTGGTTGTTGGTGTTTTTAGTATTTTTTTTATTATTATTTTAGTGTTAGTGTTTGATTGTTTGTGTTTTGTTTGTAAAAAGGTTCAATAAAAATATTGTGGAAAAAAAAAACATTGTATAAATAAAAGAATCAGCCATTCCAACAACTAAATTGAATTGGATGCATGTTAAGAGTATAGAGAAAATTATGGCAGCACCTTCTCGAATCTTGAATTTGAAAACTAAGACCCCTGAAAAATTTGAGGTCTTCTTCTATGCTAAAATCCACAACGAAGCAGGGATGGCTCCTCCACCAAAAACCTCTTCCCTTCAGAACGTCTCAGTTCAGGATGGATCTTTGAATGGAAACCCAGTCTTCACAGATTTTAAGGGTAGATGAAAATGAGAATATATTTCCAAGTTAAATTAATAATCATATTTTTAGATCCCCAAACCACAGTACGGTTTAATAATTTAGGTTCCTGTATTTTTTTGTTGTTTATATTTTAACTACAAATTAACTTTCAATTTTTGAAAAGGGTTTCAATTCACTTAGTTCTATTGAGTAAAAATGTCTCATTGTACTGCAGCCTTTATAAATTCTGCCATTTCCATGAATGAAATATTAATTTACGACACAAATGGTAAAAAAACAACAATATTTTACTTACCCCCAGCAGCTGCAACAGTCTCCCTTCTCTGGTCTGTTGTCATTCTCTGTGTGTTTTCCGTTCGAAGATTGTTTATCAATCGTCGACTTTTATGTTCCAACACAGCGCTGCACATAGTACAAAACTGCTTATCCCTGCTTTGTGAAAAATATTTGGGAACTGTTGAGTGTAATCTTTAGCTGTGACTTTTGTTGACAAATTAACGTTGGCAAGTCCGCTCTGTGGCTGCCTGCCAAATGTAAACACTTAAGTAATGGGAGCAGGCGGCGCATAGAACTCTCAGATGGCTGCTTGCATTTTGTGTTTCACAGGCTGTAAAATTATGATATTAAAAGATCGATCCGTGGATTTTGTGGATCGACATCGGCTCAGTCAAACTTCGATCAGTTCAAATCGTTGGATCAATCTTTTGAGCCCACCCCTACAAGCAACTGATTTAAGTGACAAAAAATAAGATGAAATTTAATAAAAAAAATAAGATATTATAAAGCAAGATGAAAAGCAAGCAGGTGAAGGCTGCAGAGCATCAGAGAATTAAAAAAAAAAATAAAAGAAATACCAGGTCTCCCCACAATCAGCTGGGCACCTTTGATCTGACAGGACCCAGGCACTAATTACTGCAGGATAATCGGCAGCCCTCAGGGGGCCTGACGAGCTTCGGGCACAACGGGTCAGTGACCAGCAGGCAAAGGCCCGATCAACAACGCTCAAAGAGCCAAAAGCTGATGGTGCCCTTCAGCTGAAATGCTGCACGAAGGCGACCAGACGAGCAGCACAGCAGAGCCATTGTTCCCCTGCTGTCGACTCAGCACACTGGCACTCTTGCAAGCCAGTCATTTCTCTCCACAGACCCCTTGGTGGTGGTGGGAGTGGTTCATTAGTGTTAAGTGTGTGAACCTACTACTGCACATGTCTTGGATTTTTACGCATACATCCCCTGTCTGTACAGTGACACATTAGGAACATACGTGGAACAAATGTGCACATGCATGCTGCTTAGACACCTGTCCCTGTTGCTCTCTAGTAAATAAAACACTGCAGCGCTTAGGGCAGAACGAGCTGCACAGTGATGCAACACACAAGAAACACGTTACATGGTGCTCTCTTCCCTGATAACTGATAACCTTTTTTTCTGAAAAAAGGCCAACCTGCCTATTCCTGAGAAGAATGTGAACTGACAACACAATGTTAATCACAATGTGACATTTAAAAGAAATTGCTAACTTTTTACCCCTCAAGTTTTCTCTCCTCAACTAAATACAAGACAGGAGAGATTCATAAATAAAAAAAAAACTCTTCACATTTTTGGCAGAACATAAACAACTCATTAATAATTGACATCCTTTTTGCACTAGGAGAGGTTCATTATTGATTAGGCTAGGCAGTAAAGCTGGTTTCTCTGTCGGTCCTCCCTCAAATGTCAACAACTGTGTCCTGAAAGAGTTCATTTGAACTTGTAAATTAATCCTGCCACTGCTGTGATTTGTGGGGGAAAAATGGATTACACGTAACTTGGATGTCTCATCTCTGGATCTCTGCTTACCCACACTATGATGCTACGTAATAAAAACATAGTAGCCAGTGGACTTTGGATCAGGCCACAAGGAGTTTCCCTGTAACCAAAGACTCAGACGAAGAATCTGCTGAAGCCTGAACTGACAAGAGTCGCAACATGGAGGAAACTTCCTTGTGGTAACGTATCGTCACTTCCTGTTTTGCTGTCTGCCTGTGTGGTTTGCTCTCCAGCTCTCGAGCCACTAGCTATGGCTACTAGCTCTCTTTCCTCTCCTCCTCTGGTGTGCTCTCTCTGTCAGATGTTTAGCTACACCTCTGCCTCTTTTAGTGATAACGGTAAATGTAATAAATGTTGTCTTTTTGAGGCGCTCGAGGCGAGGTTGTCTGATTTGGAATCCCGGCTCCGCTGCATTGAAACACCGTCTGCGCCAGTTAATCTCGACGGACGCCCATTAGCTGCAGCGGAGCTAGCTAGCTTAGGCCCCCCTGTCACCGGTTCCCCGGCTCTCCTCTGCAGCGAGGAGACTGGGTGGGTGACGGTGAGAAGGAAGCCTAGTCGCAAAGCCCCGGTTCACCACCAACCTGTTCACGTTTCTAATCGTTTTTCCCCGCTCAGCGACACACCCGCTGAGGAAAAAACTCTGATCATTGGCGACTCTGTAGTCAGAAACGTGAACCTAGAGACTCCAGCGGCCATAGTCAAATGCATTCCTGGGGCCAGAGCAGGCGACATCGAGTCAAATTTGAAAATGCTGGCTAAAAGTAACTGTAAATATTCCACAATTGTTATTCACGCCGGCATTAATGACATCCGTCTCCGGCAGTCGGAAGTCACGAAACTTAATGTAGAATCGGTGTGTGACTTTGCCAAAACGATGTCTGCCACTGTAATATTCTCTGGGCCCCTCCCCAATCTGACCAGTGATGACATGTTTAGTCGCTCGTCATCCTTGAACCGCTGGCTGTCTGTGTGGTGTCCTAAAAATGACGTGGGCTACATTGACAATTGGAGCTCTTTTTGGGGAAAACCTGGTCTTATGAGACGAGACAGCATTCATCCCACTTTGGATGGTGCTTCTCATTTATCTAACAATCTGGCATCTTTTTTATCCAAATTTCCAAAACCATGACTACTCAGAGTTGGGACCAGGAAGCAGAGTCTCAGTCTTACACGCCTCTCTGCAGCTCCTCTTCATCCGCCACCCCTCAGCTTAGCCCCTGTCTTCCCCATCAGAGAATCGTTGTCTGCTCCCTCCAAAGTAAATAAAAATATAATGTATAAGCATCCCAAAGTGATAAAGCAAAATATTGGTAAAACTCAAATTAAACATAAAGCCTCTAAATTGAATGATTTGGCCTCTGTTCCTCCTCATAATTTAAAAATTAAATGTGGTTTATTAAATATTAGGTCTCTAACTCCCAAGTCTCTGTTAGTCCATGATCTGTTAATTGATCATCAGATTGATTTAATTTCCCTTACAGAGACTTGGTTAGGGCAAGAGGATTATGTTGGTTTAAATGAATCAACTCCCTCTGGTTATTTAAACTGTCAAAATCCCAGAAGTTCTGGTCGTGGAGGAGGAGTAGCAGCAATTTACCATTCCAAATTACTAGTTAATGTAAAGCAAAAAACATGTTATAATTCCTTTGAGGGCCTGGTCCTCAGTATTGGGCACTTTAGCAATTCCAGGTTAAACCCAATTTTATTTGCCATAGTTTATCGTCCCCCATCAACCTATTCAGAATTTTTATCCGAATTTCCTGATTTCTTAGCTGATTTAGTGCTGAAATCTGATAGAATAATTATAGTAGGGGACTTTAATATACATGTGGATGTAGATAGTGACTGCCTTAATGTGGCTTTTAATTCAATATTAGACTCGATTGGGTTTTCTCAGAAAGTAGGAAATTCTACTCATTACCTCCACCATACATTGGACCTTGTTCTGACATATGGCATAGAAATAGAAAATCTGGTAGTGTCTCCTCATAACCCTGTACTGTCAGACCATTGTCTGTTAACCTTTGATTTTACTATTTCTGACTATTTGGCTCCTAAAGAAAAATATTATCACAGTAGATGCCTCTCAGATGATGCTGTTTCCAAATTTATGCAGATTGTTTCCTCTATGCCATGTGTCAACACAACGGAAATAAGCTATAGACAGCTTGCTCCTTCTGTAATTGATAACATGGTGGATAGTGTTTCAGCTTCTCTACATCAGGCTCTAGACTTGGTGGCCCCCTTAAAAAAGAAAAAGTCTAATCAGAGATTTTTAACTCCTTGGTTCAACACAGAAACTCGTAGCTTAAAACAGAAGACTCGTCAATTAGAAAGAAAATGGCGCTCTACTAATTTAGATGAAATCTATTTAGCTTGGAGAAATCATCTTTTAATTTATAAAAAATCTCTTAGAAAAGCTAGAACGAGTTATTACTCTGCATTAATAGAAGAGAACAAGAATAATCCCAGGTTTCTTTTCAGTACTGTAGCCAGGTTGACAAAGAGTCAGGACTCTGTCAATCCTAGCATCCCCTTAGAGCTTACTAGTCAGGACTTTATGAACTTTTTCAATAATAAAATTTCATCCATCAGAGATAAAATCAATCAGATTCTTCCCACAGTTAACTTAAATACTGTAACTACTACAACTCCTTCTATTGATGTCTGTCTTGATGAGTTTACTCCAATCGACCTTTGTGAGTTAGACAAAATAGTTTCCTCATCCAAACCTTCAACTTGTCTTTTAGACCCTATTCCTACCAGGTTATTTAAAGAAGTCTTCCCACTTATTGGTAGCTTTATTCTTCATATAATCAATTCTTCATTAACTTTAGGCCATGTACCGCAGGCTTTTAAAACGGCTGTAATTAAACCCTTACTCAAAAAGCCAACGCTAGATCCAGGAGCTTTAGCTAACTATAGACCAATCTCTAATCTCCCTTTCATTTCAAAAATCTTAGAAAGAGTTGTTGCTATGCAATTATTTGACCACCTGCAGGGAAATGGTTTATTTGAGGAGTTTCAATCTGGGTTTAGAATCCATCATAGCACTGAAACAGCCTTAGCGAAGGTCACTAACGACCTCCTCATTGCATCTGATAATGGACTAGTTTCTGTACTTGTCCTTTTAGATCTTAGTGCAGCTTTTGATACTATTGATCATAATATTCTACTTGATAGATTAGAACACTATGTTGGACTTAATGGAACTTCGTTGCAGTGGTTTAGATCTTATTTATCTGATAGGTTCCAGTTTGTTCATGTAAATGATGAGTTTTCTCTCAGCTCAAAGCTTAGTCATGGAGTTCCACAGGGATCTGTGCTTGGCCCTACTCTTTTTAGTTTATATATGCTTCCGTTAGGCAACATTATTAGAAAGCACTGTATACATTTTCACTGTTATGCAGATGACACACAATTATACCTGTCAATGAAGCCAGATGATACTAATCAATTAGCCAAGTTAGAAGCCTGTCTTAAGGAAATCAAAGTTTGGATGACTTGTAATTTCCTGCTATTAAATTCAGATAAGACTGAAGTCATTCTTGTTGGTCCAAAAAACCTTAGAAATTCCTTTCCAAATCAAACTTTCAGTTTGGATGCAGTTACTCTTTCTCTTAATAGCTCTGTGAGGAACCTTGGAGTTATTTTTGATCAGGATTTGTCCTTCAATTCACATATTAAATTTGTTTCTAAGACTGCCTTCTATCATTTGCGTAATATTGCCAAGATTAGGAGCATCTTGTCTCAGAGTGATGCTGAGAAGCTGATCCACGCTTTTGTTAGCTCGAGATTAGATTATTGTAATTCTTTATTATCAGGTTGTCCTAAAACATCTTTAAAAAGTCTTCAGCTGATCCAAAATGCTGCAGCAAGAGTTTTAACAGGTACTAGAAAGAGAGATCATATCTCTCCGGTTCTGGCCTCCCTTCATTGGCTTCCCATAGAGTTTAGAATTAAGTTTAAAATCCTTCTTCTTACTTACAAAGCTCTAAACAATCAGGCTCCTTTTTATTTAAAAGATCTGATACTACCGTATCATCCTAACAGAGCACTACGCTCCCAAAATGCAGGTTTACTTGTAATACCTAGAATCTCCAAAAGTACAATGGGAGGCAGAGCCTTCAGTTATCAAGCTCCTCTCCTGTGGAATCAGCTGCCAATCTGGATTCGGGAGTCAGACTCGATCTCTGTTTTTAAGAATAGGGCTAAAACCTACCTTTTTGATATAGCCTACAATTAGGGAGGGATCATGTGTTTTCTGAACCCTCCCTTAGTTATGCTGCTAATAGGTTTAGTCAGCCGGGGGACCTCCAGTAATGCACTGGGCCTCACTCCTTTCCTCACTCTCTATGAAATATTTTTTTTTTTTGCTGGTCATTAACATTTGTTTGTTCTCTCCCATAGATTGAGTCCCCATCGTGCTGTTTGCTCTCTACATGTCTGTTCTTTTCTTCTTCTCTATCCCCTCACCCCCCAGCCAGTCGCAGCAGATGACTGCCCCTCCCTGAGCCTGGTTCTGCTGGAGGTTTCTTCCTGTTAAAAGGGAGTTTTTCCTCTCCACCGTCGCCAAGTGCTTGCTCACAGGGGATCGCCTGATTGCTGGGGTCTTTCTGCAACTGTGGGGGTCCTCCCTACAGTTGATAGTGCTATGAGATGACTGTTGTTGTGAAATGGCGCTATATAAATAAAGTTGAATTGAATTGAATTGAATTGAATTGAATTGAATTGAATTGAATTGAAACGGAGCATATTTACTCTATTAAGTTTTTTTGTGCAGATTTAAAATACTAATTCCACAACCAATAATTTCTGATTCAATATCTTAGTGTCTTGATTTTCTGTGGCAAAGGATTCAACTTTTTTTATAAAACAAAATACAGTAAGCACAAATCACTGTTAAAAATATTTCTTCATTCTATCAATAAATCTATCTCACACTTCTACCTTGGCAGGTGACAACATGCTACCAAAGGAAATCAGTTTCAGGCACAGAACCATAAACAAAGTGCTTAATCAAACTTTTACTTTATATTATGTCCAATATCTGGTATGTAAAAGGGCAGAAAAATCGCTTGAAAATGCACTAGGATTATCAGAGCAAGCTTTTGATAGATGATAGTTTTCAATCACTGCTGTAAACACAATCTTGAATAGAAAGTATTGATTTTATAAATAAAAACTAAGTGATACTAACAGCATATAATACTTATTTTGACTTGTTTCTCTTAACTAAATGCATTTCAAAATATTTCTGCTGAGGAAACACTAGTGAAAGGGAACTTTGAAATACAACAGAAATGTAAAGATTTAATATGTAAGGAGCAGTATCGATTTTCTTTTAGCAGCTGTGGAAAATCTAAGTCTTTAATACACTTTTTTTAAAAATCTGGCTTTTACTGAGTGAAACCAACTCTGTACATTTGTTGGGTCACATTGTGCTTAATGCTGCATCATACAGTAACCACTGCGGTGGTTACCAGGAAACTGGTTCCTCAGAAACATCAATAGATCAGGGTGACGATAGCAGGTAAGGGGGGAAAAAAAAAAAAAAAAAAGAAAGAAATTACTACAGAGACAACTATACTGGAAGAGTGCCTGGAGACAGTCAATGAGCGGAGGAACAGCCTCATTATCAGCCATGCTATGGACAAGAGTCATGTGACATAAGCGCCGCAGACACATGCATACTGTAGACATCAATTAAGTTCCAAGGCAAGTAGCTATTACACCAACCACACTGTTTTCACATTGTGCATACACAGGAACTGAGAGGAGGGAGTCATCAAGACCTATACTGAAACTTGATTTTGTGTTACCCACTTCTAAGTTCTTAGTCACATTACATAAGCTGAAGGTTAAGACTTGTATCTTTAGCAAATGATGGACAACGGTTAAAAAAAACCTGCATAAAAGATAATAAATGTACAGGGCTGCAGCTAGAAGGTCATATAGACCGCAAGTGCTACATTAAACGACACGCTGACACATACATTTTCAATCAAGAATTTTTTGTAACCGAATTATTCGAGTAATTGTTGCAGCCCTAGTTGTCACACAGTAGACCCCAAATATCACGATATTCAGTTTTACACCAGTATCAAAATTTATACTTGTATTATCATGAACGATACAATATGGCACACCCCTACTTGCCGGGGTTTGGAAAGTTGCTAAAATCTACCGACCAAGTCAAGCAAAAATAGTGGATAGCAGGACTACTGAGGGGACATGCAAATTTGATTGGCTGGTAGAGTCACATGGGGTGCTGCGCCAGCTAGAAGCACTGTGCTTCCAGCTGGTCCAATCACTAATTGCTGTAATCGGGGCCAATTGTGATGAACTTTGATTGACTGCATATCTGAATTTGACCGTGTCCATCCATCGTTTTGAATGCAGCACAAGCGAGTAGTTCGATCTCCTTGTAGCCACAATTTTGAGATGTTTCTGTTTTGAACAGTGTTCAACTAAAGCAACACAACCACGAGATCCATAACTCAAGAAATTGTTGCAATAAACACACTGGGCTTTCCCTGGTACTTCGCATTTCGCTATGAAGTCGACCATTTTTTCAACCACAACTTCGGTATTTTTACCGATCTTTACAGTCATTGACACAGTTTTTTCGAGCCATTCCCAACGAAACTTGTTCCTTATCCCTTTGTCGATTTCTAAAATTCTTGCTTTGTTGTCTTTCGTGAGTTTTAGGTTCACCATTTTCATGAAATCGGAAAACTCAGTTGATTGAACTGTCCGCCATTTGCATTTCGCTCCGCGTGTTGGATATGACAAAGGAATAACAAAATCGCCGATTGGTTGCTTCAATAAGTATCAGCCAATCAGTGGCCTTGTTACATTACATTACTGATCTCGCTGGGTAGCGCGTTCTGCGTGGTGGATTTGAGCAGCCGATCGAAAATACGACTCGCCGCTCATAACAGACCTCACTCCCCCCCCCCCCCTAAAATTTTCTCCTCGAATTTAGACGATTCACGAGAATGACCCTAGACATGATCAAATCTGAGGAATTCCGCGGATCCGCGGAGGATTCTCATCCCTGAGCACTGTGCCCTCCCCAACGTGCACATCATTGGTTGACACAACTCCTGGTGGATGGGTTGTTCTCGCCTGTTCATGACACCTCAATACATAAACAGTGAAACATGTTCCAGAAAACTATCGAGGCAAGAAATAAATGTGTAGTTGCTCAAAATATGTTTACTTTATACTAACAACCACTACTTTAAAAGTTGAGCACGAGTTCCAAGAAGTGATCGCCAGCTCCTTATTTGCATAAATTGGACTGGAGCAGGGATTCATGTAAATGAGAAGTTGCCACTTCCTCATGATGGCTTGAGATTCTTGATGTGACACTACCAGAATGCATGCGAGACATGCTATATAGACAATGGATTGGAAGCATCAAAATGTACGTCTAGGTGGACACGTAGCTTCACTGATGCCCAATGAAGATAGTGTGACAACAGACATGCATGCGCATAACTTTTAACCCAGTTGAATTTACTCACAAGGCAGAGAGAAGCAGAGAGCGGAGAAATATTTTTCCAGGACAACTTAAGCTTTTCCAGACATTTGACTTTTTTTCTCATTTCCTTAAGTTTTCCATGACTGGAAAATCGATAATCGTTTTCCAGGATCCATGGGAACCCTGACACTGCACACGGTACATTATACACTCGTCCATAGCCATTATCGACAATGCATAGCTAGCACACCAATAACCAAAAAATCCATTACAAATTCAAGTTTCAATATACTCAAGTTCTGTAATAAAACTAATAACCACATAATTGCGAGGAGTTTAAGAAAACAATCTACAAATTAAAGCAGAATAAATTAAGAGAAAATATCAGAAAATCATTTAATCCCCTACAATATGCACATCTTCAGTACATGTACAAACACTGTGTGAAATGAAAGCACCAAGGTGCTGATGCCTCGGTGCCTGTGGCATGGTAGCATGGGGGGCTGTAAAAAAAAGTCACACTGCCACTTCTAGTGGGACACACGATAGATATTGCGATATGTATTTTGTGTACTGAATGTCCTTTAAAATTTTGTTTTACTTACATTTTTATTAGAAATTTATGTATATATTCATTTCACGTATCAGTCCCTCCAGGATTTCGCAGGATGTTTTTATGATTGTTGCAGCCCAAAAAGCCTGAATTTGCGGGAGCTTTTTTAAAAAGTTGCGATAAAAGTTTTGAGAGGGGTTTTTTTGCACTAAAAGTTGTGGGAAAACTTTCAAATTTTAAAGCAGATGTTTTTTTCCAGTTTACTGCAGTGATATTCTATATAACAATACAAGAAAAACACAGAATACAAGAAAAAAGTTCCTATTAAACAGTGATTTGTAAATTAAGCTGAAACTTATGCTATACAGTAAAACTCTTGTGCAACAGCAAATACAGACTAACAATATCCATTACAACAGCTAAATTGCATTGAATGCATGTTAAAGAGTACAGATTTTGAAATTCTTGGCAGCACCTTCATTTGAAAACTCTCTACGGTCCCCAACCACTTGGTACCGAGTGGAGAGGAAAAAATAAACAATTTATTCTGTTGCTCTGTATTGTCTATCAAAGTCTGTTTTTCTGGAAAAAAAAAAATACAAACAATATTCTCTTTCTGTGCCTAACTCCGACCTGTCTATCTGCTACGCGTCTTGACACACACCTGTCTCATCAGACACTCATTTTTCATGGGGGGTTGTCTGAAGATTCACAGTTTTAAAGCTCATTGACAAAACACAGTAACGATTTTACCTCTAAAGATGTTTAAAATGTTCCAACACTGGCTGTAGTGTTAGGTTTGCTCGTTTTGTTTGTGGTTTTATGGCATCTCTTCTCACGCACGCTCCTGCAACAGGGTGCTTTTGGGACAGGCGGACATTTTTCAACAAAAATCCAGCACTTCATACACGCGGCCTGGATGGAGACATGGCGAGACATCCACCGGCAGGCTGGGGGAGACTGAGGAAGGGATGATGTTGGAAACCTCGCAGATGAGTGTTTTCTTTAAATCACACACTCTGTTTTTGAAGAAAAAGAAGAAGCAGCCATCTCTATTGTCATTCAATCTATATAGCCAATCATGTACAGTAGAACGAAATTACATTTCTCCTATCTACAATGTTAATCATGTAGAATCAGAGGGGTCGCTGCCATGTAAGGCGCCGCCACAAACAACTTCTCCTTCCCCATTCTATTACGCTGAGCACCAAGCTAGAATGCGGGAAGTACAATTTTTATATGGTTTTTGGTATGACCCAGCCACGACTTGAACCCCCAGCCTCCCAGTTGTGGGGCGGATGCTGTATCAACTAGGCCACCACTCCAGTGCTGATGTGTTCCATTAATACTCACTGTAAACATGGAAGTGAACACGGTGCAGTGATACATTTGTTTGGTTAGACTGAGTGTTTGAGCACGACTCAGGGACAAATATGATTGGTGAAAGTGGCAGATGTTGTCGAGGACTGGCCAAAATTGCAGGAAAGTTGCGGTGATTGGACAAAGTTGCAAGGTCACGCAATAGTCATGCTGATTGGCTGATTTCACGTGACTTGACGTGATCGCAACATCACAAAATTCTGGAGGGACTGACTTATGAAAAAGCTGAATAATACAATGAAAACTTGCATCAGAGAAAATTCTTCACAACAAAATGTAACTGAGCAAAGTGTCTTTTTATCAGTTGTTTAACAGAACTCATTATAAGTAATCAAGTTTATCCCCATGGGCAGAAATGTTTCACTTTACCACGCATAGTTAATACTTGGCGGTCTAAGAAGTGACAGAAGTATAATTTTTCGCTTTTTTTTTTTTTTTTTTTTTTTAAATGTGTCTACATTCCATTAGTTGTTTTTGGCGAGCCACTCGCTCTTATTTTGAAGGGTTGCAAGACCGGATAGGAGCTCTTATTTTGGAAGTTCGTTTGCCAAGTTTTTCCACTTAGCGAACGAACGTCCAGAGTTCAGACTTGAAATGTTTATCACCCCCCCCCCCCCCAGTTCCTGTGCTTAAGGTGAGCCTACGTTTATTCTGTTCTCATCCTTTTAATTTCTGCTTGCTGCAGTCTGCAGTCTAGATTTCTCTGTGAGCATGCAAGGGGGCAGGCAGGGCAGCCCCCATGGTGAGCTAGAGAACTTCCACTTTCAGTGTTCAGTGGCCAAGCTGCAGACAAACTTGTCTCGCAGCAGCACCAGCTCATTTTAATGTGATAAATATTCGAGTATCTGCAAGATAATGATTTATGTATCGCGGGCGGCCAAATGTACCGATACAACAAATATATTCGGTATATCGCCCAGCTCTAAGACTGTGACAGGAAGTCATCCGTGTGCTGTAAAAAAAAGTTGCACTGCTGCTTCTAGTGACCTGGCATAGTTATTACAATAAATTTTTTGTATTGTAATAACTTTTGTATTGGCTACACTGCACAGCAGTGGTGAGTTAAATTTGTGGTTATTTTAAAAACAAAGCCTTATCTCATTTCTGCAATTCTGGCAAATTAAAAGTCGAGAAAATATGGTGATACAATGATACAAGCCTTTAGTTCCACTTAATTTTGACTGGGTGAGCTGAAAGACAGGTGGACAGATCCACACACAGACACATTGAGTGATTACCGTATGCCTCCGTTTTCACAGAGGCATAATGAAAATGTCCCATCTTAAAAACTGTAGGACGAGTTAGGCGGACAAACCATATACCCTCTACTGACACTGCGTTCAAAAAATAAAGTTCTAAAACCTGTAATTTTCACAAAAATTAACCAAAATCAAAATCTTTGCTTAAAAAACAAACAAACAAAAAAAGCATTGTCAATACATGTACAAACAGTATGTGAATTAAAACAGTTCTAGCTTGAAAGCTATGGGAACAGTTTGCCGGACAAACCTGGATGCACAGACAGACATCATCATACTATCATATTATAATGCAAGAAAAGTGTCTGTGTGTTCCGCGCATATCTCCTGAACCATTCGTCAGACTGGTCTCATATTTTACATGTGCTGAGGTTGCGAGGGTGTGCATCCCCGAATTTCAGCCTCCCCGGATATGTGGAAGTTTAGGAGGGAAAATCTTTAATGAACCTCCATAGGGAATCCATAGTGGAGCTGTGGGCGTTCATAGCTATGACGTTACAGGCGCACACTGTGTTCCTATGATGTAACATGACCATATAAGGAGTTCTGAACAACTCCTTTGAACAGCTCCTATGATGTCATACAGACACCATGGGCACACTGTGAGGTCAGAACACTCTTTCTACGGGTATGCAGAAATACTTGCTTAACCATGTCAAAGATCAAAGGCAAGCATCCCCATGGTTATTAACAGTAACTTTCTACAGGCATACAGAAATGCTTGATTACACCTGCCTTCTACGGACAAGCAGAAATACTTGTTTATATTTGGTTTCTACGGGCATGTACTAGTAATAACAATTACATATAAATTGCATATATAATAATTGGTACCAGTTCACAATGAAGAACATTACATGCAATGTGCACTGTCCCTTCTTAATAGAAACCTAAACATGAGATTCTCATGTGACTCCATTACATAAAGGATGCTTAGTGCCGTTAGCATTTTAGTCCCGAATGTTCCTGATCATGGCAATGTTTAATTATGCAGGGTTTTTTTTAAATTAAAAATACGAAAGGCATGCCCACCAGTAAGGGAAAACTGTTAAATGTTAATATTACTTTACAGGGTAATCTCACTTCTAGGCACTTGCTGACAGGTCTGTTAGATAGCTAGTACTTGATAACTGGACTGCTAACAATTGGCCTTACTTCACCCGACTAAAGGAAGATTTTCAGTGGATGATGGCCTTTTTTCTAGATGATTCATCCCTTCTCTGCGTGCTGTCTGTTTTCATCAAAAATTGACTGACGAAACAAATCACTGAAAAATTGCACAAACCGAATCTGGGATGCAATGCACTGCATCTAGTTGAAACATAAACACTGACTATAATGAAACCCATTTGCTCCACTGACTGCATCCAGTGGCAATTAGGCAGTTCCTCCAGGATTTCACTGGATGTTTTTATGATTGTTGGGGCCCAAAAAGCCTGAATTCGCGGGAGCCTTCTTAAAGGCCTCGGACGGTGACATTTTTTTATTGAACCAATAAACTGATTGTATGAAAATATTCCATTCTGGCCATTCCCGTGATTTAAAATGTGTCACCAGCCTCCATAAATGACTTTATTTGTTAATAGCCCATATTTCACTTAGTGATGCTGCAGTACCGCCATCTCTCGATAGGGGCGTGCAGCAGTGACGTCAGGTCAGGGAGAAACAGGAAATGGCTGCAGGAAATGGATGATCACCTGCCTGCAAAAATGGCTGAACGACAGCAGAGTGATTCGGACAGCGATTATTTTATCGAGTATGATGACCGCAATATAAGTGATGATATTGAAACTGACAAATCTGATGATGAAGTAGTTTTGGGTGGTGCTGATGGGGTTATTCAGCCGTATTTGTTCGAGCCCGAGTGTGCGGCGTAAGACGCGGACGAAACAGCGACCGGAGCAGAACGAGAGGACGAGAGGCAAGAACGAGAGGCTCGCCGATTTATATTGGTAAAATATGCTTTGAAATTTTTTATTTTTTTTTAGGCGATATGCATGGTCACACACTTAATTATCAAAATAAAACTGCCAATTTTTCCCTCGCTGCCTTACTTGGCGACTTATAAACATTCTCTTTCTGCTCAAAATTTTTTACGTGTTTTAAATATTTTCTAATCAAACTTCATAGACCAATTTATATAGCACTCCCACGAGCCATTAGTTTATTATAAGCATCTGATTATACCATTTTTTTTAACAGGTGCACTTGTGAGAAATGCAACATTATGCCAACATCAACTGAATCTCGGTGCTGCCAGGAGGTATTGAAGGTGAAGAAGTGAGGGTTATGTTGCCTGCCTGTGCTGTGAGCCTCATCAGAGAAACATTCCCATCTGATCACTACAAGGGATTTTGCCTACCAAGATTAGATTTGTGATCAATGTTATTTAAATAAAGTTTTTTAAAATCATATATTGAGTTTATTAATGTGCATGTCAATTTTATAATTCTAATATTTCAGCATTCATCAAAGTCGGATCTCATATACATTAGAGTAATTTTTCTACCATTTTATGGTGTAAAATTCGTGTGAAATTTTTAAAAGCACATTTCTCTAAAAATCTTAGGCTTATAGTTTTTTGTCTTAGCAAAATATGTTGCTTCCCTAACAATTGAAAGCTGAACTTTCATTGCTAATTGGAAATTTATTCTACTTTTACATGTTTGATTTTGAAAATCTAGATACATGTTGCTCAACAGCATCAGCTTTGATGGGACGCTGAAATTTGGCACTCAGTGTTGCTGGAACTCTGGCTTGTACAGAGTGCCACTGCTCCAATAAGTGGGTTGGATCAACCAAGGTTTTGTCGAAAAGAGTATTCATCAGATCATCCACATATTCTGAAATAAAATTAATTTAATAAAAATTAGAAATCGGACTTCCGGTTATGGCTGCCACGTAGGACGGACGTGTCTCGCTCTGCTCTGCTCCTGGAGAAAAAAAATCGGCAAATAACTCTCTCATTTGGGACAGAACGTATCCCAGCATTTGGGCGAGGATATGTCGGCGAAGCCTAAGGCTGGAAAACCAGGAAAAGGAAAAAGCGAGCCGCCGAAACAGTCCAAATTAACGGACTTTCAGGTCTGTGACGCAGCAAACAAAACTCCATATATGGCGGAGGAGGCTGGCAACGGTGCGATGTCTGCGCGGGGAGGCGCAGATGCGCTGATGGCTGCCATGAGTTCAATGAGAGCGGACTTTTCCTCTAGATTTGATGGGATTATGACAGCGTTGGAAGGAATAAGAAAGGAATTGGGTGACTGTGTAGAACGAACGGCGCAGATGGAGCTCCGTCTCGCTAGTGCTGAAGATGACGTCACCCGTCTTCAATTAAAGGTGCGCACTTTGGAAAAAAAAAATAAATCTCTGGAAGATAATATTTTGGATTTGGAATCTCGGTCGAGACAGAATAATTTGAGGCTGGTGGGTCTTCCAGAGGAATCAGAAGGTCGGGACGTATGTTCCTTTCTGGAAAAGTGGATTCCGGAGGTGCTGGGCAGTGAGGAGTTGCAATCAGCAGTGGTTCTGGAAAAAGCACATCGTATTGGCCCACGGAGAGATAAGGGACCGCCGAGGACCTTAATTATGAAGTTTCTTAGCAACAGAGACAGGATGAAGATCTTCAACGCTGCACGTGCTAAAGGAGAGATTAAACACCAGGACCAGCAGGTGCGGTTCTACCCAGATTTGGCCACAGGAATCCAGCAATTGAGGAAGCAGTTTGATCCCGTACGTAAGGAGCTGCGCAACCTTGGGATTCGTCATGGTGTAATCTATCCTGCGAGACTGCTGACCACGTATGAGGGCAGAACCCACATCTTCAAGACCCCAGAGGAGGCGCAGGAGTTCATCAAGAAGATCAAAGAAGAAGAAGAGACTGGTGGGAGCTAAGCATGAACAAAATATAAGGTAGAATAATTAAGCATTTGCACAGGCATCTGACTGACTTGAAGTAAATAGTAAGGTTACAAAATATAGATTGTATTATATATTAAAAAAACAAAACAAAAACAAAACAAACAAACAAAAAAAACTATGATGTACAAAGTTGTTAAAAATTTTGGAGTTAAGTTGGAAAACTACAGAGGAGAGTTAATGTTACGTCATTAAAAGCAGTAGAGTTAGGGTGATTGGGAGGATGAAGAAGGAGTGGCTTAGGCTGTTCCCCGTGGGTGTGGAACGGTCGATGGCTATATCGGGAGACAGAATTTTTCTTTTGATTTTGGGGGGTTTGCCACAAGTGTGGGAAGGGGAAATTTGTTTGTGTGTAGTTTGTAGGATGAATGTTCAACCACTCATGTTTTTGCTTCTCTGTATGAGCATGTTTACACTGCAAGGTAATCCCAAACTCTCTATTGATCATGGACCAAAGTGTTAATCTTAATTTAACTTCATGGAATTGCAGAGGTCTACAAAATTTAAAAAAACTTAAACAAGTTATGAATAAAATAAAGGACATGGGTTCAAGAATTGTGTTTTTACAAGAAACTCATCTGATAGAGGAGGATGTTAAAAGAATTAGGAGTAGATGGCAGGGAAGTGTATTCACCTCTTCATTTTCATCCCGAGCCAGGGGAGTTATGACTCTCATACATAAATCAGTTCCTTTTCAAGTGAAAAATGTAATTGGAGACAAATTTGGAAGATATGTAATCATTCAAGGTTCTTTGCTATTAGAAAATATAAATCTTGTGAACTTATATGGTCCCAATATAGATGATCAGAAGTTCTTTGCTAATTTATTTCTCATCTTATCATCACTTACAGGGCAACATATAATAGCAGGGGATTTTAATTGTACATTGAATCCAGGTGTGGATAGATCAACAGGACTGGATTGTACGCACATTGGATGTAGGATGACTATTAATCATTTTATGAAAGAATTGAGATTGTTGGATATATGGAGAGAAATGAAACCACAAGTTAAAGCCTATTCTTGTTATTCCAGTACCTACAAGACATTCTCACGTATTGATTATTTTTTGATTTCCACAGAATTAAGGTCCAAGATTCAAAACTGCTTTTATGATAACATCGTGATCTCTGATCATGCACCCTGTTGTCTAATATATGTAGATAAAAAATTGACAAAGGAATCAGGCAGATGGCAATTTCAGCATAAATGGCTTCAGGATGAGGAATTTGTCAAGTATATAGAAAAACAGATAGACGAGTTCTTTGACATCAATACTACACAAACATCAGCATGTGTAAAGTGGGAGGCTTTCAAAGCTTTTATTAGGGGACATATTATTAGTTATACAGGATCAAAATCTAAGAAGACTCGAGAGGAGAGAGCTAAATTGGAACATAAAATAAAAAGTCTTCAGGAAAAAGTGTATGCAGGAAGAGATCCAAGGTTGGAGAATGAATTACTGATTTTGAGAGCTGAATACGACAAAAAATCAGCGAATAGAGCTGCCTCGAGTCTTCTAAGATTGAAACAATCTTTTTATGAACAAGGTGAAAAATCAGGAAAATTATTAGCATGGCAGATTAAACAATTGGAAATTAAAACACCAATAACCAGTATTATAAGTAACGGACAGGTAGTTATAGATCCTTTAGAAATTAATAGAGCCTTTAGAGATTACTATGAAAAATTATATGATACCAAAAATGAACCTGATTTAACAAAACTAAATGGGTTTTTGAACGAACTATCTATACCGTGTATTCCAAATGAAAACAGGGAGATATTGGAGTCTAAAATTAGTCAAGAAGAAGTTGGGCTAGCCATTGATAATATGAAATCAGGAAAAAGTGCAGGACCAGATGGTCTTCCAGTTGACCTTTATAAAAAATTTAAGAATAAATTAATAAAACCTTTTTTGGAAATGGTTTTAGAAGCATTTCAAAATAATAATTTACCATCATACATAAATAATGCCTTAATTATACTGCTGCCAAAACCAGGTAAGCCCTCTAATAAATGTGAAAATATGAGACCAATAAGCCTATTAAACGCCGACCTTAAGATAATCTGTAAAATTTTAGCAAGACGAATACAAGAAATTTTACCAAATATTATTAATCGAGATCAGAATGGCTTTATAAAGGGTAGACAAGGCTTCCATAATGTAAGAAGACTATTTAATATTATTTATTTTAATAAAGAAGCACCGGATACAGCTCTCCTATCATTGGACGCCGAAAAGGCCTTTGATAGAGTTGAATGGCCCTTTCTTTTTGAAGTCCTACAAAGGTTTGGACTTGGAAATAATTTCATAAAATGGGTTCAAATAATATACAATAATGCTACAGCAGAAATCCTAACAAATAACAATATTTCAAAACCAATAAAAATCAATAAGAGGATGTCGACAAGGCTGTCCACTTTCACCTTTACTGTTTACTATGGCAATTGAACCTTTAGCGATAGCGATACGTTTACATTCACAAATATATGGAATTAAAGTTGGACCAACAGAACATAAAATCTCCCTGTACGCCGATGATATAATTTTGTTTATGTCGAATCTAAAAAAATCAATTCCAACCTTGTTGAATTTAATAAAGAATTTTGGGGAAATATCAGGATATAAAATAAATAAAACTAAATCTTCAATATTAATGCTAAATGAGACCCAGAGAAATTACCCAGCCCCTGAGGTAAATCAATTCAATGTTGTAAATCAGTTTAAATATTTAGGAATCCAAATTGTGCCTAAGCTAGAATCAGTCGCCAGTGTCAACTATGAAGCCTTAATGTCAGATATCAATGAGTTAACTCAGAGATGGATGTCACTACCAATGTCGATGATCGGGAGAATCAATATACTTAAAAGTAATATTTTACCTAAAATACTTTATTTATTTCAATACATTCCCTTATCACCACCTTTAGATCTATTCTCAAGAATAAAAAAAAAGTTAGTGGAATTTATATGGAACAACAGGAGGGCTAGATTACGTTTGTCTTTATTATATTTACCATTTGATCGTGGAGGTCTGAAATGTCCAAATTTTATGTTGTATTATTGGTCGGCACAACTGAGGTCTATGACATATTATTTTTCATCAAATGATCTCCCTCACTGGACTGAAATGGAATCATACAATTTACCTTTACCTCTTCCCATATTCATATACTCAGATTCGGCAAAAAAATTACAAAAACAAGTTAAAAATCCATTTGTAAAGCATATGATCAAAATATGGTGTGAAGCTAAAAACTATTTAAAAGAACCACAGTTATTGTCACAATTTAGTCCAATATGGGGTAATCAATATTTTAAACCAGGGAGAGCGGACGCTGTATTTAAAGTATGGAATTTAAAAGGGATACAAAAGATTCAGGATTTATATTTGCCATGTGCAGACAACATAATGTCTTTTGAAGAGCTGAGGATCAAATTTAATCTCAATAGAACACATTTTTTTTAAATATCTTCAACTTAGAAACTTTATTCGATCAAATCAAAATAAAGCTCTCACTCGACCTATTTATTCATCCTTGGAAAAAATGATGATGAAAGATAGTAAAAGAAAGGGTATTATTTCAGAGTTTTATAACTCATTGACACTATCTTCAAGTGAAAATTCACTGAAAAGATTAAACTACTGGAAAGAAGATCTGCAAATTGAAATTTCAGAGGAACAATGGGAATTGGCTTGTACAGAAGCTCAAACCAAATCAATAAATGCACGCCTTAAATTGATACATTTCAAATGGTTAATGCGGATGTATGTTACACCGGAGGAGTTAAATAGATACAACAAAAATATACCAGATACATGCACAAAATGCATGGAAAGTAAAGGAACCCTATTTCATTGTTTATGGGAATGTAGATTAATAAGAATGTTTTGGGAAGAGGTGAGGGTAACAATTGAAAAAATAATCTCAAAACAAATCATATTGAATCCTAAACTGTTTTTGTTGGGTCTGTACCCAGAAAAGCATAATTTTAATAAAAGTGAAAGAACATTCATAGACCTCAGTTTGCTTAATGCCAAAAAATGTATTGCACTATTATGGAAAAAGACTCATAGACCAGATGTGACTCAGTGGTTAAGACAGATGTTAACAAACCTTCCATTAGAAAGAATAACATATATACTGAAATCAAAGGAAATTGTGTTTGAGAATATATGGAGACCTTTTATTGATTATGTAAAAAATTTAAACATAACTCTTGAAGAAGAAGGTGAATGATGTGTGTGGACCTTGTAAATTCCAAACTGGTGAACATAATATGTATACTTATGTATTGGATTGTCTAGACTAAACAGAGGAGCATTGTTGAAGACTTGATTTTGTTGGTGGTTGTTGGTGTTTTTAGTGCATTTTTTTTTTTTTTGTAGTACTTTAGTGTTAGTGTTTGATTGTTTGTATCATGTTTGTTAAAAAAAAAAAAAGGTTCAATAAAGATATTGTGGAAAAAAAAAAAATTAGAAATCGAAAGCTCCTTGTAAGTGGTTGTGGAAATTCCAACGATACCGGCTGCATTTAGAACTCTGAGGACCTTGACATATGACGCACCAGTGAAGAGAATGGCGGATGAAAGCTGTATGTTACCAGCTGGGATGTCCCTGATCATCGATCAGGATAGATCCTCAACACAATGTGGACAATGTTGTTTGATCACCAACAGAGAGCCTTTAGTGTGACTTGTTACCTCACATGGATGACTGCAATGAGGACAATTGCTGAATAATCAAATTCAAAAAAAAAATCCACAGTATTTGAAGGTTGAGTGACAGTGGATAACATCTGCAAAAACAGTAGATCAACATAATTTCATTCCAGAGGTGTCAAATTGGATTACATATATAGAAATATAACTTGAGCAAAGAGGCACAACCACCTCCCTATACAGCACTGAATATTTCATATTTGATTAGTATGAATACCCTAAAATTCTAATATTTGATAAGTTGTTAAGGCAATGAAATTCATTGCTTGTAAATAATTTTAGTAAATATTGGCAGTGAATATTTAAAAAAGAAAAATTACCCTGTTTACTTCTCTTTCTGACAGCAGATCGCATCGGTAGATCACCCTTGCTTTTCACGCCACTTCACTGACACTTGTCTGAGAGTGGGACTTTGAAATGAACGGATATATAGTTGGAACAGCCGATTTTTTTATCAGCAATCTTTTTGCTAATTTCATTTCAAATTGCATCTTATTCTCAAAATCGCTGTCAACAAAATGTCTAATGCACATGTTGGGTGATTTTGCGCCATAATTCCAATTTTTTAGCGTTTTCTGAACGAAATTCACCCATGCGGTTCTGATTTTCCCAGGCAGGGGAAGTTCCTAAACACTCACCGCGTGCTCCTCAGCGTGCTCCTCCTCCTACTCAGGTCGCTCCCTGACCTAACGTCACACAGCCAGTGGCCATTTTAGCCGCTGATCGCTTGGCAGACAGACAGCTCTCAAGGAAATCATACTTCAATAGCGCATTGTCACCTTATGCGACATTTGTTGACACCAAAACATGTGCGGTTCAAATTAGCTCGTCTCACACACAAATTTAAGATATGATTTAGCGATATTGTAATTTCGTCCGGCCGAGGCCTTTAAAAAGTTGCAATAAAAGTTGCAGTGTTTTGAGAGGTTTTTTGCACTAAACGTTGTGGGAAGAATTACAAATTTTAAAGCAGTTTTTTTTTTCCAGTTTACTGCAGTGATATTTTATATAACAATACAAGAAATGCACAGGATTGTCAAAAATTTCCTATTACAGTGATCTGTAAAATAAGCAGAAACTTCTGCTATACAGAAAAACTTTTGTGCAACAGCAAATACTGATTTTAACACAATATCCATTACAACAGCTAAACACACACTTGTCTCTTCAGACACACATCTTTCATTTACAGCGAGGAGGAGGGCGGGGGGTCATTTGTCCATGTCCAGACCCAAGTTTCACAGCTTTAAAGCTCACTGACAAGATATAGTAATGATTTTACCTCTAAAGATGCATAAAATGTTCAAACACTGGCTGTAGTGTTAGACTTGCTCGTTTTGTTTGTGGTTTTATGGTGTCTCTCTTCCTGCTCGCTCCCGCGATGGGGTGCTTTTGGGGCAGGCGGATGTTTTTCAACACAAACCCAGCACTTCGTACATGCGGTCAGCATGGAGACGTGGCGAGATGTCCACCGGCAGGCTGGGAGAGACGGATGAAGGGACGGTGTTGGAAACCTTGCTAGGCCGTGAGCAGCTGCCACTTTTCGTTCAGTTTCGTGGCACCCAACGGGGAACTAAAATTTTAGTGTTTCTAAATTAAGATTACATTATTGTACAACAAAATATCGATGTTCCCACTTCCAAAGGTGTGGATAGCTGTATGAAAAATGCGACTGAAGTCAGTCGGTAATAATTGTCTGGCTACCTTAAACATGGCCCAGTCCGGGACGTTTTAACCAATCAGCGTCGTCCTTTTGGTCATGTGACAACAAAATGGCAGCGCCCACAGGGGTAGCGTGTGCTGAAAGCCTCTCCTGGGTTATTCACATTTCTGATAAGTTTTCGGGCAGTATCACTCGTTTTACTGAAGCATCGTGGGCAAAAGTACGTGAGTGTTCCCAAAAATGGCTTGTACTTGACAGACCCCAACAGAAAGTAGCAGAACAACGTCGCGACTTGTTTGAGAAAGGTGAGTGGCAGCCATTGTTTATGGTTGTACTGCGTGTGCCCTGGAGTCGTTTGGCTCCGATCATTTGTAACTCTAAATATGAACTAAAATGGAACCCTAGATGTCTAAAACCTTTGTCAACCGCTCACAGGGTGACCTAGTCCTGGTCTAAGACTCCGAGTAGGCCGATCTGGGGGTGTGGAGGCTAATAACCAAGGGACTCTGGGTGCCAGGTAACATAGTCCTAGTATAGATCTAGATGATGCAGATCAACTCACTCTGATGATGCATCTATCCCCAGAACCCACCCTGGGCCTGAATTATAGTCAAAATATACCACTACCACAAAGTAGCTCAAATGGGAAAAGGGTAGCAATCCCAATGAGCTTAACTCTGAGCCTGAGGATTGGATGTACTTCTCAGCCCAAGCCCAAGGGGTGCAGTGTACTAGTCGGTGAGGGAGGAACAAGTTTGGGCATACATTTATATAGTTTGCACATAGTCACACCCATACTATCAAGCCTTAGGCGGATGGAAAATGGCCTGTTAAGGAAAGCCCATATGTTTGTGATGTGTCACCCAAGAAAGGTTAAACTCATGGCAGCAGCAGTCGCCTGTATACTTTATGCTCTCAATAAATATGGGCACACGGTCTGTGCTTGCCATTTTGCAAGTTTACATTGAGCAGTGACTAGGTTGCACAAGGTCTCTATTATAAGCTCACCGTTAATGTGAAAATTATCTGCAATCTATATATGTTTTATATCTATATGGGTACAAGGTAGGCCTAATGTTATAATACCCTATGGTCCATATAATATGTTTTCAGATCTAAACAACCTTGATCCAACATTTGGCTACCATCGTGTGTGCTATAGCCGTTTTACGGACAAAACAAGAGTGGAACGTGCTGAAGCTCGTAAAAAACAACTGGCGAAGCCCACACTCCTGAGCCTCAGGAGCAAAGCAGACCAGAACTTAGTCCCCCAACACCATCTCCTAAAAAGCGATTGTGATCTCACCATGCTGCAGCAACCATCAGCCAAGCATCTGCAAGGTCATACAGGTTGATACAGGTTGATACATACAGGTTGTATACAGAATACAGGTTGTATCAGGATATGACAGCTATACATGTTGGATTTATGTAAATTAGCAGAGTTCTTTGACACTCAATCACATAACTGACCAGGAATCGATTTCTCGGGTCAACGTTATTTGGAAAAGATGTATCAAACGTGATTCTAGGTAGAGTGGTTAAGAAGTTAGGCTATCCATGCCTATGATGGCCATCTTGGATTTATTTAAATGAGTGGAGTTCTTTGACCCTCAATCACACAAGTGACCTCAGAAATCGATTCCTGGGCATAACATTATCCGAAAATGATGTCTCAAACGTGATTCTAGGTGGACTGATTAAAAAAGTTCATCCATCCATGACGGCCATTTTTGATTTATGCAAATAAGCGGAGTTCTTTGAACCTCAATCACATATTTGACCTCAGAAATCGATTCCTCGGGTCAACATTATGCAGAAAAGACATCTCAAACGTGATTCTAGGTAGAATGGTTAAGAAGTTGGACTATCCATGCCTGTGGCGGCCATCTTGGATTTATGCAAATGAGTGGAGTTCTTTGAGCCTCAATCACAAAAGTGACCTCAGAAATCAATTCCTGGGCATAACATTATCGGAAAATGATGTCTCAAACATGATTCTAGTTGTACTGATAAAAAAAGTTAGGCCATTCGTGGCAGCCATCTTGGGTTTATGAAAATTAGTGGAGCCCTCAATCACATATCTGACCTCAGAAATCGATTCCTCGGGTCAACATTATCCGAAAAAGACATCTCAAACGTGATTATAGGTAGAGTGGTTCAAAATATAGTCCATCCACATCCATGGTGGCCATCTTGGATTTATGCAAATTAGCGGGGTTCTTTGACCCTCAGTCACACTAATGACCTCGGAAATCGATTCCTCGGGTTAACATTAGCCGAAAAGGACGTCTCCAACGTGATTCTAGGTAGAATGGCTAAAAAGTTAGTCCATCCATGGCAGCCATCCTGGATTTATGCAAATTAGCGTGGTTCTTTGACCCTCAATCACACAGTCGACCTCAGAAATCGATTCCTCGGCTCAACATTATCCGAAAAAGAGGCCTCAAACGTGTTTCTACGTAGACTGGTTGAAATGTTAGGCCATTCATTCCCTTGGTTAGTCGTGGCAGCCATCTTGGATTTATGCAAATTTGACATAGCTATCCACACCTTTGACAGTGGGAACATCGATTTTTGGATTCAGCAGGGGTTTTTTTACATAGAAATCATCAAAGATCCCGTAGTTCCCAGTTGGGTGCCACGAAAATCATTTTCTAGCCACATTTTGAGGGAGCTGCTCACGGCCTATGCGAGTGAGTGTTTTGGGGGGTTTTTTGCCTTTTTTTTTTTTTTTTTTTTTTTTTTAAATCACACACACTACTACCACAAATAACTTCTCCTTCCCTATTCTGTTACACTGAGCACCAAGCTAGAATGTGGGTACCATTTTTATATGGTCTTTGGTGTGACCTGGCCGGAACTTAAACCCCCAACCTCCCGGTTGTGGGGCAGATGATTTATCCACTAGGCCACCACTCCGGTGCTGATGTGTTCTGTTAATACTCACTGTAAAGTGAATGTGGTACAGAGATGCATTTGATTGGTTAGACTGAGTGTTTGCGTGCCACTCAAAGACAAATATGATTGGTGAAATTAGCAAAAGTTGACGAGGATTGGTAAAAATTGCGGGAAAGTTGCAGTGATTGGACACAGTTGCAAGGTCGCGGCAGTAGCTCAGTAGGTCATCCAATAACCAGATGGTTGGCGGTTCGAATCCCACTCTCCCCAGATATCCTGTTACTGTGTCCCTGGGCAAGACACTTAACCCACCTTACCTCCAGTGTCCATAACACTGGGTCTGATGTGTATAAATGTTTGGTGGTGGCCGGAGAGGCCATTGGTGCGGACTGGCAACCACGTTTCCGTCAGCCTGCCCCAGGGCAGCTGCGGCTACAATAGTAGCTGATGAATAATGTATCTATTTGTAAAGTGTCTTTGAGAGTCTATGATAAAGCACTATATAAATCTGATGTATTATTATTATTATTATTATTATTATTACTACAGATTCACTGATTGGCTGATTTCACGTGAATTGACACAATCACAACATTGCAAAATCCTGGAGGGACTGATTAGGGGTAAGGGGGCATTAATTGCTAGTTTAACAGTAAAACCGAGGATGCCTGTTATCTCAACTCACAGAATTTTGAATCAATTATTTTTACTAATCGTTATTTGACTTTAAGTACGAACTTCAGCCCTATAAAAGTATACAGGGTTTCCTCTGGTAACACTTCCCCATGGTGGCCCGCCTTGCCAGAAATGGTACCGCCACGCCAAGCAGATATGATTTTATTAATAAAAACATATGAAGCAATGACTTTTCGCAAGCGCGCACACAAACAACGCGCGTGGCTGTCATCCGCGCGGAGTTTAGAAGTGCCCCGCTCACACGAGTTTTCTAGTCAGTCAGCAGGCAGTGTCTCGCTAAGCGTGACCGTCCAAAAGAAATATGAGTTTATAAAGTACTTTAAACGCGGAAAAAAAAATCATAAGATGTACTGTATGTAAGCACTGGAGGCATTTACCATGGTTTTAGCCCGCTGGAAACGGGAGCCATAATGGAAGTGTCGCTTAGCTAAGAGATGTGGTTAGAATTCAAATGCAGCCGGCTTCATATGAAGGGAAAGGCAGGGGGACTGATGAATTGCTGAGGATATATTTCACCAGCCACTACAATATTAAGTTATGAGACTGGCAATTTCTCTCATTTTTCGCACGAGCAGGCGTGCCGTTTTTATTCTCCAGCGGCAGTGACAAAGCAACAGCTAAAAATGCTTTCTCTAAACTGAGGTCCTTCAGCAGCTGCCTAGAGAGGTGCCTGATGAGAAAGCCTGAGTGCATAACTGTAACGGCCGTTGCTAAACGTCCGGAAGCCGGCCATTTTTGTCTGCACTACGTGGCCAAGAGCCACTTAAAGGCCCTTTTCCACTAGCACGCTTTAGCGCGACACGGGACGGCTCAGCACGCTTTGTACGCTTTTCCACAAGCCCCAACACGGTTTAACAGCCGCGATTCTTAGCCCCGCTCAAGGGCAGGGTACAGCAGTGCTGAGCTGGGCCGTGTTGTGACGTTAACAGATTGATCGCCGCTGATTGGTCAGGTCGTAACCGGCGCTGATTGGTCAGGTTGTAACCGCCCCTCTCCTCCTCCTCTTCTGCCGAATCTTCACGACCTTCTCAATAAAGTTTTTGAAAAAAAAAAAAAAAAAAAAAAAAAAGAATCTTCACGACCGCCATTACTCAGCACGCAACCACTGTTGGCGGTTTCTTTTCAGTGTATTGCTGTGCTATTTTCATTTATTCTCTATCAAAAATGGCTTCGTGTAATAAGGGTGTTCCATGGACCAATAAGGAGGTGCAGTGTCTGCTCACTGCATTGTCAGACAAACGTATCCAGCGCGAGTTATTCATTCCGACCACCCGGAATGAAAAAATATACCAGGAGGTCTCGACATCGGAGTCCTTTAACGGTGAGTTTTAATTTTTTTTTTTATTGTGCGTTTTTTCGCAAATATATTCGGTAAGACGCTCAGTTTATTTATGCAATAAAAAAGCTGTTCATTTGTGGATGATGATCGCTGCTTTATCGCAGCACACTGCGGACTCGCTTTTCTTTTAATTATTCATGTGAACAATATGCTGAAATAAGCTTATGTAATCTTGTTAAAAACTATTGTCTTTTCTGTATATCTTGCACTTTCGTGCTGTATTTTATTGTGTGCATTTTCCTTGTAGAATCATCCCACGCGTCTGCCACGCCAGCACGCCCGGATTCTCCAATGTGAATCTGTCCCGCCACCAGGCGCAAAATCTATTCAAAGATAAATATTTGCAACATTTAAATGAGGTTGCAGAAAACGCGAGTGTATCCCAGGAGCTGGCAGAGACGGCTTCATTCAACCGAGCCTTCCTGACCCAGAGCTGGCAGAGACGGCTTCATTCAACAGAGCCTTCCTGACACAGTTTGGGAAGCTGGTGTAGAGGCACTCAGTGGTCGGAGTGTATAAAATGTCGATTAACCTTCATGTTGTGTTGCAAAGTTTTTTTTTAATTTTAATATTTTGTATATAATAAACTGGAATTGTTTTGGAAAGTGTGGTTTGTCTGTTATAACACTGAATTATAAAACAGTATAATTACATAGAAATTCCATTGCCTAGTCTGATGAAAATGATGCTGATCATCCTGTCGGGTCAACCATAGTAAAGGTAATGTAATTTTTAACTACACCAAAAAACAAATGTTTTTGTAAGCTTTCTGTTCTTTTTATTGAAATATCATAAAAAATTAGCACCACATGATACAGTTCTAAACTTTGGGTAAATTTTTTATGTTAACTTATAAGAAGTTGCACAGTTGGACTTTAAAATGCAGCAGGAGAGACTGATCAAGCTTACAAGTCAAAGTAGGTAAAAAAAAGTAAGTATATGTAAATTGAATGTTCTATCGGCATTCCAAATTTAGAGAATTACAATACTCTAGAAGGAGTGTAGCATCATCTAAACGGAAAATAATAATACTGTTGTTCTAAACGTTGACCTGAAGGTGAAAAACATGAATTTTTTTTATTCAGTACATCCAAAATGCCCTAGGATGTAAAAAATAATACAATTTGGTGTTGGCCAGTGTGCCACTGTCTCATTATTTAATACGAATAAAAACAAGTTTCAGCTCATTATTTCTAGGTCATTTGGCAGTTAATTCAAAACAAAAGTGACTTGTGTTGTTGCAGCTTTTTTATCAGAGAGTTTCTCCAGTTTTGGAGCATATAATCATCCGTCCCTTAACTGTTAAACATTAAATAACAGCAGACAGATTGGCAAAGGATACACAATTGTGTTGCTGTTGCCCAAAACCGCTGTGACCCACTGCTTGTGGTGCTACCTTTCATGTGTGTGCTTTTTATGAATATTCACACGTTTTTGTAAGTACAAGTGGGATAGTATTAAATTGAAATATTCATTCATATTTCATCTCGCTGCCTGTACCCTTGTCTGGCGGTCCTTTTTGGCGTTTACGGTGAAAAAAGCCACAGACCGAGGAGTGGCCTTGTACAGCTATGTGTTATGTTTTGCTTGGGTCTTCTCAATAAAGCTTTGGAAAAAAAAAATGTTTTGCTTGGGTCGCGTGCGTTACGTCATGGGAGTGTGGCACCGCCTCGCTGTTATAAACCTACCCACCCCAGCACGACACCCATGCCAAACACCGTGCTAATGGAGACAGAAGTATTCCGAGCCGTACTGAAGTGAATCGAGCCGTACCGAGGTGTGCTGGGCTAGTGGAAAAGAGGCTTTAGTGAATGAAAAACCCACATGCAGGAGCAGTTTCATGTGTTGTATTGAACAAAACCCCAAAACGTGTTAATGGGAATGAATGAAGTGTGGATGTGTATGTCGGTGAAACACCCGAGCTGCCGAATGCCCGAGCTGTCAGGGAGCGAAGGACCCAAAGGGCTCCCTGATGCACCTGATGGAAAATAAATAAATATCTGCACTTTTTTTTAGATTTCTTTAACCAAATAGCCAAATTAGGAGGTATTTACTTGTATTATTAACATATTTGTAATATGTGTGTATTTTCTAAAAGAAGAATCGAATTGTAGGCGCTTCCCGGCCAGATATTGTGATACTAGGAGACCGACGTGTAGTCATATCGCAACTATAACTGCCTAAACAGATCATTCTGTACATGAACACATATTGTGGTGAATTATGTCTTTAGAGTCCGTTACAGTTCCCTATTATGTACCTGGCAGGTTAAGATGACCAAAATTCACAAAGTCAATGACTTTAATCCGTCAGCAGCCTTCAGACAAACTAAACATGTCAACATTTGATTTCAGTGATTGATTTCAAAATAAGGGAGGTTTTTCCTGCTGTCTGGGTGGTGAGGAGATTTCTTAAAAAAAAAAAAATCTATAACTATAAAGAAATATTATAACAGAAATAACGGCATCCTTGGTCATTTAAGTTAATTTATTTCATTAAATACAATTTTATCAATATTTTTTTCTTTGTAATCAGCGTTAAATTATTGTTCTGTTCTGACTGCAAAACTATGGTCAAAAATGTAAATTGTTTTAAGGAAAACGTTAAAAAAATTACCACAGTCTGTTTCAAATTTATCTTAAAAAAAAAACTAAACTAATTTTATTTTAAAAAACAGACAAAAATTTGTCATAAAATAATCCACAAATTTATAATAAAGTTTCAAATGTACAAGAAAAGTCAGTTTTACAAGAGGAAATTACAAATTTGAGGAACATGGTTTCAACTTTAGATTTACAGAGAAAAATAGAAAACTATAAGAAAATTGTTATAAATTTTTGAGAAAAAACTCAAACCTTGAAGACTGAAGTCATTCCTCAAGTTTTTAAGTGGGTGCTCTTTGTACCCTGAACTCAACTAGAAATTTTTGGCCGTCTACTTTTAATTATTAATTTCAAAGCACTGCTTTTACATGAGTAGAATTTCTGGTTACTATACCCACCTGATCATATAATTTAAGTATGCTTGAGTACATTACTATTAGGGATGGGCATAATTTACCGATTAACCGATAATTGATCATTAAGAATTTCACCGAGGAAGTTCATTTTCGTCGACAAACCGTTTTTTTTTTTTTCAACAATCCGAGGCCTAGTGTACGGCCGTCCTCAAACAATGCAATGGCAAAATTTGGGCACCAGGGGGCAACATTACACCATCGCCGTACCCTAGCGTGCCTCAGTTGATACACGCGGGCTTCCGTAGGGCAATCGCCAAATCATTAAGCGGTTACGGCGAAGTGTTGCGTGGGACCATTTCAATTTAAAAAATGACCAGGTGTACTGCAATCACTGCAATGCAGCATACAAATATACCTCATCGACAGGGTTCATGGAACACCCTTATTACGCAAAGAAACCGCCAACAGTGGTTGCGCGCTGAGTAATGGCGGTCGTGAAGATTCTTTTTTTTTTTCAGAAACTTTATTGAGAAGGTCATGAAGATTCGGTGTACACACGTCGAGGGAAGCTGCAGGAGGCGGCGTAGTAGCTCGACGGGAAGACTATTTCGCACAAAATGGCACAAGAGAACAGCAATAAGTTCTGCGCGGCTAGACTAAGTAACACGAGCGATAGAGCAATGAATGCGGTCTTCGTTTGTTGGGTGGCCGCTCGGCAGGGAGACAAGGTGGGTAAAACGTCTCGGCCAATCAGCTTGCGGGGTGAAACATCTCGGCCAATCAGCTTGCGAGATTCCCGAGCCGAGCCAACACGAGAACAGAGAGAGGGCTCTCCGTGCACCTGATGTTATAATGTAGTCTACCTGCCTTGTTACGTACCTAAAAATGTTAATGATTAACCGATTATTAATCATTAATTCTCCCGACGATCGGTGAAGAAAATTTCACCGAATGCCCATCCCTAATTACTATTATGAATGTTTCTTTCCCTTCCCTACTCTCTCAATGGAAAAAAAGAAACTAGAATAAAAATACAAAAAATACACATATTTTTGTCATTTATGTAAACTATGACAAAAAAATCCTGCAGGACAAAACATGACACTTGATATTTTCTAACCTGTTTGTATACCACCATAGACAGAGAGAGAACCTGAATTGGACAGAGCTCAGAGAGGGCAAGATGAGACAGAAGAGAGGAGCCAAGGAGAGCAAAGTGTTCAGGCAGAGGAAGAAGAGAAGGATAACACCACTAAAAAGTCTAAACACAGGACGTCTGGGTGGGACCCCAACTCGCCCAATATTCAAGCCTCGGTTGTACAATATTTCAAATGGTAAGTTCCATATGCAACGTTACTGTGTAAAATTTTAAAAAGAAATAAATAGTATAAAACTAGAAAAGCACTCAGAGAGCGCATACCTCCGCCAAGTCTCCTTCAGTCTCTCATGGATCACCTCCAAAATGTAATGGGTTTGTGTGCAGGCCTAGAGCCACTTGTGGTGAAAATGGCATCAAAGTGTGTCCATCAAGTTTTGGAGTACTGTTGCTAACACACTGTTCAGGTTACTTTATTTGTACCCGTAGGTAGATTTGTTTTGCAGTCTGGTGACATCCATATTTACAAGCCACTAATTACATTCAACATAGACACAAACACAGGCACACATGAAGCTGACTATAAACATGATAAAAATACTCAAGGCTCCATCAAACAGGGTATAAAAAGACAGAGATGAGGGAGAAACCAGAGGTAAGAGAGAAGGGTCATATTAAAGTTAAAAGTTAAAAACTAGTCAGAGGTTAAAAAATTCCAAGGTCTAAAACCCAATAAAATATTTAGAACCCAAGTGACATCATACAAAATAAGTAAATATAAAATGAAGTTAATAAATAGGTACCTAACTGTGAGAAGAGCCTTGGCTGAGGTATGCATTCTGGGATCATCACCAAAATGTAACTGGTTCCTCTGTAGCCCAAGAACCACCTCTGGTGAAAATTTCATCCAAATCCATCCAGTAGTTTTTGTGTAATCCTGTTGCACAAATACACACAAAGCCCTTGGTGGAGGTATGCACTCTCAGATCATCAACAAAATCTAATCATCTGTTCCCCGTGCCATTACACACCTTTCCTGAAAATTTCGTTAAAATCCGTTAATAACTTTTTAGTTATGTTAGTAACAGACAAACAGACAAACAAACCCCAGTAAAAACCTTACCTCCTTGGCGGAGGTAATTAACATATTCTGGTATGTTTACCCCCCACCCCCCAGGGGAAAAATATGTTGCCACCGTACCAAGGTCTTTAAGCCAGAGGAAACACTGAGTATATGTTTTTATTAAGCAAGGCAAACTCATAGTTGGTCTAATACCCAACTTCTTACATTACAAACTAAAACTAGAAAAGCACTCATAGAGCGCATACCTCCGCCAAGGCTCATTCTGTTCGTCATGGATCACCTCCAAAATGTAATGGGTTTGTGTGTAGGCCTATAGCCACTTGTGGTGAAAATTGCATCAAAGTCTGTCCATCAGTTTTGGAGTATTGTTGCTAACACACTGTGAGAAGATAAGAGCCTTGGCTGAGGTATGCATTCTCAGATAATCACCAAAATATAATCATCCGCTCCCCGTGCCATTACACACCTTTCCTGAAAATGTCATCAAAATCCGTTCATAACTTTTTGAGTTATGTTGCTAACACACTGTGAGAAGATAAGAGCCTTGGCTGAGGTATGCATTCTGGGATCATCACCAAAATGTAACTGGTTCCTCTGTAGCCCAAGAACCACCTCTGGTGAAAATTTCATCCAAATCCATCCAGTAGTTTTTGTGTAATCCTGTTGCACAAATACACACAAAGCCCTTGGTGGAGGTATGCACTCTCAGATCATCACCAAAATCTAATCATCTGTTCCCCGTGCCATTACACACCTTTCCTGAAAATTTCATCAAAATCCATTCAAAACTTTTTGAGTTATGTTGGTAACAGACAGACAGAGAGACAAGCCCCTGTAAAAACATTACCTTCTTGGCGGAGGTAATAAAGAGGCTGGTAGGGGGAAAAAAAAAAAAAAAAAGGCTCAACCACCTAATTTCTTAATTTAACATCGGATTGTGCCACTCTGGGCTAATGTGATGTTTCTGATTATTACCTCCGCCAAGGAGGTAATGTTTTTGCCGGGGTTTGTCTGTCTGTCTGTTACCAACAATACTCAAAAAGTTATGAACGGATTTTGATGAAATTTTCAGGAAAGGCGTGTAATGGCATGGGGAACAGATGATTAGATTCTGGTGATGATCTGAGAGTGCATACCTCCACCAAGGGCTTTGTGTGTATTTGTGCAGCAGGATTACAGAAAAACTACTGGATGGATTTGGATGAAATTTTCACCAGAGGTGGTTCTTGGGCTACAGAGGAACCCATTATATTTTGGTGATGATCTCAGAATGCATACCTCAGCCAAGGCTCTTATCTTCTCACAGTGTGTCAGCCACACTTTGATGCCATTTTCCCCACAAATGGCTATAGGCCTACACACAAACCCATTACATTTTGGAGGTGATCCATGAGAAACGGAAGGAGCCTTGGCAGAGGTATGCGCTCTATGAGTGCTTTTCTAGTTCCTCTAGTTATCCTTTATAAATAGATGCCTCCTTGGGAGATGACAAGCATCCTAACAGAAGACTCATATTTTAGCGATCTGATAAGAAGTAACTGCTACAAAGTTCCAACCCTGTGAGATACACCACTGGTCACTTTGTCCTGGGTCACTCATAACTAAAGCAGAGATCACAGGGCTGAATAAACCATGAGCTGTTCCAGTCCAGGAGGCTTAGGTATCACTATATAGGGGCCCACAGACACAAAAGGAGTCCCTGAGCTCCACAGCATATCCATGGAGCAGTGACACAAACACAAACCTGAAAGGCAACTCCTTGCGTACAGTGGCTCAGCCCTGACCCTCCCAGTCCTAATCCAGAGTTTCAACAGCCATGACAAAATGAAGAGCTCAATGCCCCTTGGACCTCATTAAGAGCTAAAGACACTGTCCCAAATGGGGACACTCTAGAACTGCACTGAATCCTGAAACACCATCTAACACTTGGCTTGTGTAAAACAGTACAAAATAACAGCACACAGAAACAGATGTAGGAAAATTAATATTGTTTTAACAATAAAAACATCTTCAGACTTCCTGAAAGATGGCGCCGTGAGCGGCTGTGCAGTTAAGAGCTCGTATCAGTCTCTAGATTCAAACGCCATTTAGAACACACAACTTGAGTTATATAGATAAAATATTATAGAAATGAGTGGCGGAAATATACGCAGAGGCCGTAAAAGCACTAAGAAGTCACCTACAAGACAACCTGAAGAAGAGGGAGTCACCGAGCGCAGCGAAAGTGATTCTGAAGACACCACAGCGGTGAAAATGGACCACGATCACACCGAGGCCCTACAGGCGGGGTTAGCCAGCATTAGCAAAGATATAAAAGCGCTGCAACAAAATCTTCATGAGGAATTGACATATTTTAAAGACGAAATAAAGAAGGAAGTGATACAAGAAATTACATCCCTCAGACAAGATATGGACCATAAACTCACAGAATGCAACAAAGAAGTACAGGATCAAAAGGCGAGTATAACCGAGGCCCAGGGTCGCATATCTGAGCTGGAAGAGTGGAACACAGAGGCTAATGAGATGCTGCTAAAGATGCTGAAGCAGACAAGTTACATGCAAGATAAAATGGTAGACCTTGAAGCGAGGTCTCGGAGAAATAACGTCCGCATCTTCGGCCTACCGGAAAAAACTGAGGGAAGCTCCATGAAGAACTACCTGGAGCAGTTATTGAAGAGAGAGCTGGAGATCTCCGGGGATTTCAGTCTGCAGATCCAACACGCTCACTGAACCCCGCCGCAGGAACCGAGGGCAGGTGCACAACCGAGGGCAATAGTGGTTCATTTTCAGACATTCGAAATCAAGGACATGGTGCTAAAAAAAGCGTGGCAGAAGAAAATTAAAGTGGGTGAGGCACGCATTCAGTTTGACCATGATTATCCTGCTGAAATTGTACAGAAACGCAGAGCATATCGTGACATCAAGAAGATGCTAAAAGACAGGAACATACGCTTCCAAACTCCATACACGAAAATACGAATTTATTGGAGTGATGGAGTAAAGAATTACAACAACGCTGAGGAAGCTGCACGGGACATAAGAGCGAGGGGATTCCAGCTGGACATGCTGAACAACACAGACGGCAGCAGCAAGGAAGAGAACCGCGGAGCGTCGGGGTGGCAACGAGTGAGAGGCGAAGAGACGAAGAAAGGCGGCGGGACAGCTGTGTCCCTGAGCCGGGATACAGTGCACCGAGTGAAGGAGAAACTGCGGGAATTTCAAAGGAAATAGCAACGAGGAAGGCGGAGAACTTCAGGGGTTAAATAACGAACTACAATGGTAAGACTCGTGTGCGCAAAAGTTGGAGATGAAGAATCGAATCTCCAAATGGGGTAAAAGAACAGCGTTCTCACCCACTGAGATACAGACTCAACTCTACTCATAAAAAACAAGGGAATATAAATTTAAAAAAGAAAAAAAAAAGTGTTTTTTTTTTTGAATATATAATAAGAGTTTGTAATATTGTATGGCCTTATGCTTATTCATTTCTTTTCTTCTTAATTCATAAATAGACTGAGAGTTCATATGCAAATGTTGGACTTAATTAGACTGAGGGGGGATCCATCAGTAGAATGGTTTTCTCAGTCTAGGGATGGGCCCTTATTGAAGAAGAGGATTTCCTATCCACCTACCAACAGGGACACGGGGGGGAAACCGAGAGACCCCCAGGTGGAAGCTACTTCTGGTTTATGTTCTTACTGTGATGTTCAAATATGTGCATAGTTCTGGTTCAAACTGCTCAGGGAAGCACATGAAAACAGGGTTTAAGTGCTATGATAAAAAATAGTCTTAAGATTATATCGCTAAATGTAAATGGTCTAAATACACCTGTAAAGAGAGCAAAAGTCTTAACAAAAGTGAAGAAAGAAAAGGTGGAAATTACATTTCTACAAGAGACTCACTTATCTCAAAAAGAACATGAAAAATTTAAAAGATTAGGATTTAGAAACTCATTTTACAGCTCATGCAAACAGGGACATAAAAGAGGAGTCCTGATATTAGTCTCAAATACAACTAAGTTTGAATTTGGAAAAGAAATCAGGGATAACGAGGGACGATATATACTGGTGAAAGGGAAGCTGGAAAATGAACCAGTCACCCTGGTAAATGTCTACGCTCCTCCTGAAAGTGATAAACATTTTTTCAAAGTTCTCTTTGATAATATTGCAACAGAAACAGAGGGAATTCTAATTTGTGGAGGGGATTTTAACATAATTATGAATCATACCCTGGATACAACAAGTTTAAAGAGAAACAAAAAACATTTGACAAAAATTTTTAAAACTGCAACTAGAAGAGATGGGTATGATTGATATTTGGAGGCGTCTCAATCCATATGAAAAAGATTATACTCACTACTCGGCCACCCACAAGGTCCACTCGAGGATAGATCACTTCTTTATAAATATAGGTGATAGGTATAGGGTAGATGAATGCAAAATAGGAGGAGCTGATATTTCAGACCATAATGCTGTATATTTAAAAATTCAGATAAATGCCCGAAAGAGACAAACATGTTGGAGACTCAATGTGGGAACACTGAACAACAAAGAATTGGTAGAGGATATAAAAATAGAAATTAAACAATATATCGAAGAAAACAATAATGGAGAAGTGGATCCAACCCTACTGTGGGATGCTTTGAAGGTGGTTGTTCGAGGAAAATTAATAGCAAAAACGGCATTATTGAAAAGAGTAAGATTGGAAACCTATAAGAAATACTCAGAGAAGTTAAAGGAATATGAAAAGAAATATCAAGACACAAATGATCAGGAGACATTTCAACAAATCAAGGAAACCAAAAAGAAAATAGATGATATACTACTGAATGAAATTGAGAAAAGAAACTTATTCTTAAGACAGAACTATTATGAAACGGGCTCGAGATCTACAAAATGCAAAACGTATAAGAAAACAACAGGCGATAAATACAATACACAAAATCAAAGACCCACTAACTAAGGAGATAACTGATGATCCAGAAAAGATAGAAAGAATATTCTACCAGTACTATAAAAAAATTATATACACAAACACCTGCGGCAGAGGAAGATGAAATGAGATCTTTTTTTAAATGATTTGGATTTACCGGCAATTGGCACCTTACAAAATGATAGATTAACAGCCAAAATTACAGAAAAGGAGGTAGAAGAAGCAATAAATTCATTAAAAAATAATAAATCTACAGGGAGTGATGGATATCCAGCAGAATGGTACAAACTGTTTAAAGAAGAACTAATTCCACTGCTCCAGACATCCTTTAATTGGACACTCTCAAAAAATAAAATCCCACCAACATGGTCAGAAGCAATAATAACAGTCATTCCCAAAGCTGATAAAGATAAGTGTGAGTGCCACAACTATAGACCAATCTCAGTGTTAAACATAGATTATAAGCTGTATACAAAAATAATAGCCAAAAGATTAAACACATTTCTGGCAGAACTAATAGATGAAGATCAAACAGGATTTATAAAGGGACGTAAAACCCAGGACAATATTAGGAGAACCTTACATACCATAGAACAAGCACAAAAGAAAAAACAAAGTACTGTCTTGATGAGTATAGATGCCGAAAAGGCATTTGATTGTGTGAACTGGAGATATTTATATTTGGTGCTAGAGCGGTTAGGGTTTAATGAAAAATCAATACAGGTGATTAAAACACTTTACAAAGAACCTACGGCCAGAATAAAACTAAATGGAAGCTTAACCAGTAAAATACATCTACAAAGATCCACAAGACAAGGATGCTGCCTATCACCGGCTCTCTTTGCCATAATACACTGAACCACTGGCTCAAGTGGTTCGACAAAATGAGAAACTTTTAAAGGTGTCACAATCAAAGGAGTAGAACATAAAATTGGACTTTTTGCTGATGATGTGATGATCTTCCTCGAGCAACCAGACACAACACTTCCCATAGTGATGAAACTCCTTGAAACATATGGCCATCTATCAGGATATAAAATAAATATTTCTAAAACTCAGATACTTACAATTAATTATACACCCTCAATAACAATTCTGAAATCTTATAAACTTAGCTGGAATATGAGGCAAATCAAATACTTGGGAGGAACACTAACAAAAGACCTCTCTGATTTATTCAATATAAATTATGAAAAAGTATATCAAGATATACAGAAAGATATAGAAAGATGGGCAACTCTACCACTGGACTTTAATTCAAAAATCGAAATAGTTAAAATGAATATACTACCCAGATTTCTCTATCGCTCCAGACCAATTTATAAAGTGGGACAAAACAATATCCAGGTTTATTTGGGGAGGTAAACGACCCAGAGTTAGATATCAAACTCTCCAGCTTTCCAAAAACCTAGGTGGAATGGCATTACCAAAATTAAAGGAATATTTTTATGCTGCTCAATTAAGACCTTTGTATTGTTGGTGTAACCCAAATTTTGTAGCAAAATGTTAAGATATAGAAAAAGTAGTATCAAATATTCCGATTCAAACTCTGATTGGAGATGAAGACTGGCATAAGAAACTCAAACATGAAATGGATTCAATCAGTGAACATACATTAGACACATGGTTTAAAATTTTAAAAAGATATAAGATTAAGGAAGACATAAAAATTCTGAATTGGGTAGGATACGATAAAAACTTTAAACCAAATCAATATGACCAAAGATTTAAAAGATGGGACAGAAAAAGGAGCCACAGCTTGGTGCACTCTAGAAAAGAAAGTTGGAGAGTTATCAGAATTTAAAAGAAAAATATGAATTGGGGACCTCTGATTTTTTCAGATATCTCCAATTAAGAGACTACTACACAAAAGTAATCCGGGTAGATTCCTCCAAAGAAGTGAATGACGTGATAAAAGTTACAATTAAAGCATATAAAGAAAATGAAAAGAAATTTATATCATCAATGTATAAGGCATTAAATCTAAATAATAAGCATACAACCAAGTATATAAAAAAGAAGTGGGAGAAAGAAATGGATATAGAAATCACAGAAGACGAATGGCAAAATATATGTAAGACTCACCACTCATCCACCAGTTCGCGGATTTGGAGGGAATTTGCCTGGAAAAACTTAGTGCGTTATTTTATCACACCAAAGATGAAAAATAAACAACTCAACCAACCTCAGAAGTGTTGGAGAGAATGTGGTGAATATGATGTAGATCATACACATGTTTTTTGGAAGTGTAAGAGAATAACTGAATTTTGGGAGATGATAAGTGAAATGTTACAGAAGATAATAAGATACAAGATCCCTATGATCTATAAGATACTTTGTCTTTGTAATCTAACAGAGGCAAACATCTCTGGGAGTGACAGATACCTTGTCAAAATATTGTTAGTAGCGGGTAAAAAAGCCATAACAAGGAATTGGTTGAAGAAAGAACCACCTACAAAGGAACAATACTGGGCTATTAAGATAAGCCTTTATTAGTCCCACAACGGGGAAATTCCAGGATTGCAACAGCACAGGGATAGCAACACTCAGAGCAACAATCAGAAGGCAAGAAAAAAAACAAGCAAGCAAGAGCAGCTAATATACATATGTACATATTACTATAAAATATATATATACACACACACACACACACACACACAGACACACAGTGCAGAGCATTGTAGCTGGATGGAATAAATATATGAATATATGAACACACAGTGCAGAGCATTGTAGCTAGATGGAATAAATATGTAAATATATAAACACCCACAGTACGGAGCATTGCAGCTAGGTGGAATAAATATGCAAGTATATAAACACACACAGTGCGGAGCAATGTAGCTAGATGGAATAATATGTAGATATATAAAAACACAGTGCGGAGCATTGTAGCTAGATGGAATAAATATATAGATATATAAATATAAACACACCCAGTGCTGAGCATTGTAGCTAGATGGAATAAATATGTAAATATATAAACACACACAGTGCAGAGCATTGTTGCTAGGTGGGATGAAACAGCATAACTTGACTTATGTAGATGTCTTATTATAGAAGACATCTACATAATGGAAAAACTAACACACAAATTACGACTACAAGAAGATGAATTTGACGAGAAGTGGGAAAAATGGACAATATACAAATCCCGAAATGGCGATAGATAAATGGACTTCAAAGAAATAATGTGGACTATGAGGAGGAACAAGAGTTAATGTCGGACTCGAGCAGTAGATGTTATTGATTTGTTTTTTCTGTTGATGTCAACGGGACAGGTTCCTTTTTTCTTTTATATATGCTTTTTCTCTATGTGTGTGTGTATATGATTTAAGTTGAAAAACTAATAAAAATCTAAGTAACAAAAAAAAAATAACATCTTCGAAATTGTTGGGTTAAAAATTATCAAATAGTCTTCATTTCAAAATAATATAATATTTGAAATGTTTGATTATAGCAGGATGTAAATGACATGTTTGGATGTTTTTGTAATATTTAAATGAACTCTCATTAAGAACTGATCTTGCCCAATGAATAACTTAATAACTGAAGATAATACAGTGGCTTCTTTTATTGTTGTGAAGAGATAAATTGATTCAGACACTTCTGGAGATTCAAGTTGTGTATGGTGAGAAACTTAATATAATCATTTCTATGATTCAATTTCAAGGCTAAAATCACATGGGAGCCATGTAAATTAATATAAGGTATTCTAGAACACAACCCAGTCCCTCCAGGATTTCGCAGGATGTTTTTATAACTGCTGTGGCCCAAAAAGGCTGAATTCACGAGAGGTTTTTAAAAAAGTTACGATAAAAGTTACGGTGTTTTGAGAGGGTTTTTTTGCACTAAAAGTTGTGGGAAAAAATTACAAATTTTAAAGCAGATAGGTTTTTTCCAATTTATCAATCAATCAATCTTTATTTATTTATTTCAGATAGATTAAAAGTACAGATTAAAAGAAAGAATAATATAACAAAGGGGGAAGAAAATCCAACAAGGTCAAATTAGACAATAACTCCTCTGATTATACAGTTCAACATAAGTTATCCGAAATGGGTGATGGCTGAAGCCGCAGCTTATATTGCCCACCCATATTCCATCCAAGAATTCAAAAGAAAAACAAAACAAGAGTGATTACAATTCAGAACAAAGCTAAGACAAAATGTGACAAAAAAAAACTAGGCAGCAACACAACGCAGACTGGATATGACAATCCTTATGTGATTTTATATGTCATCTTGTATATATGTTTGGAGCATTTCTTCCTTTAGTTTTTGTTTAAATTGTCCAAGCGTTGTACATGATTTTAATTCAGGTCCAAAATTGTTCCATAATCTGACTCCTTGCACTGAAACACAGTGTTGCTTGGTGGTAGTTCTCACTGAAGGTTTTTGAAATATACATGTTCCTCTGAAATGATATTGTTTCTCCCTTATTTGGAACAGCTTTTGGATATTTGCGGGCAGTGATAGATTCTTCACTTTAAACATTATTACTGCAGTTTTAAAGTCAACCAGATCTTTCAACTTGAGAGCTTTTAATTTAAGAAAAAGTGAGTTTGTTGGTTCCCTGTAAGCAGCTTTGTTTATTATTCTAATAGCTCTCTTCTGAAGCATAAAGACTGGATATACGTTTGTTTTATATGTATTTCCCCATACTTCAGTACAATATGTCATGTATTGGAGTATTAATGAATGATACAAGGTGTATAGTGTGGGTTGATTCAGCAAATATTTCACTCTGTGTAGTATTGCAATTGATTTGGATATTTTACCTTTAATATAATTAATATGTGACTTCCAACACAGTTTATTATCAATTATTACACCAAGAAATTTAGTTTCAGATACCCTTTCAATCTCTACACCATTTACACTGAGTTTAGATACTAAGTTGTTGTGATGGTTGTTAACCCCTTGCACACTGGTCAATTTCCCCTAAAAACGCCTAAAAATAACGTACCCAAAGTAAATCAAAAGCTGTTCTTCAACCCTTTGCAGCATCTTCATGGGGTTGGTCTCATTTAAAAGAAAACACTTTGAATTTTTTGGCAAAATAGTCATAATCTCTCTAAGTGCTCCTGCCACTGAGTAACAGTCATCTAAACATACTGAACTTGAAGAAAATAAATTTTGCCTGGGTGTTTTTTTGGATACAAATGCTTGCAAATAACACACAGCTGTCAGATACGGGCTGGAAAATGCAACAGAAATGTAGAACCAAGTGTTATCCAGCTGAGGTCCAAATTTTGTAACAATACCACAAAAAATGAATATATTACACAGCTTTTTTGTCAGGTTGTTCCCAGGCGTTTTTGAACTGTGCCAAATGGCACGTTTGGAAAAACGTCTAACTTTTGAATGATTCAATATAGAAGCTTGATCTTGGGCTCTAATGAAAGGTGACACTCAGGGCTGTGTGTGTGTGTGGGGGGGGGGGTTGTTTATTCATTCATGAAGGAATGAATGAACAAACAAGCCCCCACACACAAAAAATGTGTGGCTTTTTTTTTACAAGAAAAAATAACCTACAGTGCACTAAAAATTATACTAAAATATCTGTAATGTATAGGATAACAACTCCCCCCCCCCATCCCCCCGCTACAGAGGACGGACATTGTCCATCGCTACATGACGGACAGTGGGGACGGTGCGCCGCGGTCTACTACGCACAGTTGTACTAAAATATCTGCAATCCGCTACAGAAGAGTAGCGTGGGGGGGGGGGGGGCGTTCACGGTCCGGACGCAGCACACAGACCGGTCCGTCATGTGGCGATGACGCACAGTTGTAATTTACCGATCGGTCAAAAGTCATTTTGATTACAATTTCCAGAGATAAAGAATAATTTAGCTTATAACACTTACCTGTCCACAACAACAGTGTCGCTGGCGAACTTCTCTTCCTCAATGTCAGACGAACATGACGCTGGTCCGCTTGTTACGACTCGTGGTTCTGGTCACGCGACCCGGTCAAACCATGATTCCATTATTGCGGTTTTGCGCTTCCATGATTGCGGTTTTGGCGAACGATTTTTCAAAACAAATAAGAACAGTAGTAAGAAAAAAAGACTGGCGAACGCATGTGTGTCACCCAGAGGCTTACACAAAACAGATTTTACGCACGGGACGCACGCTTTCGAACTTCTCTGCTTCAATTGGCTCGCTGTATTCGCAGCCGTTGGTAGGCGGGTCCTTCTTGCTAGGTTTTCAGTCATTGGTTCTTCAACGTTTCAGAAACCCAATTCAAGGCTCTTATTAGTCAAATGAGAGGTCAATCAAATCTAAACCAATCAAAGCACTCCTTTGGCTTTCTGTTCGCAGCTGTGTCTGTAATGGAAGAACGGAAATGCAGCTTTTTTTTTTTTTTTTCCAGTGCACCCTAGGACGCACAGTGTGCATCCTAGGGCGCACGAGGGCGCGCTAGGACGCAGAGACGTGACCGCCCGCGGTATCCCGGAGTGCAAGAGGTTAAAAACTATAAATTTTGTCTTACTTAAATTGAGTGTTAATTTGTTTGAATCAAACCACAGTTTAAGCTTTCCTAATTCCTTTCCGAGTGTATCCAAAAGTTGTTCCAAATTGCTTCCACTGCATAATAAATTAGTGTCATCGGCAAACAATATTAAATCCATTTTTTCTGAAACTTTACATATATCATTTATATACATATTGAATAACAATGGTCCCAAAACTGAACCCTGTGGGACTCCCTGTGTCCCTGTGGGACTCCACAAGTAACCTTCAGTAACTGAGTTTTTGTTACCAACACATACATACTGATATCTATTCTTTAAGTAACTACATAACCAGGACAGTGCTACCCCCCTAATACCACAATTTTGTAGTTTATTTAATAATAAATTATGATCCACTGTTCGTTCCAGAGTGCAGATTGCGACACAGACCATTCATTGGTGTGTTGCAAGGTCAAGCTGCAGCTGAAGAAATTCCATCGTGCTAGACAACCTGGAAAGGCACGGATTGACACCAGCAAGATGGCCCAACCAGAACTTGTTGAGCAGTTTGCCTCCACCTTTGAGAAGGAACTTGGTGTACCACAAGGAGGAGAATCTGCAAAGCAGAAGTGGGAAGAGCTGCGAAACACCATCTACCGCACAGCCTTGGCTACCTTTGGGAGGAAGACCTCGAAGTCACAGGACTGGTTTGATGCCAAGTTGACCGAGATGACCCCCGTCATTGAAGCCAAGCGCTCAGCACTTGCTGAGTACAAGAAGTACCCAAACGAGAAGAATCTCCAGATTCTCAGGGCTGCGAGAAGCAAAGTTCAGCAGACTGCTCGGCGCTGTGCCAACGAGTACTGGACTCAGCTCAGCCAAGACATTCAAACCGCTGCCATAACAGGGAACATCCGTGGTATGTACGATGGCATCAAGAAAGCACTTGGTCCGGCTCAGAGCAAGACGGCCCCCCTCAAATCCTCCACTGGGGAGATGATCACAGAGAAGAACAAGCAGATGGAGAGATGGGTGGAACACTACTCCGACCTCTACTCTAGACAGAACACCGTGACACCGTCAGCCCTTGATGCCATCGACTGCCTGCCATCCATGGACGAACTTGACGCCGAGCCAACCATTGACGAACTCAGTAAGGCCATTGATAGCTTGGCCGCTGGCAAGGCACCCGGCAACGACGGCATACCCCCTGACCTGATCAAGTACTGCAAGACCGCCCTACTGCTGCCATTGTAGGACGTCCTCTGCCAGTGCTGGAAGGAAGGTGCCGTACCACAGGACATGAGGGACGCCAAGATCATCACCCTCTACAAAAACAAAGGGGAGAGAAGCGACTGCAACAACTACAGGGGCATTTCCCTCCTCAGCGTTGTTGGCAAAGTCTACGCACGAGTTGTTCTCGTTCGTCTACAGAAGCTTGCCGAACGTGTCTACCCCGAGTCTCAGTGTGGCTTCCGCGCTGAGCGATCGACGGTAGACATGATATTCTCCATCCGCCAACTCCAGGAGAAATGCAGAGAACAGAACATGCCTCCGTACGTCGCCTTCATCGACCTCACCAAAGCGTTCGATCTGGTCAGCAGAGAGGGCCTTTTCAAGATCCTGCCAAAGATAGGATGCCCACCAAAGTTGCAAAGCCTCATCGAATCGTTTCACACCAACATGCAGGGAATAGTGCAGCACGATGGCAACGTCTCAGAGCCATTCAACATACGCAGCGAAACAGGGCTGTGTACTTGCACCAACCCTCTTTGGGATTTTCTTTGCTATGTTCCTGAGGCATGCCTTCAGCACAGCAACAGAGGGAATCTACCTGCACACAAGATCTGACGGCAGGCTTTTCAACCTCGCCCGCCTGAAAGCCAGAACCAAAGTACGCGAGGCTCTAATCAGAGACATGCTGTTTGCAGACGACGCTGCAGTCGCAACCCACACACAGCAGGAGCTTCAGACCCTGAGGGACCGCTTCTCCCAGGCATGCAAGGACTTCGGGCTTACCATCAGCCTGAAGAAGACTAACGTCTTGGCGCAAGGCACGGAAGCACCACCAACCATCACCATTGATGACTACAAGCTGGAGGTCGTGAATCAGTTCACGTACCTGGGGTCCACGATCAGCAACAACCTCTCCCTTGATACAGAGATCAACAAGAGGATTGGAAAATCAGCCTTCACACTCGCTCGCCTCACCACACGAGTGTGGGAGAATCCCAAACTCTCTGTCAAGACGAAGATGGCAGTGTACAACGCCTGCATCATCAGCACACTGCTCTATGGGAGTAAGACATGGACAACATACGCCCTGCAGGAAAAGAGACTGAACTCCTTCCACTTGCGCTGCATTCGCCACATCCTGGACATATCCTGGCAGGACAAAGTGCCCAACACAGAAATTCTGTCCCGTGCCGGCCTTCCCTCCATGTTCACTCTACTCAGGCAGCGCAGGCTCCGCTGGCTAGGCCACGTTCACCGTATGGAGGACGGCAGAATCCCCAAAGACGTCCTCTATGGAGAACTGGCAACTGGCAGGAGAGACGTTGGCCGCCCACAGCTGCGCTTTAGAGATGTCTGCAAGAGAGACATGAAGGCCCTGGATATCAACACAGAGCGCTGGGAGGACCTTGCAACGGACCGCTCCAAATGGAGAGGCACCCTGACCAGACAGCTCAAGGCGGGTGAAGAGAGACTGACTACTGCAGCAGATGAAAAAAGGACCCGCAGGAAGAACCGCCACAGACCCAGCAGCACGGAGACCACCCACAAGTGTGACCTGTGTGACAGGGACTGTCATTCGCGCATCGGCCTGTTCAGCCATAGGCGGCGCTGTTCCAGCAGAGTAGACGTTTAGGATTCTCTTCCATGGTCATCATAGACCGACGGAGGCCGACGACGATGATCCACTGTATCAAATACTTTTTTAAGATCCAGGAATACCCCAACTGAATACTCTTTATTTTCAACAGCAGTTGATATTTTTTCTATAAATTCCATTAGAGCAAATGCAGTTATCCTCTTGTGTCTGAACCCATATTGCTGCTCACACAATAAATTATTCTTCAGTATGAAGTTGTCAATTCTCTCATAGAATATTTTTTCAAGTATCTTGGAAAACTGCGGCAATAGTGAAATTGGTCTATAGTTTGAAAGTTCCCCTCTGTCACCCATCTTGTATATCGGAATTACTTTAGCTATTTTCATTGCATTGGGAAATATACCTGTTTGGAGAGACAGGTTACAGATATACGTCAGTGGTTTCACTAAGCATTCAATAATAGTTTTGACTAAGAGCATGTCAATACCATCACAGTCCGTAGATGTTTTACTTTTAAACGATTTAACAATTTCAATGACCTCTCTCTCATCTGTGTTCTTTATGAAAATGGAGTCTTTTATAGCAGTGTTTTTGCTTATTGTATCACCTGTGGGTGCCGTAATGGGCATTTCTCGAGCCAAATTAGGACCAATGTTAACAAAAAAGTTATTAAATTCATCTGCAGATGAAGCTGCATTCACACTCTGAGTCGTTTTATTATTTTTTGAAAAATTGGTTGGGTAGCTTGTATTTCTGTTTTTATTTCCAAGAATATTGTTAAGTATTGTCCATGTATTTTTAATATTGTCTCTGTTTTTCTCCAGTTCTTTACTGTAATAGTCTCTTTTACTACATCTTATTATATATGTTAACTTATTTTTGTATGTTTTATACCGCTGCTCTGCTTCTTTTGTCCTTTTCTTTAGGAAAGCTTTATATAATAAATTTTTCTTTTTACACGCCTTTTTTAATCCTTTGGTTAACCATGGCTTATCAGCAAATTTATGTTTAAGCTTTTTCTTTACTAATGGACAATTTTTTTCATAAAGAGTGGTTACAATGTTTATAAATGTGTCATAGGCTTCATTTACATCTGATACATAGACTTTTGTCCAGTCTTGCTTCAGCAAGTCTTCTTTAAAAGAACTGATTGCATTTTGTAATTTGTATCTGAACGATTTCAAAATTTTTTCTGTATTGGCCCCCGTGTGGCCATGGATAAGTGCAAAGGTTGGTAAATGGTCACTTATATCATTTATCAATAATCCACTTTCTATTTTCTTATCAATAATATTAACAAACAGGTTGTCAGTAAGTGTAGCAGTGTGAACTGTGATTCTACTGGGATGTGTTATTGTGGGATATAGACTCATGCTGTACATAGAATTCATGAACTCTGTATTTACATTTTGTTGATATGGATTTAGTAAATCAATATTGAAATCTCCACAAATTACTACCATTTTCTTACTAGTAATATTATTGTATAGCTCAACTAATTTATCTCTGAATGTCTCAATGCAAGTTCCCGGCGTTCTATATATACAGCTTATAATTAGATTTTTTGTTTTATCTTGGTCAATCTCAACAGTAACACATTCTAAAATCCCTGGTAGTGCAAAGGACATTCCATTTACAAGTTCACACCTATACAGGTCATCAATATACAGTGCAACACCACCACCTTTTTTTTGAGATCTGTTAATATGAAACATCTGATATCCCTCTATTGCCATCAGGGGAGCCTGCTCTTCATTAAGCCAAGTTTCAGAGACTGCGATAGCTGTAAATTTTCTGTCTAGCTGTTTTAATTAGTCCTGAATCTGTGGAAAGATTTTGTTAAGACTTCTGCTGTTGAAGTGTATTATTAATAGTTTACCATCTAGTTGCACTTGACTTGCTTTTCAGTATAATATTCACAATGATTATGAATATTATTGAAAAAGTGGTTATCAGGATCAATATCATTTTCCATCTCTTGTAGTTTATGTTCAGCATAATGGCATATTTTCAGAGTTTGAATTTCCTCACTCTGTGTCAAATGACTTCCTCCAACTGGGGATAATTGATGTCTACTCAAGTCAGTCATAAGTTTTTTTGTTTGTTTTGTTTAGTTTTTTTTTGTTTGGTTTTTTTTTGTTTTAAAAGTACATTGACATGGTATGTCAAAAGAACTATTCTTGCCCTGTGTGTGGATATGGACTTATATAGTCTCTTAATTTTCTTAATCAGTGTTCATCTGTATTTATTTAAGTCAGTAACATCTCTGATTATTATACTCTTTGCTGCCTCAGGTGTTCTATTTAGTTCGATCCAAACTCTACAATTTCTTGTCCATGTTGCCTGTATCTTATTTTGTCTTTTCAGCATCCGTGTTTGCCGTGCTATTTCAGCATTAGTTTTTGTTAGATGTTCATTTAGGAAAACTTCTGTTCCTTGTAGCTTTCTGGCCTGCCTCAGTATGTCATTCTTTACCCTTCTGTTCACAAAACGCATCACAATTGATTTCTTTGTTTTATTATCCTTTCTGGGTAAAGCATGACAGGCTGAAATTGCATTTGCTTCGACCTTTATATTTCTACTACCAAGGAACTGAAGCACCTGGTTTTCCAGGGAGACCGATTCGCCCAGGGGAGCCTCCTCACCTCTCAATCCTGCTGTAGCATGAGCATATGATTGATATTTAATGTCTAGTCCACTTACTGTATAATTAGATCATCCATACGAGAATATTGTTCAAGATCCTCGACGCGTCGCTCCAAGTCTGCAATTTTTTTGTCTTTTTCCTTAATTGTTAATTTTAATTCTCGGACTTCTTCCATTAGCCCTATTATTTTAGCCTGCTGACTAACCACTCTGGTCAGTTCTTCTGACAAGAAGTTCAGAGATTTTTTGATCTCTTCCATTTCCTCCTTCTTTGGTGGCATTTTTACTGACCTGTGGATAGTAAAACAATCTCTGCTGGTGACGCCGGTATCCGATCCGACCAACCTCGAATCCAGCTGGGCCTCAGCTAGCCCCCTCCGTTGCTAGTCCCGCTGCTTACCGCCACCGTAACTGAGCTCCTGTCCAGCCGGGGTACTGACAGCTCCTCCACCGGGTCCCGCCGCCCACCGCTGCTGTAGCCGAACTCCGATCCTGCTTCTGTCCGGCTGGGGTCCCGGTAGATCCTCCGTTGAGCCCCGCTACCTACCGTCGTCTGCCTCAGTGGTTCCTCCGCCAAGCCCCACCGCTGCAACTGGGCTCCGACTCCAGCTGGGGCCCCGGTGGTCCTCCACTGGTCCCCGTCTCCCACCACCGCTGCACTTGAGCTCCGATCCGGCTCCCGTCCAACTGCGGCCTCGGCTTGTTTCTCCAGCGAGCCTCAATCACCGGGGACAGAGTTGCTTCTCCGTGTCGATGCTAGGTGCTACAACTAGCTATGGCGTTAGCTATAGCGATAGCGTTAGCCTAGCAAACGCTTCGGGTAAAGCGTAGCAGCGAACCACGAAAAGAAATGCCAATCAGTTCACTCACGAATAAGGGTAGTCCCAAAAGTCCAATTCTCACAGCGAGCGCAAAACAACTCTTAAAAACAGAGCTTGAGTCTGACCCCCGAATCCAGACTGGCTGAACTCAAAAATTTCCGATTAAACAGTGATTTATAAATGAAACAGAAACTTCTATGCAGAAAAACTCTTGTGCAATAGCAAATACAGACTAACACAATATCCATTACAACAGCTAAACTGCATTGAATGCATGTTAAAAGAGTACAGATTTGGAAATTCTTGGCAGCACTTTCAGTTGAAAACTCCCTGCGGTCCCCAATCACTCAGGACCAAGTGGAGAGGAAAAATAAATAATTTATTCTGTTGCTGGTGTCTATTGGAGTCTGTGTTTTTCTAAAAAAAAATTACAGATAATATTCGGGGGGAAAAAACTCCAAGTGTTTCAAGTGTTGAGCATAGAATTTGGTGGCTTCCTGTGGTAACGTATCATCACTTCGTGTGTTGCTGTCTGTGTGGCTTGCTCTGTGGTTAGCTCTCCTCACTCTCCTGAGGATTTTTGCCTTTAATTGTATTTTAATCGTTTTTTTTTGCTTCAACCGTTAGCTCTCACTTCTGTTTATCAAGCCTCTTGCACCTGTGTGCGCGCTCAGTGTCATCTAATCACCCTCTTTAGCCTTCTGTTCACCTTTCATCGGTGTTTTTGTTAGCTTCGGGTTTGCCAATAGCTATGGCTACTAGCTGTCCTTCCCCTTCTACTCTGGTGTGCTCTCTCTGTCAGATGTTTAGCTACACCTCTGCCTCTTTTAGTGATAACGGTAAATGTAATAAATGTTGTCTTTTTAAGGCGCTCGAGGCGAGGTTGTCTGCTTTGGAATCCCGGCTCTGCTGCATTGAAACACCGTCTGCGCCAGTTAATAATGACGGACGCCCCTTAGCTGCAGCGGAGCTCCCTAGCATAGGGCGGCCTGCTAGTGGTCCTCCGGTCCTCCTCAGCAGCGAGGAGACTGGGTGGGTGACAGTGAGAAGGAAGCCTAGTCGCAAGGCCCCGGTTCACCACCAACCTGTTTATGTTTCTAATCGCTTTTCCCCACTCAGCAACACACCTACTGAGGAAAAAACTCTGATCATTGGCGACTCTGTAGTCAGAAACGTGAACCTACAGACTCCAGCGGCCATAGTCAAATGCATTCCTGGGGCCAGAGCAGGAGACATCGAGTCAAATTTGAAAATGCTGGCTAAAAGTAACTGTAAATACTCCACAATTATTATCCACGCCGGCATTAATGACATCAGACTCCGGCAGTCGGAAGTCACAAAACTTAATGTGGAATCGGTGTGTAACTTTGCCAAAACAATGTCTGCCTCTGTAGTGCTCTCTGGGCCTCTCCCCAATCTGACCAGCGATGACATGTTTAGCCGCTTGTCATCCTTCAACCGCTGGCTGTCTGTGTGGTGTCCTGCAAACAATGTGGGATACACAGACAATTGGAGCTCATTTTGGGGAAAACCTGGTCTTATTAGACGAGACAGCATCCATCCCACTTTGGATGGTGCGTCTCATTTATCTAACTATCTGGCATCATTTTTATTCAAATTTTCAAAACCTTGACAACTCAAAGTTGGGACCAGGAAGCAGAGTCGCAGTCTTACACGCCTCTCTGCAGCTCCTCTTCATCCGCCACTCCTCAACTTAGCCCCTGTCTTCTCCATCAGAGAATCACTGTCTGCTCCCTCCAAAGTAAATAACAATATAATGTATAGGCATCCCAAAGTGATTAAACAAAAAGTTGGTAAAACTCAAATTAAATATGAAGCCTCTAAATTGAATGATTTGGCCTCTGTTCCTCCTCATAATTTCAAAATTAAATGCGGTTTGTTAATTAGGTCTCTAACTCCCAAGTCTCTGTTAGTCCATGATCTGTTAATTGATCATCAGATTGATTTAATATCCCTCACAGACACTTGGTTAGGGCAAGAGGATTATATTGGTTTAAATGAATCAACTCCCTCTGGTTATTTAAACTGTCAAAATCCCAGAAGTTCTGGTCATGGAGGAGGAGTAGCAACAATTTACCATTCCAAATTACTAGTTAATGTAAAGCAAAAAACACGTTATCATTCCTTTGAAGGTCTGGTCCTCAGTATTGGGCATTTTAGCAATTTTAGGCTAAACCCAATTTTATTTGCCATAGTTTATCGTCCTCCATCAACCTACTCAGTTTTTATCCAAATTTGCCGAATTCTTAGCTGATTTAGTGCTGAAATCAGATAGAATAACTATAGTAGGGGACTTTAATATACATGTAGATGTAGATAGTGATTGCCTTAACCTTTGAGTGTGTATGGTGCAGAACTGCGACATACTCCTAGTGGTCAAGAGTGGTAAATATTTTCTGTCAATAAAATAGTTCAGATTTCCAAGGCTATAACTTGAAAATGGTAAGAGATAATGACTTACTGTCAATTAGAAAGATGTAAAATATAATCCAAACTTTCAGATAGGAATAAATTTATGCATCTAATTTGCATAATGTCACGGCACCTCTTTAAATTCCATAACTCAGTCAAAACTGGACTTTGGACGTATTTACACAAAAAATGGTTCAGTCTTTTGACACCGTTTTTTGTACAGAGGGACCTCATCATCTTTTCTTCAAAGCATATGAACAAGAAATCAGTACACTTAAAAAAAACCCCAGAAATTTCTCACTTACTTTTGACAAAGTCAGAGTGAGAAGGCAGGTGCAGTGCCATGCTCTGCCCCTAGGGGCACGCCAATTCTCACACTCAAAGGGTTAATATGGCATTTAATTCAATATTAGACACGATGGAGTTTTCTCAGAAAGTAGGAAATTCTACCCATTACCTCCACCATACGTTGAACCTTGTTCTGACATATGGCATAGAAATAGAAAATCTGGTAGTGTCTCCTCATAACCCTGTACTGTCAGACCATTGTCTGTTAACCTTCGATTTTACCATTTCTGACTATTTGGCTCCTAAAGAAAAAATATTACTACAGTAGATGACTCTCAGATGATGTTGTAACCAAATTTATGCAGACTGTTTCCTCTATGCCATGTGTCAACACAACGGTGATAAGCTATAGAAAGCTTGCTCCTTCTGTAATTGATAGCATGGTAGACAGTGTTACAGCTTCTCTGCATCAGACTCTAGACATGGTGGCCCCCTTAAAAAAGAAAAAGTCTAAGAGATTTCTAACTCCTTGGTTCAACACAGAAATTCGTAGCTTAAAACAGAAGACTCGTTAATTAGAAAGAAAATGGCGCTCCACTAATCAAATCAAAATCAAATCAAACTTTATTGTCATATTGCTGTACATACAACTGTAGTGCAGGCAAGATGAAATTGCGTTTCTCTCGGCATCCATATAAATAAAAGCAGCATGATTTAAGACACACTCCCACATAGCTTCACCCCCCACCCCCACCCCCCCATCCATTCACACATCCCTGAGACATACTTGGGGGGGTGGGATTTAGATGAAATAATAATAATATAGATGAAATAATAGATGAAATCTATTTAGCTTGGAGAAATCATCTTTTAATTTATAAAAAATCTCTTAGAAAAGCTAGAACAAATTATTATTCTGCATTAACAGAAGAGAACAAGAATAATCCCAGGTTTCTTTTTAGCACTGTAGCCAGGTTGACAAAGAGTCAAGACTCTGTCATTCCTAGCATTTCCTTAGAGCTTACTAGTCAGGACTTTATGAACTTTTTCAACAATAAAATTTCATCTATCAGAGATAAAATCAGTCAGATTCTTCCCACCGTTAATTTAATACAGTAACTACTACAACCCCTTCAATTGATATCTGTTTCAACAGTTTACTCCAATTGACCTTTTAGAGTTAAACAAAATAATTTCCTCATCCAAGCCTTCAACTTGTCTTTTAGACCCTATTCCTACCAGGTTATTTAAAGAAGCCTTCCCATTTACTGGTAGCTTTATTCTTCAAATAATCAATTAATCATTAACTTTAGGCCATGTACCGCAGGCTTTTAAAACTGCTGTAATTAAACCCTTACTCAAAAAGCCAATGCTGGATCCAGGAGTTTTAGCTAACTATAGACCAATCTCTAACCTGCCTTTCATTTCAAAAATCTTAGAAAGAGTTGTTGCTATGCAATTATTTGACCACTTGCAGGGAAATGATTTATTTGAAGAGTTTCAATCTGGGTTTAGAATCCATCATAGTACTGAAACAGCCTTAGTGAAGGTCACTAATGACCTCCTTATCGCATCTGATAATGGACTTGTTTCTGTACTTGTCCTTTTAGACCTTAGTGCAGCTTTTGATACTATCGATCATAATATTCTACTTGATAGATTAGAACACTATGTTGGACTTAATGGAACTTCATTGCAGTGGTTTAGATCTTATTTATCTGATAGGTTCCAGTTTGTTCATGTCAGTAATGAGTTTTCTTCCAACTCAAAGCTCAGTCATGGAGTTCCACAAGGATCTGTGCTAGGCCCTAATCTTTTTAATTTATATATGCTTCCGTTAGGCAACATTATTAGAAGGCACTGTATACATTTTCATTGTTATGCAAATGACACACAATTATACCTGTCAATGAAGCCAGATGATAGTAATCAATTAGCCAAGTTAAAAGCCTGTCTTAGGGAAATTAAAGCTTGGATGACTTGTAATTTCCTCCTATTAAATTCAGGTAAGACTGAAGTCATTCTTGTTGGTCCAAAAAGCCTTAGAAAAACCTTTCCAAATAAAACTTTTAGTTTGGATGCGGCCAATCGTTCTCTTAATAGCTCTGTGAGGAACCTTGGAGTTATTTTTGATCAAGATCTACTTTGTAATTTACATATTAAATTTGTTTGTAAGACTGCCTTCTATCATTTGCGTAAGATTGCCAAGATTAGAAGCATCTTGTCTCAGAGTGATGCTGAGAAACTGATCCACGCTTTTGTTAGCTCTAGATTAGATTATTGTAACTCTTGTCCTAAAACATCTTTAAAAAGTCTTCAGTTGATCCAAAATGCTGCAGCAAGAGTTTTAACAGGTACTAGAAAGAGAGATCATATCTCTCCGGTTCTGACCGCCCTTCATTGGCTTCCCATAGAGTTTAGAATTAAGTTTAAAATCCTTCTTCTCACTTTCAAAACTCAAAACAATCAGGCCCCTTTTTATTTAAAAGATTGATACTACCCTATTATCCTAACAGAGCACTGCGCTCCCAAAATGCTGGATTACTTGTAATACCTAGAATCTCCAAAAGTACAATGGGAGGCAGAGCCTTCAGTAATCAAGCTCCTCTCCTGTGGAACCAGCTGCCAATCTGGATTCAGGAGTCAGACTCGATCTCTGTTTTTAAGAATAGGGTTAAAACCTTCCTTTTTGATATAACCTACAATTAGGGAGGGATCATGTGTCTCTGAACCCTCCCTTAGTTATGCTGCTAATAGGTTTAGACAGCCAGGGGACCTCCAATAATGCAATGGGCTTCACTCCTTTCTTCATTCTCAGTGAAATATTTTTGCTGGTCATTAACATCTGCTTGTTCTCTCCCATGGATTGAGTCCCCATCGTGCTGTTTGCACTCTACTTGTCTGTTCTTTTCATCTTCTCTATCCCCTCACCCCCCCAGCCAGTCATAGCAGATAACTGCCACTCCCTGAGCCTGGTTCTGCTGGAGGTTTCTTCCTGTTAAAAGGGAGTTTTTCCTGTCCACCATCGCCAAGCGCTTGCTCACAGGGGATCACCTGATTGCTGGGGTCTTTCTGCAATTGTGGGGGTTTCCCCTACAGTTGAAAGTGCTATGAGATGACTGTTGTTGTGAAATAGCGCTATACAAATAAAGTTGAATTGAATTCTTTCTCCTTCCGTGCCCAACTCCTACCTGCTGCACATCTTGACACACACACTCTCTTCAGACACATCTTGCATTTACAACAGGGGAAGGGGGGTGGGGGTGGGGGTCATGTCCAGACCGAAGATTCACAGCTTTAAAGCTCATTGACAAGATGTAGTAATGATTTTACCTCTAAAGATGTATAAAATGAACAAACAAGGGCTGTAGCGTTAGATTTGCTCGTTTTGTTTTATGGTGACTCTCCTCACAGGTGCTCCCACGACGCGGTGCTTTTGGGGTAGGTAGATGTTTTTTAACACAAACCCAGCACTTCATACACGTGGTCAGGATGGAGACGTGGCAAGACATTCACCGGCAGTCTGGGATAGATGGATGAAGGGACGGTGTTGGAAACCTTGCTGGTGAATTTAAAAAAAAAAAAATTAAAAAAAAAAAAAATCACACTCTGTTTTTGCTGATGTGTTCCGTTAATACTCACTGTAAACACGGAAGTGAACGCGGTGCAGCGATGCTTTTGATAGGTTAGACTGAGCACATGAGTGCCACTCAGAGACAAATTTGATTGATGAAACTAGCAGAAGTTGACAAGGATTGGCCCACATTGCAGGAAAGTTGCAGTGATTGGACAAAGTTTCAAGGTCGCGCAATAGTCACGCTGATTGGTTGATTTCGCGTCACTCTGATGGATGAAACTAGCAGAAGTTGACAAGGACTGGCCCACATTGCGGGAAAGTTGCAATGATTGGACAAAGTTTCAAGGTCGCGCAATAGTCACGCTGATTGGTTGATTTCGCGTCACTCTGATGAAACTAGCAGAAGT